>JARQOC010000008.1:79457371-80091537 GCA_033576535.1 Allobates femoralis | reverse complement strand
TGCATTTGCATCGGGCTCACAGCTAGTATATAAATAAAACAGAAAAAAAAACTGCACAGCACTCAAAGACATAATGTGAACTGGCTCTAGCAGTGACGCTGGGTCATATACCAAGAAAAAAATCTCTCTGCAACACACAGCTACTACCAATATTGTACACATGCTACCAAGCAATAAATGAGGAAAAATGTTTAAAAACGTACGTTTTTTAAAAAAAAAACTCATTATTCTTAATTTTTATTTTATGTGGTTCTTAGTACACACATTGGCCAATGTCTGCTTGCTCATCAACCACGTCACGGTGCCCCCAGGTCTGATGAGTCCTGCGCTGACCTCCCTGTCCTCCTTTTCCAGCCTGTCCCACTTCTAAGTGGGTGGACACCATCTCAACCTCAGACCACCTGTGGGTGATGAGGGTGCTAAGTGTAGTCATGGAGCCAGCAACTCCACATCTTATACATAAAACAGAAAAAAAACTGCACATCACTCAAAGACATAATGTGAACTGGTGCTAGCAGTGACACTGGGTCAAATACCAAGAAAAAAATCTCTCTGCAGCACACAGCTACTACCAATATTGTACACATGCTAACAAGCAATAAATGAGGAAAATTTTTTAAAAACTTACGTTTTTTTAAAAAACTCATTCTTAATTTTTATTTTCTGGGGTTCTTAGTACACACATTGGCCAATGTCTGCTTGCTCATCAACCACCAATGAGCGCAGACTATGCAAATAGGCACGAGAATTCAAAGTTCGAATTTCGCGCCTATGGGCAGTCTGGCGACAGCGGCACGTTAGCGCCGCTGTCGCCAGGATACACGGTCCGTATGACGGCAGCCGCAGCGGGAGCTCTCCTCACAGCCCCCATGCTCCCCCTAACCCCGCTCCCCGTGGTACCCCCGCTCTTCCTGGCCCCCTCCGCTCCTCCTGCCTCTCCTGCCCCCCTCTGCTCCCAGCAGCCCTCCCGCTCCCTGCGGCACCCCGGCCCCTCCTGCCCCCCAGCTCCCTAAGGCCCCCACTCCTTCACGGTGATAATAAAAATAAAATAACCCTCAGTGAGGATACTCACCCGTCCGCCGGCTCGCTCCACGTCCATCTTCTAGCCCCTAGGGCTTGAGGACCTGTCGTTGCCTGGGAAACCGATCAGCTGATCGGTATCCCAGACAACTACAGGTCCTGTCATGGGAGCTACAAGACGGAGGTGGAGCGAGCCTGCAAGCGGGTGAGTATCCTTGCATGCATCCTGACCCACCGCCGCCACCATCCTGCCCCCCCCCCCCGCCGTCACCATCCTGCCCCCCCGCCACCATCCTGCTCCTCCGGCTCCATCCTGCTCCTCCGGCTCCATCCAGCCCTGCTCGCTCCATCGTGCCCTGCTCCCTCCATCCTGCCCTGCTCCCTCCATCCTGCCCCCCCGCCTCCATCCTGCCCCCCTGCCTCCATCATGCCCCCCCTCCACCTCCATCATGCCCTCCCTCTGCCTCCATCCTGCCCCCCCTCCACTTCCATCCTGCCACCCTCCGTCTCCATCCTTCTCACCTCCGCCTCCATCCTGCCCCGCTAGCTCCATCCTGCCTCGTTCCCCGGCTCCATCCTGCCCACCTGCCTCCATCCTGCTCCCCTCCTCCATCCTGCCCCCCCTCCGCCTACATTCTGCCCCCTTCTCCGCCTCCATCCATCCCCCCCTCTACCTCCATCCTGCCCCCCTCCGCCCCCATCCTGCCCCGCTCGCTCCATCCTGCCCTGCCCCTTGGCTCCATCCTTCCCCTGCTGTCACCATCCTGCCCCCCCGCCACCATCCTGTCCAGCTCGCTCCATCCTGACTCACTAGCCACCATCCTGCCTCCCCATCCTGCCCTCCCCGCCACCATCCTGCTCCCCCGCCACCATCCTGCTCCCCCGCCTCCATCCTGCCCAGCTCGCTCCATCCTGCCCCGCTCGCTCCATCCTGCCCCGCTCGCTCCATCCTGCCCCGCCTGCCACCATCCTGCCCCGCTTGCTCCATCCTGCCCCGCTCGCTCTATCCTGCCCCGCTCGCCAGCATCCTGCCCCCCCATCCTGCCCTGCTCGCCACCATCCTGCTCCCCCAATCCTGCTCCGCTCACCACCATCCTGCCCCCTCCATCCAGTCCCACCCACCCGCCACCATCCTGCTCCTCCAGCTCCATCCTGCCCTGCTCACTCCATCCTGCCCCTCCGGCTCCATCCTGCTCCACCGGCTTCATCCTGCCTTGCTCGCTCCATTCTGCCCCCATCCTGCCCCCCACCTCCATCCTGCCCCGTTCGCTCCATCCTGCCCCACCCCCGCCACCATCCTGCCCCCCTGCCTCCATCCTGCCCCTGGCCCCCATCCTGCCCCCCCTCCTGCATCCTGCCCCCCTCTGCCTCCATCCTGTCCCCTCTCCGCCTCCATCCTGCCCCCCTCTGCCTCCATCCTGTCCCCTCTCCGCCTCCATCCTGCCCCCTCTCCGCCTCCATCCTGCCCCCTCTCCGCCTCCATTCTGCCCCCTCTCCGCCTCCATTCTGCCCCGCCCCCCCAGCTCCATCCTGCCCACCTGCCTCCATCCTGCCCCGCTCGCTCCATCCTGCCCAATCTCCACTCATCAACTCATTGACAATCAACACTCATGGCCTACTTTGCCCTCAATGAGAATGATTCCAATGCTCATGAGTACTTATATCGTCAAATTCCTGAGCATTATGTTTGGAAAGAAGGTGCATGGGAAGTTAGAAGGAGAGGAGGTGCTTCAGTCATTGGTAGACTCTACACTGTTAGTATTCAAGAACAAGAACGGTACTATTTAAGGCTGTTGTTACTCCATGTTAAAGGAGCTACAAGTTTTGACAACCTTAAGACTATTAAAGAAGTCACATACCCAACTTTTAAAGAGGCGGCATTAGCCCTTGGATTGCTCTTCGATGACACTGTTTGGAGAAAAACTTTATTGGATGCCTGTGTTCTCAATATGCCTGCACAGCTCCGTGACATGTTTGCATATATATGTGTCTTTGGTCCTCCTAATCATCCCCTGGAGTTGTGGCAAGAATTTAAACAACACTTCGTTCAAGATTACTGCCATGCCTACACCCGACACTGATGATTGTGAGCATTGTGAAGGATATGCCATGACTGATGTTGAACATGTTTTAAAATTTCATGCAAAACATTTTACTGATTTTAATCTGCCACGCCCAAAAAGAAAACCACACATTCGTCCTCAATACAACAAAGAAGAAGAGTTAGTAAGAGCACGTGAAATGAAAGTTACCTTAAACGATCAACAACGTTTGGCCTATAACGCAATCCATAAAGCTTTAAAGGATACAAGTGATAAGCCAAAGTGCTTTTTCATTGATGGACCAGGTGGAAGTGGGAAAACATATCTCTATCATCTATTGATTCATGAACTGAGAGGAGAAGGAGAAGTTGTCTCACCTGCAGCCAGTACAGGGATTGCTGCTAATCTATTGCAAGGAGGAAGAACTATTCATTCACTGTATGGCATACCAATACCAATTAATGAGACATCTGTTTCAAGAATCAAAAATGATACTGATGCGGCCCAACATTTGAAGACTACCAAACTCTTCATCATCGATGAGTCTACTATGTTTCAAAATACGCTTTGCATGTAATTGATCAATTATTACGGGATGTCATGACAACTGATGTTTCCAAGAAAAACAAATTACCCTTTGGAGGGAAAGTCATTGTTCTGGGAGGAGACTTTCGGCAGTGTCTTCCTATCATCTCTCATGGAACAAGGACAGACATCGTAGAGAGCTGCATTAAATATTCACGACAATGGCAGCTTTTCAATCAATTGCCGCTCATTAACAACATGCGCTCCATTGATTCTGATTATAGCAATTGGTTAATTCAATTGGGAAATGGAGAATTGTCCAATGATTACAACCTTGGTGATGATGTCATTGAGATCCCGCAAGACATGATCTGCACTGGCTCTTTAATCTTGGATATATTTGGTGAAAACATTGTCATTGATGTGAATAATGACGAAAGTATTCAGAATGCTGCATCACATGCCATTCTTTGTCCCAAAAATGACGCTGTGGATTTGATCAATTCAAAAGTTATGGATTGTATTCCTGGAGAATACATTGAATATATGAGCGACGATTCCATTGATCCAGATGAGACGGAAAATCCCGAACTATATCCAGTGGAATTTCTAAATTCACTAACACCAACAGGAATGCCTTCTCATCTCCTGAAATTAAAAGTTGGTACAATTATAATGCTTTTGCGTAATTTTAACAGCAGAAAAGGACTTTGCAACGGGACTCGCATGATTGTTATTGCTTTGTTTGATAACTTGATACAAGCAAAAGTAATTTCTGGCTCGGATGAAGGAAATGTAGTCTTCATTCCAAGAATTGATCTCTGTCCATCAGAGACTGGATTGCCTTTCAAACTAAGACGTCGACAATTTCCCGTGAAGCCTGCCTTTGCCATGACCATAAATAAATCACAAGGCCAAACATTGGAGAAAGTGGGGATTTATTTGCCAGAACCTGTTTTTGGTCATGGACAATTATATGTGGCTTTCTCACGTGTGAAGAGACGATGCAATGTGAAGGTGAAAGTGGTGGATTCATGCATTCAAGGCAAATTGGTGCCTAACAGTGAGAAAGTCTTCACCAAAAATATTGTCTATCGGAATATTTTGGGATGAACTTTTGCCTATTTTATTTTTTTACCTTTTCTATTTAAAAAAAAAAAAAAAAAAATAACAAAAAAATTAGTTTAGTCTTTACATTTTCAGTTTTTTATGTACATAGTTTATACAATATTTGTGGAAAAACACATTACAGATTTCTTTGGAGATGTGTATCATTCTGATTTTCTCACAGGGTGATAGAAACCACTATTTAAAGCTCCAGTACTCTACGTGCTGAGAGATTTGATTCTTATTCTTTAAAGGGAGAGGTTTTTGTGAACAGCTAAGAGACGGGTGGGACGGCTGTTCACACACATCTCATTAGCAAGGTGTGTTCCACATGTTTAGATAGATAGGGACAAACATAAATTATTAATTTGATTCTACCACGTCATTTTTCTTAGATTTTTTCAATTTGTTGAGGAATATACTAAATGATAATAATTGATCATGAAGGATTCACCAACAACATACTTACAGTAATTTTCATAATTGCATATATGTAATTTGTACTTAACTTGCGGTTTGTGCAGACAACATAGTTGCGGCAGTCTCATCCACATCAACTGCAGTCACCTGTGGTTAGTTAGTGGATGCATCTTATGCACCTGCTGAAGCTACATTAACTCCATTTACCGTAGGTTAATTACAAGTTTTTTTGTTATTGCATGGATATTGCTGCAAGTCTGTAGCTGGTAACTCCTTCTGTATCAATTTACAAAATTTTATTATTTACATCACAATCCTCAAAAAATCTAAGAAAAAAACAGCTATAAAAAATATCTAAATTATATCAATTCGGATTTAGTTAGAGTAGGTCTCAACAGGCGTAAGGGCATCTTGACGCGATTGGTGAGCTGACACAAACTGGCTGATACACACATTAGTAATGTTAATTTATCAATTCAAACGAATGACACATTAAGAAGTATTGCTACTTTGTGTTCTAAGACCCTTACAACATAATAGTTCAATTTTCCTTAAATGATATCAATCATACAAATATATGTAGTTGGTGTAAAGATGTCATTGGAATAATTGGATTATTATTTGAAAATCTTAAAACAAATATAAAAATAAAAATATAAAAATATTCTAGACACCCGATGCATTTGCATCGGGCTTACAGCTAGTATATATATATATATATATATATATATATATATATATATATATAGCAGCACTATGGTATATGGTGGTACATTACAGCACATGTGTAGCAGCACTATAGTATATGGCGGTACATTACAGTGCATGTATAGCAGCAATATAGTATATGGCTCCATCCTGCCCTGCTGGTTCCATCCTGACCCGCTCGCCACTCTCCTGCCCCCCCGCCACCATCCTGCCCCGCTTGCCACCATCCTGCCCCGCTCGTCACCATCCTGCCCCCCGCCACCATCCTGCCCCGCTCACTCCATCCTGCCCCGCTCACTCCATCTTGCCCCGCTCGCCACCATCCTGAACCCCCCTTCCTGCTACCCCCCCACCCGCCACCATCCTGCTCCTCTGGCTCCATCCTGCTCCTCCGGCTCCATCCTGCCCCGCCGGCATTATCCTGCCCTGCTGGCTCCATCCTGCCCCGCCGACTCCATCCTGCCCCCCCCGCCATCATCCTTCCTCCCCGCCACCATCCTGCCCGCCCTCCCACCATCCTGCCCTGCTTCCACTATCCTGCCCCGCTCCCACCAACCTGCCCCCCTGCCACACAATTCTGCTCCTCCGGCTCCATCCTGCCTCGCTTGATCCATCCTGCCCCGCCCCACCATCCTGACCCCCCCGCCACCATCCTGCTCCTCCGGTTTCATCCTGCCCCGCTCGCTCCATCCTGCCCCTCCTGCCACCATCCTGCTCCTCTGGCTCCATCCTGCCCTGCTCCCTCCATCCTGCCCCACTCCCTCCATACTGCCACGCTTGCTCCATCCTGCCCCCGCCTCCATCCTTCCCCCTGCTGTTCTTGCTCCCTCGCCTCCATCCTAGCTCCCCGCCTCCATCCTGCCCTCCTGCCTCCATCCTGCCCTGCACCCCGTATCCATCCTGCCCACCTGCCTCCATCCTGTCCCCCTCCTCCATCATGCCCCCCCTCCTCCATCCTGCCCCCCCTCCGCCTCCATCCTGCCCCTCCTCTGCCTCCTGCCCCCCCTGCCACCATCCTGCCCTGCTCGCTCCATCCTGACCCGCTCGCCACCATCCTGCCCCGCTTGCTCCATCCTGCCCCGCTTGCTCCATCCTGCCCCGCTGGCACCATCCTGCCCCGCTCGCCACCATCCTGCCCCGCTCGCCACCATCCTGCCCCGCTCGCCACCATCCTGCCAAGCTCGCCACCATCCTGCCAAGCTCGCTCCATCCTGCCCCCCTGCCCCGCTCACTTCATCATGCCCCACTCACCACCATCCTGCCCCCCATCCTGCCCCCTCCACACACTATCATCCTGCTCCTCCAACTCCATCCTGCCCCGCCCGCTCCATCCTGCCCCGCCGGCTCCATCCTGCCCCGCCGGCTCCATCCTGCCCTGCCAGCTACATCGTGCCCCGCCAACTCCATCCTGCCCCGCCGACTCCATCCTGCCCCCCCGCCTCTATCCTACCTCGCTTGCTCCATCCTGCCCCCCCCTCCGCCTCCATCCTGCCCCCCCTCCGCCTCCATCCTGCCCCGCCGGCTGCATCCTGCCCCCCGGCTCCTTCCTGCCCCGCTCGCTCCATCCTGCCCCGCCAGCTCCATCCTGCCCCACCGGCTCCATCCTGCCTTTCGCTCCATCCTGCCCCCCCGCCTCCATCCTGCCCCCCACCTCCATCCTGCCTTGCTCGCTCCATCCTGCCCCCCCACCTCCATCCTGCCCCGCCTCCATCCTGCCCCGCCGGCTCCATCCTGTCCTCCCCGCTCCATCCTGCCCCCCCTCCGTCTCCATCCTGCTCCACTCGCTCCATCCTGCCCCGCTCGCTCCATCCTGCTCCGCTCACCACCATCCTGCCCCGCTCACCACCATCCTGCCCCCCCCACCACCATCCTGCCCCGCTCGCTCCATCCTGCCCCATCCGCCACAATCCTGCTCCTCCAGCTCCATCCTGCCCCGCTCGCTCCATCCTGCCCCACCCACCACCATCCTGCCCCCCCCGGCTCCTTCCTGCCCCGCCGCCTCTATCCTGCCCCGCTGGCTCCATCCTGCCTGCTCGCTCTATCCTGTCCCCCTGCCACCATCCTGCCCCCCCCGCCCTCCATCCTGCCCCCCCCCCGCCTCTATTCCTGCCTTGCTCGCTCCATTCCTGCCCCCCCCCCACCTCCATCCTTCTGCCCCGCCTCCATCCTGCCCCGCCGGCTCCATCCTGCCCCCCCACTCCACCTGCCCCCCCTCCCGCCTCCATCCTGCTCCTGCTCGCTCCATCCTTCCCCACTCCTCCATCCTGCCCCACTCGCTCCATCCTGCCCTGCTCACCACCATCCTGCCCCGCTCACCCCATCCTGCCCCGCTCACCACCATCCTGCCCCGATCACCACCATCCTGCCCCCCCGCCACCATCCTGCCCCGCTCGCTCCATTCTGCCCCACCCACCACAATCCTGCTCCTCCAGCTCCATCCTGCCCCGCTCGCTCTATCCTGCCCCGCTCGCTCTATCCTGCCCCGCTCGCTCGCTCTATCCTGCCCCGCCGGCTCCATCCTGCCCCACTGCGCCATCCTGCCCCCCCCTCCATCCTGCCCCCCGCCTCCATCCTGTCCCCCTCTCCGCCTCCATCCTGCTCCCCCTCCACCTCCATCCTGCCCCGCCGGCTCCATCCTGCCCCCCCCCCGGCTTGATCCTGCCCCGCTCGCTCCATCCTGCCCCCCTGACACAATCCTGCTCCAGCTCCCCCTGTCACCATCCTGCCCTCCTGCTCCATCCTGCCCTGCTCACTCCATCCTGCCCCACTTTCTCCATCCTGTCCTGCTCCCACCAATCTGCCCCACCCCCGCCTCCATCCTGCTCCCCCTCCGCCTCCATCCTGCCCCGCCAGCTCCATCCTGCCCCCCCCCGGCTCTATCCTGCCCCCCCGGCTCCATCCTGCCCCACTCGCTCCATCCTGCCCCACTCGCTCCATCCTGCCCCGCTCCCACCAATCTGCCCCACCCCCGCCTCCATCCTGTCCCCCCTCCGCCTCCATTCTGCTCCCCCTTCGCCTCCATCCTGCCCCCCCCCCCGGCTCTATCCTGCCCCCCCAACACAATCCTGCTCCCCCTCCCCCCCCCCGTCACCATCCTGCCCTCCTGCTCCATCCTGACCCCCCGGCAGTTAGCGGTCATGTGACCAATCAGCTGATTGGTTTCCCAGGCAACGACAGGTCCTAAAGGCCTGTAGGAACTAGAAGACGGAGGTGGAGCGAACCGGCGGACAGGTCAGTATCCTCACTGAGGATTTTTTTACTTTTACTGTGGAGGAGCCTTAGGGAGCAGAGTACCACCATATACCATAGTGCTGCTATACATGTACTGTAATGTACCGCCATATACTATAGCGCTGCTATACATGTACTGTAATGTACGCCATATACCATAGCGCTGCTATACATGTACTGTAATATACCGCCATATACCATAGTGCTGCTATACATATAATGTAATGTACCGCCATAAACCATAGCGCTGATATACATGTAATGTAATGAACCGCCATATACCATAGCGCTGCTATACATGTGCTGTAATGTACCACCATATACCATAGCGCTGCTATGTATACATATGTATATATATATAGTGCACTCACGTTGACTGAACAAGTTCTGTCAGTCACAGCATGTCGAAAAGAAAGAACAGCGCCTCTCAAGCTGGTGTAAATTCAAAGCTTCATTTTTATTCCGTCCATGCCCCCGCACAACGTTTCGGTACACAGACCTTCCTCAAGTGCAAACTCTCCCCTTTTACACAGTGCTTCTTATACCATAAATCTCCTCCCCCACTCCCAATACACCAATCGTGCACTGGTATATAGTAAACAAAGCTAAAACCCCCCATATAAACTATACAAAGACCAGCTGTCTATATTCCCCATATACAACTTACATATCCAGATTACCAGTATTAAATATACACTCATCGTCAGTATACTTAAGCCGCAATTTAATGAATATAGTCTCTGTATACATAGCGACGGGTAACCAATGAGGGCGCTGCATCAAGCGTTGCCAAGGATACTACCATGTCCCATAACATGTCCTCCAATAGGTGCTGCCTTCTCGCTCCAGCCCTCCGGTGTTTACTGGGCATGTGCCGGCGTCCTATACCCATAGGCTTAGGTGCTTGTCGATCAAGTGACGTATTTCCTGTTAATCGCGACCTTCCAGCGGTAGGCCCGAGCATCTGTCAATCAGCCTGAAATAATGACGCACTTCCTATTTGCAATGTCCACGGTGATAGGCTCAGGCGCCCATCATTCAACTGAATAGGGAGACGCAATTCCTCCTCTGAGCTTCCCCAATAACAGCAGTATAGAAGCAAATGACCCCAGCTACTATTGAGCTTCTTCAATTGAACAAATCCATAACATAGATCAGGGGTCTCAAACTCGGTTGGGTTGGTGGGCCGCACATAGAAAAAAATTGATATCGGGGCCCGCATTGCTTGTAGGACTAAGGGTACCGTTACACGTCGCAACATTGCATGCCATTTCACAAGCAATTTGCTGGTTGCAGTGAAATCATGGACACATTGTTCCATTTGTACACAGCAAGAAAATAGAACAATGTGCCCATGATTTCACTGCAACCAGTAAGTTGCCAGTGAAATTGCATGCAAAGTTGCGACGTGTAACGGTACCCTAAGTGACATTTTAGCAATACCAGAATTTTTTGCTCAATCTAGTAAAGTACATATTATGATCTTCTTGTAGGAATGTCCCCACCCTAATCCCTTTTATGTAGTAATGTCCCCATACTGGTCCCCATTGTATAATAATGTCCCCCAAACTGGTCCCCGTCTTGTAATAATGTCCCCATCCTGGTCCCCTTCTTGAAGTAATGTTCCTCCCTGGTCCCTACGTGTAGTAATGTTCCCATCCTATATGAATGACCCTCATCCTGGTCCTCATCATGTAGTAATGTCCCATGCTGATCGCCTTCTTGTAGTAATGTCCCCATCCTAATCCCCTTCTTGTTGTATTGTCCCCATCCTGATCCCCTTCTTCTAGTAATGTCCCCATACTGGTCCCCATTGTATATTAATGTCCCCCATACTGCTCCCCGTCTGGTACTATTATCCCCTTCCTGATCCCCTTCTTCTAGTAATGTCCCCATTGTATATTAATGTCCCACATACTGCTCCCCGTCTGGCACTAATGTCCCCTTCCTGGTCCCCTTCTTGAAGTAATGTTCCTCCCTGATCCGTATGTGTATCAATAACCCATCCTGGTCCCCATCCTATAATAATGACTCCCATCCTGGTCCTCATCATGTTGTAATGTCCCCATCCTGATCCCCGTCTTGTAGTAATATCCCCATCTTGTAGTACTGTCCCCATCCTGGTCCTCCTCTTGTAGTAATATCCCCGCCCTGGTCTCCATCTTGTAGTAATGTCCCCATCCTGGTCCTCCTCTTGTAGTAATGTCCCCGCCCTGGTCTCCATCTTGTAGTAATGTCTCCATCCTGGTCCTCCTCTTGTAGTAATGTCCCCGCCCTGGTCTCCATCTTGTAGTAATGTCCCCATCCTGGTCCTCCTCTTGTAGTAATGTCCCCGCCCTGGTCTCCATCTTGTAGTAATGTCCCCATCCTGGTCCGCCTCTTGTAGTAATGTCCCCGCCCTGGTCTCCATCTTGTAGTAATGTCCCCATCCTGGTCCTCCTCTTGTAATAATGTCCCCGCCCTGGTCTCCATCTTGTAGTAATGTCCCCGCCCTGGTCCCTATCCTATATTAATGTCTCCCATCCTGGTCCTCATTTTGTAGTAATGTCCTAAACTTTTAGTAATGTTCCCTCCCTTGTCATCTTGTAGTAATGTCCTGGTCTCTGTTCTTTTTGTTCTCTCGCTCACACACACTCAGATAGGGCTTGTCCACACACCTGCGCTCTCAGTATTTAGCGCTTCTGCGCTAAATACTTAGGCTTTGACAGAGAAGCGCAGGTGCGTGTATGCGGCCGCTTTCAGCAGACGCTGTCCCTGGTTACCCGATGTGTATCTTGGTAACCAGTTCATACAGCAGGCTGCCCACTGTCCGCTTATCCCGAGCACACAGGGAAACGCTGCTTGCAGCGTTTCCCTGTGTGCTCTGGATAAGCGCACACTATTCAGGCACCAGCATCGCCGGCACCAGCCACCGGCGATGTGCCGCTCAGGCGGCGGGAATACACTCACACATATAGATACACTCATACACATATACACACTCACATACAAATATACACGCACACACATATACACACTCACACAGAAATATTCACACACACATACACTCACACATATACACATACACACTCACTCACATATACACACAAATACACTCATACACTCACATATACACACACATATACACATACACACTCACACATACACACAAATACACTCCTACATATACACATACACACTCACTCACATATACACACAAATACACACACACACTCACTCACATATACAACACAAATATTCACACATATACACACAAATACACTCACATATACACACAAATACACTCACTATTATACACATACACACACTCACATATACACACAAATACACTCACTATTATACACATACACACTCACTCACTCACATATACACACAAATACACTCACAATACACACACTCTCTCTCTAACACTCACTCATACACACCTGATGCCCCGGGCTCATTATACATGGAGCCGCCGCGGTACCGCTTTACTGTGACTTCCGGGTACCGCCGGCTCAGCTCAAACAAGCGCCTTCGCGCCTGTACATTCATGAAAGCAGGCGGCCGGCGGACCGATCAGAAGCCTCCTGTGACGTCACAGGAGGCTTCTGATTGGTCCACCGGCCGCCTGCTTGCGTGAATATACAGGCACGAAGGCGCTTGTTTGAGGCGGCAGTACCCGTGAGTCACATTAAAGCGGTACTGCGGCGGCTCCATGTATAATGGCCCGGGGCATGCTTTTTTCTTTCATGGTGCCCCGGGCCACACTGGGGAGCATGGCGGGCCGCATGCGGCCCAGGGGCCGCGAGTTTGAGACCCCCGACATAGATCATGGAGGAACACATATTGGAGACAGATACTGGAAATACATTTATATGGGTACCATATTGATAAAAATACCATAGGTAACACTTAATTAAGTTTTACGGATAATGTAAATCTTATGGTATAATTAATACATCAATATATCAGGAAGCACATAAGATCCATCGGTGTACATCAATAATAACATGTTACATCTCATGCACACCTCAGAGTATAGAGCACTCCCACAACAGTGTAAATCGATACATGTGATATGAGGGATGTGCCACAAATCCATAGTCTGTAAAACTGTACATATGCCTATATAGGCTATTTCTACAGTATATCTACATGAGACACCAGCACCGTGGATTCATACACTTAAAGGGATTACTATATCTATGGACTTAAAGTCTTTCAAAACATGCTGTGGACTAATCACCCATCATATCACCAATGTAATACAACTACCCATACCTCCTCCTGATACCATAATAAGTAAATACATTAATCCGAATCACTTAAATAATACATATATCACTCCAATTCCATCCCTCCAGTGTCCAATCAACAACCAACCTTTACAGGACATAGATAAATTGCAGCAAAGACATGTTGTCTGGAAATTATACTATCCAAGGGAATCATTATTTCTCCAGTCTAAAGTAAAATATGAGAGAGAGATTAAAATTTCAGAATAAAAACACTATAGATAAGGAGTTATACAAGGACTCATCAAGTATGCCTTAGTAAACAACCTCGTTGGTCATAGTCGATGTTCATGCCCTTAGGTGACAGGTATCGAGCTCGAAAATCCACCTTAATTCCTTCTTTTTTAATAAGGACACCCGGTCACCACCCCTCCTCAGTGGGGGGACATCATCGATTACTCTAAACCTTAATTGATTAACTGTATGTCCCATGTCGTGGAAATGTCTAGGGACAGGGAGTTCAGTCATCCCCGTCCGTATCGTGCTTTTATGTTTCCCTATACGTGCCTTGACCTCCATTGTGGTCTCACCCACATACAGGAGACCACATGGACAGCAGATGGTGTAAACCACAAAACTGCTGCTGCATGTGTATCTCCTCTTTGTCATATTTTTTATGGTATAAGAAGCACTGTGTAAATGGGGAGAATCTGCACTTGAGGAAGGTCTGCGTACCGAAACGTTGTGCAGGGGGATGGACGGAATAAAAATGAAGCTTTGAATTTACACCAGCTTGAGAGGCGCTGTTCTTTCTTTTCTACATGCTGATGTCCAGGTGGGTCTCCCTGGTTGGATACGAGCGTCTCGCTGATTGGGGTTCGGTGAGCTCCTAATTCATGTGGTGCTGTGGATACTTTGTTTCGAGCTATTTAGTCACAGCATGTCAACTGCATACATATTCTAGAATATCTGATGCGTTAGAATGTTAGAATCGGGCCACCATCTAGCATATGTATATATATATATATATATATATATATACACACATACATATATATATAGCAGCGCTATGGTATATGGTGGTACATTACAGCACATGTATAGCAGCACTACAGTATGTGGCGGTACATTACAGTACATGTATAGCAGCAATATAGTATATGGCTCCATCCTGCCCCGCTCGCTTCATCCTGCCCCCCGCCACCATCCTGTTCTCCCACCTCCATCCTGCCCCGCTCGTTCCATCCTGACCCGCTTGCCACTATCCTCCCCCCCCCCGCCACCATCCTGCTCCCCCGGCTCCATCCTGCCCCGCTCGCTTCATCCTGCCCCGCTCGCCAACATCCTGCCCCACTCATCACCATCCTGCCCCGCTCACTCCATCCTGCCCCCCTCCTCCTCACCACCATCCTGCTGGTCTGGCTCCATCCTGCCCCGCCGGCTCCATCCTGCCCCCCCGCCACCATCCTGCCCCGCTTGCTCCATCCTGCCCCCCACCACCATCCTGCCCCCCGCCACCATCCTGTCCCCCTGCCACCATCCTGCCCCCGCCACCATCTTGCCCCGCTCGCTCCCATCCTGTCCCGCTTCCACCATCCTGCCCCGCTTCCACCATCCTGCCCCGCTTCCACCATCCTGCCCCGCTCCCACTATCCTGCCCCGCGCCACCATCCTGCCCCCCCGCCACCATCCTGCTTCCCCGCCACCATCCTGCCTCGCTTGCTTCATCCTGCCCCACTCACTCCATCCTGCCCCCCCACCACCATCCTGCTCCTCCGGCTCCATCCTGCCCCGCTCGCTCCATCCTGCCCCCCGCCACCATTCTGCCCCCCCGCCATCATCCTGCCCCCCCGCCATCATCCTGCCCCCGCCACCACCATCCTACACCAGAGACCAGAATTGTACACAGTATTCCAAGTGTGGTCGCACTATTGACTTGTATAAAGATAAAATTATGTTCTCCTCATGAGCATCTATGCCTCTTTTAATGCATCCCATTATTTTATTTGCCTTTGCAGCACCTGCCTGACACTGGCCACTAAATGTGAGTTTGTTATCTACCCATACACCCAGGTCTTTTTTAGTGATAGTTTTGCCCAGTGTTTTACAATTAAGCACATAATTATACCTTTTGTTTCCTCTGCCCAAGTGCATGACCTTACATTTATCCCCATTAAAGCTCATTTGCCATTTATCAACCCAAGCTTTTAGTTTACATAAATCCTCCTGTAATATAAAATTGTCCTCCTCTGTATTGATTACCCTGCAGAGTTTAGTGTCATCTGCAAATATTGAGATTCTACTCTATATGCTCCCTACAAGGTCATTAATAAATATATTAAAAAGAAGCGGGCCCAACACTGACCCCTGTGGTACCCACTGTTAACTGTGACCCATTCTGAGTGTGTTCCATTAATGACCACCCTTTGTTTCCTATCATTAAGCCAGTTCTTAACCCACTTACACATATTTTCCCCTATCCCCATTGCTCTCATTATATGTATCAACCTTTTGTGTGGCACAGTTTTAAAAGCTTTTGCAAAGTCCATATACACCACATCCACTGCATTTCTTTGGTCCAGTCCAGAACTTACTTCTTCATAGAAGCTTATCAGATTAGTTTGACAGGAACGGTCCCTCGTAAAATCATGTTGATATTGGGTCATGAGGTTATTTTTCTTCAGATACTCCAGTATAGCATCTCTTAGAAAACCCTCTAGAATTTTACCCACAGTAGAGGTTAAGCTTACTGGCCTATAATTTCCAAGTTCAGTTTTTGTCCCCTTTTTGAATATTGGCACCACATTTGCTATACACCAGTCCTGTGGTACAGACCCTGTTATTATGGAATCTTTAAATGTTAAAAATAATGGTCTATCTATGACAGTACTTAATTCCTGCAGCACTCTGGGGTGTATCCCATCCGGGCCGGGGATTTGTCAATTTTAGTGATTTTTAGACAATGCCGTACTTCCTGCTGGGTTAAGCAGGTGACATTTAAGTGAGAGTTTTTGTTATTACTGATCAGATTGTCTGTCATGGGATTTTCTTGTGTAAATACTGTTGAAAAAAAGTAATTTAGCATATTGGCTTTTTCGTCATCCTCATCCACGATTTTACCCAGACTATTTTTAAAGGGGCCAACATACCGTATATACTCGTGTATAAGCCGACCCGTGTATAAGCCGACCCCCCTACTTTTGCCCCAAAAATCTGGAAAAACCTATTGACTCGTGTATAAGCCGAGGGTGGACCCCAGCACAGGTATACAGCCCCCAGCAGTGTGGTATACAGGCCTCCCCAGTGGTAGTATACAGCAGCCCCAGTGGTAGTATACAGATTCCCCAGCATCCCCAGTGGTAGTATACAGATTCCCCAGCAGCCCCAGTGGTAGTATACAGATTCCCCAGCAGCCCCAGTGGTAGTATACAGATTCCCCAGCAGCCCCAGTGGTAGTATACAGGAGCCCCAGCAGCCCCAGTGGTAGTATACAGATTCCCCAGCAGCCCCAGTGGTAGTATACAGATTCCCCAGCAGCCCCAGTGGTAGTATACAGGAGCCCCAGCAGCCCCAGTGGTAGTATACAGGAGCCCCAGCAGCCCCAGTGGTAGTATACAGGAGCCCCAGCAGCCCCAGTGGTAGTATACAGGAGCCCCAGCAGCCCCAGTGGTAGTATACAGCAGCCCCAGTGGTATACAGCAGGCCCCCAGGGGTACATATAGCAGCCCCCAGGGGGTACCCAGCAGCCCCCTGGGGTACCCAGCAGCCCCTGGGGTACCAACAGCCCCTGGGGTACCCAGCAGCCCCAGGGTACCAGCAGCCCCTGGGGTACCAACAGCCCCCTGGGGGTACCAACAGCCCCCAGGGGGTACCAACAGCCCCCAGGGGGTACCCAGCAGCCCCCAGGGGGTACCCAGCAGCCCCCAGGGGGTACCCAGCAGCCCCCTGGGGGTACCAACAGCCCCCAAAAGCTGGCACTGTCCCCCCTTGTAAGGCTCCCCCCCCGCTGCTTATACATTACCATCCCGGTGTTCTGATCGGCGCCACTCCTCCGGAGATCCCGGATGCAGCCAGCGCGGACGGGAGGATGAAGACGCACCGAGGAGGCCTCCCCCCCGCCTCCTGCAGCCTCCACAGCCCCGGGACACAGCCCCCCCACTCCATGTACCGTATATGACCCGTGTATAAGCCGAGGGGGGGACTTTTCAGCCCAAATTTTGGGCTGAAAAACTCGGCTTATACACGAGTATATACGGTAATCATTTTTTAGTTGCTCACTATTTATGTAGTTAAAAAATATTTTGGGATTATTTTTACTTTCTCTGGCAATGAGTCTCTGTCTCAATCTTTGCTGCCTTGAAATGTTATTTAATATTCTGTATTTATTTCATGCCTCATCACTACCTACTTGCTTTAATTCCCTAAATGCTTTCTTTTTGTCACTTATTGCGCCCCTTACAGCCTTATTTAGCCATAGTGGTTTCCTCCTATTTCTTGCATGCTTATTCCCATAGGGTATATATTGTGCACAGGCCCTATTCAGGATGCTAATAAACGTTTCCCACTTGCATTGTGTACTTTTATGTCTCAGGATATCGTCCCAGTTTATTGCACTAAGATCATCTCTCAACCGTTGGAAATTTGCCTTCCTGAAGTTTAGTATCCTTGTAGCCCCTCTACTACAAATCTTATTAAAGGATATTTGAAAACTTATTATTTTATGATCACTATTACCCAGGTGACCTCCAACCCGAATGTTTGATATGCGGTCCAGCCTGTTGGTTAATATTAGGTCTAACAGTGCCCCCCTTCTTGTTGGGTCCTGAACCAGTTGTGAAAGGTAATTGTCTCTCATAGTTGTCAAAAACCTATTACCTTTGCTGGAACTACAGGTTTCTGATCCCCAATGTATTTCAGGGTAGTTGAAGTCCCTATAATTATGACTTCTCGCAGAGTCGCTGCTTCATCTATTTGCTTTATGAGGATATTCTCCTCCACTTCCATTATTGTCAGGGACCTATAACAAACCCCTATCAGTAATTTATTATTTTTTCCCCCTCCCCTTATCTCCACCCACAGGGACTCTACATTTCCATTAGATTCACCTATATTATCACGCAGGATGGGTTTTAAGGATGATTTTACATATAAACATACACCTCCCCCTCGCTTATTTGTACGGTCATTTCTGAACAGACTATAGCCCTGTAAATTAACAGCCCAGTCAAGGCTCTCGTCCAGCCATGTCTCCGATATCCCCACCATGTCATAATTATTTTCCAACAAAATCAATTCTAATTCCTCCATTTTGTTGATGAGGCTTCTGGCAGTAGTGTACATGCACTTTATGCATCTCTCTTTACCTCTATTCCTTCCTACTATATTGACTGTTCTAACCCCACCCCCATGCCACCCCCAATTTTATTACTTGTGCCCAGGTTACTATTTACACTATCTTCCCCTCCTGTACAATGAATATCCTCCCCCCCCAATCCTTAGTTTAAACACTCCTTCAACCTTCTAGTCATTTTCTTCCCCAGCACTGCTGCACCCTCCCCATTGAGGTGCAGCCCGTCCCTAGCATAGAACCTGTAGCCAACAGAGAAGTTCTCCAGGAACCCAAACCCCTCCTTCCTACACCAATTCCTGTGCCAATTATTTATCTCCCTAATCTCCCGTTGCCTATCTGGTGTGGCACGTGGTACAGGCAGTATTTCAGAGAATACTACCTTGGAGGTCCTTGCCTTAAGCTAGCAGCCTAATTCCCTGAAATCATCTTTAAGGACCTTCCACCCACCTCTAACTTTGTCATTTGTGCCAATGTGCACCATGACCGCTGGGTCCTCACCAGCCCCTCCCAGTAATCTGTCAACCCGATCAGCGATGTGCCGGACTCGAGCGCCAGGTAGGCAGCACACTGTTCAACAATCCCTGTCTTTGTGACAGATTGCCCTATTTGTTCCCCTAATAATTGAGTCCCCCACTACCAGCACCTGTCTGGCCTGCCCTTCTCTTCTATTTTCCCCCTTACTGGAGCATACACTTCTCTGGCTTTCAGAGGTCATGCCCTGCTGCAGCAGTGCTATCCCTGAACTCACACACCCCTCATCTGCCAACTTAGCAAATTTATTGGGGTGTGCCAGATCAGGGCTAGCCTTCCTGGCACTCTTCCCTCTACCCCGCCTTCTGTCACCCAGCTAGCTTCCTCACTGTCCTGCAGCTCCAGGCTACCATCCTCCCCCACATCTATCCCATTGAGCAGCTGTTCAGTGAGCAGCAGACTCCTTTCCACATTGTCTATGGATCTCAGCGTTGCCAGTTGTTCATTTAGATCCAGTATCTGGGCTTCCAAATGCACAACATACTCACATCTCACACAGCAGTATGCACCCTCGACCGGCTGTTCAAGGATTGCATACATGTGGCAAGATGTACACTGGATGGCACTGTCAATTATGGAGCTCATTTCCTAATGGGGATTGCACCAGACAGAAATGATAAGTAAAAAGAAATGCAAAGTATTAATAAAATACAACCAGCAATTCAGCAAGTCCTCCCTTCCAAACTCCCTGAATCCAATGTCACTGAATCACAAGTCACACACTTACTTCCGTCCGTACTTGTGCTCCCGGTCACACTAAGCGCGTGTCACACTCGCTAAGAAATAAGATTTAAATATATATATATTTTTTTCCCTTAGCAGAAAATAAGCCTACAGCTCAGACTGCCGCGGCCCCACCCCCAGTACTCCCCGCCGCGCAATGGTCAATGAAGACACATGGGATATCTTTTTCCAAGCTTTATTGAAGGTATATGTCGGGCCCCACGGGACTGGGGTACTCGGTACCGGACCGGACGGTACTGGGGATGTCACAGGTGGCTTGGTCCGGACCGTGTCCCTGGCTCGGCAAATAAAGGGGGATATTTACAAGGGGATTGTCACGGGTGACGCCACCCACTTGGTGCGGCCAACGATGGGGCCGCCGCTGCTGCAGAACCTCCAGGGGTGATGGAATGGCAGCGGGGATGGTATAGTTACAGTGGGGAGAACTGTATCCCCCGGGGCAGCAAGGGTTAAAGTCTATTGTGTGTGTAGTTTGAGCACACTTACTTCACAGGCTGCAGGGATCTCTCCTCCTGACTGCTGCTGACAGGCTGGATCTGTAGGGAGGAATGGTCTGCAGCTAGAGACTGACAAGAGAGGCGATGCAGGGTTTTCCAAAGCTTTACTCAAGTTCTTTCAGTCAGCTTACAAATTATTTGCAGTTGTTACACAGTTCAAGTACACGGGTTCTCTCTGCTCCTGCAGCCAGGCCTCTCCCTCCTGTGACCCTCACACAGTCTGTGTATGTCCCTTTCCGGGCTATTGCTTCTCTTTCTCTGTGTTGTGCGACACTGGACAGTATGGCGGTGACTCGGGCTTCTGTGAGTCCTAGTACGTCACTTAGCTGCCTGTCCTTTAGGGTTAGGGATCTCAGTCTGGAACTCAGACCCCACGTCATGTTATCTGGGGATACCGGGTGAACTACGGTCCCCTTTAGAGCCGACACTCTACTCAGCCCAGCCTCCAACAGTCCTCTAGCGTGAGGCTCTGCCAGGCTCCTTCTCTGTGTTCCTTCCAATATTCTAGGAGGGCTTCTCCACCTGCAACAGGTTGCTTCAGCTGCTGTCTAGGGCACGGGTACACCGTCCCTCTCTGTTCTCTCACACTCCTGGTGGTTTCAGCGTCGGACGGGCTTTCCCCCCCATCTGGCTCGCACTGGCTCAGTACGGGTCTGCACTCCTTGGCTTAGGCTCTTCCAGGCAGTGTGTGTCTTTCTGTCTTTACTTCTCAGCTACTTCAGCCTACTGTGGCCTACTGTCTTCCTTCACTCCTCCCCCTTCCTATATACTGTCAGTCACCTGACCTCTGGTGTGCCCAACCCACTCCTCTCATCCACCACCCCTCTGGTCTCATATAGTGTCTAACCTCAGGGCTGGATGTAACCTCTCTGACACGTGGGTTTTGTGGGCTGTGAAGGTGTTAGTGTTTAACAATTGTCCTGCCTGCCTGGCTGCAGTTCCCTTTTGTGGCCTCATGGACGCAGGGGCGCCACATTCTCCCGGAGTTAAACAGCGCGTCCTCGCGCGACTCGACATGGATTACTCTGAAAACATTTTCATTTTATATAACAGTAGTAAGGATTCTTGGTTTCTTCCCTTCCGGGAGGCACGATTTTTATAACGTTGCATTAACTATAAAACAAGTGCATGGGTATATACTCGTCATTACCCCTTCCTGTAAAACACATTATTAAACATTACTTTGTATAAAAGTATAAAATTCTCTTCTTCTCAAAAAGTGCAAAAAGTCTCAAAAAGCAGCTTCAAAGTTCTGGACTCAAAATGCAAAGTTTGTGCATTATCTCGCATGTGCAGCTGGTCTTAAAACCAAAGGGGAGGACACTAAGGTGCTCAACTATATACAAAAGAGAGTTCGTACCAAGTCATTGTTCATGGTGCAAATGTTCAGGTAAAACATATAAGACAGACAGGGGAATGATAGCATTCACTCAGGTAAGGTTGGGGGATCAATAAGGAACAATGTACATTCACACTTACAGTATCTTCATCTGTTATTCTTGATGCAGGAGACGGGTCTTACTCCTGATCCTTCTTCTCCATCTTCTGGATCATCTGGGATGCCTTCCCTTCTGGCTGCAGATCCTGCGTTTCTATTCTTTCTTTTGCTGCGCCCATGGTACCACTTGCGATGTCTTCCATCTGGGATACACCTCCAGGTCTTGCAGTGCAGCGTTCAGCAGATAGCTCTCTGGGGTCTGCGTTATAACATCCTTCATAGACTTGGATGTAACAGTTTCTAGGCTGATCAATGTTGATCTGAATCCGGGTCCGATGCTCCTCTTGGGCCCGTGTCATCCTTGGGGGCAGTCACCGCAGTACACCCCTCCGGGTGTCTAGGACGTAGGGACGCTCTTCTCCGCCTTCAGCCATCTCTGCTGGTTCGCAAATGGTCTTTCCCTGGCCGGGTTCCTCCACCAAAGCAATCTGTGGGCCCTCCGGGATCACACTTGGGTTTTCGTCTGCAGCTCTCGTCTTGGCGTCCTCCGCTTCCATCCTCGTGTCTCTGAATGGCGATTCCTTCTTTTCCGGTTGCCTGCTCTGCCCCCTCCTGATGACAATTTCCTTCTTTGTTCGCGCCAGCTTCTCGGTAGGAGGGTCTAGGGGCGGCGGCTCTTCTTTGAGAGTGACAGCTGGCTCTCCCGGAGTTAAGGAGAGCCAGGGCGGGACCTTCTTTTCGCGCCTTGGACCGGACCGGCCCACGATGGGAGTCTTAGGAACGCCTCCTCTGCACATGGCGCTAGTCCCTGATGGCTGCCATTAGGGTCAGATTTGGCGGGAAAAGTCAAGAACACAGGATTTAGGCACACAAGGTCCAATTCTTTTGGACCGGGAAGATCCTGTTCGTGACGCCAGGTTGTCGGGCCCCGGACTGGGGTACTCGGTACCGGACGGACGGTACTGGGATGTCACAGGTGGCTTGGTCCGGACCGTGTCCCTGGCTCGGCAAATAAAGGGGGATATTTACAAGGGGATTGTCACGGGTGACGCCACCCACTTGGTGCGGCCAGCGATGGTGCCGCCGCTGCTGCAGAACCTCCGGGGTGATGGAATGGCAGCGGGGATGGTATAGTTCCAGTGGGGAGAACCGTATCCCCGGGGCAGCAAGGGTTAAAGTCTATTGTGTATGTAGTTTGAGCACACTTACTTCACAGGCTGCAGGGATCTCTCCTCCTGGCTGCTGCTGACAGGCTGGATCTGTAGGGAGGAATGGTCTGCAGCTAGAGACTGACAAGAGAGGCGATGCAGGGTTTTCCAAAGCTTTACTCAAGTTCTTTCAGTCAGCTTACAAATTATTTGCAGTTATTACACAGTTCAAGTACACGGGTTCTCTCTGCTCCTGCAGCCAGGCCTCTCCCTCCTGTGACCCCTCACACAGTCTGTGTATGTCCCTTTCCGGGCTATTGCTTCTCTTTCTCTGTGTTGTGCGACACTGGACAGTATGGCGGTGACTCGGGCTTCTGTGAGTCCTAGTACGTCACTTAGCTGCCTGTCCTTTAGGGTTAGGGATCTCAGTCTGGAACTCAGACCCCACGTCGTGTTATCTGGGGATACCGGGTGAACTACGGTCCCCTTTAGAGCCGACACTCTACTCAGCCCAGCCTCCAACAGTCCTCTAGCGTGAGGCTCTGCCAGGCTCCTTCTCTGTGTTCCTTCCAATATTCTAGGAGGGCTTCTCCACCTGCAACAGGTTGCTTCAGCTGCTGTCTAGGGCACGGGTACACCATCCCTCTCTGTTCTCTCACACTCCTGGTGGTTTCAGCGTCGGACGGGCTTTCCCCCCCATCTGGCTCGTACTGGCTCAGTAGGGTCTGCACTCCTTGGCTTAGGCTCTTCCAGGCAGTGTGTGTCTTTCTGTCTTTACTTCTCAGCTACTTCAGCCTACTGTGGATTCCTACTGTCTTCCTTCACTCCTCCCCCTTCCTATATACTGTCAGTCACCTGACCTCTGGTGTGCCCAACCCACTCCTCTCATCCACCACCCCTCTGGTCTCATATAGTGTCTAAACTCAGGGCTGGATGTAACCTCTCTGACACGTGGGTTTTGTGGGCTGTGAAGGTGTTAGTGTTTAACAATTGTCCTACCTGCCTGGCTGCAGTTCCCTTTTGTGGCCTCCTGGATGCAGGGGCGCCACATATAAACGTAACACCACTCATATATTAAAAACAGGGGGTTGGGTTGTTTTGGCCGCAGCTCAACCGTAGGCACAAATCCGCCTTATAACCAGAGGGGTAGATGCCCGATGCCGCGGGCGTCCGTGGCAGGTAGACTCTCACCATTCCCCTCATCCACCAGCTGCGACTTGATAATTCCTAGTAACCAAACATTAGGGAGGGAGGGTGGGCGATGCTCACCCTGTGAGCAGTATGGTAAAGAGGAAGAAAGTGTCAGGGGACGAAGCTTATAAGGCCCGGGGGAGGGGCTGCAGACTGATGAGGTGGGGGCAGCACCCATCACCCATTACTCAGCAAGGAGGAGCAGGGGTTGCCTAGTAACCGGGCTCGGCAGTCAGGGGCAGCAGGCTGCAATACGCAGCTGCGGTGCCCGTACAGACTGCCGCGGCCCCACCCCCAGTCCTCCCCGCCGCGCAATGGTCAATGAAGACACAAGGGATATCTTTTTCCAAGCTTTATTGAGGGTATAAACGTAACACCACTTATATATTAAAAACAGGGGGTTGGGTTGTTTTGGCCGCAGCTCAACCGTAGGCACAAATCCGCCTTATAACCAGAAGGGTAGATGCCCGATGCCGCGGCCATCCGTGGCAGGTAGACTCTCACCATTCCCCTCATCCACCAGCCAAGGAGTAGTGAGGGCATAAGCCCGAGCTGCGACCCCCACCAAACAACCATGAAACCGGGACTGCTCCGTCCTGCCTCCTGAAAGAGAAATTAACCAGGCCGAACTTGCTTATGCATAGGCAACTTCCGCGGCCAGGTGGCCCTTGACCGAATCCAAGTGATAGCTTTGCCCGCTGGGCAGCCTTGATCAGCAAACCACGGTCGGAGTTCTACCCGGACCGACACCATCTGCAAATCACGGTCGGAGCTCTGTTACATGGACCAACACCATCTGGAAAGAAAAACCATTAGCAACTCCTAGGTATTTGATATACCTTGTCCAACATGTCGGGTCAACACTTTCCTTTCCTCGTTACAACGTTTCCTGTTTCTACGTGTCTGTAAGGACAAGCGCCAAGTGTGTGCCTAAACATATTCTTTGCCTCCAGGCGAGAAAATCGGTCTTCCTAATGACTAGTGTTGGAGGCAAAACATTGCGGCTGCAATCAACCTTGTAAAGTACAAATTGTAAAACAGGGTGACTGAGGGCTAAAGTGTAGTGGTACCCTACTGCGGGAATGCCTGCTGGGAAGCACAGCCATTCCCGATTGCACAATTGATACAGCTCCGTCCTGCTTAACAGGTAGGGGCCCCCCGTGGCGTGGGGGGGGGGATCCTGCTTTGTGGGGGGGCGAAAGTGCAATTACTTTGAAGGAAGCCACGTAGGGCCTCCCGCCCAACTTTGCTGCCTCATATTACGAGGCTGAAATTAATCATTCGGTCTCTTTTTTTTTTCTTTTTATAAATTATTAGTGTTATTCTGTCTTGCAACTTCAGCCAAACTGTCAACCCACGTCATTTACCACCATGTGGGGTCTTGCAATCATGCCAACAGCATAAGTGCCAACTGTAGAAGTGCAGTTACACCGGGCAAGAATCTAATGGTCATCTCTTCTCTCTTCATACAGGTATATGAATCTATCACTTCAATTCACTCATCTTTCCTGCCTGGCTCTCTTCACAAGAGGGGTATATGAATCTATCACTTCAATTCACTCATCTTTCCTGCCTGGCTCTCTTCACAAGAGGGGTATATGAATCTATCACTTCAATCAACAATATACTTGTCTTTTAATAATGTAATATACTGAAATCATCTTACTGTGTGTGATGTGGGATGTTCAGAGGTCATCTTTGGTTTAAAAGTGTTTATGACCCAGGATGGCCAGAAACTCTTGTTTATTTGTCTCGCATTTATTACCTTCTGCTGTGCTGAGTTTCTTTGATTGATTAACAAGTGTACTAGACCCAGATCTAAGTAGAAACTCACTATATATGTAGAGCCACCTAAAGGGGTGCAATCATGCCGGGTCTGGCAATCATGCCAACTGTAGAAGTGCAGTTACACCAGGCAGTTAAACGGTAAGTCATGCAAGACAAACAAACAGATTTGCAATTAGTTCACTTGTACTGCAATTATGTATTCACTATGTAAACCCCAGACTACTCATCACTACTGACCATTCACCCACCACTACAGCTCTCCTTCCCGCTGCATCTGACCCACGCTACTCCCATCCCCTGCTCACCATCCACAATGTATCCCCTTCTTTGCACTCATCCTCCCATCCTTCTCCACTTCCTGCTACCCCCGCTCATCGCTCCACCCAGCAACAAAGTACTTCTCTCACCCTCCATCCTACCTAACCACCTCACCCACTCCTCTGAACTATTCATGCACTTTCAATCCTTCATCTCCAGTCAGGCACGGCCACCACGTAAACTTTCATGCTCCCACCTGCTAACCCTCTCCCTGCTCCTCCTACTCGCTGGCAACATTTCCCCTAATCCCGGCCCCCCCCCGCCACATCCCCACAGTCACCTACACCCCACCCCCACGTCCCATCACCAACTCTTATAACCCCACCATCACCCACCCTCGCAACCCGACCAACTTAGACCCATCCCCCCAGCCCCTGCTCCTCTAATCTCCCTGCCAGGCGCACTCTGGAACGCCCGCTCAGTCTGTAATAAGCTCACAGACATCCATGAATTCTTTATTTCTAATAAACTCTCATTCCTTGGCATCACAGAGACCTGGCTCACCCCCTCCGACACGGCTTCCCCTGCTGCCCTATCCTACGGCGGATTCAATCTTTCCCACACACCCCGCCCCTCTGACAAACATGGCGGAGGTGTCGGCATACTCCTATCCGACACCTGCTCCTTCGCCCCTATTCCATTACCCCCCTCAGTTACTCTCCCATCTTTCGAAGCCCACTCTGTCCGCATCTTCTCCCCCTGTAACCTCCAGCTAGCCGTCATCTACCGCCCCCCCTGGATCCATCCCCACCTTCCTCGACCACTTTACCACCTGGCTACTTCATTTCCTCTCTACTGACATCCCCACCATCATTATGGGTGATTTCAATATCCCCATTGACACTGCCCACCAAACCGCCTCTCAACTTCTTTCCCTGACCTCCTCCTTCGGGCTCTTCCAATGGTCCTCCTCTGCCACCCACAAAGATGGCCACACGCTGGATCTCATCTTTACCCGTCTTTGCTCCCTTACTAATCTCACAAACTCAACCCTCACCCTGTCTGACCACAATCTGCTGACCTTCTCCGCCCTCTCCTCCCCTACTACATCAACTCCTCTCCGCAAACTTGATCATCCCCGCAGAAACCTAAAACACATTGATCTACACTCACTCTCAGAATCCCTTCTCCCTCTCGCCAACATAACATCTATACGTGACACAGACACTGCCACCACCCTCTACAACACCACATTAACCAAGGCACTCGACCTAGCAGCCCCCCTCACACACCACGCTCCACGCACTAATAGGCAACCCTGGCACACCACCCTCACTAAAGACCTGAGATGGGCATCCAGGGTCGCCGAGAGGCGATGGAAAAAATCAGCTTCCACTGAGCATTTTGCATTGTTCAAACAGTCCCTCACCGCCTTCAAGACTGCACTTGCCACCGCCAAACAAACCTTCTTCTTATCCCTAATAACCTCCCTGTCCCACAAACCCAAACAACTTTTCAAAACCTTCAATTCCTTACTCCGCCCGCCTGCTCCCCCTCCCCTTAACTCTGCAGAAGACTTTGCCTCCTTCTTCAAAGAAAAGATTGACAGAATCAGAGACAGCTTTGATCCACTGTCCCCACAGCCTCCCCTTTCACCTATACTGCCCTCTACTTCCATCAACTGCTTCCCCCCTATAACTGAAGACCAGCTCTCCTCCCTCCTGTCAAAATCACACCTCACCACCAGCGCCCACGACCCGCTCCCATCCCACCTCATTCCCAACCTCACCTCCGTTATCATCCCAGCCCTAACTCATCTTTTCAACCTATCACTCACCACCGGCACCTTCCCTTCAGCCTTCAAACACGCCTTGATCACACCCATCCTCAAAAAACCCTCCCTCGATCCCACAACTGTCTCCAACTACCGCCCTATATCTCTCCTCTCTTTCGCCTCTAAACTAATTGAACAGCATTATAACACAGATGAGTCCTGCACACAGAGAAGGAACCTGTTCCACACCGCCAGCATAATTGGAAACAAAAAGCTATTGCGACAAAAAACAACAGTACACTGCAGTAAAAATATTAAAATGCAAGTGCAGTATAAAAATGGTATAACAAATACAGGGTACTTAGTTAATCCGTTTTTTTGCGCAGAAAAAGTTATTTTAAGCCACGTCACTATCTTCAAAGTGTACCCATCTCAGACGCGGTCCTAACTGTTGTATTAAAAACCTGACTGGTGTGAATACTTACCAGTAAACAGGAGCCAGCATGACCGGTGTCTGAAGTGGAATGAAGGCGACGGGGCTCTATGTGTGCAGGGTCCAGAGAGGGGCGGGAACTCCATCTCTTGCATGGCAAGAGGCAATTAATTATAACACAGATGAGTCCTGCAGACAGTTCTCTGTGTGCAGGACTCATCTGTGTTATAATTAATTGCCTCTTGCCATGCAAGAGATGGAGTTCCCGCCCCTCTCTGGGCCCTGCACACATAGAGCCCCGTCGCCTTCATTCCACTTCAGACACCGGTCATGCTGGCTCCTGTTTACTGGTAAGTATTCACACCAGTCAGGTTTTTAATACAACAGTTAGGACCGCGTCTGAGATGGGTACACTTTGAAGATAGTGACGTGGCTTAAAATAACTTTTTCTGCGCAAAAAAACGGATTAACTAAGTACCCTGTATTTGTTATACCATTTTTATACTGCACTTGCATTTTAATATTTTTACTGCAGTGTACTGTTGTTTTTTGTCGCAATAGCTTTTTGTTTCTAATTGAACAGCATGTCCACTCTGAGCTGTCCTCTCACCTCTCCTCCTGCTCCCTCTTTGACCGCCTGCAATCTGGCTTCCGACCCCTCCACTCCACTGAAACAGCCCTGACCAAAGTCACAAATGACCTACTGACTGCCAAAAGCAAGCACCACTACTCTGTTCTCCTCCTCCTCGACCTGTCAGCCGCCTTCGACACTGTTGACCACTCCCTTCTACTACAGATCCTGGAATCTCTTGGCATCACGGACCTTGCCCTCTCTTGGATCTCCTCATACTTAACAGACCGCACCTTCAGCGTCACCCACTCCCACACATCCTCCTCGCCCTACCCCCTATCTGTCGGGGTCCCCCAGGGCTCGGTTCTTGGACGATTACTGTTCTCAATCTACACTCTCGGTCTAGGGCAACTCATTGAGTCCCACGGCCTCCAATATCACCTCTACGCCGACGACACCCAAATCTACCTGTCTGGTCCTGACATCGCCTCCCTTCTATCCAAAATTCCACACTGCCTGTCCGCCATCTCATCCTTCTTCTCTGCTCGCTTCCTTAAGCTGAACATGGACAAAACCGAGTTCATAGTCTTCCCCCCAAGATGCTCCCCCTCACTACCTGACCTATCCATCATCGTCAATGACTGCTCTCTCTCTCTCCAGTCCCCCATGCCAAGTGCCTCGGGGTTATCCTTGACTCTTCCCTCTCGTTCAAGCCCCACATCCAGGCCCTCGCCACCTCCTGCCGACTCCAGCTCAAAAACATCTATAGGATCGGCACTTTCCTTGACCACGACACCGCTAAAACCCTTATTCACGCTCTCATCATCTCCCTCCTCGATTACTGCAACCTCCTGCTCACCGGCCTCCCTAATACCTCCCTTGCACCTCTCCAATCTATCCTGAACTCTGCTGCTCGCCTAATCCATCTGTCTCCCCGCTACTTCCCTGTCTCCCCCCTCTGCCAAACCCTTCATTGGCTCCCTGCTTCCCAGAGATCCCGGTTTAAAACATTAACCATGACATACAAAGCCATTCACAACCTGTCCCCTCCATACATCTCTGACATGGTCTCCCGTTACCTACCCTCACGCAACCTGCGATCCTCCCAAGAGCTTCTCCTCTACTCCCCCCTCATCTCCTCTTCGCACAACCGCATACAGGATTTCTCCCGTGCTTCACCCAGACTCTGGAACTCACTGCCCCAACACATTAGACATTCTCCTACCCTGGGAACTTTCAAAAGAAGCCTGAAGACCCACCTGTTCCGCCAAGCCTACCACCTGCAATAAGACCCGGTCCACCACACCACCTGATGACTGGAATTTCCCCCTCCTACTGTATCCCCACCCACCCCTCGTAGACTGTGAGCCTTTGTGGACAGGATTTCTCCCCTCTTGCTTCTGTACAACTGAATTGTCAACATTTATTGTACCGTACTTGTATTGTTACTATGTTACTTGTCCTAGTCTGCCCTTTTTAACATGTAAAGCGCCATGGAATATAATGGCGCTATATAAATTAATAATAATAATAATAATAATAAAAATGTGTAGCCAGGCATTCCGACGTGTCACCCAACATATCCTCAAATCGCGGGGCCTATGGCGAATGATGACGTTGCCACTAAGGGTCCGGGAAGGTGCTGCTATGTGAAATGTTGAGTGACATAAATTAACCGTTAAGCGTCCGGGAAGTGCTGACATGTGAATATTAAGTGAGATGAAACTAGCACCTGAATGTCCCCAGAATAGGTGGGCCTCTGAGCCATGCGGGAACGTTGCCTGTGAACTAACCCGTGTCCACACTGTATAACCAAAGCATTATTGCAGTGCCACTGTGCATGTTTGCCAACGGTGTAGGAAATTGATGTATGTCCCCTTGTCGTGCCACTGCCCTTGAGACTGTTAATTTAACTGTTATTGCCCTGTTAATTGCATATCACATGTGCACGTATATGTGTGCACATAATATGCCCACTCATCCACATATACCCATGCGTATATATACATGCGCATATGCGTACATAAACATACATACGCATATACACACATACATACTACACCTAATTGTTTATTTATTTATTCTTTTTTTTTTTTATTGTATTACATTAAAACCTTTGTGTAGCTGAGCAGGGGGCTGTAAAACCCTTGTGTAACTGACCAGGCTGGAAACAGCTGTTGTTGTTACTGAACCCAATGCGGGATGTGGCATATTGCGGGCTACGACAGAGTGCGGCCCGAGCGTGGGAGAGGAAATCTAACAATAAATGCTTGGTGGGTCCTATCTTATGAACCTGAAATTAGTTCCCACCTACGATAACTGGAACTCATGCAGGAAGTGGCATGCCGCGGTCTAGGCGGGGTTGAGCACCACTGCGTGCAGGCATGGGATAGGGGTAAACTGTCTTTTTTTTTTTTTTTTTTTTTTTTTTAATTAAAACCTGTATAGCTGACCCTTACGTCTCCGAATCAGTGGCAGTCCAAACAAATAACTGGACCTTATACAGGAGGTGGCAAGTAGCACGCTAGGCGGGGTTGTGTACCTCAGCGTGCACCCTTGGGTGAGAGGTAAACTACCGATTAATGCCCAATGTGTCCAATCTGCTGGGCCTGGATTTAGTTGTCTACTTAACGAACCCGAAGGGATGGGAAAAGGTGAGGGTGAGATTACCTTGTAGGAGCCTATTCGCTGTTCTGCTATACCCTTCATGGCTTTGAACGATCACTGCATGTGAACTCTCTTATTTAGTCGAAGAATTGCAGAAAATATCATCCTGAATTAACTGCTAACATTAAGTCCAGTATGTCTTGAAAATCAGTCTTGGAATCACTAGTATACGTTGAAGCGTTCCAGAGTCAAAACCTCAGAAGGTGACCTGGTAAAATTGCAAAATGCGGCTTGGTCCTAAGGGGTTAATATAGCAAAGGAGCTGAATACCTATTTTGCGTACCAGAACCAGCGAGACTCATCATCATACGTACCAATTAAAGCGGGCCTCACCATCCACCAGCTTGATGGAATGTGCACCTGAATTGTGCCAACCTGTACCTGTAGCACACCATGGAAATAGACACATACATGTTGACTGGCAGAAGCGTTGTAGGTAAATGAATAGGGTCTACTCCTTGATCCGGTGCTAGTGAAATACATGGAGGGAGAAGCCGGTATCTATGAAACTTGGTGTATCTGTGGGGTGCCCCAGCATCTGATACGCTGTTCCCTTAACTGGTTGTTGTGAGTTGCATAACTGAGTGTCTTTATGGAACTCGTTTGGCATCTGGGGAAATATTTCCAATGACCAAGTGGTGATATGCAGACTATGGGTACCGTATGACAATACCCTCCATGTTTGCTGCCTCTCGCTGTGTGTGTGTTTACCGGTATGTATACCTGTGCGTATATGCTCGCTTGCAGTTTTAAAGTGGATATATGTACCCTGCATGCAGTGTGTGTACCCATGCCCCAAAATCAGGCGCATAAGCCTTCATATACCGTGCAGCTATGTTGGATGTTAACCATATTGGACCATGATTTTTATATGAACGTCCGTGTGCACCGTATAATTGCACTATATGTATGTTACATCTAGCTGTGTGTGTGGTTGTTGATTAAACGCACATCATTTTTTATATATATATATATATATATATATATATACATACATACATATATATACACACACATATACATATACATATAGCCTGTGTAGGCCTGCCAACAGTATGTATGCTTGTGTCCCGGTTACGGGCACATCTATCTGTGTGTGCAGTACCAGCCCGCGTTGGGGAATGTGGCTCTGACAAATTAGTGCCAACCAACAAGGCTGCCTTAATAATGACCCTCGGTCCTCCCGGATTGCTAATGGCAAGGCTCTATAATATGGGGTCCAGCAATCCTTGGTATTATGGGGTACTTGGATGTATGAGGCCTCTGCAGCCTCCCGTACAGTGATCCCATGGGTACTGCTAGATACTAAACAGCTTGTTCTGTGCTGAGGTTGCACCCCAGATGCGCATGGCCCCCAGAGCTGTCCTGCCAGGGATACAGGGTATATGGTTAAAAATCCCCAAGGATGACATCAGCAAGGAGTCTGTATCCCTCCACACCTACATGATCCCCCTCATATTGACAAGGAATAGGATTGTGACCAGTGAGGACAGTGAGGGTGTATCCCAAGACCTATAGAAACAGTAGTGCCGTACAAATGAACAATATTAAAATTGCTGGGTAATGAGGTGATGTACATCGAAAACTGATATGAAACATTATGTGGTCTATGTGATTGCCATCCCTGCTACTGCCTGTGTCTGATTTTTTTATTTTTTTTGGTAGGTTATGAACTACCATAAGCCGTGTGTCTGTTAACAGCTGATGAGAGGGAGAGGTGGGCTTGATAATCATATTGTGACTACCTATTCCGCACGTAGCCCAACTGCAAGGGCAGTCCAAAATTGGGAGGTTCACCAATGCCCCTGGATACAGACATGCAGGATGGCCTGTAAACAAGAACTGGGTGTATTGTAGTATAGCCCTTTGGCAAGGGCATCCAAAAATTGGGAGGCTCCACATTGTCCCTGGATAGAGACGTGCAGGAGGGCCTGTAAAGAAGAACTGGGTGTATTGTAGTATAGGCCTTTGGCCAGGGCAGGCAAAAATTGGGAGGTTCAACAATGAGCCATGCATACAGACATGTAGTAGGGCCTGTAACCCTCAAGTGGGTGTATTGTAGTATAGCCCTTTGGTCAGGGCAGCCAAAAATTGGGAGGCTCCTCCTTGTCCTTGGATAGAGACGTGCAGGAGGGCCTGTAACCCTCAAGTGGGTGTATTGTAGTATAGCCCTTTGGTCAGGGCAGCCAAAAATTGGGAGGTTCAACAATGACCCATGCATACAGACATGTAGTAGGGCCTGTAACCCTCAAGTGGGTGTATTGTAGTATAGCCCTTTGGTCAGGGCAGCCAAAAATTGGGAGGCTCCTCTTTGTCCTTGGATAGAGACGTGCAGGAGGGCCTGTAAAGAAGAACTGGGTGTATTATAGTATAGGTCTTTGGCCAGGGCAGGCAAAAATTGGGAGGTTCAACAATGACCCATGCATACAGACATGTAGTAGGGCCTGTAACCCTCAAGTGGGTGTATTGTAGTATAGCCCTTTGGTCAGGGCAGCCAAAAATTGGGAGGCTCCTCTTTGTCCCTGGATAGAGACGTGCAGGAGGGCCTGTAACCCTCAAGTGGGTGTATTGTAGTATAGCCCTTTGGTCAGGGCAGCCAAAAATTGGGAGGTTGAACAATGACCCATGCATACAGACATGTAGTTGGGCCTGTAACCCTCAAGTGGGTGTATTGTAGTATAGCCCTTTGGCCAGGGCAGCCAACAATTGGAAGGCTCCACATTGTCCCTGGATAGAGACTCTCAGGAGGGCCTCAAAACATTTTTCCTATTGAAAAGGAGCGTGTATCCTGTCGTTGTAATGCCCATTCAAAAAGAATGGGCGTAAAAATTTACCACTGGGGGTATACCTGAAACAACAGCCTAAGTATTGTAACGGTCATCATGGTGGCACATGAGGAGAAGGAGGAGCAGTCCAGCGATTATCCAAGGAAGAGGAAGACGACGTGGTGGATGATCCAGTAGCTGACCCAACCTGGCAGGAGGATATGCAGAGCGAGGACAGCAGTGCACAGGGGGAGGGAGGCGTAGCATCCCAACAGGCAGTACGAAGCAGGGTCGGGTCCGCAGGCAGAAGGCAGGGAACCGTTCACCGGAACAACAACACGACACAAGGTGCCTGTGCAAATGTTAGGTCTTCCCGAGTCTGGCAGTATTTTAAGTTGGCTCCAGATGACTCTAAAAAGGCCATTTGCAACACCTGCCATGCCAGCATCAACAGGGGTACGAACACTAGCAGCCTGACCACCACCAGCATGATCAGGCACATGTCAGCCAAGCACCCGACTGTCATATATGATACAGTCTATATAGAGTCTAATGCATGGGTATAATGAGACACATGAGACATACGCTTCTTAAGCAGCTCTTGTATTGCTTCATACAACTTAGTGCATCAACAGGATAACGTAAATGTAAGTTGCAGAGTGCAAGGCAAACAACCAAGGACATCAGAGCATTAAAGCATAGTACAAGTCTCAAGGAAAGCATTCAGAGTATATTACTTCCCTGTCAGATGTTGCTGGCAAACAGGAGGATTCTGTGTCCATAAATGATTCCAGGCAGAGTGAATCCAGGCTTCAGAGAGCAAGTCACAGACAGATTGCAGACCTGATTCAGGAGCACAGGTAAATCATCTGAAACTGATTAAAAGGGCAATTGGCAAGAAACAGGGCAGGGACATCAAAGCTGAGGACTCCATATTGTTTGAGGGCAAAAGTCAATGCACAGGACAGGAAACAAAATGGCCGACAAAATACACTAAATGCAAACATAACAACAGATATAGAAAAAAATCCTGAAAACCTTACAGCGACTTTGTGGGAAGTACAACAGAGTCGAGGAGCGGTGCTTGCTGATGTCACTGCTACGTCTTCGCGTGTTGTGCGTGCGAGCCAATCCCCTGTACATGCTGGCCGCGAATAAGCCTCCGGCCTTGCACCTGAAGTTGCCCACGCACAAATAACACCACCATCAAGCACGTCCTTGTCCCAGCGCAGCGTTCAATTATCCATTCAGCAAACCTTTGAACGCAGGCGCAAATACGCTGCCAACGCTCCACATGCCACAGTCCTGAATTCTCACATTTCGCGACTCTTATGGTACCTTTACACGCCGCCACAACAGGATGGATACCAACGGCAACTTCACGTGCACGAGCACGGCCAAACGGTTACAAACGGTAATCGCATCTCCTTTACACGCCGCCACAAGGTGCGCTACGCTACGCTACATCTACAGCTAGCTACATCGCCGGATGTCGCAAGTAGCCGTCTGTAGCTCAGCGTACCTCATTTACACACCGCAATAACAAGCTAATATGGGCGGACCTGGGCCAGGAGGGACAGCACATAGGCGTGCCACAATTGTGGATTACGAGACGTCCGTACGCTGATAGGACAAAGCAATAATACCATGATTGGCCAGCCAGCGCAGGAGGCTGATTAATACATGACGCTCGAGCAATTGCGTAGTGTGACTGGTCAGCTTCTTAAATATGCCGCCCTGTGCAGCGACAACCAATCGCAACGAAGGAGCTTCCTCCAATGATCGCTGAAGGGGCGTGGTATCCCGGAGCCTGGGTCACGCCTTAGCTACATTCCAGCTACATCGCCGGGTGTCCAGAGTTCCCTTCTGTTCCTTCTTTACACGCCGATACAGCTCGCTACAATCGGCGATGTTGCCATATGTTTATGGGCAGTGCACGGATACAGAGGTATCTGTAGCCGGCTGTGTCGTCCCGTCTTCAGACGCCGCTACTACGGGTGATATTGGCGCGACAAGCTACATTTGTAGCCTGTAGCGGGTTGTATCCATCCTGTTGTGGCAGCGTGTAAAGGTACCATTAGCGCTAGAAATGTTGCCTTTACGGCTGGTGGAGACGGAAGCATTCCGCGACCTGATCGCGGCTGCTGTCCCACGTTACTCGGTCCCCAGCCGACAATATTTCTCCAGATGTGCCGTCCACGCATTGCATAACCACGTGTCCAACAGCATCACACGTGCCCTGAACAACGCTGTTTCAAAGTCCACGTAACCACAGACACGTGGACAAGTGCTTGTGGGCAAGGCAGCTACATCTCCTTGACAAAACACTGGGTTAATATTGTGGAGGCTGGGACCCAGTCTGAGCGAGGGACGGAACACAGTCCTTCCCACACCAAGGATAGCAGGCCGTACCTCTGTCAGGGTTTCTCCAACACTCTACAGCTCCGGAATGTCATGCTCTTCAGTCTCCTCCTCCTCCTCCTGCGCATCCTCATCCACTGTACCCTCCACACCAGTCCCAAGCTGGAGGCACTGCAGCACTGCCTCTGCGAAGCGGCAACAGGCTGTGCTGAAGCTAGTCTGCATAGGTGACAAACCCCACAATGCAGAAGAGGTGTGGACAGCTCTGAAACAGCAGGCAGATCACTGGCTCACACCTCTGAACCTAAAGCCAGGAAAGGTCGTGTGTGACAATGGCCGGAACCTGGTGGCAGCTTTCAGGCGAGGCAAGCTGACGCATGTTCCATGCGTGGGCCATGTGCTCAACCTGGTGGTTCAGAGGTTTCTAAAGTCATACCCAGAGCTGTCTGAACTGCTGGTAAAAGTTCGCCGTCTGTCTGCACATTTTCGCAAGTCACCTGCTGCTTCAGCCGGTCTTGCCGGCTTTCAGCGCCGTTTGCGTCTTCCGGCCCACAGACTGGTGTGTGATGTCCCCACGCGTTGGAATTCAACTCTGCACATGTTGGTCAGGATATGTGAGCAGAAGAGGGCAGTTGTTGACTACCTGCATCACCTAAGCCGTCGGGAAATGGGTCAAACTCCAGACATAACACCTGAGGAGTGGAGATGGATGTCCGACCTATGTACCGTCCTCCAAAACTTTGAGGACTCCACCAAGATGGTGAGTGGCGATGACGCCATTATTGGCATCACCATACCACTACTCTGCCTTCTAAAACGGTCTCTGCTGAAAAACAAAGAGGATGCATTGCAGGCCGAGCGCGATGACTTGGAGCAAGAAACAGTAGTGGGTGTGGGTGAAAACACACAGCCCAGCCTCATCTCATCACAACGTGCAGTGGAGGACTATGACGAGGAGGAGGAGGATGAAGACATGGAGCAACTCTCTGGCCAAATTGAGGAGATGACATGCACACCAGTCATACCCTCGATTCAGCATGGCTGGCCAGAGGACAGGGGAGATGAGGAGGAGGAGGAGGAGGAGGACAGCATGTTCAGTCATCGTGTTGGTCTGGATACAGAAGTGATGGCTGTTAAGAGTCTGGCGCACATGGCTGACTTTATGGTAAGCTGCCTGGCTCGTGACCCTCGCGTTAAGAACATCTTGGCCGACAATCAGTACTGGTTGGCAACACTCTTAGACCCACGCTACAAGGAGAACTTTATGTCTCTCATTCCTGAGTAGGAGATGTCAGCCAAAATGCAGCAGTTCCAGAAGGCCATAGTCAAGGAAGTAGGCAAATCATTCCCCTCACAAAACGCTAGCGGCATAGGTCAGGAATCAGTGGAGAACCAAGGCGTATGGCCGAGAGGGGCACAAGTCCAATCCGCCAGAGGTAGTGGAACAGTCTTTACGATGTGGGACAGTTTTCTCAGCCACTCACGTACCACAGCCGCTGAGGTGCGGGGTAGTGCCACAAGAAATGCTAAGTTTGGCCAGATGCTGAAGGAGTACCTTGCAGATCGAACAACTGTACTGCGAGATTCCTCTGTGCCTTACAATTATTGGGTCTCCAAGCTGGACACGTGGCATGAATTGGCTCTCTACGCCTTGGAAGTCCTGGCCTGCCCTGCCGCTAGCGTTTTGTCCAATCGTGTTTTCAGTGCCGCAGGTGTAATCATTACTGATAAACGCACCCGCCTGTCAACTGAAAATGCTGACAGGCTGACTCTGATCAAGATGAACAAGGGTTGGATTGGGCCAGACTTCACCACACCACCAACAAATGAATTTAAATTTTGTTATGGGAATTTGCCATGTACCTCCACTCACCCATGGGTACACACTTCTGGACTTCCGAGTGTCCAAGTGTGGGATCAGTAATGTCCGTGGACGTGTACTCAGCCTGGTGGTAGGAAGGGGAATCAGGTTGGGAAATGTGCGGTGCAGTATCACGGCTACTGACGCTTGACTTTGTGGAAGACAGGGTGTTGGTGGAGGTGCCAATCTGACTTGAAGCATTATCCGCAATCCAAGTAACAACCTGTTGACAGGTGTTGGTTCAAGAGCGGTGTACTGGAGCGGGCCCCAAGAATTTGGGACAGGACGTGTGAGCGAGTAGATGTGCCCCTTTGTTGTTGCGAAATTAGTGCTTGCACACGACCTCGGCCTCTGCCTGCACCACCATCACGTTCACTTCATTCTTCCTTGCCAACGCCCTTGCGCATTTTGCTTGTATACAGCGACAACAGTCTGGTGACTGTAATGGTGACAGGAGATTAGGATTTTAATCCCTAACCTGTATCAAGGTAGTAATTACACCAGTCTGGTGACTGTAATGGTTTCAGGAGAGGATTTTAGTCCCTAACCTGTATCAATTTATGACGTACACCAGTCTGGTGACTGTAATGGTTTCAGGAGAGGATTTTAGTTCCCTAACCTGTATCAAGGTATGACGTACACCAGTCTGGTGACTGTTCAGATCACAAGAGATTAGGATTTTAGTTCCCTAACCTGTATCAAGGTATGACGTACACCAGTCTGGTGACTGTAATGGTGTCAGGAGAGGATTTTAGTTCCCTAACCTGTATCAAGGTATGACGTACACCAGTGTGGTGACTGTTGAGATCACAAGAGGTTAGGATTTTAGTTCGCTAACCTGTATCAAGGTATGACGTAGACCAGTCTGGTGACTGTTCAGATCACAAGAGATTAGGATTTTAGTTCGCTAACCTGTATCAAGGTATGACGTACACCAGTCTGGTGACTGTTGAGATCACAAGAGATTAGGATTTTAGTTCCCTAACCTGTATCAAGGTATGACGTACACCAGTCTGGTGACTGTTCAGATCACAAGAGATTAGGATTTTAGTTCCCTAACCTCTATCAAGGTATGACGTACACCAGTCTGGTGACTGTTGAGATCACAAGAGTTAGGATTTTGGGTTCCCTAACCTGTATAAGGTATACGTACACCTGTCTGGTGACTGTAATGGTTCACAGAGAGGATTTTAGTCCCTAACCTGTATTAAGGTAGTACGTACACCTGTCTGGTGACTGTAATGGTTTCACGAGAGGATTTTAGTCCCTAACTGTATCAAGGTATACGTACACCAGTCTGGTGACTGTATGAGATTCACAAGAGATAGGATTTTAGTTCCCTAACCTGTATCAAGGTATGACGTACACCAGTCTGGTGACTGTTCAGATCACAAGAGATTAGGATTTTAGTTCCCTAACCTGTATCAAGGTATGACGTACACCATGTGGTGACTGTTAGATCACAAGAGATTAGGATTTTAGTTCCCTAACCTGTATCAAGGTATGACGTACACCATCTGGTGACTGTTGAGATCACAAGAGCTAGGATTTTAGTTCCCTAACCTGTATAAGGTAGTACGTACACCTGTCTGGTGACTGTAATGGTTTCACAGAGAGGATTTTAGTCCCTAACCTGTATTAAGGTAGTACGTACACCTGTCTGGTGACTGTAATGGTTTCAGAGAGGATTTTAGTCCCTAACCTGTATTAAGGTAGTACGTACACCTGTCTGGTGACTGTAATGGTTTCAGAGAGGATTTTAGTCCCTAACCTGTATCAAGGTAGTACGTACACCAGTCTGGTGACTGTTGAGATCCAAGAGATAGGATTTTAGTCCCTAACCTGTATCAAGGTATGACGTACACCAGTGTGGTGACTGTTGAGATCACAAGAGATTAGGATTTTAGTTCCCTAACCTGTATTAAGGTAGTACGTACACCTGTCTGGTGACTGTAATGGTTTCACAGAGAGGATTTTAGTCCCTAACCTGTATTAAGGTAGTACGTACACCTGTCTGGTGACTTAATGGTTCAGAGAGGATTTTAGTCCCTAACCTGTATTAAGGTAGTACGTACACCTGTCTGGTGACTTTAATGGTTCAGAAGAGGATTTTAGTCCCTAACCTGTATTAAGGTAGTACGTACACCTGTCTGGTGACTTTAATGGTTTCAGGAGAGGATTTTAGTCCCTAACCTGTATTAAGGTAGTACGTACACCTGTCTGGTGACTGTAATGGTGTCAGGAGAGGATTTTAGTCCCTAACCTGTATTAAGGTAGTACGTACACCTGTCTGGTGACTTTAATGGTGTCAGGAGAGGATTTTAGTCCCTAACCTGTATTAAGGTAGTACGTACACCTGTCTGGTGACTTTAATGGTTTCAGGAGAGGATTTTAGTCCCTAACCTGTATTAAGGTAGTACGTACACCTGTGTGGTGACTTTAATGGTTTCAGGAGAGGATTTTAGTCTCTAACCTGTATTAAGGTAGTACGTACACCTGTCTGGTGACTGTAATGGTTTCAGGAGAGGATTTTAGTCCCTAACCTGTATTAAGGTAGTACGTACACCTGTCTGGTGACTGTAATGGTGTCAGGAGAGGATTTTAGTCCCTAACCTGTATTAAGGTAGTACGTACACCTGTCTGGTGACTGTAATGGTGTCAGGAGAGGATTTTAGTCCCTAACCTGTATTAAGGTAGTACGTACACCTGTCTGGTGACTGTAATGGTGTCAGTGAGAGGATTTTAGTCCCTATCCTGTATTAAGGTAGTAAGTACAAGAGTGTGGTGACTCTAATGGTCACAGAAAAGCTTGGATTCCAATCTGTATCACCCTGCCTATATCCTCCTAGATTAGTCCTGAGAAGGACTGTTCTGGTCACTGGAAAGCTTGGACTCCGATCTGGATCACCCTGCCTATATCCTCCTAGATTAGTCCTGAGAAGGACTGTTGTGGTCAGCAGCAGCAGTTTGCAGCCCTGCTCCGGATCTACCTATGAGGGCCGCAAATCTGTCCCTAAGCAGCAGCAGACACTCTCCCTACACTCACTGTCTGGATGGCTGTGTGCCGAGCACAGCGCGCCGGGAGTTATAAAGGCTCGGTCACGCTGTGCAGGGCGGCCAATCACTGCTATGCCACAACTAACAGGGCTGTGGCATTGCAGTGGTCTGCCAGCCAATCCCTGCACGTGGGCTGGCTCTCAAAAGAGCGCCAACATGCAGAGATGACGACCACGAGCACAGCACGAGTATCGCGAGATTACTCGGTGCTCGGCGAGTCGCCCGAGTACAGTGATACTCGTGCGAGTACCGAGTAGTGGCGAGCATGCTCGCTCATCACTACTGTTGTACCCTCGGACTGCAGGGCAGCTTGAACTTGTTTGGATGTTAGTCGAGGTTCTTTATCCACCATCCGCACAATCTTGCGTTGAAATCTCTCGTCAATTTTTCTTTTCCGTCCACATCTAGGGAGGTTAGCCACAGTGCCATGAGCTTTAAACTTCTTGATGACACTGCGCACAGTAAGCACAGGAACATTCAGGTCTTTGGCGATGGACTTGTAGCCTTGAGATTGCTCATGCTTCCTCACAATTTGGTTTCTAAAGTCCTCAGACAGTTCTTTGGTCTTCTTTCTTTTCTCCATGCTCAATGTGGTACACACAAGGACACAGGACAAAGATTGAGTCAACTTTAATCCATGTCAACTGGCTGCAAGTGTGATTTAGTTATTGCCAACACCTGTTAGGTGCCACAGGTAAGTTACAGGTGCTTTTAATTACACAAATTAGAGAAGCATCACATGATTTTTCTAACAGTGCCAATACTTTTGTCCACCCCCTTTTTTATGTTTGGTGTGGAATTAGATCCAATTTGGCTTTAGGACAATTCTTTTTGTGTTTTTTTTCATTGAAGATAAATTAAATGAAGATAATAATACCAAAGAATTTGTGATTGCAATCATTTTCAGGAAGAAACTGAGTATTATCTGACAGAATTGCAGGGGTGTCAATACTTTTGGCCACAACTGTACATACGTACCTCTCTCTAAAAATCCTCTGGTGAGGAGGAGGAGCCTGGGAGAGGAGGAGGAGCACCACATCGAGGAGAGGCGGCACCACGGAGAACTGAGGACGGGTGAGAGGGGACACGGGGATCGAGGGAAGATCAGATGGGGATCGGGGGGGGACAGGGTGATCCGGGGCAGGAGGGTTGAGGGCACCGTGCACCCGCTGGTCCGTGCTGGCGCCTGCGCCAGCATACGGGGGGGGCAAAGAGGGGATTGGAGGAGGGGGGGTTGCAGGGAAGGGATGGGGGGTTGACCCAGAGTGGGAGGGGGCTTAGGAGGGGGAGGGCACCCACGCACCCGCCCCTACAAACCTGATTGGAAAACTCCAATCAGATTTGGAGGGGTGAATCGCTCTGATTGGTAGTTCAGTTTAAACTGCCAATCAGAGCGAATTTAGCCATGGGGGGAAAAGCCACCCCCTAGGACAAAGTGCAGGTCCTCATGTTCAAGACCTGTTCTCAGAAAGAGAGAACTCACACTGGACAAAGTAAATATAACTTTTGCTCTACTTTACAAAATCGATTTTTTTTCTGCAAAAGGGATGGCTAGAAATGATAATAGGGGGTACAGGGACAGGTCTAAAGATGCGGGGGGGTCAGTTTGTGGGGGTCAGGATCACTTTAAGGGAAATGTAATTCCTCTGCTGCTGGACCCTATAAAGAGGTCTGGCAGCAGAGGAAAAACCAGCAATTCCCTAATTTATCTATTATATAATCACAAATGGGTTTTTTGCCCCTTTTGAGTCCGCTCTCGCTGCGAGTCAGCGTGGTCATGTGGATACGCCAGAAGCATTGGCCGCGCAGCGCATTGCGAGCAGTCTAAGGCGACTCGCTATGCCCGCGCAGCGGGCATGGCGAGTCGCCTTAGCAGCGCGAAGCATTGGCCGCGAAGCAGCCATTGCGAGTCAGAGACTCGCTCTTCTAGAATCCCGATGCATCTGCATCGGGCACCCAGCTAGTTGTTTATAAGCCGGTGGTAAAAAGCCGGTATCTGTAAATTGAAATGGTTTTCTTCCTGGATTGTCCTGGTCCGGTTCAATCTGGTCTCATAGACAACAATGTTAAACTGAACCGGATTGACCCTGACTGGGACAAACCGGGAAAATCACGTTATAAAGAATCGTACTAAACCGGTCAGGGTTAATCCGGTGCAACCTAACATGGGTGTTTATGGAGCCGGATTCATCTATGAAACCGGACCAGTTACCGGACAACCGCTGTTATCAGCAAGTAATAGGGATGAGCGAGTTTACTCCCATATTCTGTATTCGCCGAATATAGAATACTAGATAAGTGCCCGATGCTATCGCATCGGGAGAGCAGTGATGACACGACGGGGGCGGGCTCTGTGGCACTGGGGGTGGTGGCTGTCTCTCCCCTTTCGCCCTTGCTCTCTGCCAGTGCAGGGCAGAGGGTACAGGGCAGAGCAGAGGGTAGAGGGCAGAGTAGAGGGAAGGACAGAGGGAAGGGCAGGGCAGAGGGAAGGGCAGAGGGAAGGGCAGGGCAATGGGAAAGGCAGGGCAGAGGGCAGTGCGGGGCAGAGGGCAGTACAGGGGGCAGTGCAGGTCTGGGGCAGTGCAAAGGCTGAGGGCAGAGCAGAGGGCAGTGCAAAGGGCATTGCAGGGGGCAGTGCAGGGGGCAGTGCAAAGGCTGAGGGCAGTGCAAAGGCTGGGGGCAGTGCAAAGGCTGGGGGCAGTTTACGGTGGAGGGCATGGCTGAGGGCAGGGCAGAGAACAGTGCAGGGCTGATGGCAGTGCAGGGCTGAGGGCAGGGGGCAGTGCAGGGCTGAGGGCAGGGCAGGGCTGAGGGCAGGGCAGTGCAGGGCTGAGGGCAAGGCAGTGCAGGGGGCAATGCAGGACTGAGAGCAGTGCAGGGCTGAGGGCAGCGCAAAGGCTGAGAGCAGTGTAGGACAGAGGGCTGTGCAGGGCAGAGGGAAGTGAAGGGCAGAGGGAAGTGAAGGGCAGAGGGAAGTGAAGGGCTAAAGGCAGTGCTGAGGGCAGGGCAGAAGGCAAGGCAAAGTGCAGGGCAGGGGGCAGTGCAGGATGAGAGCTGAGGATAGTGCAGGGCTGAGGGCAGGGGGCAGTGCAGGGCAGGGGGCAGTGCAGGGATGAGGACAGTGCAGGGGGCAGTGCAGGGCTGAGGGCAGGGGCAGTGCAGGGCTGAGGGCAGGGGGCAGTGCAGGGATGAGGACAGCGCAGGGCAGGGGGAAGTTCAGGGATGAGGACAGCGCAGGGGGCAGTGCAGGGCTGAGGGCAAGGGGCAGTGCAGGGATGAGGACAGTGCAGGGGGCAGTGCAGGGCTGAGGGTAGGGGGCAGTGCAGGGATGAGGACAGTGCAGGGGGCAGTGCAGGGATGAGGGCAGTGCAGGGGGCAGTGCAGAGCTGAGGTCAGGGGGCAGTGCAGGGATGAGGACAGTGCAGGGGGCAGTGCAGAGCTGAGGTCAGGGGGCAGTGCAGGGATGTGGACAGTGCAGGGGGCAGTGCAGGGCTGAGGGCAGGGGGCAGTGCAGGGATGAGGACAGTGCAGGGGGCAGTGCAGGGATGAGGACAGTGCAGGGGGCAGTGCAGAGCTGAGGTCAGGGGGCAGTGCAGGGATGTGGACAGTGCAGAGGGCAGTGCAGGGCTGAGGGCAAGGGGCAGTGCAGGAATAAGGACAGTGCAGGGGGCAGTGCAGGGATGAGGACAGTGCAGGGGGCAGTGCAAGGTTGAGGGCAGGGAGCAGTGCAGGGATGAGGACAGTGCAGGGGGCAGTGCAGGAATGAGGACAGTGCAGGGGCAGTGCAGGGCTGAGGGCAGTGCAGGGGGCAGTGCAGGGATAAGGACAGTGCAGGGGGCAGTGCAGGGCTGAGGGCAGGGGGCAGTGTGGCGCCCCGCAACGAGTGCGTCACAAGGGAGTATTGCAGCCGCAATATTCTCTGACACCGCAGTGATATAGTTAACTCTGAGATCCAACCCTACATGCAACACCTAGAACAGAGGGCCAATCCTAGGTCCTGGTGGGTGGAGTGTTAGGGTAGTGTAGGAGAACACACTTTAGTCTAGACAGTAAGAGTCAGAGAAGAAGTCTAGAACCTGAGAAGAGCAGACTAGAACTTGGAGAGGAGCGGGGGCTCCGCACCCCGTGCGGGCCCCTGGGCCGTCACCGGTCGGGTGTCAGCACCTGAGGCCTTACCAACCGGGAACGGGCATTTCTACACGGGTTCCCAAAAGACTCCCGTGCCCACAACTCACAGCCGGTTCACTGGTACCGAAGCTGGCAGCAGTTCAACTCTGCCACGCGAACCAGAAGAGTGGAGGATCAGCTTTACAGGAGCACCCCACCACCAGCCAGTTTCCAGTCGTCTAACCAGCGGTGTACCCACTGAGGGATCCAAGGCTCCCCAAAGCATCCACAACGTATACAGATGGATAGGGCATCGAAGCAGCCTCCCCGTACCCGACCTGGTATTCCTGGGCGACGCTGGCAATCAAGTTAGGTAGAATGGAGGAACACTTGCGGATCTCTGAGGGACACTATCACTGCTGAGTCCACCCGGTCTACTACTCAACCGCTGTATACCATGTACTGCCTGCTGGTTACAGTAAAGACCGTTATAGAGACTGTCTGTGTCCGTGATTCCTTATGAACTGTCCGTCATTAACAACAAGGTAACCGCAGCTGCCGCACAACATCTTGAGCAGCTCCAGCCCCCCGGGGATCACCGCTCAGCCTGTGGGGAGCGTAAAATCTTGCTGCTGTCCATCCCCCGGGGGTTCCGCAGCGTCGGTAGCCCTTACCGAACTACTCATAGGTGGCGTCACGAAGAAAACAAATTAAAACCCCTTTAATCTGTTCCCGCAAGACGTCTTCACTTTTGATCTGCACTACACCGGGCCCCACTACCGGCAGGCGCGGTCCACCCGTGACAAGGAAGGAGAAGAATCGCCTGTATCAACCGGAGTCAGCCGGCCGCGGTGAGTCAGAAAATGGCGTCACGAACAGGATACGAGCAGGCCCGTTACCCAACGGGTATATTGTGCTTAAACTGGACTTTATTGTCTAAATTTGGACTTTGTTCGTCCCTAAAAGAACTTTCCCGCCTTTACACCATTGGGTCAAGATGGCGCCCAAGATGGCGTTCCCGCCACAAGAAGCCGCCACGTGTAAGCCCAGGAGTGAGTCAACCCCCCCCTCATCGTGGGAGGGCTAAAGACAAAAGGCGCCAAACTCTTTGTCAGCCCTGATTGCTCGAATCAACCATGGGGGCGGACCCCAAAGACTTTTCCCACCATTGGACTACAAAAGTCCACAGGAAATGGGAGTGTCACAGACAGAGAGAAGATTTCTTCACCAGCTCGACCAGAACGTTTACCGGTTCAACGGGTGTGGTTTCCCTCCAAGGAAGAAAATGTCCAGCGTGAGACTCCAAGACCTAATGCGGGAGGTCGAGGCGGAGGCCAGAGCAGCCCTAGGCCAACCGGGTCCGGATCCTGCCCTTACCATAGACGGCAGCCCCGACTTCTGGCTAGAGGCTCTACAAGACCTCCGGGTGCGGTTACTAGAGACAGTGGAATGGACGATTCGCAGCTGAAGTGCGACCCTAGGCAGACGACTACACCATGCGATGCAGCAGAGCCGAACGGGTACAGCTTCTCCAAGCCCAGACGACGTCACCAGCTTCTCGACCGCCTCACCGTCGCCTATCACCTGCCCAGCTTCGTCACCGGAGCCAATAGACTGTGTCATTCCGTGAGGATCACAACTCAACCCGTTCCAGCGGTCAACACCGCAGCCGATCCCGTTCTTGAGCCGGAGCTCACAACACGCTCCATGGAAGAACTTGAACTTTACCAGGTTCCCACCGAGGAACCCGCGACATGTTTCACCACTACAGAGACAGTCGCTTGTTTCGTCCCCGTACCGGAGGCTTCCCTTGCCATTGCCGAGGCCTACCTGGTAACCGGGATTGAAACACCTCTACCTGCGGAAACAGATGAAGAGGCAGGCAGCCTGGAAGCCCTGCAGGACGTCCCTACGGAAGGATCCGCAGCACCACCGCCCTGTTGTACAACGGAACAAGCTTCAACATCTCCAGCCAACGAGCAGCCTGATGTGGTCATCGAGGAAGAGGTCGGAGAGGATGACAACGAGACCCCCAGCACCGCTGAGGATTTCGACACCGGGTTCGCTTGGGGAGACAACAAGGAACTTCCTACCGGGCATGCAGCTCGGGTACAATGGTCGGGTGCAATGCCGACACCTTCCCCTGTGCCGTTCCACCGGGTTCCAATACAGACAGCCCGCCAAGTTCAAGCTTCCCGCCAAACCACCAGCTCCGTTACTCATCTCTACACCCCGAGCCGTAACGACGGAGATGTACGCCAGAGACGACGAGAGGAGTGGCAAGCCCGTGAACGCGCCAACATGCAGGCCCGTGCCGAGGCTCGCCGCCAGTCGCCGCTGCCTGATGAACTCCGCCGTGAAGGTAGAATTTCCACCTTTAATTTACATACCGGGTGGGGGTTCGCTTGGGAGGTGGGTTTGAATGAGGAGGTGTTTGTGGGGCGCCGGGACGTTGAGTCAAACTTGCCAAGAGGACATCCCGATCGCGACCTATACCGGGGCGATATTATCACCTACGAGCGCTATGCTTGTGCAGATGGGTGGTTTGCTATCCGGGTGCGCCATCGTTCTCCGTGCCAGTGACTTTAAAACTTGAACTCCCTCACTGACTCTGTTCCCGTTAACCACTGACTGTGTGATCTCGCGGCTACAGCCTGGACTCTAGCTAAAGTACAGACCGACCCGCCGCTGGGTCCGCACAAAGTGATTACCTGTTTCTTTGCTTATGTCAACAAAGCATATCTTTACCTGTTTTTCATTTTTAATAAAAGTGTGTCATATATGTTATAAAAATGTAAAAACCTCTGTAATGTGAGTAGTTTGACGCTTGGGGACAAGCTTATTCAACCAAGGGGGAGTGTGGCGCCCCGCAACGAGTGCGTCACAAGGGAGTATTGCAGCCGCAATATTCTCTGACACCGCAGTGATATAGTTAACTCTGAGATCCAACCCTACATGCAACACCTAGAACAGAGGGCCAATCCTAGGTCCTGGTGGGTGGAGTGTTAGGGTAGTGTAGGAGAACACACTTTAGTCTAGACAGTAAGAGTCAGAGAAGAAGTCTAGAACCTGAGAAGAGCAGACTAGAACTTGGAGAGGAGCGGGGGCTCCGCACCCCGTGCGGGCCCCTGGGCCGTCACCGGTCGGGTGTCAGCACCTGAGGCCTTACCAACCGGGAACGGGCATTTCTACACGGGTTCCCAAAAGACTCCCGTGCCACAACTCACAGCCGGTTCACTGGTACCGAAGCTGGCAGCAGTTCAACTCTGCCACGCGAACCAGAAGAGTGGAGGATCAGCTTTACAGGAGCACCCCACCACCAGCCAGTTTCCAGTCGTCTAACCAGCGGTGTACCCACTGAGGGATCCAAGGCTCCCCAAAGCATCCACAACGTATACAGATGGATAGGGCATCGAAGCAGCCTCCCCGTACCCGACCTGGTATTCCTGGGCGACGCTGGCAATCAAGTTAGGTAGAATGGAGGAACACTTGCGGATCTCTGAGGGACACTATCACTGCTGAGTCCACCCGGTCTACTACTCAACCGCTGTATACCATGTACTGCCTGCTGGTTACAGTAAAGACCGTTATAGAGACTGTCTGTGTCCGTGATTCCTTATGAACTGTCCGTCATTAACAACAAGGTAACCGCAGCTGCCGCACAACATCTTGAGCAGCTCCAGCCCCCGGGGATCACCGCTCAGCCTGTGGGGAGCGTAACATCTTGCTGCTGTCCATCCCCCGGGGGTTCCGCAGCGTCGGTAGCCCTTACCGAACTACTCATAGGTGGCGTCACGAAGAAAACAAATTAAAACCCCTTTAATCTGTTCCCGCAAGACGTCTTCACTTTTGATCTGCACTACACCGGGCCCCACTACCGGCAGGCGCGGTCCACCCGTGACAAGGAAGGAGAAGAATCGCCTGTATCAACCGGAGTCAGCCGGCCGCGGTGAGTCAGCAGTGCAGGGATGAGGACAGTGCAGGGGGCAGTGCAGGGCTGAGGGCATGGGGCAGTGCAGAGATGAGGACAGCGCAGGGCAGGGGGCAGTGCAGGGATGAGGACAGTGCAGGGGGCAGTGCAGAGCTGAGGGCAGGGGGCAGTGCAGGGATGAGGACAGTGCAGGGGGCAGTGCAGGGCTGAGGGCAGGGGGCAGTGCAGGGATGAGGACAGTGCAGGGCTCAGTGCAGGGATGAGGACAGTGCAGGGGCAGTGCAGGGATGAGGACAGTGCAGGGGGCAGTGCAGAGCTGAGGTCAGGGGCAGTGCAGGGATGAGGACAGTGCAGGGGCAGTGCAGGGCTGAGGGCAGGGGCAGTGCAGGGCTGAGGGCAGGGGCAGTGCAGGGCTGAGAACAGTGCAGGGGGTAGTGCAGGGCTGAGGGCAAGGGGCAGTGCAGGGATGAGGACAGTGTAGGGGCAGTGCAGGGTTGAGGGCAGGGAGCAGTGCAGGGATGAGGACAGTGCAGGGGGCAGTGCAGGGATGTGGACAGTGCAGGGGGCAGTGCAGGACTGAGGGCAGGGGGCAGTGCAGGGATGAGGACAGTGCTGGGGAAAGTGCAGGGCTGAGAGCAAGGGGCAGCGCAGGGATGAGGACAGTGCAGGGGGCAGTGCAGGGATGAGGGCAGGGAGCAGTGCAGGGATGAGGACAGTGCAGGGGGCAGTGCAGGAATGAGGACAGTGCAGGGGGCAGTGCAGGGCTGAGGGCAGTGTAGGGGGCAGTGCAGGGATAAGGACAGTGCAGGGGACAGTGCAGGGCTGAGGGCAGTGCAAAACCTGAGAGCAGTGTAGAGCAGAGGGCAGTGCAAGGCTGAGGGCTGTGCAGGGCAGAGGGAAGTGCAGGGCTAAAGGCAGTGCTGAGGGCAGGGCACAGTGCAGGGCAGGGGGCAGTGCAGGGATGAGAGCTGAGGACAGTGCAGGGCTGAGGGCAGGGGGCAGTGCAGAGCTGGGCGCAGTGCAGGGCTGGGGGCAGTGCAGGGATGAGGACAGTGCAGGGGGCAGTGCAGGGCTGAGGGCAGGGGGCAGTGCAGGGATGAGGACAGTGCAGGGGGCAGTGCAGGGCTGAGGGCAGGGGGCAGTGCAGGGATGAGGACAGTGCAGGGGGCGGTGCAGGGCTGAGGGCAGGGGCAGTGCAGGGATGAGGACAGTGCAGGGGGCAGTGCAGAGCTGAGGTCAGGGGGCAGTGCAGGGATGAGGACAGTGCATGGGGCAGTGCAGGGCTGAGGGCAGGGGGCTGTGCAGGGATGAGAACAGTGCAGGGGGCAGTGCAGGGTTGAGGGCACGGAGCAGTGCAGGGATGAGGACAGTGCTGGGGGCAGTGCAGAAATGAGGACAGTGCAGGGGGCAGTGCAGGGCTGAGGGCAGGGGCAGTGCAGGGAGAAGGACAGTGCAGGGGGCAGTGCAGGGCTGAGGGCAGGGGGCAGTGCAGGGATGAGGACAGTGCAGGGGGCAGTGCAGGGCTGAGGGCAGGGGGCAGTGCAGGGATGAGGACAGTGCAGGGGGCAGAGCAGGATTGAGGGCATGGAGTACTTCAGGGATGAGGACAGTGCAGGGGGCAGTGCAGGAATGAGGACAGTGCAGGGGGCAGTGCAGGGCTTAGGGCAGTGCAGGGGGCAGTGCAGGGCTAAGGACAGTGCAGGGGGCAGTGCAGGGCTGAGTGCAGAGGGCAGTGCAGGGATGAGGACAGTGCAGGGGGCAGTGCAGGGCTGAGGACAGGGGGCAGTGCAGGGCTGAGGGCAGGGCAGTGCAGGGGGCAATGCAGGACTGAGAGCAGTGCAGGGCTGAGGGCAGTGCAAAGGCTGAGAGCAGTGTAGGACAAAGGGCAGTGTAGGGCAGAGGGCTGTGCAGGGCAGAGGGAAATGCAGGGCTAAAGGCAGTGCTAAGGGCAGGGCAGAAGGCAAGGCACAGTGCAGGGCAGGGGGCAGTGCAGGGATGAGAGCTGAGGACAGTGCAGGGCTGAGGGCAGGGGGCAGTCCAGGACTGGAGGCAGTGCAGGGCTGGGGGCAGGGGGCAGTGCAGGGATGAGGACAGTGCAGGGTGCAGTGCAGGGCTGAGGGCAAGGGGCAGTGCAGGGATGAGGACAGTGCAGGGGGCAGTGCAGAGCTGAGGGCAGGGGGCAGTGCAGGGATAAGGACAGTGTAGGGGGCAGTGCAGGTTTGAGAGCAGGGAGCAGTGCAGGGATGAGGACAGTGCAAGAGACAGTGCAGGGGGTAGTGCAGGGCTGAGGGCAGAGGGCAGTTCAGGGATGAGGACAGTGCAGGGGGCAGTGCAGGGCTGAGGGCAGGGGCAGTGCAGGGATGAGGACAGTGCAGGGGGTAGTGCAGGGCTGAGGGCAGGGGGCAGTGCAGGGATGAGGACAGTGCAGGGGGCAGTGCAGGGATGTGGACAGTGCAGGGGGCAGTGCAGGGCTGAGGGCAGGGGGCAGTGCAGGGATGAGGACAGTGCAGGGTTGAGGGCAAGAAGCAGTGCAGTGATGAGGACAGTGCAGGGGGCAGTGCAGGAATGAGGACAGTGCAGGGGCAGTGCAGGGCTGAGGGCAGTGCAGGGATAAGGACAGTGCAGGGGCAGTGCAGGGCTGAGGGCAGGGGCGCAGTGAAGGGATGAGGACAGTGCAAGGGGCAGTGCAGGGATGAGGACAGCGCAGGGCAGTGGGCAGTGCAGGGATGAGGACAGTGCAGGGGGCAGTGCAGGGCTGAGGGCAGGGGGCAGTGCAGGGATGAGAACAGTGCAGGGGGTAGGTGCAGGGCTGAGGGCAGGGGGCAGTGCATGGATGAGGACAGTGTAGGGGGCAGTGCAGTTTTGAGGGCAGGGAGCAGTGCAGGGATGAGGACAGTGCAGGGGACAGTGCAGGAATGAGGACAGTGCAGGGGGTAGTGCAGGTTTGAGGGCAGGGGCACTGCAGGGATGAGGACAGTGCAGGGGGCAGTGCAGGGCTGAGGGCAGGGGGCAGTGCAGGGATGAGGACAGTGCAGGGGGCAGTGCAGGGCTGAGGGCAGGGGCAGTGCAGGGATGAGGACAGTGCAGGGGCAGTGCAGAGATGTGGACAGTGCAGGGAGCAGTGTAGGGCTGAGGGCAGGGGGCAGTGCAGGGCTGAGGGCAGGGGCAGTGCAGGGATGAGGACAGTGCAGGGTTGAGGGCAGGGAGCAGTGCAGGGATGAGGACAGTGCAGGAATGAGGACAGTGCAGGGGGCAGTGCAGGGCTGAGGGCAGGGCAGTGCAGGCTGGGTGCAGGGCAGTGCAGGGGCAATGCAGGACTGATAGCAGTGCAGGGCTGAGGGCAGTGCAAAGGCTGAGAGCAGTGTAGGACAGAGGGCAGTGTAGGGCAGAGGGCAGTGAAGGGCTGAGGGCTTTGCAGGGCTAAAGGCAGTGCTGAGGGCAGGGCAGAAGGCAGGGCACAGTGCAGGGCCGGGGGCAGTGCAGGGATGAGGGCAGGGGCAGTGCATGGAGAAGCACAGTGCAGGGGCAGTGCAGGGATGTGGACAGTGCAGGGGGCAGTGCAGGGCTGAGGGCAGGGGGCAATGCAGGGCTGGGGGCAGTGCAGGGCTGGGGGCAGGGGGCAGTGCAGGGATGAGGACAGTGCAGGGGGCAGTGCAGGGCTGAGGGCAGGGGCAGTGCAGGGATGAGGACAGCGCAGGGCAGGGGACAGTGCAGGGATGAGGACAGTGCAGGGGGCAGTGCAGGGCTGAGGGCAGGGGGCAGTGCAGGATGAGGACAGTGCAGGGGCAGTGCAGGGTTAAGGGCAGGGAGCAGTGCAGGGATAAGGACAGTGCAGGGAGCAGTGCAGGAATGAGGACAGTGCAGGGGCCAGTGTAGGGCTGAGGGCAGTGCAGGGTGCAGTGCAGGTATAAGGACAGTGCAGGGGGCAGTGCAGGGCTGAGGGCAGGGGGCAGTGCAGGGATGAGGACAGTGCAGGGGGCAGTGCAGGGCTGAGGGCAGGGGGCAGTGCAGGGCTGAGGGCAGGGCAGTGCAGGGCTGAGGGCAGGGCAGTGCAGGGGCAATGCAGGACTGAGAGCAGTGCAGGGCTGATGGCAGTGCAAAGGCTGAGAGCAGTGTAGAACAGAGGGCAGTGTAGGGCAGAGGGCAGTGCAGGGCTGAGGGCTGTGCAGGGCAGAGGGAAGTGCAGGGCTAAAGGCAGTGCTGAGGGCAGGGCAGAAGGCAGGGCACAGTGCAGGGCAGGGGCAGTGCAGGGATGAGGGCTGAGGACAATGCAAGGCTGAGGGCAGGGGCAGTGCAGGGATAAGGACAGTGCAGGGGGCAGTGCAGGAATGAGGACAGTTCAGGGGGCAGTGCAGGGCTGAGGGCAGTGCAGGGGGCAGTGCAGGGATGGGGACAGTGCAGGGGCAGTGCAGGGCTGACGGCAGGGGGCAGTGCAGGAATGAGGACAGTGCAGTGGGCAGTGCAGGGCTGAGGGCAGGGGCAGTGCAGGGCTGGGGGCAGTGCAGGGCTGGGGGTAGGGGGCAGTGCAGGGATGAGGACCTTGCAGGGGGCAGTGCAGGGCTGAGGGCAGTGGGCAGTGCAAGGATGAGGACAGTGCAGTGGGCAGTGCAGTGCTGAGGGCAGGGGGCAGTGCAGGGATGAGGACAGTGCAGGGCTGAGGGCAGGGGGCAATGCAGGACTGAGAGCAGTGCAGGGATGAGGGCAGTGCAAAGGCTGAGAGCAGTGTAGAACAGAGGGCAGTGTAGGGCAGAGGGCAGTGCAGGGCTGAGGGCTGTGCAGGGCAGAGGGAAGTGCAGGGCTAAAGGCAGTGCTGAGGGCAGGGCAGATAGCAGGGCACAGTGCAGGGCAGGGGGCAGTGCAGGGATGAGGGCTGAGGACAGTGCAGGGCTGAGGGCAGGGGGCAGTGCAGGGCTGGGGGAAGTGCAGGGCTGGGGGCAGTGCAGGGCTGGGGGCAGGGGGCAGTGCAAGGATAAGGACAGTGCAGGGGGCAGTGCAGGAATGAGGACAGTGCAGGGGGCAGTGCAGGGCTGAGGGCAGTGCAGGGGGCAGTGCAGGGCTGGGGGCAGTGCAGGGATGAGGACCTTGCAGGGGGCAGTGCAGGGCTGAGGGCAGGGGGCAGTGCAGGGATGAGGACAGCGCAGGGCAGGGGCAGTGCAGGGATGAGGACAGCGCAGGGCAGGGGGCCGTGCAGGGCTGAGGGCAGGGGGCAGTGCAGGGATGAGTACAGTGCAGGGGGCAGTGCAGGTCTCAGGGCATGGGGCAGTGCAGGGATGAGGACAGTGCAGGGGGCAGTGCAGGGCTGAGGGAAGGGGGCAGTGCAGGGCTGAGGGCAGGGGCAGTGCAGGGATGAGGGCAGTGCAGGGATGAGGACAGTGCAGGGGCAGTTCAGGGCTGAGGGCAGAGGGCAGTGCAGGGATGAGGACAGTGCAGGGGGCAGTGCAGGGCTGAGGGCAGGGGGCAGTGCAGGGATGAGGACAGTGCAGGGGGCAGTGCAGGGCTGAGGGCAGGGGGCAGTGCAGGCGCAGGGATGAGGACAGTGCAGGGCTGAGGGCTGAGAGCAGTGCAGGGTTGAGGGCGGGCTGCAGGTACCTGGCAGCTGCTGTTGTCTGTGCTCCTACTCCCTGAATCTGTGAGAGCTCAAGGACCTGTGGTGACTTCACTGTCATGTGGTCTGGCCCCGCCCATGAAAGTGACGTCACCACAGGCCGTGTAAACTCATCACAGGGTAATGTAGGGTGTGGCGGGCGGCATTCCTGACGATGTGGGCACTGTGGTAGATTGGGGGTGCCAGTGGTGGGGGTCTGCTGGCGGTAGTGTATGGCAGGCAGCACTACCGCAAGCGGACGCCATATCGTTACACCCATTACTTGGGTGTATTCACATAATTGCCTTGAGGGTGAGGGGGTGTGTGGCAGACAGGGCTGTAACGCAGGTGTAGGGCGCAGGAGAGGCTGCCGATGGCGAGAGTGGGGCTGTAGTAGCACCGCTCTCGCTAACAGTTGGCCATCTTGTTACACCCTTAGTAGGTGTACAGCCAGCTTCTGTCCGGATCTGACGTCATTTCAAGCAGAAATGAACGGAAGCTGGCTTAGACAATTATTATATTAGATGTAAAATATTAACAGCCAGCCCAGCATGTTAGCCAATCATACTTAGTAATGCCGCAGCCATGTTGGTTGTGGCATTACTATGATTGGCTACTGTCCTTACGCCCGCCATTTTGGGCACATTCCTGTGACGATCTGAGCTAGTGTAGGGAGAGTTGAAGCAGATCCTAGGGAGTGTCAGTGAGTGTAGGAAAACCACCCTAACATTCATAAAATTTAACCCAAAAGCTCTTTTGAGGGCTACCAGTACAGAGGAGTTCTGTAAGGGACTGTAGGGCAGGGAGACAGGCAGGAGCAGCTTTACAGTTCCACACAGCACCGACCTCATAGCTTAGCTCAGTCAGCTTTCCTCAGAGTTGAAATCCTAAGCTTATTTTATATTTTATAGTCAACAGATAATTTTGGGGTCACATTTACCCCTGCAGCGTAATATTTTTCGGGGCCAGTGCATTGCTGTCCAAACCGCAACAGCTCGCACTCTACCATAAATATTTAACGTAGCCAGCACCGCAGTCCTAAGTGGTGACTGGTTTAGCTTAATATCTAATTTTTTCGTGGCCAGTGCGTTGCTGTCCTAACCACAACAGCTCACACTCTACCATCAATATTTAACATAGCCAGCACTGTAGTCCTAAGTGGTGACTGGTTTAGCGTAATCTCAAATTTTTTCAGGGCTAGTGCGTTGCTGTCCTAACCACAACAGCTCGCACTGTACCTTACATCTGTCCCAATAAGCAGTAGCAGCCTGTGCTGTACTTTTTATACAAAATAGTACCTGCTCCTTTTTGTAAAACAACTGTGATATTAAACACATAAAACTATGTCACAAAAACAAACAAATAAAAAAAAAACTGTTGCAAGGGGACAGGCACGAGGTCATGTTCTTGCCAGTTGTGCCCAACAAGGCACAGAGTCAGCTAGACAGATGAGGATTGATAGATCAACCTTCCTCCTCTCTACATTTCCCACTACTGAAAGGAAAAGAGTCTTGAAGCCAGAAGAGCAAGACCAGCTAACGTCTTGGATGCCTGATAAGACCTCAACGACTGGCTCTTGCAGCACACAATCGTCCGTGAACACACAGTCTACTGTTGGTAGAGATAAAGCTGGCCCATCAAAACCTACACCTCTTCCCATTTCCTCAACCCATCAGCAGCCCCAGGAAAATTTGGACCACGAACTTGGGCACTCAGACGATTTGTTTGCTTCTTATGACCCCTTGCTTCAATCAGGCCTATCTGCGTCAAACCCTGACGACATACTTGAAGAGGATGAGTTCTCTATTCACGGCCAAAATTTGGAAACACAAAGGCCACAAGAAAGCCACTTTGAGCAAAGCAATAGACTGTCTCAGGAAGTGGATGATGATGATGATGATGAGACACAGTTGTCATCTGGCCAGCCAAAGCCATTACATTATCCGGGAGACTTTGAAGAGGAAGGTGTGGATGATGAGACCACTGATCCTACCTGGAATGTTGGCATGCAGAGCCAGCAGAGCAGCACGGAGGAAGATAGTGTGTATGCACCACCGGCAAAGGCACCAAGGCCTACTCATGTCACCAGAATGCAAACTGTCACAACAACTGTTGCACAAAATGTGTCAACTGTGGCACAGAGCAATCCCTCAGTGCCACCAACCAAGCCTAGAGGTCGGTCAGCCGTTGTGTGGAATTTTTTTAACGATAGTCCTTCACAACCAAATGTCGTCATCTGTACCATCTGCCATACAAGGCTAAGCAGAGGCCATGGCAAAGGCAACATGAGCACCACAAGTATGGAGAAGCACATGGCAGCTAAGCACCCTACTCAGTGGTCGCAACAACAGGGTTTAAAAACAGTTGCTACAGATCCAAACACTGCCAGGCTACCTCTGATCCGTTCCTCACAATCTAGTCTAGATAAAGCTGGTTCTGCTCATACATACTCCTCCCAATCTGCGGTTGAAGAGAGAATGAACCCTACTCCAGCCACTTTTCAGTCAGCGCCAACCGTCCAGTTGTCTGTGACACAGAGCTATGAGAGGCAATGCAAATACCATTCTTCACACCCTTTTGCCATAAGAATAAACGCACACATAGCGAAGTTGATAGCTGTGGAGATGTTGCCTTTTAGGCTTGTGGGTACACCAAGTCTTTACGGGAGCTGTTGGCTGTGGCAGCACCACGATACTCAGTTCCAAGCCACCACTATTTTTCTCGTTGTGCCGTCCCTGCGTTACACGAGCATGTTATTACCAACCTAAAGCGTGCACTCACCAATGCTGTAACCGGGAAAGACAACGGACAAGTGGACAAGTAGTAGTGGATAGGGACGATACATCTCACTGACGGCACACTGGCTCAACCTGGTGGAAAGTGTGCCAAATTCTCAAACTGGACCATCACATATACTACCAACGCCAAGAATAGCAGGCACAACATCATTCAGAGTGTCCGCCTCTTCATATACCTCCAGTACACAATCTGCCTCTTCCGCTTCATCCAACAATCCTAACTTGCAATCAACATCACGGCCAAGTTGGAAGCTTTGCAGCAGCGCTTCAGCAAGGCGACAACAGGCTCTGCTGAAGCTGATCTGTTTAGGTCACACACCTCACACTGAGCTCTTGAAAGCTATGAAGCAGCAGACTGATGAGTGGCTGTCTCCAATGCAACTTGTCGTCAGCGATAATGGTCGGAACCTTGTTGCGGCACTAAACCTGGGTAACCTTGTACACGTGCCTTGCATGGCTCACGTGCTGAACCTAGTAGTTCAGAAATTTCTTAAAACATACCCAGAGTTAACAGACCTACTGGATAAGGTACGGGGCATTTGCGCCCATTTCCGACATTCCTCAACAGTGGTTGAAAGTCTTTCAGCGCTTCAAAAGCACTTTAATTTGCCAAACCACAGACTAATTTGTGACATGCCCACAAGATGGAACTCAACTTTCCATGTTAGCACAGATTAGTGAGCAGCAGAGGGCAATAGCTGAATATCAACTTCAACATGCCCGTCACACCGGCACTTAGCCAAGACACATTAGTACTCTGGAGTGGGTGTGGATCGCTGACATTTGTGAGGTGCTCGACAATTTTGATTATTGCACCAAACTGTGAGCGGCGATCAGTCCATTATCAGTGTCACTATCCCCATGCTATGACTGCTAAAAGAATCTTTAATGAATCTCAAAACAGAATCTTTGAGGGCCCAGCGGCTGGTTATGGAGCCTAATGTAAACATCGCCGATCTGAGCCAGCAAAGCCAATATCATCAGGCAACATTGGGTCAAGAAGAAGACTGTGATGAAGACGATGAAGATGAGGATTTTTTTTTTAGGTCTTACCGATGTCAACCCTGATGGTACTCCCAACCCCAGCTTTATGTCGGTACAGCATGGGTGGGATGGAGAGGAGGAGGCGGATATAGATTTGGAAGCCACGATGGGTATTGCTCATCCTTCAGGTGAACCAGAACATCTGAGTCTGTGCAGCTTGGCACACATGGCTGACTTTATGTGTAAATGTCTGTCCGAAGACCCACGCATCATTCACATATATCACAGCAACCTACACTGGTTGTCCACTTTTCTGGACCCACGTTACAAAGACAAATTTACGTCGCTGTTGTTGCAGTCACCAAGGGACTTAACAATAGATTACTTCAAGATGTTAGTTGTAGAAAATTTGCTGACAATATCACCGTCAGACACCACTCTACCCAGAAGTAGCAGCTCTTTGCAACAGCAGCCATTGATCGGGACAGACACGACATCAAAGTCAAAAAGAGGTGGCGGGAAGATGTCCAGAAACTAGGCCATGTTCAATAAACCATCGAATTAGCAACGGCTTTTGGCTCCGGTTACCATGTCTAGGAGACAGAAATTGACCAACATGGTAAACGAGTATGTCAGTGACATTACCAGCTTCCTTACTGACCCTTCTGTCCCGTTTAATTACTGGGTGTCAAATCTTCAGACTTGGACAGAGCTCTCCTTGTATGCTTTGGAGGTGCTGGCATGCCCTGCTGCTAGTGTAACATTAGAGCGGGTTTTCAGTGCCCCTGGGGGTATCATCACTGATACAAGGACATGGCTTACTCCAGAGAATGCCGACAGGCTGACTCTGATCAAATTCAATAAGGACTGGCTTTCACCACAGTTCTTAAGCCCACCAGACGACAGTAGCCAAAGCTAAAGTCACATTAGCTTTAGAAATAGGATATCATTTTTAAATTGTTAACAGAATTTCATAACTTTGTGGACAAGAATTATGTCCATCATGTCAGACGACTTGCATACTCATGTCCCTGAAAAAATTTCATCAGGATCCGCAAAATACACAATAAGGTTACTATTTTCCAATTTACCAGCCGATCCACTTCTGATGTTGCATCACCATTTATTTTTTTCATCAAGTAAAATACAGCCCTTTGGGCTAATTTTTTGAGGCACCAAGCCTATGTCTGCTTAGTAGGCATTGCATGTACTATGCTCCAAGTAAGATAAAGTGTATGGTATCGCCCCGGAGGCCTGCTTTATTATCAAAAGTAATAGACTGCCCCTTTGGCTAATTTTGTGAGGCACCAAGGGTATGCCTACATAGGCGGCATTGCATGTAGTATGCTAAAATTACTAGGAACATGATTCTCTGGGAATGGTTCCGTTTAAACTTAAAATACTGCTCCTTTACTAAAATTTGGTAAAGAAGATGATGTAAAATTTACCTGTCAAGTTCGAACAACAATGACACTATTTAAACTGTAGAGAAGTTTGAGGGCCTACACAGGAAGGATAATTTATATAAAATGTTCATGCCTTACCCGATCCCCCAACCCCTGTGGCAGTAATCTAGCCTCCTAATTATAGTTACACACTGACCTGTCACTACATTGACGATATCATGACTTGTTAATAAGCCACTTATGTTAGCTCAATTATTACCTGCCATACTAGCCAAGTTTTTCAGCCAAGACTTGACAGTCCTTCCAACACTCTTTTGACACTCCTCCTGGCTATTAGCAGCAACAGCACACATGTTAGTTACATGTACACCAAATGTTGTGTAAACGTTTCTACATTGGGGGTTGACCATACACACAGCATTATTTCAGTTATATTAATGTTACTCTAACATACATAGTTTGTACTGGACAGGTAGCCTGAAAAATAAGAGTATTGTCTCACGTCTGTTTGACTGTATTTTACCTCTCTACCGTTTTTGTTCTAAGACATATAATAATGGTGCAATATTTAGTAGTGACTGTTCTTGGCCAAACAACATGGTAAATAAAAACATTGACAGGCTGCTGTATCCCCCAAAAATTTTTTTTGTAAACTATAGTTTTTTAAAAAATAATTACAGAAGGAAAGACTGTGATGAATTGTATTTAAAACATATCACAAATAGATAAATATTTCCGTAAGTCAAGCCTCATATCCATGTACGCGCAACAATAGGACACATGTTCAAATCGTAACTGAAGTACATACAGTTGTAAATTACATCTGAACCATAGAACAAATGTAAGAATATTTACTGAAGAGTGTTCGAAATTATATCTGAACCATCTAAACTTTCAGTTTAATGTACACAGAGTAAAGTCCTAAACATTAACTTTCAAAAAGCACAATCATAGTTGCTTACATAATGATGACACTACATCCCATTAACATAACGGCTCGAGGCAGCAAGGCAATGGCAAATAACTATCATTTCATTACAGTATGCTTGCAAGACAATCACGAGTATTAAGTGGCCCGTGTGGCCTGGTTCATTAATACAGTGCAATCATGCCCCTTGGGGTCTTTTCTTGTGCGGCAACAAGCTAATGTGACATAACAATGGAATGCATAAAATATGCTTTCTAATCCTGTAACGAGAATCTAGTGGCCCGTCTGGCTTGGTATATTAATACAGTGCAATCATGCCCCTTGGGGTCTTTTTTTGTGCAGCAACAAGCCAATGTGACATAACAATGGAATGCATAAAGTATGCTTTCAAATCCTGTAACGAGAATCTAGTGGGCCGTGTGGCCTGGTATATTAATACAGGTGCAATCATGCCCCTTGGGGTCTTTTTTTGTGTGGCAACAAGCCAATATGACATAACAATGGAATGCATAAAGTATGCTTTCAAATCCTGTAACGATAATCTAGTGGGCCGTGTGGCCTGGTATATTAATACAGTGCAATCATGCCCTTTGGGGTCTTTTTTTGTGTGGCGACAAACCTGTGACTGCCCACTATGCTACGCAAAAAATTACTGGAAAGAGTACACATAGCAACGGGATAAATTTGTCTAGTTAACACAAAATATTTCATTGATCTGTGAGTTCCCTGGGTGGTGAGCAATGACCCTGGTCCACAACAGTGGGTGCAGCGTGGATAATGTTCTGTGTAGTATTAGTGTCTTGACGGACATTGGACCTTACAGTGCTCAATGAAGTGGTGGGAACATTACTTAAAGATCTGTAGGGTGGACTGCACACTTCAATTGTTGGGCTTGGTGGAATCCATGGTAAACGTGGCACTTCCAAGCCACTCATTGAAGCCTGAGTGTGGGTGTGGACAAGAAAGGGGGACTCGGCTTCTGTGTTCCTCCCATAGTGCCTCTCCGGCTGATTGAAACAGGCAGTCATGGTTTCTGCACGCAAGGGGACACTTGCACTCTTTGGTCCTTGGGGTAGGAACACATAACTGATAATGGGCATTTGAGAAAAGGTTGAGGGGGCCTCTCCCTGAGGGTTTGGGTACCCATATGAGGCAATAAATGTTTGTGCCTGTGTACAGATGGTTGAAGCCCTGGCAATGGTCATGGCAGCAGTAGTGCTGTTGGTTTGGGAAACATAACCCATATAGCCACGTTGTGGATAGTCAATGTGCCAGGGAAGGACACTTTGTATGTGGCTCTTATGTGGCTGGTTCACATCACGGCTTGACCCTATTTGTTCCATGGTCTGATGTCCACTTGGCCCACTGATGGTATGTGACACAGCTGGTGAGGAGCAAGGTTGAATTTGCTCAGAGCTTCCTTCTGGAGAAGGACTGTGGGAAGGGTGCTGGGTGGCCTGAGAGTGTTGGGTTGCCTGCATATTGGGGCACATCATTCTGGCAGTATGCACTGTCTTCTGACAGGACGCGATTACGTATGCCTGCTGCTCAGTTGACATGTTTTCCATCTCCCTGGACAGTGTGTTCAGATATGTATTCGACTGTATCTGTTCATTTGTCACGAGATCCGTCAAGTCAATGTGGAGGCGCTGAAAAGCCCTCGGTCATTTGGACAGACAGCTCCTTACACATCACCTGAGGGATCTCTGTCATATGTACCTCCTCAGGGTGACTACTCCTATCTGTTCCTCTCTGGCTCAGGCGTCCATGCCGAGGACCAACTCGATTGGTTGCACCTGAGTCAGAGGGTTCAGATAGTGGAAAACCTGTTGCACTGGCTTGTGCGTGGCTCCTGTGTTGACAGGAGCCTGCAGTACAGCCAGCACGATGGACTCCTGATGGTCGTGTAGCCTGGCCAAAAGTGTCACCGCTGTCATGACCAGAGACTGTTACCGGTGCCTGGGAGCCAGTAGAAGAAGGGTCCAGGAGGGGACGGTCTTGTGTCCTGTGGAAGAGATCGAAAGACCTAAATTAGCAAAGATCGGTACCGGCTAAAGATCTATCCCAATTCGGAAAGAGTGATGGTTAGGCAAAGTAATGGCAAATAAAGTTTTTTAGATAACATATTTTTAAGCATTAACTAAGTAAATAACACTGTCCTTTATTTGTGACGGACGGCTAATGTTTTGCTTTGCGCAACTGTGATTTTTGCATTAGGTCCAATTTTTGGAGTTGTGTTTGTAAAAAGAATGTTATCAAAACCTAAAACCATGTCATTGTCAGTTTTAAATGAGTATTACTCCACCCAGAGACATTTTAAAAAACCACATTTCAATTACCAAAATTGCTAAGTTAGAAAGTTTTGGTTTAACTACTCAGACCAAACAAAAACTTGTGGACAACAATACAATCATTGTCAATTCTGCATTAACTCCAACACGTACCCTCTTGCCAACATGCACGGCTTCAGGAAGTGGAGCAAGTGGGCATATTTGTAAGATGTTTTTCTCGGTCCACAACCCCGGCGAGCCTTGTCTTGTGCTCTCAGGTGCTTCCGGTAACAGTCCCTGATCTTCCTCCATTTCCATATCAAATCCTCGCCTGCAATGAAATATGAAAATCAACATGGACGTATGTGTGTGTGTGTGTGTGTGCGCACTACAGCTACATTTGGTCAGTATGTAAGTTAACTTCCTAAGAAGATTAAAATCAACATTGTCTGCTGAAAACATGTTACACCAAGTAAGACAACAGTTTGTGGCTGGGGTGCGAGTGTCTGGTTAGCTGCAACCAAGTAGAAGTAAACAGAAAGGGCCAAATGACCTTATTCAACATCAAGTAGACTAATGTTATTCGATAGACATTTTGACTCAACACAAAACCTGTATGACTCATGAAATGTGTTAAAAATTACTTACGGTGACGATCTTGGCCAGATTTATTAAGGCTGTTCCATCCGTGGACCACCACAGCACAGACATAATCCCACAGCTTAATGGTGTGCGCCATGTTGGTCTGTTGGTGGGAGCGCTGGTCCCACAAGGGAGCCTGTTCTTGGACCATTTGGATCAGGAGATTTGCGTCCAGCACATCCTCTTCACCTGCTCCACGAGACATTTTGGTAGCCTAAAAGACAATAAAGAGACAAATCAAACATTGAATTTACACCATGTTCACTGTCAAAACACATTAGGATGTACATGTGGTGCAAGGAAGCTTTTTTTCTAGTGAGGCCCAATTGAAAATATGTACATGTTGTTTCTCAACTGATTTTCCAGGTTTGCTAGAGCACTAGACATCACAGTAGAGCCTGGGAGCATATACCTCACTGGGAAAGCTGAGGATGGGGCATAGAGATAAATGTTGAACTAGATTTAAAGGGAAGACAGACGGCAAAATGCGTCTGCCAGCCTGAGCACTGCAATCCCTTTGAATCAGCACAGGGGCCGCAAAAAATTAATGAAGGGACGCATTCTGCCCTGGAGCCTGAGGTTCCCCAAACCATGGTATACATATACACTATGGATAAAGTACTTACACGTTTCCCACCACGACGGGCTTTGGCGCGACCACTCTGGGATGGGCCGTCAGTCTCTCCTCCAGATGACTCAGACCCCTGGCAACAAAAAGAAAAGTGTCAGTACAAATGGCCAACTGCAATACAAATGCTGGCAACTTCAACCAGTCCGAAGTTTTGGCGAGATCGAGACATTTTGAATCTGCCTATGAAACAAGCCTAGATATCTGCAAATAAATAAACACATCTACAGTATGAATAGTCAGGCAGGCACCATAAATGTCCATGTACAGAAACAAACAGTATATATCAATAGCTTGGAGAACATTTAAAGGCACCCCTAAACTACAAAGTGGTACAACAATAAAGAAGCAGACATCACACAGCGAAAACCACACACCCTTGAAGAGCAAAAAACAATGCCTATGCAACATTATAAAATTCATTAACATAACATATGAACCAAGCATCCAACAACAAATTAAGAGAAAACAATTAGTAGAGGTCCATGAGGTTGCCCATGCATTCATGGCCATGGAGCTATTGTGGCTGACTGTTGTCAATGCATGAAAACTTGCACGCTTGTGCATGCTGCAAGCAGGCCGTGTACATGCTTGCACTCCTGTGCTTGCTGCAAGAAGGCAGTGTGCTTGCATGCACGCATGTGCATGCTGCTAGCAGGCCGTATGCATGCCTGCACGCCTATGCATGCTGCAAGAAGGCCGTGTGCATGTCCATGCATGCACGCCTGTGCTTGATGCAAGAAGGCCGTGTGCTTGCATGCACGCATGTGCATGCTGCTAGCAGGCCATGTGCATGCCTGCACGCCTATGCATGCTGCAAGCAGGCCGTGTGCATGTCCATGCATGGGACAAAATTACTTAGGGGGGAGGGCACCACCAATATAAATATATGCAACAAATGGGGATCGCTGGACCATTTTAGGGATTATTTAAAGAAAAATAGCAAGAAAAGGCCCAAAAAAGCGATACAACCTCCAGAATTAATGAAAATATTAACAAATTTTATTACATATCAGAATTACACACAGACAAAGAATGGTCACACAAAAAATTTTATATAAAAACAATTAAAATAGCCAAATGCAGCTATGACATTTCATATGACAGTAATATATCATTGAAAACCTCATTGCCAATTGCCCAAGAAACCGGTTTCAATAATGTTTATACAACGTACATAACATTTTACCTATGGAGTCCAAAATACCATTCAAAAAGACTCCATCATGTGGATCCCCATTGGTAATCAATAAGGTAATTGTGTAACCTGGGTTCCCCTTTTAGCATAAGGTAAACATCAGGAAACTCCCCCTGAATTCGTTTATATCTAACCTTAGGTGATTAATAGATGAGTGAGAGCTCCCCAATGGGCATAAAAAATTATAAGATGCAGAAAGAAGAACCAATTCTGCAATCTAACTAGATCAAGTTATAATTAGCCCAATTGGGGTGAGAATAAGGGGGTTCCCTTGAGACAAGATGAAGATAACAAGGGGAACAAAAGGTAGATCGAAACAAACACCAGTTACCAGTTTTTAGGATGCATAGAGGCACGAGGTATGGCGCTCCCCACGCGTATCACTGCCTGCGCCTGGCAGCTTCATCAGGGGAAGGTGACCATGTCTTTCTCGTCCAGAGTTTTTATAGCAATATACCAGTCACCAATTAGTGATCTCCCTCTCAGCTGGATGCAGGAGGAAAAAAGCAAGCAGGCCGTGTGCATGCATGCATGCCTGTGTTTGCTGCAAGAAGGCTGTGTGCTTGCATGCACGCATGTGAATGCTGCTAGCAGGCCGTGTGCATGCCTGCACGCCTATGCATGCTGCAAGCAGGCCGTATGCATTTCCATGCGGCCGTGTGCATGCATGCACACCTGTGCTTGCTGCAAGCAGGCAGTGTGCATGTACATACATGCATGGCTGTGCATGCTGCAAGCAGGGTGTGTGCATGTGCATGCATGAAAATATACACGCCTGTGCATGCTTCAAGCCGTGCACGCACATGGCCAGGCATGCTAGCTTGCATTTTGGCACCGGTAAGGCAAGCTACTGCAATTTAAAAAATCATATAAATACAGGCGATTCAGAACATTGCACACACTGTACTCACCAGATTTAGCAGATGCAAACAGCTGGAAACACTGTAGTGTCCTAAAAAAGCTCCTGCTGGGAAATCTGCCCAGAGAGAAAAATAGCGTCGGGAGGAGGGGTAGGAGGTGCTCCAAAAACAACAGTGGCACAGCCGCAATCAAGCATTACCAATCCAGGACCCGGACTGGTTTTTGGTATGATTCCGGTTCTATCCGGTACCATAGACAACCATGTTATATTAAACCAGATTGACCCGGACCAGTTTTGGCAGATCTTTAACGGACTAAACCGGATTGACCCGGTCCGGGTTATTCCGGTTCAATTTAACCTGGCAGGCAATGGTACCGGATTGAATCGGAACGGGACAATCCGGGAGAATCCGTTTTCATTTTGCAGCTACCTGCTTTTTACTGAAGGACTCTAAACAATGAATCAGGTAATTGCAGGTTGTTCCTCAGCTGCCAGACCTCTTTATCTCTTAATGGGGTCCCGCAACAGAGGAATTATTCGCAATTACGCGCTTCTCCATTGATTTACATTGGACTCGCTATACTCGTAACAAGTACCGAGTATCAGGACCTACTCGTTACGAGTCTAGAGAGTCCGAGTATTTTAGTACTCGTTCATCCCTAGTTGAAGGTAGTACCTAAACTCCACTCAGCGAACTCAGTAACTTTATCATCAGTGTGACCTTAGAGGGCTGGATCTTATCAATACTAAGGTCCTGTGTATGGTGCTTGGTTTTATTATATACACTGTTTAGAGTCACCCAGAAAATTTTGTGTTTTCCATGAAAACTCATACTTTTATTTATCAAATGAGGTGCAAAATGAATAGAAAATATAGTCCAGGCATTGAAAAGGTTAGAAATAATGATTTTTATTTGAAATAATAATTTTCTCCTTTAAACTTTGCTTTCGTCAGAGAATGCTCACTTTGCAGCAATGACAGCATTGCAGACTTTGGTGGGTATTATTTAATGATACTTGCTGAGTTAGGAAAAGGAAAAGGAAGGCGGCTCCCCAGACAAATCACTCCCAGGATTCCAGACACTGAATCAATGGCATGGCAACCATCCTTAGTAATCCAAAACAAATGAGGTGGATCCAGCGTACATTCTGCTTACTTAATGTGTTTATTGATACACTAGATTAAGGCCCGATGCTATCGCATCGGGAGGGTTGGATTGCACCACATCCAAGATGGCATCCGGAAAGTCTCGCTAGACTTCCCGCCGCCATGTTGGATCTCGCGAGATCCATCATGGCAGGCGGATAGTCTCGTGAGAAATCATCGTCGAGGATGGATGTCACCAGACGGGGCAGATCCAACATGGCATCGGCGTCGCAGAGAAAAAGATGGGATGTCGGCGGAGAAGATCAGATGTCAGCGGTGGCGTGCAGGAGACGATCGGATGTCGGCGGTGTGTTAGCGGATGGGTGTCGGTGAGTCTAAGTGTCGGCGTGAGAGTACATGGGGGTATGAGTGTGGGGGTATGAGTGTGAGACTGTACAGAGGGGGGGGGTGTATGGGGAGGTGCAGAAAGAGAGAGGGGGTGTGGTGAGGAGTGTGATTGTGAGGCACAGCAGAGGCCTCCGATGGCGGTAGTGGGGCTTTGAAAGCCGCGCTACCGCCAAAGGTTGGCCATCTTGGATCACCCGCGACGGGCGTACAGGCAGCTTCTGTCACGGATGTGACGTACCAACACTGTTACATAGTGACGAAAGTTGGCTTAGGGCTTTTATTATAATAGATAGAATACATACAGCAGTAGCGGTGTGCAACGGTGCCAGTGTGCAGTGGTTCCGGAGTCCAGGAGGAGACAGCAGACGGGTGCGGGCAGGAGAGGGCCAGGGAACAGCGGCCATTTGTGGGCAGGAGGGGGCCGAGGAAGAGCGGCCAGGTGTGGACAGTAGGGGGCAGGGGGGGCCTTCCTGGCCGCACCCGGCCGCTGTCCCCTGGCCCTCTCCTGCCCGCAGCAGAGTGCTTAGAAGAGTATACGACGACTCAGTGGTTAGCAGAGTTTATGGCGGCTCAGTGGTTAGCAGAGTATATGGGCCTCAGTGGTTAGCAGACTTTAGGGCGGCTCAGTGGTTAGCACAGTACACGCTGGCTCAATAGTTAGCACTGTATACGGAGCCTCAGTGGTTAGCACTCTATGGTGGCTAAGTGGTTGGCACTGTATATGGTGGCTCAATAATTAGAGTAGTATTGTGACTCAGTGGTTAGCCCTGTATGGTGCCTCAGTGGTTGGCACTGTATATGGTGGCTCAGTGGGTAGCACAGTATGGTGGCTCAGTGGTTAGCAGTATGGTGGCTCAGTGGTTAGCACTGTATGCTGGCTCAGTGGTTAGCACTGTACGGTGGCTCAGTGGTTAGCACTGTATGGTGGCTCAATGTTTAGCACTGCACGGTGGCTCAATGTTTAGCACTGCACGGTGGCTCAGTGGTTAGGACAGTATGGTGGCTCAGTGGTTAGCATTGTACGGTGGCTTAGTGGTTTGCACTGTATGGTGGCTCAGTGGTTAGCACAGCGTGGTGGATCAGTGGTTAGCACAGCGCAGTGGCTCAGTGGTTAGCACTGCACGGTGGCTTAGCGTTTAGCAAAGTATGGTGGCTCAGTGGTTAGCATAGTATATGGCCGCTCAGTGGTTAGCACTATATGGAGGCAGAGTTCTTAACTCTGTATGGAGGCTCATTGGTTAGCACTGTATGGTGGGCCAGTGGTTAGCACTGTATAAGGTGGCTCAGTGGTTAGCACAGTATAAGGTGGCTGAGTGATTAGGACTTTATGGTGGCTGAGTGTTTAACACTGTATACGGTGAGTCAGTGGATAGCACTTTATGGTGGCTCAGTGGTTAACAGTGTATATGGTGGCTCAGTAGTTAGCACTGTACGGTGGCTCAGGGGTTAGCACAGTACGGTGGCTCAGTGGTTAGCAGTGTATATAGTGGCTCAGTGGTCAGCACTGTACGGTGGCTCAGTGGTCAGCACTATACGGTGGCTCAGTGGTCAGCACTGTACGGTGGCTCAGTGGTCAGCACTGTACGGTGGCTCAGTGGTCAGCACTGTACGGTGGCTCAGTGGTCAGCACTGTACGGTGGCTCAGTGGTCAGCACTGTACGGTGGCTTAGTGGTTAGCACTGTACGGTGGCTCAGTGGTTAGCACAGCGCGGTGACTCAGTGGTTAGCACTGTGCGGTGGCTTAGTGTTTAGCAAAGTATGGTGGCTCAGTGGTTAGCACTGTACGGTGGCTCAGTGGTTAGCACTGTACGGTGGTTCAGTGGTAAGCAGTGTACGGTGGCTTGGTGGTTAGCAGTGTACGGTGGCTCGGTGGTTAGCATTGTACGGTGGCTCAGTGGTTAGCATTGTACGGTGGCTCAGTGGTTAGCACTGTACGGTGGCTCAGTGGTTAGCAGTGTATATGGTGGCTCAGTGGTTAGCACTGTACGGTGGCTCAGTGGTTAGCACTGTACGGTGGCTCAGTGGTTAGCACTGTACGGTGGCTCAGTGGTTAGCACTGTACGGTGGCTCAGTGGTTAGCACTGTACGGTGGCTCAGTGGTTAGCAGTGTATATGGTGGCTGAGTGGTCAGCACTGTACGGTGGCTCAGTGGTTAGCACTGTACGGTGACTCAGTGGTTAGCAGTGTATATGGTGGCTGAGTGGTCAGCACTGTACGGTGGCTCAGTGGCTAGCACTGTACGGTGGCTCAGTGGTTAGCAGTGTATATGGTGGCTGAGTGGTCAGCACTGTACGGTGGCTCAGTGGTTAGCACTGTACGGTGGCTCAGTGGTTAGCACTGTACGGTGGCTCAGTGGTTAGCACTGTACGGTGGCTCAGTGGTTAGCACTGTACAGTGGCTCAGTGGTTAGCAGTGTATATGGTGGCTGATGTGGTCAGCACTGTACGGTGGCTCAGTGGCTAGCACTGTACGGTGGCTCAGTGGTTAGCACTGTACGGTGGCTCAGTGGTTAGCACTGTACGGTGGCTCAGTGGTCAGCACTGTACGGTGGCTCTGTGGTCAGCACTGTACAGTGGCTCAGTGGTCAGCACTGTAAGGTGGCTCAGTGGTCAGCACTGTATGGTGGCTCAGTGGTCAGCACTCTATGGTGGCTCAGTGTTTAGCACAGTATAAAGTGGCTGAGTGATTAGGACTCTATGGTGGCTGAGTGTTTAACACTGTATACGGTAAGTCAGTGGTTAGCACTTTATGGTGGCTCAGAGGTTAGCACAGTATGGTGGTTCAGTGGTTAGCAGTGTATATGGTAGCTCAATAATTAGAGTAGTAATGTGACTCAGTGGTTAGCCCTGTATGGTGCCTCAGGGGTTGGCACTGTATATGGTGGCTCAGTGGTTAGCACAGTATGGTGGCTCAGTGGTTAGCCCTGTATGGTGGCTCAGGGGTTGGCACTGTATATGGTGGCTCAGTGGTTAGCACAGTATGGTGGCTCAGTGGTTAGCACTGTATGCTGGCTCAGTGGTTAGCCCTGTATGGTGCCTCAGGGGTTGGCACTGTATATGGTGGCTCAGTGGTTAGGACAGTATGGTGGCTCAGTGGTTATGACAGTATGGTGGCTCAGTGGTTAGCATTGTACGGTGGCTTAGTGGTTTGCACTGTATGGTGGCTCAGTGGTTAGCACAGCATGGTGGATCAGTGGTTAGCAAAGTATGGTGGCTAAGTGGTTAGCACAGTATATGGCCGCTCAGTGGTTAGCACAATATGGAGGCAGAGTTCTTAACTCTGTATGGAGGCTCATTGGTTAGCACAGTATGGTGGGTCAGTGGTTAGCACTGTATAAGGTGGGCTCAGTGGTTAGCACAGTATAAGGTGGCTGAGTAATTATGACTTTATGGTGGCTGAGTGTTTAACACTGTATACGGTGAGTCAGTGGTTAGCATTTTATGGTGGCTCAGTGGTTAGCAGTGTACGGTGGCTCAGTGGTTAGCACTGTATGGTGGCTCAGTGGTCAGCACTGTACGGTGGCTCAGTGGTCAGCACTGTACGGTGGCTCAGTGGTCAGCACTGTACGGTGGCTCAGTTGTCAGCACTGTACGGTGGCTCAGTGGTCAGCACTGTACGGTGGTTCAGTGGTCAGCACTGTACGGTGGCTCAGTGGTCAGCACTGCACGGTGGCTCAGTGGTTAGCACTGTACGGTGGCTCAGTGGTTAGCACAGTACGGTGGCTCAGTGGTTGGCACAGTACGGTGGCTCAGTGGTTAGCAGTGTATATGGTGGCTCAGTGGTCAGCACTGTACGGTGGCTCAGTGGTTAGCAGTGTATATGGTGGCTCAGTGGTCAGCACTGTACGGTGGCTCAGTGGTTAACACTGTATATGGTAAGTCAGTGGTTAGCACTTTATGGTGGCTCAGAGGTTAGCACAGCATGGTGGCTCAGTGGTTAGCAGTGTATATGGTGGCTCAGTTGTTAGCACTGTACGGTGGCTCAGTGGTTAGCACTGTACAGTGGCTCAGTGGTTAGCAGTGTGTATGGTGGCTCAGTGGTCAGCACTGTACAGTGGCTCAGTGGTTAGCAGTGTATATGGTAGCTCAGTGGTCAGCACTGTACGGTGGCTCAGTGGTCAGCACTGTATGGTGGCTCAGTGGTTAGCACTGTTCGGTGGCTCAGTGGTCAACACTGTATGGTGGCTTAGTGGTTAGCACTGTATGGTGGCTCAGTGGTTAGCACAGCGCGGTGGCTCAGTGATTAGCACAACGCAGTGACTTAGTGGTTAGCACTGCGCCTTGGCTTAGTGTTTAGCAAAGTATGGTGGCTCAGTGGTTAGCACAGTATATTGCCGCTCAGTGGTTAGCACTATATGGAGGCAGAGTTCTTAATTCTATATGGAGGCTCATTGGTTAGCACAGTATGGTGGCTCAGTGGTTAGCAGTGTATATGGTGGCTCAGTAGTTAGCACTGTACGGTGGCTCAGTGGTTAGCAGTGTACGGTGGCTCAGTGGTTAGCACTGTACGGTGGCTCAGTGGTTAGCACTGTACGGTGGCTCAGTGGTTAGCACTGTATATGATGTGTGAGGCACCGCCGGCATGGTCCACATGGCCGGGGCGCGTCACATGCAGGATCGAGGTATGATCCTGTGCACACTGGCCGGTTTGACTGAGAATGCTGTGGGAACCAACTTGTGAACACAGGGTTTCATGAGCCTAATGAGCGGCAGTGAGAGTGAGATGAGATTGAGGAAGCCCTAAGGAATGTAAGGGCTGAGTGCTGACAACCCGGAACACAGGGAATTAACCTGAGCTGTGTGAAAGGCTGATTATCAGCAGCTAAGGGGGTGTGTCCATGTGGGAGTGGCTGGCACGATAAGAGGCTGCCAGCTGAGTGATTACAGTTTAGAGCCATTTTCAGCCAGACATCAGTCTGAGAGGATGTGGGCTGATTACCAGCCGGAGAGCTGAGCAGAGCCAGTCTGTGTGAGGGACTGGAAATGCAAGTCCATGCAGCCATGATTGAGATGGTGAAGGGGGCATGCTAGCTCCATGCCGGTGCCGAGGTCCGGGGTTGTGAGCACCTGGTGGGGAAGCCGTGGCTGAACCCGGTGGAGACTGGTCCGGGCGTGGAGGGAACCACGTCCGGGAAAGGAGCCTTGGGGGACGCTTGGTGGACCCGTTATACAGGTAGCGAGACCCGGATCCGTGCCCGGTAAGATAGCGGTTCCCGTGTAACGGAGTGAGCCGTGTGTGAGTAATGCCAGGCGGGCATAGACCGCCTTTGGGTCCGAGTCAGAGTGCTCAGTTAAAGGACCTGATGAAACAATGTGTTTAACTATGTGTATGAGGGCTTAGGTAATGGCCCTGAATGAGAGATGATGGCCTATATGTAAGACCCATGTATAATGATGTGGGGAGAGAGTGACCCAGCTAGTATGGATGATGTTGGAGGCGTTCCGTCCTTGGGACGAGAGGGAGGCTTGCCCTGCTGCTTGCAGAGGGTACCCGTCCCTCAACCACGACCTCTAATGGTGTGGGTGTGCCTGTGGTGCCAGACACAGGGGTAATAGGGCTCCTAGTAGGTATCGGATGAGGTTCCCGTGTACTATGGTTTGCCAGTCCCTGTAATGGGCCATGGAGGGGCCACAGTCCATGGATGTGGGCTGTGAGCAGGCGTGTGATCCATGGACGTTTGAATGATGGATCACATACGGTATGTAAGGTCCCGGTCAGGCAGGATTCCTGACTACGGGTGAATGTATATCATCATGCTGGGGGACTAAAGCCAGGCGGCAGGTACCGCCATTGGGACCCACAGGGCCCGTTGAGGCGTATGTAACGAAGGTCAGAAGCAGGGGTTAGAAGGGCTCCCGTACTGGGTAACGCGTGGTTAGGCCGGAGGCCGCAGCCCCACGGGTTACTAGGGTTTGCCAATCCCTGTTATGAACCCGGAAGGGTCATCATCGTACTGTAACGTATGTATAGTGTAAGTAGGCCGGAGGCCGTAGCCACCATGGGAGCTGTTAGTAGAGCTCCAATGGGGACAGAGATGGTTACAGGTCCCGGGTTACTATAAGACGTTATGTGCAATATAAGTGTTATGTGATGTTAAATGTAAATGTATGGTGTATTTATGTAAAGTGTTTTTAATCAATGTGATATGTGTCAAACATGCTACCGGGTTATGTTGTTAATATGTGAAAAATAAACGGGTAGACATTGGTTAAACCTATAAACACGTGTTGTTGTCGTTTTGCAAGCGGGTTCCCCGGTTGTTGCCTCACAGATGGCTCAGTGGTTAGCACTGTACGGTGGCTCAGTGGTTAGCACTGTACGGTGGCTCAGTGGTTAGCACAGTATAAGGTGGCTGAGTGATTAGGACTTTATGGTGGCTGAGTGTTTAACACTGTATACGGTGAGTCAGTGGTTAGCAGTGTACGGTGGCTCAGTGGTCAGCACTGTACGGTGGCTTAGTGGTTAGCACTGTACGGTGACTCGGTGGTTAGCACTGTGCGGTGGCTCAGTGTTTAGCAAAGTACGGTGGCTCAGTGGTTAGCACTGTACGGTGGCTCAGTGGTCAGCACTGTACGGTGGCTCAGTGGTCAGCACTGTACGGTGGCTCAGTGGTCAGCACTGTACGGTGGCTCAGTGGTCAGCACTGTACGGTGGCTCAGTGGTCAGCACTGTACGGTGGCTCAGTGGTCAGCACTGTACGGTGGCTCAGTGGTTAGCACAGTATATGGCCGCTCAGTGGTTAGCACTATATGGAGGCAGAGTGCTTAACTCTGTATGGAGGCTCATTGGTTAGCACTGTACGGTGGCTCAGTGGTTAGCACTGTACGGTGGCTCAGTGGTTAGCACTGTACGGTGGCTCAGTGGTTAGCACTGTACGGTGGCTCAGTGGTTAGCACTGTACGGTGGCTCAGTGGTTAGCACTGTGCGGTGGCTCAGTGGGTCAGCAGTAACGGAGGGCAGAGTGGGTCAGCGGAGGACGGGGGGGGCAGCAGTGGTCAGCGGAGGCCGGGGGCAGAGGGCAGCGTAGGCCAGGGGGCAGGGCATAGTGGTCAGCAGAGGCCAGGGGGGAGGGGGCATAGTGGTCAGCAGAGGCCAGGGGTGAGTGAGGGGCAGAGTGGTCAGCGGAAGCCGAGGAAGGTCAGAGTGGTCAGCGGAAGGCCGAGGAAGGTCAGAGTGGTCAGCGGAAGCCGAGGAAGGTCAGAGTGGTCAGCGGAGGCGGGGGGGGCAGAGTGGTCAGCGGAGGCCGGGGGGGGCAGAGTGGTCAGCGGAGGCCGGGGGGGGGGCAGAGTGGTCAGCGGAGGCCGGGGGGGGGGCAGAGTGGTCAGCGGAGGCCGGAGGGGGGGCAGAGTGGTCAGCGGAGGCCGGGGGGGGGCAGAGTGGTCAGCGGAGGCCGGGGGGGGCAGAGTGGTCAGCGGAGGCCGGGGGGGGGCAGAGTGGTCAGCAGCCGGGGGGGGCAGAGTGGTCAGCGGAGGGCGGGGGGGGGGCAGAGTGGTCAGCGGAGGCCGGGGGGGGCAGAGTGGTCAGCGGCGGGGGGGGCAGAGTGGTCAGCGGAGGCCGGGGGGGGGCAGAGTGGTTAGCGGAGGCCGGGGGGGGCAGAGTGGTCAGGACGGGGGGGGCAGAGTGGTCAGCGGAGGCCGGGGGGGGCAGAGTGGTCAGCGGAGGCCGTGGGGGGGCAGAGTGGTCAGCGGAGGCCGGGGGGGGCAGAGTGGTCAGCGGAGGCCGGGGGGGGCAGAGTGGTCAGCGGAGGCCGGGGGGGGCAGAGTGGTCAGCGGAGGCCGGGGGGGGCAGAGTGGTCAGCGGAGGCCGGGGGGGCAGAGTGGTCAGCGGAGGCCGGGGGGGCAGAGTGGTCAGCGGAGGCTGGGGGGGGGCAGAGTGGTCAGCCGGTGGGGGCAGAGTGGTCAGCGGAGGCTGGGGGGGGGCAGAGTGGTCAGCCGGGGGGGCAGAGTGGTCAGCGGAGGCTGGGGGGGGGCAGAGTGGTCAGCGGAGGCTGGGGGGGGGGGCAGAGTGGTCAGCGGAGGCTGGGGGGGGGGCAGAGTGGTCAGGGAGGCTGGGGGGGGCAGAGTGGTCAGCGGAGGCTGGGGGGGGGCAGAGTGGTCAGCGGAGGTCGGGGGGGGCAGAGTGGTCAGCGGAGGCCGGGGAGGCAGAGTGGTCAGCGGAGGCCAAGGGGGCAGAGTGTCAGCGGAGGCGGGGGGGGCAGAGTGGTCAGCGTAGTCGGATGTGACGTCATAAACGTTACATAATGACAGAAGCTGGCTTAGGTGAATTATTATATAGGATAAATAAGAACATCACAACCCCGTACGGTCCCGCTATACAAGTTTCGGGTCCTCCCCTTAGTCGTTAGCACAGTGAAAAAACATAAGACATTCTTTATATGTTATACAAAGACCACTACACTGATGTGAACAATTACAATTAAAACCAAACACATTTTAACCCTTTCCAATCTTTACAAGAGAATCCACTGAAACCATACAGCACAAAAAAAAAAACAACAACATCTAATAACATATACTGAAAGTAGATTACAGCTAAAAAATAAAAAAAATAAAGAATAAAAATAACTCTTGGTGAAAATTATTTCTCTCTGCTGTCAGCTGTTGTGAATCACCTTCCACGGCCTTCATATAATAATGGGACATAGGCCAAATGTGTTGTTTTTTTTTTTTTTTTTTTCTTTTTTGTATGATAATTAGAGAAATATAGCTTTATGTGGCAAACATCTATGTCGCCTTCAGACTGATGACCAAAACGTGAGTTTATACTCTGGGCTATTGTTCTCTGATGTCTGCCTTTGTTAATTGCTATTTATGGCTTCCACATGAAATAAGAACAAAGTCAAAGCGGTTAATATCAGAACACTATTTATGTAAACTGATGTATTCTGGGTTTATTTACAACAACTTATATTTGTGTTTAAAGATCTTTCATAAATATGATTTTATTACAGTAAGAGAAAAAGAATAACGCAAACTAACATTAAAAATATATTATGAAATAAGGTAATATGATATACAAGAATTAATATTTCATGGTTCATGTTTTACTGATATTTAATTTGCATATAATTTTATTTTAATTCAGTTCATGGATCTTTTTAAATGATATAACAAAATAAAAATGAAATTAAGTATAAACAAGATGTCTTTAAATTATATAATTAAATCAATTGTGGTATTTAAAAACTTTTTACGAAACTTTTTACAACATTTTTGCGATGGAATTTTAGCAATCCTTTGGTATTGCAAAAATGTATGTTAATTATATGGATAATTACCCCTAATATGTACAACTGAATTGTGCTGTATGGTTCCAATGGATTCTCTTGTAAAGATTGGAAAGGGTTAAAATGTGTTTGGTTTTAATTGTAATTGTTCACATCTGTGTAGTGGTCTTTGTATAACATATAAAGAATGTCTCCTATTTTTTCACTGTGCTAACGACTAAGGGGAGGACCCCGAAACGCGTATAGCGGAACCCCACGGGGTTGTGATGTTTTTATTTGTGTCAATAAACACATTAAGTAAGCAGATCCACTTTATTTGTTTTGGATTATTTAATGATGCTGCCAGATGAGGAGTTTTGAGGCGTTGATTTCTCAAACTAGAAACTCTAATGTACTTGTCTTGTAGCTCAGTTGTGCAGTGGGGCCTCCTATTTCTCTTTTTACTCTGGTGAGAGCCTGTTTGTGCTCTCATCTGAAGGGAGTAGTGCACACCATGGTAGGAAATCTTCAGTTTCTTGGCAACATCTTGCATGGAATAGCCTTCATTTCTAAGAACAAGAATAGACTGTCGCTTTTCACATGAAAGTTCTCTTTTTCTGTCAATTTTTCATAGAACAAACAAATGTAATGCTCCACATTCTTAATCTCTTTCTCAAAGGAAGGTCAATTTTATAGCTTCTCTAATCAGCCAAACCATTTTCAGCTGTGCTAATATACTTGTGCAAGGGTTTTCTAAACATCCATTAGCCTACTTACACAGTTAGCAAACACAATGTACCATTAAAACACTGGAGTAGTGGTTATTGGAAATAGGCCTCTATACACCTATGTACTGTAGATGTTGCATTAAAAACCAGATGTGTGCAGCTAGAATAGTCATTTACCACATTATCATTGTATAGAGTGTATTTCTGATTCATTTAATGTTAGCTTCATTGAAACAAAATGTGCTTTTCTTTCAAAAATAAGGAAATTTCTAAATGACCACAGAGATTAATGGCAACAAAAGATAAACGTAAAAGACCTTAAAACGTAACTTTTACTAATCAAATTAAAAAGGTATAATAACCTACTGTGACAGTATAAAAACAGTGCACAAGTGAGTGATTCACTGTAGGGTGATGCTAAGCTCAATTGATCAGTCTATGGGATCACCAAAAAATCTGCTAGAGCACCAATAATGCACAAATAAACATCCTTTTTCTTATGTTTTTCTACATGCGATAATGATGACTCAAGGACCCAATTAACCCACAGAATTCTAGAAAGCCAAATTAATTAGAACACTCTCACCCATCTTGTGGACGCTCTAATTATTATTATTATTATTATTATTATTATTATTATATAATTTATATAGCGCCATTATATTCCATGGCGCTTTACATGTTAAAAAGGGCAGACTAGGACAAGTAACATAGTAACAATACAAGTAACAATAAATGTTGACAATTCAGTTGTACAGAAACAAGAGGGGAGAAATCCTGTCCACAAAGGCTCACAGTCTACGAGGGGCGGGTGGGGATACAGTAGAAGGGGGAAATTCCAGTCATCAGATGGTGTGGTGGACCGGGTCTTATTGCAGGTGGTAGGCTTGGCGGAACAGGTGGGTCTTCAGGCTTCTTTTGAAAGTTCCCAGGGTAGGAGAATGTCTAATGTGTTGGGGCAGTGAGTTCCAGAGTCTGGGTGAAGCACGGGAGAAATCCTGTATGCGGTTGTGCGAAGAGGAGATGAAGGGGGAGTAGAGGAGAAGCTCTTGGGAGGATCGCAGGTTGCGTGAGGGTTGTGAATGGCTTTGTATGTCATGGTTAATGTTTTAAACCGGGATCCCTGGGAAGCAGGGAGCCAATGAAGGGCTTGGCAGAGGGGGGAGACAGGGGAGTAGCGGGGAGACAGATGGATTAGGCGAGCAGCGGAGTTCAGGATAGATTGGAGAGGTGCAAGGGAGGTATTAGGGAGGCCGGTGAGCAGGAGGTTGAAGTAATCGAGGCGGGAGATGATGAGAGCGTGAATAAGGGTTTTAGGGGTGTCGTGGTCAAGGAAAGTGCGGATCCTATAGATGTTTTTGAGCTGGAGTCGGCAGGAGGTGGCGAGGGCCTGGATGTGGGGCTTGAAGGAGAGGGAAGAGTCAAGGATAACCCGAGGCACTTGGCATGGGGGACTGGAGAGAGAGAGCAGTCGTTGACGATGATGGATAGGTCAGGTAGTGAGGGGGAGCGTCTTGGGGGGAAGACTATGAACTCGGTTTTGTCCATGTTCAGCTTAAGGAAGCGAGCAGAGAAGAAGGATGAGATGGCGGGCAGGCAGTGTGGAATTTTGGATAGAAGGGAGGCGATGTCAGGACCAGACAGGTAGATTTGGGTGTCGTCGGCGTAGAGGTGATATTGGAGGCCGTGGGACTCAATGAGTTGCCCTAGACCGAGAGTGTAGATTGAGAACAGTAATGGTCCAAGAACCGAGCCCTGGGGGACCCCGACAGATAGGGGGTAGGGCGAGGAGGATGTGTGGGAGTGGGTGACGCTGAAGGTGCGGTCCGTTAAGTATGAGGAGATCCAAGAGAGGGCAAGGTCCGTGATGCCAAGAGATTCCAGGATCTGTAGTGGAAGGGAGTGGTCAACAGTGTCGAAGGCGGCTGACAGGTCGTGGAGGAGGAGAACAGAGTAGTGATGCTTGCTTTTGGCAGTCAGTAGGTCATTTGTGACTTTGGTCAGGGCTGTTTCAGTGGAGTGGAGGGGTCGGAAGCCAGATTGCAGGCGGTCAAAGAGGGAGCAGGAGGAGAGGTGAGAGGACAGCTCAGAGTGGACATGCTGTTCAATTAGTTTAGAGGCGAAAGGGAGGAGAGATATAGGGCGGTAGTTGGAGACAGTTGTGGGATCGAGGGAGGGTTTTTGAGGATGGGTGTGATCAAGGCGTGTTTGAAGGCTGAAGGGAAGGTGCCGGTGGTGAGTGATAGGTTGAAAAGATGAGTTAGGGCTGGGATGATAACGGAGGTGAGGTTGAGAATGAGGTGGGATGGGAGTGGGTCGTGAGCGCTGGTAGTGAGGTGTGATTTTGACAGGAGGGAGGAGAGCTGGTCTTCAGTTATAGGGGGGAAGCAGTTGATGGAAGTAGAGGGCAGTATAGGTGAAAGGGGAGGCTGTGGGGACAGTGGATCAAAGCTGTCTCTGATTCTGTCAATCTTTTCTTTGAAGAAGGAGGTAAAGTCTTCTGCAGAGATAAGGGGAGAGGGAGGGGGAGCAGGCGGGGGGAGTAAGGAATTGAAGGTTTTGAAAAGTTGCTTGGGATTGTGGGACAGGGAGGTTATTAGAGATAAGAAGAAGGTTTGTTTGGCGGTGGCAAGTGCAGTCTTGAAGGCGATGAGGGACTGTTTGAACAGTGCAAAATGCTCAGTGGAAGGTGATTTTTTTCCATCGCCTCTCGGCGACCCTGGATGCCCGTCTCAGGTCTTTAGTGAGGGTGGTGTGCCAGGGTTGCCTATTAGTGAGTGGAGCGTGGTGTGTGAGGGGGGCTGCTAGGTCGAGTGCCTTGATTAATGTGGTGTTGTAGAGGGTGGTGGCAGTGTCTGTGTCACGTATAGATGTTATGTTGGCGAGAGGGAGAAGGGATTCTGAGAGTGAGTATAGATCAATGTGTTTTAGGTTTCTGCGGGGATGATCAAGTTTGCGGAGAGGAGTTGATATAGTAGGGGAGGAGAGGGCGGAGAAGGTCAGCAGATTGTGGTCAGACAGGTTGAGGGTTGAGTTTGTGAGATTAGTAAGGGAGCAAAGACGGGTAAAGATGAGATCCAGCGTGTGGCCATCTTTGTGGGTGGCAGAGGAGGACCATTGGGAGAGCCCGAAGGAGGAGGTCAGGGAAAGAAGTTGAGAGGCGGTTTGGTAGGCAGTGTCAATGGGGATATTGAAATCACCCATAATGATGGTGGGGATGTCAGTAGAGAGGAAATGAAGTAGCCAGGTGGTAAAGTGGTCGAGGAAGGTGGGGATGGATCCAGGGGGGTGGTGAACGACGGCTAGCTGGAGGTTACAGGGGGAGAAGATGCAGACAGAGTGGGCTTCGAAAGATGGGAGAGTAACAGAGGGGGGTAATGGAATAGGGGCGAAGGAACAGGTGTCGGATAGGAGTATGCCGACACCTCCGCCATGTTTGTCAGAGGGGCGGGGTGTGTGGGAAAGATTGAATCCGCCGTAGGATAGTGCAGCAGGGGAAGCCGTGTCGGAGGGGGTGAGCCAGGTCTCTGTGATGCTAAGGAATGAGAGTTTATTAGAAATAAAGAATTCATGGATGTCTGTGAGCTTATTACAGATTGAGCGGGCGTTCCAGAGTGCGCCTGGCAGGGAGATTAGAGGAGCAGGGGCTGGGGGGATGGGTCTAAGGTTGGTCGGGTTGCGAGGGTGGGTGATGGTGGGGTTATGAGAGTTGGTGATGGGACGTGGGGGTGGGGTGTAGGTGACTGTGGGGATGTGGCGGGGGGGGTCGGGATTAGGGGAAATGTCGCCAGCGAGTAGGAGGAGCAGGGAGAGGGTTAGCAGGTGGGAGCATGAGAGTTTACGTGGTGGCCGTGCCTGATTGGACATGAAGGATTGAAAGTGCATGAATAGTTCAGAGGAGTGGGTGAGGTGGTTAGGTAGGATGGAGGGTGAGAGAAGTACTTTGTTGCTGGGTGGATGGATGAGTGGGGGTAGCAGGAAGTGGAGAAGGATGGGAGTGAGAGTGCAAAGAAGGGGATACATTGTGGATGGTGAGCAGGGGATGGGAGTAGCGTGGGTCAGATGCAGCGGGAAGGAGAGCTTTAGTGGTGGGTGAGAGGTCAGTAGTGATGAGTAGTCTGGGGTTTACATGGTGAATACATAATTGCAGTACAAGTGAACTAATTGCAAATCTGTTTGTTTGTCTTGCATGACTTACCGTTTCCTGCCCCTTTTAACTGCCCGGTGTAACTGCACTTCTACAGTTGTCTGAATGCAGAACCATCTGAACCTTTCTTCCTGGAGTGTGTCCTATTACTATAGTCACCACTTCTTTCACTCAAGGTTGCATACATCTCACCATATGCCTCCCACATGGTATGTCCTCGTAGGGTCCTCGGTAGAGGACCCGTAGAAGCGGTACACGACCGCAAAACGGTGTACCGTCGTCCGCCTCCCCTGCACCCCCCTCCCTGCTTGGTTTGTGTGGCACCCTGACACCTGTTGGGCTCCACAGAAATCCTTAGGGCATGAATGGAGCCAACAGCAAAGCAAAACTCACAAAACACTAAACACCACAACAACACTTAGAACACCTGGTTTCACCCCGAGCCTCTAGGGGGAGCTCCACTGGTGACTTTGAACCAGTTCCCCCTATAAATAGAGTCTTAAAGGGAGAAACACAGTGTGCGCAGACGCTAGGAGAGCTGCAGGGTGTGTGTGATCTCCCCTCTATGAGACACACACTAGGCCCAACCAGTCATCCAGCCAGTGAGGAAACCCTTGCAATTGGGGTTAGAGGACAAGGAGAAGCACCTCTCAGGGACACCAGAGTGATTATAACTCTCTCCCTTAATAACCGGTTACTGGAACCGAAGCTGTGGAAGCTACATAGCCACTGCAGAGAACCAGCATACTTCACAGGGAGTCTAGCCCCCTGTTCCACCTGTCGCACCTACCAACGAGAGCCCAGGGAAGAAGTTAAAATTATCATCACCCTTTTACAGTGCCCTCAGTGCTGACAACCAGGTGAAATCCGTTCTATTGAACATACTGCCCGGTCCGGATGGATTCCACATCCACCCGACCTTAGCACCAGAAGTATAGAGAGAAGGAAGCCTACACAAACTGCTTGCTGTGAACCTCCAGGATTGCTAAACTTCACGAACCCAGTCTGGCGTACCTGAAAACCACCAGTAAAAGGTACTTAAAAGACTTTGGCGTGTCTGTGTCTGAATCCTGGCCTAATAGCAGCAATACCGCAGCTGCCTCACAACATCTTGCGCAGCTCCTGGCTTCGGGGACTCCCGCTCGTCCTGTGGGGAGCGTTCCATCTCGCTGTATAACATCCCCGGAGACCCGAACAGCGCTGGTAAAGTTACCAGAACACCCGCAGGTGGCGTCACGAAGACAAATCACCCCTACTGTTCCGCCATTCCCCTATTGATCTGGACCACCGTGCCTACACCACCGCAGGCGCGCTTCCGTGACTGGAGGAGAAACAACGCCCGCTACGTGTACCCCCGGCTACGGTGAGTCAGAATTTGGCGTCACGAACAGGATACGAGCAGGCCCGTTATCACGGGTATTGTGTGCTATTTATTGACTGTAAATATCGAACTGTACATTTGGTCCGCCATTGCTGCGCGAAAAGGCGGGAAAAGAAGGGGCGTGACTGTGCAGAGGGTGCGAAGATTCACAGAACAGCTAAGAGGAGCACCACAATGTATAAATAAGTTGTAACCAGGTGCTCACCATGCCACGGTAGTCGTCATGTGTATGTAAGAAAAAGACGTGGCATAAAGGATGGGAGCACACAGGTATATATTAAAGAATATACATATATAATTTTATTCACACATTATTCCAGACACTTATATTAAAAACAAATTAAAAACCACAATCAGGGGTTCCCGTGCTTAGTCAGACAAAAACAAAAATGTACTCATGAACATCAGATGGTGAATCCACAATATACACAACGATATGCACAATCAAGGTAGCATAGTGCTCAATAACCAAAAGAAACACATGAAGTGCAATTCTCAAGAGCAATATAAATATAGATTTACCCGATCAATTATAGTTGACACCGATATGCGTCAACAGGTCTATATACAGAGAATAAGTATGTGGGTAATATATATTCAGTACATTGTTTCAAATATGGGTATAGACAAAAATGAACCTCCCTACACCCATGTTAGGCAAACAGATGCAACATACAAAGTGACACTATCTTCCAAGTATCACATTGGTTTGAGATGCACTAAGTGGTCTCGTGTATCAGATGTTACAGATAATTGGGCTTGTACCAGAACTCAACACGTCTTAAATGGTGTGCACACCAGACAAATGCAACTTGGATAGTGCAGTGGTCACCCCTGGCAAGTACTGGGCTGGAGAGTCTAGCCAGCCCCTAATACAGAAAATATAAAGTTATAATAACTGTCAAAGCAGGTGCCAGCCAAGGGGTAACACTGCACATAACCAAAGCCCGTGTAGGGGAGATAAGTTACTTTCTGATGAGACGTACTATGGTCATTCCCGTGACCACCAAGAGACCTAACCAAGTGCCCTCAGTCTTAAGGTAGAGGCAATGTCAGCGGTATAATGCCACAGTTTACCAACAGGTGTGTGGGGAGCGATTGTGCAAGGCACGGGAACCCGAGACAGCCCTTCCCAACGCGTGTCGCCGCTAAGGGGTGCGGCTTCGTCAGGGGATGTCCGGGCAGTGTGAGTGTGAGACATATATACCGGTATATAGAGTCGCCGCCTCCCGGTCCAGCCGGAACCCAGAGAGCCCTGGATGAATCAATAATGTACACCTGGCAGCGTTGCTATGCCCCAAAGCGAGCAAACGCAAACCGGAAGTGACGTCGCATATCACATGACGGTAGTCAGGGAAACCCATAAACAGACTAGTAGTACAGCGTGGGCGCCGCAACCGGAAGTGACGGACCGCGTCACATGTTGGTCGTCATGGGAACCCAAAACAAACCAACAGAGCGGCGTACACGGCATGTGGGTTATTACAGTCAAAAGGAAGAAGTATTAGCAACAATTGGCTATATACATAGGAGAGGCATAGTATGTAAACCATGGTATACAATTAGACACAGATTTTTTGCACATATATATACATATGTGGATGCAGAACTAATATCACATCCGCAAATGTAGGGCGCCAGTGGTACATATGCTCCAAAATATAGGGACATTATGTTATATTGTATATATCAAACCCCCAATTAATACCTACTATAAAAAAGGGTTATCATCTAGTCTTTCAAGTGTGAACTTATAGTGGTAATAATAGAAATAAATGCAGATGGGTTAAGTCCCATATTCGGACAGCCACTTGCAAGGAAGTTCAACTAACATATGTCCCTAGGCACTAAGCTTTATAAATATAAAAGCCATGAAGCATGTGCCAATATTATCTAGATAGCAAAGATACATAACAGCAAGGTTTGAAAACAAAATAATTTTATTCCACCAAAAACTAGTGGTATATGTGACCCAATGTTGTCATGTTAGAACACAAAGAGACCACCCAGTGCAAATCATATCTTATTCTCCGAGGATATCCAATTGTAAAACACCACAGATAATACATCACTCACTCGCCTATTATTCACAACATCGAAGATTGGCCCCGCCCCCACGCTCTGACGACTTCCTTTGCACGCAGCAGGAACCGGAAACTCCCGTGGTGCCTCACTCCTCACCGCGAGGCCGACACTTCCGTCGACACTTCCGTTTGAAACCGAGGGAAAGGCTACGCTTAACTAAGGGGGAGCGACCATGAGTAACCCGGCTCCCGATCACGCGGTGCCCCCGCTAGATCAAGCGGCACCCCAAAACCTACCTCTTGATGGACAGCAACCAGTCGGCGGTATGCCACCGCAACCCGCTCCGATTATGCCGATGTCTCTACCCTACGTTCCTAGTGCGACCTGGTTACCCAAGTACAGCGGTGTACCCAGTACCTTGGAGAACTTCCAGAGGAAGATATGCCAGGCGCCGGACATGTACCCGATGACCGGTAAGCAAAGAGCTTCAGTTGTTATGGGACAGTTAACCGGTGCAGCCGAACTGCAGAGCCGCAGCTGGCCTGTAGAAACTCAGGAATCTGTGGAGCAGATATTCGCTAGATTAACCCGGGTCTTTGAGCGCCATACTGAAGCTGAACTAAGACTGTCATTCTATCATTGTAACCAAGGGGCAGAAGAAAGTGTCCTTGATTATTCACTGCGCTTGCAAGAAGCATACAGACTGTTAAAACAAGTTGATCCTGATGGTGTCTGAGATGAGAACAAGGTGTTAATTGGACAATTTATTGTGGGCCTTAAACTATCTGAGGATAGGAAGCAAGCAAGCTGGTGGTCCATACAAAATCCAGGCGCAGAGTTCTACACCTTGAGAGACTTAACAGTTTGGGGACAACGACTCGCTGAAGTACCTGATCCCACTTCACAGCAGCAGCAGTACACTGACACCCCTTCCGTGCCGGCAGCAGCATCTCCAATCCCCGCGATTCAGTCCAGTGCACAGACTGTAACACCTGACCGGTTTGATCAACTGTGTGCTAATGTCGAGCAGCTGATGAAAGACGTGGCCAAGCTACAAGCTGGGAGAAGACCCAAGACAGATGCAAGGCCATCGGACAAGATTCAACTCGCCGACAGCCCTGACGACGTCCCGTGGATGAGGAGAAAGACACAGCCGTCGCGAGGAAAACCTGCAGACCGCCGCAGTCCTGACAGACGCCGCAACAGTCAGCAGAACGACTTAGGAGGACGCAACCTACAATCCCGTCCTTTAAACGAGCGACCCCTGGGCGAGAAGGGCCAACCCCAGGAGTAGACTGTCCAGGCCCTACGTCCAGCTGGGAACACAAGTATGTGGGAGACTGTCCATACTTACCAATCGTCATCGATGGCATCGCTATATCCGCCTTGATAGACACTGGATCCCAGGTGACATCCATCCCCAGTACCCTTTACAAGCAGTTCTGGCCAGATGTTAAGCTAGAACCCCCAAATCCCGAGATGAACCTTGAAGCCACTAATGGTATACCGGTTACCATAGAGGGACAGTGGGAAGCTACAGTAAAGGTGGGAAGGGTGCAGTTGAAAAACCAGGGTATCTTAGTGGTCCAGGATAAGCCTAACCGCAAGGATCCATATGTCATATTGGGTACCAATGTCATGATCAAATGCCTCGATGAAGTGTTGTTTTTACTCCAACAGAGTGCTGAAGCCGGTAAACCCAGAGAAAAGAGGGCTATTCAAAAGCAGATCAGAGCTCTGGTGTATCAACAACAGGTAACATTGTCAAATGGTGAGATTGGCAGAGTAAAGGTCACAGATCCGATTCCAATTGTGGTACCACCCAGAAGTGAAATGATGATCTGGTGTCGAGCAGCCATAGGCCTCAGAGGGCAGGACTACCAAGCTGTAGTAGAACCTGTAATGTCCGATAGTAGTCCTACGCTCTTGACAGCCAGACGGTTAGTCGACGTAAGAAAGGGGAGAGTCCCCGTACGCATATTAAATTATGGTGATGACGAAGTCAGACTGCCAAGATATGCAACTGTCGCAAAATTGTACCAAGTAAAAGATGATGCTGTGATTGATGTAAAATCCTCAAATCAAACAGTCACTGATGAACCCCCTCACTCCAAAGATCAGTTAGAGAAATGGTGTCAAGACCTCAATGTAGGAACTGACAATACACCCTCTCACCAGAAAAATGGAGTATACCGGGTAGTTCAGGAGTATGAGCAAGTATTCAGCAAACACCCACTTGACTTTGGAGGATTAAAGGGGTACAACATCATATCCCCACAAACAACCATGCACCCATCAAAGAAAGGTACAGGCCTATACCACCCACTCACTACCAGAAAGCAAAAGAGATGCTTCAGGACATGAAAAATGCAGGAGTCATTAGGGTAGCTGTAGTCCCTGGGCTGCACCACTAGTCCTGGTTAAAAAGAAAGATGGTAGCATGAGGATGTGCGTAGACTATAGGCAAATTAACAAAGTCACACACAAGGATGCATACCCGTTACCACGCATAGAAGAGTCACTAGCTGCACTCAAATCTGCCAACTACTTCTCCACATTAGATCTTACTAGTGGGTACTGGCAGGTTGCCGTTGCAGAGGAGGATCGTGAGAAGACAGCCTTCACGACCCCCATGGGGCTCTGCAATTTCAACAGTGTGCCATTCGGGTTGTGCAATGCCCCAGGAACATTTCAGAGACTTATGGAGTGTTGTTTGGGCCACAAGAACTTTGAGACTGTCTTGTTATACCTTGATGATGTCATTGTCTACTCTCAGACCTATGAAGATCACCTCCAACACCTGAGTGAAGTGTTCGAGTCACTGTCCAAGTACGGGATGAAACTGAAACCGTCCAAGTGCCACCTGCTGAAACCCAAGGTCCAATACCTAGGACATGTGGTCAGTGCTGAAGCGTAGCACCGGATCCGGACAAAGTCACCGTAATCAAGGACTGGCCAGCACCTATCAACCACAAAGAGGTACGTCAATTTCTAGGACTGGTCGGGTACTACCGACGCTTCATCAAAGGCTATACCAAGATAGCCGCCCCCATGCAAGATCTCTTAATAGGTCAATCCAAAAACGGCAAGATCAGGGGACCCCCGTTCCACTGGGGACCAGAACAGGACAAATCCTTCCAAACGTTGAAAGACGCTTTAACTGGAGAAGAAATCCTGGCCTACCCTGACTACAATCTACCGTTTTTATTGAACACCGATGCAAGCAATGAAGGTTTAGGAGCAGTCCTATCTCAACGCCAGCAGGGCAAGGAGAAGGTGATAGCCTACGCCAGCAGAAAGCTCCGTCCCACCGAGAGGAACCCGGAGAATTACAGCTCCTTCAAGCTGGAGTTCCTGGCCCTGGTCTGGGCGATCACAGAGCGTTTCAAGCATTACCTGGCATCCGCCCCGTTCAAAGCTTTCACAGACAACAACCCTCTAACACATTTAGAGACAGCAAAGCTGGGAGCCCTAAACAGCGTTGGGTAGCAAGACTCGCTAACTACGACTTCACTGTAAAGTACCGGGCAGGTCACAAGAAAGGCAATGCTGATGCCCTGTCCCGAATGCCCCACCTTCCTGAAGAGGGAGAAGACATAGATGACCTGGAAGAGATTGAACTACCTGCTTTCCACCATTCGGGTACAGCAACATGTCATCAGAGAAACCAGACCCGTGTAGAGAGGACCGTGAACTCGTTACCTCACCATGACTGGAAGGAGGCTCAAGCCAACGACCCAGATGTCAGCCTGGTAAGGGATCTGATCACTCAAGAACACGCCAACATGGACTCTGATGCCTCACCAACTGCTAAGCGCCTGTGGAAGGAGAAAGGGAGGTTGTTCGTCTACCAAGGTAAACTATGCAGAAGATACCTCAATCCAAGAACCCACGAACTAATCTGGCAGATTGTAGTTCCCAAGACTGAAGTCCAGATGATCCTTGAAGCATACCATGACGATGCCGGACACTTTGGATGGAAGAAACTGGAGAGACTCCTGAAGGATCGGTTCTACTGGGTCGGTATGCGAGGCTCCATTGACAAATGGTGTAAAAACTGTGGACCATGTCACCTTCGAAGAAAAGACCATTTAACTCAGAAAGCTCCGTTGCAGCCAATTGTTACCACCAAACCTCTTGAAATAGTTGCTCTCGACCACGTGAAGCTTACCCCAAGTCGAACCGGGTACACTTACGCTCTCACCATCGTCGATCACTACTCAAGATTCCTGGTAGTCGTTCCAGTTAAGGATTTAACTGCTGAGGTAGCAGCCAAAGCGTTCCAGAGTTACTTCTGTCGCCCCCATGGATATCCAGACCAAGTCTTAACTGACCAAGGGCCAGCCTTCGAATCAGCTCTGTTCCAAGAATTCTTAGGGCTATATGGGTGTAAGAAAATCCGCACAACACCTTATCATACCCAGACGAACGGTTTATGTGAGAAGATGAACCACATAGTCATTGACATGCTCAAGACCTTACCAGTTGAAGAGAGAAATCAATGGCCAGAGAAACTTCCAGATCTCGTGGACATCTACAACCACATACCTGTCAGTTCAACAAATTACACACCTGCTTACTTGATGAGAGCAGACCAGGTAAACTGCCTATTGATTTGCAGATGGGAACCATTGAACCCACAGAAGATTCTTCTGATGAAGACTGGGTCAGCCAACGCCAAGAAAAGTACAGGAAAGTACAAGAAAGTGTTGAAAGAAACCTAGAAATCAGTAGAACCAAACAAGAAAAAGACTTCAACAAGCACGCCTCAGCTGAACCGCTAGCTATAGGTGACGTAGTGCTAAAAAGAAAAAGAAAAACCAACAAATTGGATAACAGTTGGGAATCTGTACCCTACACCGTTATGCCGTCACACTATGACAACTCAAAAACTTGTGTTATTAGTAAAGACAATGGGAATACTATTGCGACTGTTTCAAGGGATCATTTGAAGAAATGTCCGCCACAGTTAATCCCACAAGCAACCAGTTACCCTACTGTAACTACAGATGAAGAAACAAAAGAAAATCTAGTCCTTACAGACATTGGATACTTACCAGCTGATTGGCCACAATTAGGTGAAGCATTCCTCATACCAGTTATGCATTTCTACCAACCTGTAGAAGATCAGCCAAAACCAAATCCAATTCAACAAGTCCAACAAGAAGAAGTCCAAGTGCAAGAATTGCAGCCTGTTATATTGGAACCTGAGATTCCTGTAATCGGTCAACCTGCTAGTCCCACAGTAAGAGAAGCCATTCCTACTCAATTACCTACAGAGGTTAGTCCAGTTGATAGACTACGTACTTACTATGGTCTTACACGCAGCAGAAGTAGAGAATTACCAACCACTTCGTACACTACACCAACAGCTTTGGAAACACCCACACTACGCAGATCCACACGTAGTACATTAGGTCAACCCCCACACAAACTTGGAGAATGGGTGTAAAATGTAGTGGAAAAATGTAACCTGTAAGTGTTTGTATATAGTACTGTTTTCAAAACCTGTAAAAAGTAGTGTACAGAAGGGTGGAGGAACCTGGGCTCTGTCCCAAGTATACTAAGTTGGGGACAGAAAGCGCCTGGTAAGGTATAGAAGGTTAGTACCGGCCTCCCAAGCAGAGACACCCGTAGGGAATGTATAAAGTTACAGTGTATCCCTGGACTTTACCTTTTCCCCTTTTCACAAACTTTGGACAATTGTCACAGGACTTGTGTGACCACTAACTTTACCTTTTCCAGCCTGCGGCAGATGGACTAGTGCCGTATGGACTGCTTTTCACCTTTTTCATATTTTTCACTCCTTTCAGTGATTTTTGTGTTTTTTTCTTTAAGACTATGTAAAATAAACTGTTATAAAATGCTTAGTATTAAGTTGTAAAAAAAAAAAAAGAACTTTTTGCTCAGCCGGGAGAACTGAGTTTAACTAAGGGGGAATGTGGCACCCTGACACCTGTTGGGCACCACAGAAATCCTTAGGGCATGAATGGAGCCAACAGCAAAGCAAAACTCACAAAACACTAAACACCACAACAACACTTAGAACACCTGGTTTCACCCCGAGCCCCTAGGGGGAGCTCCACTGGTGACTTTGAACCAGTTCCCCCTATAAATAGAGTCTTAAAGGGAGAAACACAGTGTGCGCAGACGCTAGGAGAGCTGCAGGGTGTGTGTGATCTCCCCTCTATGAGACACACACTAGGCCCAACCAGTCATCCAGCCAGTGAGGAAACCCTTGCAATTGGGGTTAGAGGACAAGGAGAAGCACCTCTCAGGGACACCAGAGTGATTATAACTCTCTCCCTTAATAACCGGTTACTGGAACCGAAGCTGTGGAAGCTACATAGCCACTGCAGAGAACCAGCATACTTCACAGGGAGTCTAGCCCCCTGTTCCACCTGTCGCACCTACCAACGAGAGCCCAGGGAAGAAGGTAGAATTATCATCACCCTTTTACAGTGCCCTCAGTGCTGACAACCAGGTGAAATCCGTTCTATTGAACATACTGCCCGGTCCGAATGGATTCCACATCCACCCGACCTTAGCACCAGAAGTATAGAGAGAAGGAAGCCTACACAAACTGCTTGCTGTGAACCTCCAGGATTGCTAAACTTCACGAACCCGGTCTGGCGTACCTGAAAACCACCAGTAAAAGGTACTTAAAAGACTTTGGCGTGTCTGTGTATGAATCCTGGCCTAATAGCAGCAATACCGCAGCTGCCTCACAACATCTTGCACAGCTCCTGGCTCCGGGGACTCCCGCTCGTCCTGTGGGGAGCGTTCCATCTCGCTGTATAACATCCCCCGGAGACCCGAACAGCGCTGGTAAAGTTACCAGAACACCCACAGGTGGCGTCACGAAGACAAATCACCCCTACTGTTCCGCCATTCCCCTATAGATCTGGACCACCGGGCCTACACCACCGCAGGCGCAGTTCCGTGACTGGAGGAGAAACAACGCCTGCTACGTGTACCCCCGGATACGGTGAGTCATTTGTTCATACAGAATGGATTTGAACAATGAATAAAGAAAGAAAGATCCATCTCCGGTGAGTGCGGCTTTTTTATCTTTTGAACATTGGATTAGTTTTATGCTTGCCCATTGCCAGCACCACTTGGTCTAGCTGCAGCTACTTGTCACGGGAGTGACACAGGCCCACTGCAAAGTGTTGTTAGTGCCCGGTGTTCTTCTTTTTCATGCCTTAAAATATATATATATATATATATATACAGTGATGGCCAAAAGTATTGACACCCTTGCAATTCTGTCAGATAATACTCAGTTTCTTCCTGAAAATGATTGCAATCACCAATTCTTTGGTATTATTATCTTCATTTAGTTTGTCTTCAATGAAAAAACACAAAAGAGAATGAAGCAAAAAGCAAAACATTGATCATTTCACACAAAACTCCAAAAATGGGACGGAGTAAAGTATTGGCACCCTCAGCCTAATACTTGGTTGCACAACCTTTAGCCAAAATAACTACGATCAACCGCTTCCGGTAACCATTAATGACTTTATTACAATGCTCTGCTGGAATTTTAGACCATTCTTCTTTGGCAAACTGCTCCAGGTCCCAGATATTTGAAGGGTGCCTTCTCCAAACTGCCATTTTTAGATCTCTCCACAGGTGTTCTATGGGATTCAGGTCTGGACTCATTGCTGGCCACCTTTAGAAGTCTCCAGTGCTTTCTCTCAAACCATTTTCTAGTGCTTTTTGAAGTGTGTTTTGGGTCATTGTCCTGCTGGAAGACCCATGACCTCTGAGGGAGACCCAGCTTTCTCACACTGGGCCCTACTTTATGCTGTAAAATGTGTTGGTAGTCTTCAGACTTCATAATGCCATGCACACGGTCAAGCAGCCCAGTGCCAGAGGCAGTAAAGCAACCCCAAAACATCAGGGAACCTCCGCCATGTTTGACTGTAGGGACCGTGTTCTTTTCTTTGAATGCCTCTTTTTTTCTCCTGTAAACTCTATGTTGATGCCTTTGCCCAAAAAGAGAGAACATTCTTCCAAAACGTTTTAGACTTTCTCAGGTAAGTTTTGGCAAACTCCAGCCTGGCTTTTTTATGTCTCGGGGTAAGAAGTGGGGTCTTCCTGGGTCTCCTACCATACAGTCCCTTTTCATTCAGACGCCGATGGATAGTACGGATTGACACTGTTGTACCCTCGGAATGCAGGGCAGCTTGAACTTGTTTGGATGTTAGTCGAGGTTCTTTATCCACCATCCACACAATCTTGCGTTGAAATCTCTCGTCAGTTTTTCTTTTCCGTCCACATCTAGGGAGGTTAGCCACAGTACCATGGGCTTTAAACTTCTTGCTGACACTGCCACGGTAGACACAGGAACATTCAGGTCTTTGGACATGGACTTGTAGGCTTGAGATTGCTCATGCTTCCTCACAATTTGGTTTCTCAAGTCCTCAGACAGTTCTTTGGTCTTCTTTCTTTTCTCTATGCTCAATGTGGTACACACAAGGACACAGGACAGAGGTTGAGTCAACATTAATCCATGTCAACTGGCTGCAAGTGTAATTTAGTTGTTGCCAATACCTGTTAGGTGCCACAGGTAAGTTACAGGTGCTGTTAATTACACAAATTAGAGAAGCATCACATGATTTTTCTAACAGGTATGGAACTATATCCAATTTGGCTTTAGGATACCGTATATACTCGTGTATAAGCCGACCCGTGTATAAGCCGACCCCCCTACTTTTGCCCCCAAAACCTGGGAAAATCTATTGACTTGCGTATAAGCCGAGGGTGGACTCCAGCACAGGTATACAACCCCCAGCAGTGAGGTATACAGCAGCCTCCCCAGTGGTAGTATACAGCAGCCTCCCCAGTGGTAGTATACAGCAGCAGCCCCAGTGGTAGTATACAGCAGCCCCAGAGGTATATGCAGCCCCAGAGGTATATGCAGCCCCAGAGGTGTATACAGCAGCCCCAATATACAGCAGCCCCAGTGGTATTGCAGCCCCAGTGGTATTGCAGCCCCTATATACAGCAGCCCCAGTGGTATTGCAGCCCCTATATACAGCAGCCCCAGTGGTATTGCAGCCCCTATATACAGCAGCCCCAGTGGTATTGCAGCCCAGTGGTGTATACAGCAGCCCCTATATACAGCAGCCCCAGTGGTATTGCAGCCCCTATATACAGCAGCCCCAGTGGTATTGCAGCCCCAGTGGTATTGCAGCCCCTATATACAGCAGCCCCAGTGGTATTGCAGCCCCAGTAATGCAGGGCCCCTATATACAGCAACCCCAGTGGTATTGCAGCCCCAGTGGTATTGCAGCCCCTATATACAGCAGCCCCAGTGGTATTGCAGCCCCAGTGGTATTGCAGCCCCTATATACAGCAGCCCCAGTGGTATTGCAGCCCCAGTGGTGTATACAGCAGCCCCTATATACAGCAGCCCCAGTGGTATTGCAGCCCCAGTGGTACTGCAGCCCCTATATACAGCAGCCCCAGTGGTATTGCAGCCCCAGTGGTATTGCAGCCCCTATATACAGCAGCCCCAGTGGTATTGCAGCCCCAGTGGTATTGCAGCCCCTATATACAGCAGCCCCAGTGGTATTGCAGCCCCAGTGGTATTGCAGCCCCTATATACAGCAGCCCCAGTGGTATTGCAGCCCCAGTGGTGTATACAGCAGCCCCTATATACAGCAGCCCCAGTGGTATTGCAGCCCTATATACAGCAGCCCCAGTGGTATTGCAGCCCCAGTGGTATTGCAGCCCCTATATACAGCAGCCCCAGTGGTATTGCAGCCCCAGTAATGCAGGGCCCCTATATACAGCAGCCCCAGTGGTAGTATACAGGCAGCCCCAGTAATGCAGGGCCCCCCCCTCATGCTCCGGTCTCCTGTAAAGCAAATTATACTTATCAGTGCCCGCTGCCGTCCGCGCCCGCATCTGCCGACATCCCGATCCTCCGTCTTCATGCATCTTCTTCCTGTTTCCTGTGCGCGTCGCCGGTAATGACGTCATTGCCTGCGACGCGCACAGAAGCAGGAAGAAGATGAATGAAGATGGAGGATCGCATGTCGGCAGCGGCGGGCGCGGACGGCAACGGGCACTGATAAGTATAACTTGCTTTACAGGTGACCGGAGCATGAGGGGGGGGGGCCCTGCATTACTGGGGATGCGGGGGCTGCTGTATACCGCTGTATACAGCAGCCCCCGCACTGACTCGCGTATAAGCCGAGGGGGGTACTTTTCAGCCCAATTTTTGGGCTGAAAAACTCGGCTTATACGTGAGTATATACGGTAATTTTTTTTGTTTTTTTCAGTGAAGACAAATTACGGTAAATGAAGATAATAATACCAAAGAATGTGTGATTGCAATCATTTTCGGGAAGAAACTGAGTATTATCTGACAGAATCTCAGGGGTGTCAATACTTTTGGCCAACACTGTATATATATATATATATATATATATATATATATATATATAATTAGTTATGGGTCAGAGACACCAAAGTGATTTCAAAATGGCAATGGCCTCTCACCATTAGAGTGTAACAGGCATTGGCATTCAAGTTCAAAAAGATGTGTCTCCATGTTATGGCTCATGCAGAGTGGTTTTAATGCAGATTGATTAAACATCATGGTCAGATGCAGGGATCCCTCAGAGACTATTGGGACAATCAAACTAAATGGTTGATTTTTCAAACTCGAGGAGTGTGGTATTGGGGAAAAGGGAAAAGAAATGACAGAACACAGCATAGCCTATCGTTCTACTGCTTTTTACCTATTAACGCTATTACCTATTTCATACCACTACCTATCAGCGGAGGTTGGCACCCTAAGATTACGAGAATGGCGCCACCGCTCCTTGTCGACTGTCCCTCCTGCACTCACCCTATTATAAATTTAAATAAAGGGTACAAAGGACCGAGGTTTGTTTAGACCACAAGGATTAACAGTTTTCATTCTAAAAATCCACCTAACCCCCTGTTGTAGTATTTTTTTGTCCCAATCTCCACCCCTTGCTGTTCGTGGCACCATATCAATACCAATGAATTTGAGAATATCAGTATTTCCCCCATGACTATTATTCATATGTCTGGCAATAGGAGTATTGACCTTTTTCCTAACGTTATTCAAGTGCTCATCAACTCTCCTCCTGAATTCACGCTTAGTTTTACCAATACACTCAAGCAAGCATTCACAGGTAGGGATGGGCGAATCTACTCGCTAGGACTCGTTACTCGGCGAGTAGTAAGGGACTCGCAGGACTCGGTACTCTGCGAGTTTCCCAGTGATTATTCGCACGAGTCCAATGCAAATCAATATCAATCCTAGTTTTGTCAGAAACGCTGACAAAACTAGGATGGCCATTGTTTGCATTAGACTCGGCTACTGTGCCAGTGATAGCAGGGAAACTCGCAAAGTAACGGCTGTTACTTTGCGAGCAGAGTCCAGCTGTCTTCTCTGTGTGCAGGCTGCCAGCTCCAGGGTCCTAGAGCCCGCCTGCTCACAGACATGATGTAGCAGTGCTGAGATTGTTCTCAGTCTGCTCATTCCCTGTGCATAGACATCTATCTATGCACAGGGGATGTAGCAGAGAGGACATCGCGTTTTGGACTACGTTGGACGGAAGAGGATTTTTTTAATTAAAGATGGAGTCCCTAATGGCTTTTTTTTTATTTCAAATAAAAATTTTTCTCTGTGTTGTGTTTTTTTAACCCTTTATTGGAGATTCTTAGTGGCTGGGTCAAACGTGGCCTGACATTAAGAATCTCGGGATTAATACCAGCTTGTATAACAAAGCTGGTATTAACCCCTTTATTACCCAGCGTGCTACCGCCACCAGGGCCGCTGGAAGAGCGGGGTTCAACGCCAGAGGATGGCGCTTCAATGAACGCGCCATCTTATGGGGCGGCTGCGGGCTGCAATTTGCAGCGGGGGGTGCCCAGAAAGCTTGGGCATCCCTGCGCTGCGGATTCCAGCCCCCAGCTGCTTAGCTGTACCTGGCTAGACATAGAAATTGCGCGGAGGCCCACGCATTTTTTTTTTATTATTTCATGAATTTCAGAGTCAGAGTCCCAGAGTCAGAGTCTCAGAGTCAGAGTCAGAATCTCAGAATTTCATGAAATAATTTAAAAAAAATGCGTGGGGCTCCGCGCAATTTCTATGTCTAGCCAGGTACAGCTAAGCAGCTGGGGGCTGGAATCCACAGCGCAGGGATGCCCAAGCTTTCTGGGCACCCCCCCGCTGCAAATTGCAGCCCGCAGCCGCCCCAGACGATGGCGCGTTCATTGAAGCGCCATCCTCTGGCGCTGAACCCCGCTCTTCCAGCGGCCCTGGTAGCGGTGGCACGCTGGGCAATAAAGAGGTTAGGGCCAGCTTTGTATTATCAGCTGGCCCTAAGCCCGAAATTTATGGCGGTCACGCCAATATTAGACATGACCGCCATGAATTTCTATTAAATTGTTTTAAAAAAAAACACAACACAAAGAAAATTTTTTATTAGAAATAAAAAAAAAAAGCCATTAGGGACTCCATCTTTAATTAAAAAAATCCTCTTCCGTCCGACGCAGTCCAAAACGCGATGTCCTCTCTGCTACATCCCCTGTGCATAGATATAGATGTCTATGCACAGGGAATGAGCAGACTGAGAACAATCTCAGCTCTGCTACATCATCTCTGTGCACAGACATTCATGTCTGTACACAGGGAATGAGCAGACTGAGAACAATCTCAGCTCTGCTACATCAGGCAGCAGGTGGGCTCTAGGACCCTGGAGCTGGCAGCCAGCACACTGAGCAGACAGGACTCTTATCTGTGCGAGTTTCCCAGCGATTACTTACAAAGTAAACGAGTCCAATGCAAATAAATGACAAAACTAGGATTGCTTCAGGCTGAAGCTTCCGAGACACATCTGCGATTTGTAAATCTCACACTACTCGCTATATTACTCGCTTCCCCATTCATTAACATTGGACTCGCTAGACTCGCAACAAGTAGCGAGTCCTGTGCTCGGACTCGCTAGAGTCAAGCGATTCCGAGTAATTTAGGATTCGCCCATCACTATTAACAGGTCATCTTGTAGATTACTCCTTTGGACCTACAATTAAAAGCTCTGATCTCATATGATCTCCCAGTCACGTTACTCATAAACGTTTGACCTACTGATACCACTGCATCTGTAGCAGCCTTTTGATGTATTTTTTAGCCACATTTTGTCAGTGGGGGCTGTAAAATGGCTATGAGCAAGTCTCTCTTTAAGAGATCTTGATATCCTGTATGTGATTAGGAGATTTTTTGGGAGAAAGTTCCCTATGTGTTCATCCATCTGTAAGATTTTCCAATGTCTCTGAAGGATCCTTCTTAACCACCCAGAGCCATTACTGAATGTTGTGATGAATCAAATGTAATGATGTTCATCACTTGTTTCCTTTCTTGGGGGGTTGTTAAATCCTTCTGGTCCACTTGCTTAAAGGCACTTTTTATTACCTTAGTTGGATAACCCCTTTCTTTGCACGGTTGACACAAATCACGAGACTGGTTCTTAAAGGAGAGGCTAGTTCAACAGTTACATTTTAATCTAGCTAATTGCCCTTTTGGTATTCACTTCTTCAAATTCTTTGGGTGACCACTTTCCCACCTCAATAAAGAATTTGTAGCTGTTGGCTTTCTAAATGCGCAGGTTTGAATGTTACTAGTGTTATCTCTAGATAGTGAAACATCAAGGAACGGCAGTTTTTCTGCATTAATCCCATACATAAACCATAGACCGAGATCATTGTTCTTTAAGATGTGAAATATTTCAACAAATTTATTTTCATTATCCTGCCAGATAAGAAATACATAATCAATATATCTCACCCATAGGACGATCTTATCAATATCAACTATCTTTGTAATACACACAAAGGGGAAGTAATAGCGCAAATAGGGTCTTATCTTTGTTACAAAAGGATCCATTAGGTGTGTATTATGCTCACCTTTGACGGTCGTCCAAAATCACAAAACCTTAAAGTGTATAAGCGGCTGCTAAACCTCCTGGTAAATCAGGCTATTAGGCTGCCTTCACACTTGCAGATGCATCTGCAGCGTTTTGCAGATGCATCTGCAAGTATCAGCATGCAGACCGCGGTCCCTATGTTTATAATAGGGCGCACCGTGGTCTGAATGCTCTCATTGATTCCTATAAGTGAGCCGTAAGCAGGCGTATGCCTGCTGACAGATCACACACTCCCGCCCCGCACCTTGGACGCAACATCTCGCGTCCATAGTGCGGGCGGGAGAGTGTGATCTGTAAGCAGGCATACGCCTGCTTACGGCTCACATATAGGAATCAATGAGAGCATTCACACCACGGCCGTGGTCTGCATGCTGATACTTGCAGATGCATCTGCAAAACGCTGCAGATGCATCTGCAAGTGTGAAGCCAGCCTTACTGACAGGCGGTGTAGCTTTCTTCACAACAGTGCTACACCAATGCCTGGCATACACTGCTACTAGCCAACATGGATTTGATTGCTTAGATACAGTAAAAATTGGCTATTACTGACAGGCAGTGTAGCTATATTCACAACAGTGCTACATCAATGCCAGGCATACACTGCTACTAGCCAAAATGGATTTGCTTGGCTAGATGCAGTAAAAATGGCAGTGTAGCTTTCTTCACAACAATGCTACATCAGTGCCTGGCATACACTGCTAAAAGCCAAAATTGATTTGCTTGGCTAGATGCAGTAAAAAATGGATATTACTGACAGGCGGTGTAGCTTTCTTCACAATAGTGCTACAACAATGCCTGGAATACACTGCTACTAGCCAAAAAGGATTTGCTTGGTTAGAAGCAGTAAAAATTGGCTATTACTGACAGGTGATGTAGCTTTCTTCACAACAGTGCTACACCACTATGTGACATACACTGCTACTAGCCAAAAATGATTTGCTTGGCTAGATGCAGGAAAAAATGGCTATTACTTACAGGCGGTGTAGCATTCTTCACAACAGTGCTACACCAATGCCTGGCATACACTGCTACTACACAAAATGGATGTCCTTGGCTAGATGCATTAAAAAATGGCTATTACTGTCAGGCGGTGTAGCTTTCTTAACAGCAGTGCTACACCAATGCCTGGCATACACTTCTACTAGCCAAAAATGATATGCTTGATTAGATGCTGTAAAAAATGGCTATTACTGACAGGCGGTGTAGCTTTCCTCACAACAGTGCCATACCAATAACTCAACAGAAAAAAGAAGGAAACCCCTTTTTTCTCCAGGAATGATTAATGAAATTATATCAAGATACAAATAAATTCCAATTCTTTATATATATTTCATAATTTCCAAAAATATTAAAATTATTACACAGAGCATTCCCACCGGGGAAGCGAGGTGCGAAACGGACGTAGGGGAGAAGGGACCTCATTGCAGCACAGCAGTTATATATCAGGTATATGCTCCAACTATCTAATAACTATCCAATAGGATTTGGATGACTGATTGGGCTTTGGATTACATTAATTGCTACTTCATAACAATATAGACATTACCTAAAAGAGAGTGATAGTTTACAGGTGGCTACTTAAGATTGAAAGGGTCGGTTTATGTATCTAAAAGTCCTTTAGATCCTGCCAGCAGTGGATGTAACGCGAAATAAATACTACACTATGGTGATAGTATATGATTACACTCAACAAATCATTCTATGTAATATATACTGTCCAGGCTGTAATATGATTGGTCCCGAATGAGGGAATGCTCTGTGTAATAATTTTAATATTTTTGGAAATTATGAAATGTAAATAAAGAATTGGAATTTATTTGTATCTTGATATAATTTCATTAATCATTCCTGGAGACAAAAGGGGTTTCCTTCTTTTTTCTGTTGAGTTATATGTCATTTGGAGTGACTACTTTTAAAAGGGAGTTTATTTTAGTGCCATACCAATGCCTGGCATACACTGTTAATAGCCAAAATGGATTTGCTTGGCTAGATGCAGTAAAAAAAAGGCTATTACTGACAGGTGGTGTGACTTTCTTCACAACAGTGTTACACCAATACCTGGCATACACTGATACTAGACAAAATGGATTTGCTTGGCTAGATGCAGTAAAAAAATGGCTATTACTGACAGGCGGTGTAGCTTTCTTCACAACAGTGCTACACCAATGCCTGCATACAATGCTACTAGCCAAAATGGATTTGCTCGGCAAGATGCAGTAAAAAAATGGCTATTACTGACAGGCGGTGTAGATTTCTTCGCAACAGTGCTACACCAATGCCTGCATACAATGCTACTAGCCAAAATGGATTTGCTTGACTACATGCCATAAAAAATGGATATTACTGACAGGCGGTGTAGCTTTCCTCACAACAGTGCTACTCCAATGCCTGGCATACACTGCTAGTAGCCAAAATGGATTTGCTTGGCTAGATGCCGTATAAAATGGCTATTCCTGACAGGAGGTGTAGCTGTCTTCACAACAGTGCTACCTTAATACCTGGCAAACACTGCTACTAGCCAAAATGGATTTGCTTGGCTAGATGCAGTAAAAATTGGCTATTACTGACAGGAGGTGTACCTTTCTTCACAACAGTGCTACACCAATGCCTGTGGAAACAGACATGCTGTAATGGGACAAAATGCCGGAATACCCGCACTGCCACCAAGAATCACCAGGAAACAAAGAGTTAGCTGAGCAGATTTTTCTTTTATTTTATCCTACATGTTTCAGATCCTCTATCCGAGCTCCTTCCTCAGGGAACATGCTACACTGCTACTAGCCAAAACGAATTTGCTTGGCTAGATGCACTAAAAAAATGGCTATGAATGACAGGCGGTGTAGCTTTCTTCACAACAGTGCTACCCAAATCCTGGCATACACTGCTACTAGCCAAAATGGATTTGCTTGGCTAGATGCAGTAAAAAATGGCGATGACTGACAGGCGGTGTAGCTTTCTTCACATCAGTGCTACCCAAAGCCTGGCATACACTGCTACTAGCCAAAATGGATTTGCTTGGCTGGATGCAGTAAAAAAATTGCTATTACTGACAAACGGTGTGACTTTCTTCACAAGAGTGCTACACCAATGCCTGGCATACACTGCTACTAGCCAAAATCGATTTGCTTGGCTAGGTGCAGTACAAAATGGCTATTACTGACAGGCGATGTGGCTTTCTTCACAACAGTGCTACACCAATGCCTGCATACAATACTACTAGCCAAAATGGATCTGCTTAGAAACATGCCATAAAAAATGGAAATTAGTGACAGGTAGTGTTGCTTTCTTCACAACAGTGCTACACCAATGCCTGGAATACACTGCTACTAGCCAAAATGAATTTGCTTGGCTAGATGCAGTAAAAAATGGTTCTTACCGACAGGCATTGTAGCTTTCTTCACAACAGTGCTACACCAAAGCCTGCATAAAATGCTACTAGCCAAAATGGATTTGCTTGGCTACATGCCACAAAAAGACATGATTACTTACCGGTAATTGTGTTTTATGGAGTCCACGACAGCACCCACATGAGAGAGGGGATCCGCCCACCAGGACAGGAAACCTACAGATAAAAAGGGGCGGTCCCCCTCGCTCCCTCAGTTTGTTTACAGAGTATGAGGGGAACCGCAGAGTTAAGAGAAGCATAACACATCTCAAAGAACATCACACGTACAAACCCAAGAAACCCCGGGCAAGGCCCAAGGAGAAAAGTGCACACACACCAATTAACGTGACAAGGGAGGGAACTGAGTGGGTGCTGTCGTGGACTCCATAAAACACAATTACCGGTAAGTAATCATGTCTTTTCTTCTCGCCACGACAGCACCCACATGAGAGAATTGCAGAGAGCAAGATTAGGGAGGGACAACCGTGCTGAGGACAGATCTCCCGAAAGCCAAGTCAGAGTCAGAAGACAAATCCAAACGATAGTGGGAATAAAAGGTAGAAGGTGATGACCAAGTGGCAGCCTTACAAATAGCCTCAATAGAAACCGCAGCGCGCTCGGCCCGTGAAGAAGCCATAGCCCTAGTAGAATGCGCCCGCACACCTTCCGGAGGATTGCGTCCCGTCACCGAGTAGGCCAAGCAGATGGCATCCCGGATCCATCTAGACAACGTGCTTTTAGTAACAGCAAACCCCCGACGAGGACCCTGAAAGGACACAAACAGAGCCCTACTCTGTCGATAGGGCCTAGTCCTATCAAGGTAGTGTAACACTAATCTCCTGACATCTAGCGTATGAAACCGTTGTTCCTCAGGAGAACCCGGAGTAGGAAAAAAGGAAGGGAGGAAAATCTCCTGACTCCGATGAAACCGGGAAGCGACCTTAGGGAGGTAGGAAGGATCCGGCTTCAAGATAAGCCTATCAGGCAAGACGGACAAAAATGGAGGATCTATAGACAAAGCCTGGAGATCACCCACCCGCCTAGCCGAAGTAAGGGCCACTAGCAGAGCCGTCTTGAGAGACAGGGACCTAAGGGAAGCTGCCTCAAGGGGTTCAAAGGGGGGCCCCATCAGGGCATCAAGGACCAGATCCAAATCCCACGGGGCCAACCGAGCAACATGAACCGGGGTGCTACGCTCACAAGCCGCTATAAACCGAGACACCCACCTGTCACCCGCCACATCTGATCCATACAATGCCCCCAAGGCCGAAACATGGACCTTTAGGGTGTTGACTGAAAGCCCCAACTCCCGACCATTCTGAAGAAACTCCAGAATCGAAGGGATGGGAACAAGTGGAGAAAAAGGAGCAGTATGGAACTGAAGAAATTTCCGCCAGACCCTAGCATAAATCCTTGTTGTAACCTCCTTCCTACTTAAGAGAAGGGTGGAAATAAGCTGTTCTGAAAACCCACGCAATCTCAACAGGCTCCTTTCAAGTTCCAAGCCGTCAAGTGGAGCCCCTTCACCTGAGGGTGACGGCAAGGACCCTGAGAGAGCAGGCCTGGAACAGAAGGAAGTAGCCACGGGTCGGACACTGACATGGCTCTGAGCCAGGAAAACCACGGCCTCTTGGGCCAAAATGGGGCAATGAGAATCACCCTCGCCCCGTCGTCCCTGATCTTCCGGATGACTACTGGAAGCAAGTTCATGGGAGGAAACGCATAGGCCAGCTGAAAGGCCCAAGGGAACTGGAGGGAATCCAACAACTCCGGCTCGTCCGTGAAATCCAGGGAGGCAAACCGGCTGACTTGCCTGTTGGCCCTGGTTGCAAATAAATCTATTTCCGGAAGACCCCACAAGGCCACTATCTTCCGGAAGGTCCGACGGCAGAGGGCCCACTCGCCCTGATGGAGGGTATGGCGACTCAGAAAGTCCGCTGTTGAGTTGTCGACACCCCGGATGTGGAGGGCCGAAAGGGACAACAAGTTGGTCTCTGCCAGGTTGAGGATAGCCATTGCAGTAGACAGCAGCGTCCGGGATCGAGTACCTCCCTGCTTGTTGATATATGCCACCGACGTGGTGTTGTCTGACAAGATCCGGACGTGCGACCCCCGCAGCTGTGGGAGAAAATGAAGGAGAGCAAGGTGGATAGCCTTCAACTCCCGTACGTTGGAAGAATCTGAAGAGTCCACCGCCGACCATTGACCCTGAGCTAAACCGGTCCCCAGGTGAGCCCCCCACCCATCTGGACTGGCATCAGTCAGAAGGATCTTAGAAGGCCGAACTACCCAGGGAACCCCCCTTGAAAGGTGAAGCGGGTCTACCCACCAGGAAAGAGATGCCACAGCGTCCGGAGGCAAGGTAAGACGACCCTGAAGCCGACCCTGCAAGGCAACCTCCGCCAGCAAAACCGCCTGCTGCAATGGCCGCGTATGAAACTGCGCCCATGGAACTGCCGGGATGCAAGACGAAAGGGAACCCAACAGGGACATGGCCTCCCGCAATGACAGGGAAGGGCGAGCAATAACCTGGCTGACCCTAGTCCTGATATGAGAAATCTTGTCATCTGGAAGGAGGCAGAGCTGACTAAAAGAGTCCAGAAGGAGACCCAGAAAAGATTGACGAGTCACGGGAGTTAGTCTGGACTTCCCCCAGTTGATGATCCAGCCCAAGTCCTGCAAAGATGAGATGACATGAAGCACACGGGCCCGACACTGTTCGAAAGAGTTACCCACTATCAAAAAGTCATCCAAATACGGCACAATGAGCGTGTCCTGGTGCCGCAAAAAAGCCATTACCTCGGACATTAGCTTGGTGAAGACACGAGGAGCCGTTGAAAGACCAAAAGGCATTGCCGTAAATTGGAAATGCCGAGTCCGTCCCTCCCAGACGACTGCCACCCGCAGAAACTGCTGGTAATCGACGTGGATGGCGACATGATAATAAGCATCCTTGAGGTCCAGTACTGCCATGAAACATCGAGGGAATAATAATTTGATCGTGGAATTAATAGATTCCATTTTGAAGGACCGGACCGCCAGGAAGGAATTTAATTTCTTTAAATTAATTATGGTCCGAAAGGAACCATCTGGCTTAGATACCAGAAACAAGGGGGAGTAAAACCCCTTTCCTTCCTGGCCTACCGGAACCTCAACAAGAACACGTTTGGACAACAGGGATTGAATTTCCAGGACCAGGGCACGCTGATGATGCATCGGAGGGAGGTAAGGACAAACGAATCTGGAGGAAAACGGGCAAAGTCCAGAGTAAGACCGGAGGCAATCAACCTCAGAATCCAGGGACTAGAGGAGATAACAGCCCAACGATCAGAAAAAACCGACAACCTACCCCCCACTGGGAGATCCGACCTAACGGTACTTCTTTCCAGGTTTAAAGGAGGAGGACCCCCCAAACAGGGCACCCCGTTGTTTACCCTCCTTGGGTTCCCAACGGTCTCGGTTCTCCCTATATGACCTCTTCTGGCCGAATGGACGTCTCCTGAAGGCTCTCCTATAAGACGGAACAGGAGGGTTAGGGAACCCCCTCTTACGGTCAGCTGCCTTAGCCAGAATATCATCCAAGTCAGGGCCGAAGAGGTACTCACCACGGAAGGGGAGCGCACATAACTTGGACTTGGATTGAGAATCGCCCTTCCACCCTTTAAGCCAGAGGGCCCGACGAGCCGAGTTGGTCAGACCCGCAGACCGCGCGGCCAGGCGCAGGGAATCAGCAGACACATCCGCCAGATAAGCCGAGGCCCCACGGATCAAAGGAAGAGATGACAGCAACTGGTCCCTGGGAACCCCTGACCTAATCTGATCCTCAAGCTGATCTACCCAGACCAACAGGGATCTGGCAGTACATGTAGCTGAAATAGCGGGTTTAAAGGCCCCTGTGCAGGATTCCCAAGTGCGCTTAAGCAACATCTCGGCTTTTCGGTCTAGCGGATCAGCCAGCAACCCCGCATCCTCTACCGGGAGGGTGGAACGCTTAGATGTGGAGGCAACCGCAGCGTCCACCTTCGGAATCTTGGACCACGTAGCTAAGTCCTCATCATCGAAGGGATATCTCCGCTTGGAAGATGAAGGAAGAGCCCCCGTCTGTCCTGCTTATCCCATTCCCGATAAACCAGATCTTTTAGGGCCGCCACCACCGGGATAGCACGCCTCTTCTTTTCCGAGAGGCCGGTGAACATGATATCCTGCGCTGAACGAGATTCCCTCGAATCAGGCACTTCCATCGTGTGGCGGATGGACTTGACAAGGTTGTCCACACCGTCCAGGGGGAAACAGGACTTTCCCTCATCATCTGATGAGGAAGAAGAAGCAGGAGAGGCAGATGGGGACCGGAAGACCCCCTGAGACCTAACCGGGCTGCCCTCTGGGGAGGACACACTAGGGGACACAGGCTTCCTAGCCCTGGAGGAACACGGCCGAGAACGAGCCACCTCGCTGAAGGACAACAACTCCTCCCTGATCATAGAGCGAATGTCCGCCGTCTTAACAGAGGACTCCTCCTGCAAAGTCTGATTAATACAGGCCTGACACAGACGCTTCACATATGTCTCTGGAAGAGGCTGCGTACACAAAGCGCATTCTTTATGCTTCAGCTTTTTACCCTTTTTAGCCTGAGAAAGATAGAAAGGGAGGAGATCAGCAGAGGAGCAGAGGACACACTCACCCCGTGAAGCTGTGCATACTGACCGGCTCAGGAGGTGTAGGACCAGCCTGTGATGGTTGACCAGCCTTAGTCCGGTCACTTCTGTCAGCAGACCCAGCCTCCTTGCTGCGCCCACTGCCACCATGAGTCTTGCTGGATGGCTGCACATCAGTGTCAGGCTGCTGCAGCCCTCCTGCCCCAGGAGACGACATCATAGGGATCAGAACACCAGCGGCGCTGCTGCCGCACTGTCTATTACCTCCCGCTCTGGGGCCACCTCCCCGGCCGCCCGGAAGCACAGCCGCAGTACTTCCGGGTCAGAAGCGCTTCAGGCTACTGCGCAGGCGCCGGCGCGGCCCGGAAGCCGGCGCAGCGATTCAGAAAGGCGGCCGAACGCCGCGGCCGCAGTCTCCCCACACTCCCCAGGAGAGCCCGGACCCCACCGCGCCGACACCCCGCCCCCGCACCGAGAGACACGGACCCGCCCGCCACCGGGCACGGCCCCCATCCCCCGCGAACGGTGGCAAAATGACCGCGCCATGGAGCCACAGCCCCCCAGGAAGTGCAGGTACCGCAACCGCCGGAGACAGCCAGCTAGCCAGCCCGTCCTGTACATACCTCTGGGCCCCCTGGCTGCCCCTGGAGACCACCATGGATGAATGCAGCTTGTCCAGACTGCACCGCGCTCCCACGAGTCAGGGTGGAAAACCAGCGCTGACATCGTGACATCCCAGTCAGACGAGGGGAGAGCCGGCAACCGGACTTCCCGACGCTGCTTCTGGAGTTCCAGGCCCTGCCGTTCGCAAAGATACCGCACAGAGGCTGATTGAACCCAGGTAAGCCTTTTTGCTGTAGGTTCCCCTCAGGACAGGAAACCAAACTGAGGGAGCGAGGGGGACCGCCCCTTTTTATCTGTAGGTTTCCTGTCCTGGTGGGCGGATCCCCTCTCTCATGTGGGTGCTGTCGTGGCGAGAAGAAAAATGGATATTACTGACAGGCGGTGTAGCTTTCTTCACAACACTGCTATACCAATGCCCGGCATACACTGCTACTAGCCAAAAATTTTTTTGCCTGGCTAGATGCAGTAAAAATTGGCTATTACTGACAGGCGGTGTAGCTTTCTTCACAACAGTGCTACATCAATGCCTGGCATATACAGCTACTAGTTTAAATGTATTTGCTTCGCTAGATGCAGTAAAAAATGGCTATTACTCACAAGTGGTGTAGCTTTCTTCACAACAGTGCTACACCAATGCCTGCATACAATGCTACTAGCCAAAATGGATTTGCTTGGCTACATGCAGTAAAAAATGGTTCTTACCGACAGGCGTTGTAGCTTTCTTCACAACAGTGCTACACCAATGCCTGCATACACAGCTACTAGCCAAAATGGATTCGCTTGGCTACATGCCACAAAATATGGATATTACTGTCAGGCGGTGCAGCTTTCTTCACAACTGTGGTACCCCAATGCCTGGCATACACTGTTACTAGCCAAAATGTTTTTGCCTGGCTAGATGCAGTAAAAATTGGCTATTACTGACAGACGGTGTTGCTTTCTTCACAACAGTGCTACATCAATGCCTGGCATACACTGCTACTAGCCAAAATGGATTTGCTTGGCTAGATGCAGTAAAAAATGGTTCTTAATGACAGGTGCTGTAGTTATCTTCACAAGAGTGCTACACCAATGCCTGCATACAATGCTACTAGCCAAAATGGATTTGCTTGGCTACATGCCACAAAAAATGGATATTACTGACAGGCGATGTAGCTTTCTTCACAACAGTGCTAAACCAATGCCTGCATACACTGCTACTGGCCAAAATGGATTTCCTTGGCTACATGACATAAAAAATGGATATTATTGACAGGCAGTGAAGCTTTCTTCACAACAGTGCTACACCAATGCCTGGCATATACTGTTACTAGCCAAAATTAATGTGGTTGGCTACATGACGTAAAAAATGGATATTATTGACAGGCGGTGTAGCTTTCTTCACAACAGAGCTACAACAATGCTACAACAATGCCTGCATACTATACTACTAGCCAAAATTGATTTGCTTGGAAACATGCCATAAAAAGTGGATATTACTGACAGGCGGTGTAGCTTTCTTCACAACAGTGCTACACCAATGCTTCCATACACTGCTACTAGCCAAAATGGATTTGCTTGGCTTGATGCAGTGAAAAATGGTTCTTACCGACAGACGTTGTAGCTTTCTTCACAACAGTGCTACAACAATGCCTGCATACAATGCTACTAGCCAAAACGGATTTGCCTGGCTAGATGCAGTAAAAATTGGCTATTACTGACAAGCAGTGTAGCTTTCTTCACAACAGTGCTACACCAATGCCTGCATACACTGCTACTAGCCATAAAGAATTTGCTTGAATACATGCCGTAAATGTTAGACGGAGGCCATGGGTTACAAGGCCTCTGTCAGCCATTTTGTCTCTTGAAAATATACTATTGAAACTTTCTCTGTTAGTAGAAATCTAAATGTCATGTCTTCTAGCTATAAGCAATGACCTAAACCTGTATAAGAAAACAGATGGAGTTAATTAGATTTGGTCTGATCATTTAGCAAAATTTATAATCAGGTCATAAGCCAGTTCTGAATTTGTCTTATATTTTACGGTGTATTCTATTCCTCAAGGCTAATATGACGTTTCTTATAATCAAGAACAGAGCTGATTAATGTCAATAAGTTGTGATTTGTGCTTGGTCCCAAAAAGGCTATTATGAGATAATTTATGTGAATAAGTTTAAGTGAAGTATATAGTTAGTAATGAAATTAATGTGCTCTTTCATGTCAATATATGTTGTAAGTAATGTGAATGGATAACTTATGACAGGTTACGTAATCCTTCTTCCATAGAGGGACATTGGTTACAATGATTCTCTATGGAGAAAATTGGTATAAAAACGCCCTGCTTTAGACAGGCGGGGCGACACTATTCCATCTTGTGTGCCATGCGCGCCTGTCATTCAGATTCTTGCCAAGTCATATACTGCTTTTGCTGTACATCTCTGTGTATTTTGTTCCTGCCCGAATAAAACCCACTTTTGGTTCTGAAGACGCAGTCTATGGAGTTTATCGAACGAAGAAACTGAGTTGATTATTTCTAACATAAAAAATTCATATTACTAACAGGCGCTGTAGCTTTTTTCAAAACAGTGCTAAAACCAATGCCTGGCATACACTGCTACTAGCCAAAAAGGATTTGCTTGGCTAGATGCATTAAAAAATGGCTATTACTGACAGGCGGTGTAGCTTTCTTCACAACAGTGCTACACCAATGCCTGGCATACATTGCAACTAGCCAAAATGCATTTGCTTGGCTAGATTCCGTAAAAAATGACAATTACTGACCGATGGTGTAGCCTTCTTCAGAACAGTGCTACACCAATGCCTGGCATACACTGCTACTAGCCAGAATAGATTTGCTTGGCTAAATGCAGTAAAAAAAGGATATTACTGACAGGCGGTGTAGCCTTCTTCAGAACAGTGCTAAACCAATGCTTGGCATATACTGCTACTCGCCAAAATGGATTTGCTTGGCTAAATGCAGTAAAAAATGGCTATTACTGTCAGGTGATGTAGCTTTCTTCACAACAGTGCTAAACTAATGCCTGGCAAAAACTGCTACTAGCCAAAATGTTTTTGCCTGGCTAGAGGCAGTAAAAATTGGCTATTACTGACAGGTGGTGTAGCTTTCTTCACAACAGTGCTACACCAATGCCTCGCATACACTGCTACTAGCCAAAATGGATTTGCTTGGCTAGATGCCACAAAATATGGATATTACTGACAGGCGGTGCAGCTTTCTTCACAACTGTGGTACACCAATGCCTGGCATACACTGCTACTAGCCAAAATGTTTTTGCCTGGCTAGATGCAGTAAAAATTGGCTATTACTGACAGCGGTGTTGCTTTCTTCACAACAGTGCTACATCAATGCCTGGCATACACTGCTACTAGCCAAATGTTTTTGCCTGGCTAGATGCAGTAAAAATTGGCTATTACTGACAGGGTGTTGCTTTCTTCACAACAGTGCTACATCAATGCCTGGCATGCACTGCTACTGGCCAAAATGGATTTGCTTGGCTACATGACGTAAAAAATGGATATTATTGACAGGCAGTGTAGATTTATTCACAACAGTGCTACACCACTGCCTGGCATACACTTCTGCTTGCCAAAATTAATGTGGTTGGCTACATGTCGTAAAAAATGGCTATTACTGTCAGGCGGTGTAGCTTTCTACACAACAGTGCTACACCAATGCCTTGCATACACTACTACTAGTCAAAATGGATTTGCTTGGAAACATGACATAAAAAATGGATATTAATGACAGGCGGTGTAGCTTTCTTCACAACAGTGCTACACCAATGCCTGCATACACTGCTACTACCCAAAATGGATTTGCTTGGCTCGATGCAGTAAAAAATGGTCCTTTCCGACAGGCGTTGTAGCTTTCTTCACAACAGTGCTACACCAATGCCTGCATACAATGCTACTAGCCAAAATGGATTTGCTTGGCTAGATGCAGTAAAAATTGGCTATTACTGACAAGCAGTGTAGCTTTCTTCACAACAGTGCTACACTAATGCCTGCATACACTGCTACTAGCCATAATAAATTTGCTTGAATACATGCCGTAAAAAATTGATATTACCTAGGGATGGGCGAATCTACTCGCTAGGACTCGTTACTCGGCGAGTAGTAAGGGACTCGCAGGACTCGGTACTCTGCGAGTTTCCCAGTGATTACTCGCACGAGTCCAATGCAAATCAATATCAATCCTAGTTTTGTCAGAAACGCTGACAAAACTAGGATTCCCATTGTTTGCATTAGACTCGTGCGAGTAATCACTGGCTACTGTGCCAGTGATAGCAGGGAAACTCGCAAAGTAACTGCTGTTTCTTTGCGAGCCGAGTCCAGCTGTCTTTTCTGTGCAGCTCCAGGGTCCTAGAGCCCACCTGCTCACAGACATGATGTAGCAGTGCTGAGATTGTTCTCAGTCTGCTCATTCCCTGTGCATAGACATCTATCTATTCACAGGGATGAGCAGAGAGGACATCGCGTTTTGGACTACGTCGGACGGAAGAGGATTTTTTTAATTAAAGATGGAGTCCCTAATGGCTTTTTTTTTATTTCAAATAAAAATTTTTCTCTGTTTTTTTAACCCTTTATTGGAGATTCTTAGTGGCTGGGTCAAATGTGGCCTGACATTAAGAATCTCGGGCTTAATACCAGCTTGTATAACAAAGCTGGTATTAACCCCTTTATTACCCAGCGTGCTACCGCCACCAGGGCCGCTGGAAGAGCGGGGTTCAGCGCCAGAGGATGGCGCTTCAATGAACGCGCCATCTTCTGGGGCGGCTGCGGGCTGCAATTTGCAGTGGGGGGTGCCCAGAAAGCTTGGGCATCCCTGCGCTGCGGACTCCAGCCCCCAGCTGCTTAGCTGTACCTGGCTAGACATAGAAATTGCGCGGAGCCCCACGCATTTTTTTAAAATTATTTCATGAATTTCAGAGTCAGAGTCTCAGAGTCAGAGTCAGAATCTCAGAATTTCATGAAATAATTTTTAAAAATGCGTGGGGCTCCGCGCAATTTCTATGTCTAGCCAGGTACAGCTAAGCAGCTGGGGGCTGGAATCCGCAGCGCAGGGATGCCCAAGCTTTCTGGGCACCCCCCGCTGCAAATTGCAGCCCGCAGCCGCCCCAGACGATGGCGCGTTCATTGAAGCGCCATCCTCTGGCGCTGAACCCCGCTCTTCCAGCGGCCCTGGTAGCGGTGGCACGCTGGGTAATAAAGGGGTTAGGGCCAGCTTTGTATTATCAGCTGGCCCTAAGCCCGAAATTTATGGCGGTCACGCCAATATTAGACATGACCGCCATGAATTTCTATTAAATTGTTTTAAAAAAACACAACACAAAGAAAATTTTTTATTAGAAATAAAAAAAAAAGCCATTAGGGACTCCATCTTTAATTAAAAAAATCCTCTTCCGTCCGACGCAATCCAAAACGCGATGTCCTCTCTGCTACATCCCCTGTGCATATATATAGATCTCTATGCACAGGGAATGAGGAGACTGAGAACAATCTCAGCACTGCTACATCAGGCAGCAGGCAGGCTCTAGGACCCTGGAGCTGGGGCAGCCAGAACACAGAGAAGACAGGATCTTATCTGTGCGAGTCAGCGATTACTTACAAAGTAAACGAGCAATGCAAATAAATGACAAAACTAGGATTGCTTCAGGCTGAAGCTTCCGAGACACATCTGCGATTTGTAAATCTCTCACTACTCGCTATTACTCGCTTCCCCATTCATTAACATTGGACTCGCTAGACTCGCAACGAGTAGCGAGTCCTGGGCTCGGACTCGCTAGAGTCAAGCGATTCCGAGTAATTTAGGATTCTCCCATCACTAATATTACCGACAGGCGTTGTAGCTTTCTTCACAACAGTGCTACAGCAATGCCTGCATACAATGCTACTCGCCAAAATGGATTTGCTTGGCTAGAGGCAGTAAAAATTGGCTATTACTGACAGGTGGTGTAGATTTCTTCGCAACAGTGCTTCACCTACAATACCTGAACAAATTCCACTTACTGCGGGGATCTACAACCAAAATGGATATTTGCCTTGCTCTAGATGCAGTAAAAGATGGATATTACTGACAGGCAGTGTAGCCTTCTTCACAACAGTGCTACACCAATGTCTGCATACACTGCTACTATACATAATGAATTTGCTTGGATACATGACGTAAAAAATTAATATTACTAACAGGCACTGTAGCTTTCTTCAAAACCGTGCTACACCAATGCCTGGCATACAATGCTACTAGCCAAAATGGATTTGCTTGGCTACATGCTGTAAAAAAGATACTTCTGACAGGCGGTGTACTTTTCTTCACAACAGTGCTACACCAATGCCTGCATACACTGCTTCTAGCCAAAATAGATTTGCTTGGCTGGATGCTATAAAAAATGGATACTACTGACAGGCGGTGTAGCTTTCTTCACAACAGTGCTACACCAATGACTGGCATACACTGCTACTAGCCAAAATGGATTTGCTTGGCTAGATGCAGTTAAAAATGGCTATTACTGACAGGTGGAGTAGCTTTCTTCACAACAGTGCTACGCCAATGCCTGGCATACACTGCTTCTATCCAAAATGGATTTGCTTGCTAGATGAAATAAAAAAAATGCTATTACTGACAGGCGGTGTAGCTTTCTTCACAACAGTGCTACACCAATGCCTTGCATACACTGCTACTAGCCAAAATGGATGTCCTTGGCTAGATGCAGTAAAAATGGCTATTACTGACAGGCGGTGTAGCTTTCTACACAACAGTGCTACACCAATGCCTTGCATACACTACTACTAGTCAAAATGGATTTGCTTGGCTAAATGCAGTAAAAAATGGCTAGTACTGACAGGCGGTTTAGCTTTACAAACAACAGTGCTATACCAATGCCTGGCATACACTACTACTAGTCAAAATGGATTTGCTTGGCTAGATGCAGTAAAAAAATGGCTATTACTGACAGGCGGTGTAACTTTCTACACAACAGTGCTACACCAATGCCTTGCATACACTACTACTAGTCAAAATAGATTTGCTTGGCTAGTTGCAGTGAAAAATGGCTAGTACTGACAGGCGGTTCAGCTTTCCAAACAACAGTGCTATACCAATGCCTGCATACACTACTACTAGCAAAATAGATTTGCTTGGCTAGATGCAGTAAAAAATGGCTATTACTGACAGAAGTGTAGCTTTCTTCACAACAGTGCTACACCAATGCCTGCATTCACTTCTACTAGCCATAATTGATTTGCTTGGATACATGCAGTAAAAATGGCTAGTACTGACAGGCGGTGTAGCTTTCCAAACAAAAGTGCTATACCAATGCTTGGCATACACTGCTACTAGCCAAAATGGATTTGGTTGGCTAGATGCAGTAAAAAAAGGCTATTACAAACAGGCTGTGTAGCTTTCTTCACAACAGTGCTACACCAATGCCTGGCATACACTGCTACTAGCCAAAATGGATTTGCTTGGCTAGATGCAGTAAAAAATGGCTATTACTGACAAGCAGTGTTGTAGCACTGTTGTGAAGAAAGCTACAATGCCTGCATACACTGCTACTAGCCATAATGAATTTGCCTGAATACATACCAAAAGAAATTGATATTACTGACAGGCGCTCTAGCTTTCTTAAAAACAGTGCTACACCAATGCCTGGCATACACTGCTACTAGCCAAAATGGATTTGCTTGGCTAGATGCAGTAAAAAATGGCTATTACTGACAGGCGGTGTAGCTTTCTTCACAACAGTGCTACGCCAATGCCTGGCATACACTGCTTCTATCCAAAATGGATTTGCTTGCTAGATGCAATAAAAAAAATGGCTATTACTGACAGGCGGTGTAGCTTTCTTCACAACAGTGCTACACCAATGACTGGCATACACTGCTACTAGCCAAAATGGATTTGCTTGCTAGATGCAATAAAAAAAATGCTATTACTGACAGGCGGTGTAGCTTTCTTTTTTTTTTTTTTTTTTTTAAACCATTTCGTTTTTATTGCATATATAAAGGCAATGACAGGGAAACAACATACAACAATCTTAGAAACATAACTCAAACAACAAAAAAAAAAGAGAAATCCACCAATAAAGGTGCCCTCAAATGAGGAGATACAGGTGGAAGCCGAAGGGAGGGGGACCGGAAGGTAGGGGGGAGGGGGGTAAAAGTAGGAAAAGCAGTATTACCAACAGTAGTATCAGGTTATTGTCGCCATCAAAACAATATTACAAATCGAGCAGAAAACTATACGCCCCTCATAAAAAGGAAAAAAACAAAACAAAACAGTTAGTTGGGGACGGAAACCTCATTATAAGTAGTAGACATCCATGGGTCCCACCAGTTGAGGACTTTAGTCTTGTGGGGGAGGTCATGTGAAAGGACTAGCTCGTGCATAAAATGTCGGTTTAATCTAGCAGCCACGTCCTTCAGGGTGGGGCAGACGGGAGATTTCCAAAGGGCAGCAATGGATTGACGGGCAGCGATCAAAACGTTTGTAACTATGGGCCTAAGAATGACTGGCAAGGTGTCCAGGTCAATTCCCAGCAGTGCCATAGGAGCCGAAAGAGGGAATGTAAGGCCTGTCAGTTCTCCTATGAGTGTATTTATCCTAGACCAAAAGGCCACCACCTTCGGGCAGGTCCACCAGATGTGTGCCTCCGACCCTATCTGTCCACAGTTACGCCAACAAAGTGACGAGGTAGGATGTCCACGTCCACTAAATCTGGCTATTTTCGTAGGGACCAGGTACCAGCCCAGTAGCGGCTTCTTGGATTGTTCCAAGTGATTGACACACCGTGTATATCTAGCCGCGTGAGATGAGGCAGCATGCCACCTCTCTAGTGGTACAGAAAAAGCTAAGCTGGCCTCCCACCTAGTCATAAAAGGAAGCTTATCTACCGCACGGGCGGCTGTCAAGGCCCTATAAATAATAGACACCCCACACCGGGAGTGCTCGCTTTGCTTGAAGAAAGATTGAAGGCTAAGGTTAATTGAGGAGGGATCCCACCTCGGTAGGGAACAAGAAAGAAGGAAGTGCCGTATTCTCAGGTAGGTAAAAAAGGACGAGGGTGGAAGGGAGAATTTAGCTGTCAGTGTAGAAAAGGAGGCCGGGCGTCCATCACTCAGGAGATCCCATACCAATCGTATACCCGCCTCCCGCCACCGCCCCAGCGAGATATCCACCATGCTGGACTCCAAGACCCCCAGGGAGAGATACCTAGAGAGGAAGGGCAAGTGCATTCTCGCTAGCCTGTGCCACACCGAGAGGACCGCCTGCATGGAGCGCAGGGGAACTGAGGGGCGAATGGCCCGCAGGAAGGACTCTTCCAGCAGGATCCTGAGAGAGCCCAGAGGAGAAAAGTGAGCCTCAATTTGAAGCCAGTGTGCGGACGGGGGTGAGATCGCAACCCACCAAGACTTAGCCAGATCCAAGGTAATGGCAGAGTAATAACTCAAAATATCTGGCATACCTAAACCTCCCAAAGAGGAAGGAAGAGTCAGGGTTGAGAGGGCCACTCGGTGGGGCTTACCCCCCCAAACAAACCTCCCCAGAATCGACTGGAGCAAATTTAAGTAACGTCTGGGAAATAAAAGAGGGACGCATCTAAGGACATAAATAATTTTGGGGAGGAGCATCATTTTTACAAGATTAATCCTAGCTACCCAAGAGAGTTGAATCTTTGAGTACTCTACTATCAGGGCTTTCAAGGAGGAGATCAATGATTCACAATTGACCCTAATCATAGAAGGGGTAGGTGTTATCCGGATACCCAAATATACAAACCCCTGCGGGGCGACTAGAAAAGAAAACCGCGTAGCTAAGGAGGATTGGGAGGTAGGAGAGAGGTTTACCGGAAAAAGAGAGGATTTAGAGAGGTTGAGCTTGTAGAAGGAAACCGCCGAGAAGTCGGATAGGACAGAGACAACAGCTGGGATGGAAGCATCAGGGTTCGTGCAGGTGAGGAGCACATCATCGGCATATAATGAGATTTTATGTTCAGTTTGACCGACCACCACTCCCGAAATCTCAGGATGCTCACGGACTGAGGCTGCCAGCGGTTCCATGGCAAGGGCAAAGATAAGAGGAGAGAGGGGGCAGCCCTGTCTCGTCCCGTTCGAAATACCAAACGTGGGAGAGGAAAAACCTCCCGCCTTTACGTATGCACAAGGCGAAGAGTAGAGAGCCATGATTCCAGTCTTGATGGTACCCTGGAAGGCAAACTTGTCCAAGACGGCTGCCAAATACCCCCAGTGCACTCGATCAAAGGCTTTTTCCGCGTCAAGGGATAGAAGAGCACTGGGGGTCCCTCTCTGCTCAAGAACCTCTAGGAGGTCCACTACCCTCCGAGTCGCATCTCTCGCCTGCCGGTCGGGAATAAAGCCCACCTGGTCCAAGGCGATCAGGGAAGGGATGACGCCCTTGATCCGGTCCGCCAGCAGCTTTGAGAATAGTTTAACGTCACAATTAATCAGTGCAATAGGGCGGTAATTTCCCACCAACATGGGGGATTTACCCGGCTTAGGAAGGGTGGAGATAGCCGCTGTTAGACCTTCCGGTCTGATGCGACCCTCGCGCTGCCAGAACTGGAAAAGAGAGAGAAGATGGGGGGCAAGGGTGGAAGCAAAGGAAGAGTAGTACGTGTAAGAAAGACCATCTGGGCCCGGAGCTGACCGTTTCTTAGAAGAACGGATTACCCCTAGAATTTCCTCTAGCGAGAAGGGTCTGTTCAAAAACTCCAGCTGAGACTCTGAGAGAGAGGGAAGTTTAAGCTTAGAAAGGAAAGAGGTAATGGCCTCTGGGGTCGGCTGCAGGGTGGAGGGCGAATCACCAAGATTATACAATTCGTGATAGAAATCTCTAAACTGCTCCGCAATCTTAACAGGATTGCGTATGTGTTCCCCAGTGGGAGAGACAAGCAGAGAGATTCTCGACCTCATCTCCCGCCGCCTAACCCGTCGCGCCAGCAGTGCCCCAGCCCTATCCCCCATCCCATAATATGTCGCTCTGACTTTCTTCAGTTGGTGTTCTACTCTAGAAAGGAGAAGAGCTCTGAGATCATTACGTGCAGAATTAAGGGTAGACAAGGTGACAGGATCAGAGGAGGAGAGAAAAGCAGCTTCCAGTGCCTTAATCCTGGACAAAAGGGAGACCAGGCCCTCGTTATACATTCTCTTAGCATGAGCTGCCAGCTTCAGACAATGTCCCCGGATTACCGCCTTATGGGCGAACCAAAGACCCTCCGTGGTTACATCAGGTGTGTCATTCAGGTGGAAGTATTCTTTTAAGTGTGCGGCTAGAGCATCCTGAGTCGTCTGTGAGGTCAGCAGATAGTCATTCAGTTTCCAAGGGGCCCTGGGAAGTCGTGGGGAAGAGTCCGTGATGGTAAGAGTAATAGGGGCGTGGTCCGACCAGGTGATCGTGCCAATGTCAGCCTGAGGGCAAAGAGGTAAAAGAGAGTCGCTAATCAGGAAGTAGTCTATTCGGCTAAAGGATTTATGTCTAGGGGAGAAAAATGAGTAATCTCGTTCGTTGGCGTGAAGATAACGCCAAATGTCGTGTAGACCATGAGAATCCACCACCGGGGCGAGGTCTGTTCTGAATGAGGAGGGGGAGGAACAATCAAGGTGTTTGTGCAAGGGGGCGTTGAGGTCGCCCGCCACTAACTTATGGCCTGGCATAGAGGGCACTTGCGCGTCCAGGAGTGACCTTGTTAGACGGAGGCCATGGGTACCAAGGCCTCTGTCAGCCATTTTGTCTCTTGAAAATATATCTATTGAAACTTTCTCTGTTAGTAGAAATCTAAATGTCATGTCTTCTAGCTATAAGCAATGACCTAAACCTGTATAAGAAAACAGATGGAGTTAATTAGATTTGGTCTGATCATTTAGCAAAATTTATAATCAGTTCATAAGCCAGTTCTGTATTTTTCTTGATATTTTACGGTGTATTCGATCCCTCTAGGCTAATGTGACGTTTCTCATGATCAAGAACAGAGCTGATTAATGTCAATAAGTTATGATTTGTGCTTGGTCCAAAAAAGGCTATTATGAGATAATTTGTGTAGATAAAATTAAGTATAGTATGTAGTTAGTAATGAAATTAATGTGCTTCTTCATGTCAATATATGTTGTATAATAATGTGAAGGGATCACTTATGACAGGTTACGTAATCCTTCCATAGAGGGACATTGGTTACAGTGATCTTCTATGGAGAAAATTGGTATAAAAACGCCCTGCTTTAGACAGGCGGGGCGACACTATTCCATCTTGTGTGCCAGGCGACACTATTCCATCTTGTGTGCCAGGCGACACTATTCCATCTGGTGTGCCATGAGATGGGAAGCCATTATTTTGAATCCATCTTGAGTGTGACACCTGGGGTTCCGCGCCTGTCATTTAAGATTCCTGCCATTTATACTGCTTTTGCTGTACATCTCTGTGTATTTTGTTCCTGCCCGAATAAAACCCACTTTTGGTTCTGAAGACGCAGTCTATGGAGTTTATCGAACGAAGAAACTGAGTTGATTATTTCTAACAACCTGAGAAATTTGCTTTGGCCCATGTTAGGGGAATAAACAGCCAGAAGGGAAAAAAGGATTCCATTTAGTTTCGCTACCACCAGTAGAAATCTACCTTCAGAATCAGCCGTCCTGCTAACCAATTCGAAGTCAATGGAGGACCCAATCAATATAGCCACCCCAGCCTTCTTCTCAGTATGATTTGAAAAATACTGGTGTGGGTAGAAAGATGAGGCTAGGCGATGATTATCACCCTCCAGGAGATGCGTCTCCTGTAGGAGAACCACGTCCGCTCGGGACCTCTTAAGGCTGGCACGCAGGAGCGACCGCTTCTGGGGCGAATTCAGCCCATTAACATTGTGTGACTGAACAGTTAAAGGCATAAACAGGCAGTAAATACAACTCTGTAGCTAGGCAACAGTACATAAATAACAAAGACTGCATCAGGGTGGAGGAAGGGAAGGGAGGATGGTAAGGGCAAGGGACAGAGCATATCAGTCGGTATTCCGAAGCGTCAGTCTGGAACCCAATACGGCCAGTGCTCACCACGGACAGGACCGATACATTCTGGCAGAGGACAAAACAGCAGATATTAACAGGTGCGGCAAGTGCCGAAAAAGAGAAAAGAACTACAAAAAGAAAAAACGATCGCGTTAGCGATCTGCACTCCCAGGGCGACACTAGGACAAAGTCCTTCCGCCTCAAGGGTGACGGTAACGCTAATCAGAAGGAGAAAAAGCGTCGTCTCTGTGAGAAAAAAGGAGTCCAAATAGCGACGTAAAAGGAAGAGGAGAGAAACAAAAAACAAAAAAAAAAAAAAAAAAAAAACACACCAGAGCGTAAAAATTCGCTCAGCGGGGGTACACTCCCAGGACCACAGTAGCCTGTAATGAAAAATGAGCAGATCAAGGAGAAGAGAGAGAATAAGAGAAAGAGAATGAGGGAGGCTTAGGGAGGGGGAGAGAAGAAGATCAGGGTAGAGATTAGCAAGAAAGAAACAGAAAGGAAAGGGGAAAAAGGCAAGTGATCCGGGAGGAGCTGTACGGGGACCAGGAAGGCGGACCCCGGGCAAAAAGGAGAAAAAAAACAAGGATATCAATCCAGCAGAAGATCTTCAGACGGTGGACCACTCCGGGTTCAGTCTGCGACGTCGGGTGCGATGTTTCGGCAGGCGATCACTGATATCACGTTGGGCCGATGCGGAAAAGTTCGGTGGTAGGAAGTCCCAGTCCTTCAGAAGCGAGGCCGCTTGCGGCGGGGCAATGCAAACATGGGTGACATCATCCCTCCGAATTATAAGGCGGGTGGGTCGGCCCCAACGATACGGGATCTCTTTCTCCCGAAGGATGGCTGTATAAGGCTTGAAGGCTCGGCGCAATGCCAAGGTCCCAGGGGAGAGATCAGGGAAGACCTCCAAGTTGGCGAAGCGTTCCGTTAGTGTCGGCGAGCTTCTAAGCGCCTTGAGGAAGTCCTCCTTAGTCTCATAGAAATGGATCCTGGCGATCACATCTCGCGGGAGCTCAGGGCGGACCCCTGGTGGCTTAGGAAGCCTGTGGATTCGGTCTATTTTAAGGTCCCTGGGATCCAGGTCAGGAAGAACCTCTCTCAGGAAATCTCGCAGAAGTCCTTTAAGGTCCGGATCACGCACGGATTCCGCGACGCCCCGGAGACGTATGTTGTTCTGCCGGTTACGGTCTTCCGCATCAAAGCTTTTCGCTTGTACCGTAGACATCGTAGCTTGGAGCTGCTCATGATCGTCCAACAGCTCATTGTGGGACTGCACCAGTTCCGCCATTTTGGACTCGAGGTGATCCGTCCTAGAGCCCAGTGCATTCACCTCCCCCTTCAGATCCGCCATCATCTCCTTCATATCGTCCTGCAACGATGCCGTTAGGCCACATAGGAGGTCTGTCATTAGGTCTTTCATGACCGTATAGGTAACCAGAGAATCAGGGGAGAGCTCCGCTAAACCAGAGCCCAGAGCCTGTTGTTCCCGGCGGGAAGCGCGTGCAGCTCGGGGGGAGGGGGGCGCCATGTTGGAGGAGAGCACTGCGTCTGAGCGGCCCGGCGGGAAATAATCAGAAACCCGCTTTGGAAGGGAAGATTGCGTCGGTTTTACTTTACCCATTCGTGCAGCCCTCGTTCACACGTCTATTGAGTTGGTTCTGAGGGTCCGGAGGAGCAATGGGGTGCTGGAAAGATGCTAAATCAGCCCGTGGTCCGGGAGCTCCTGAGTTATGCAGCCATCTCTATGAGGTGCTAGGCAACACCCTCCATCACGTTCATATTAATATGTCTTTGGGTTGTGCGAAACAATAATAAAGCAAAAGGGGATGTTATAATTCTAACAATCATGCAGATGAAGCTCTCAGAGCACAGTCAGATGTAGTGGTTGTGAAGGACCACCAGGGGGTGTACTGATATTGCAGGCTGTATCGCTTTACTCTTGATGGCCACCAGATGGCGTGGTAGAGTTGTAGAAAAGTAAAATTGTGCAATGTCGTTTGGTCGTCACTAGATGGTGTGCTTGATCCACAATAATCTGTTTGAGCAAGTTATGGAGCAGTTACCTTGGCAGTCGTGTTCCAGGAGAGCCGTTTTGTTTGCTGGAGGGGGATGTGTGCTATCAGGCTGAGGATCCAGAAGGAAAGGTATGATGGCGCCCACCCTGTGAGCTATTGCCAAGGGCTGGACTAGTATTCACTCTTCAGGGCTCCAAACTGTCAGCCTCTCTCTAACGGAGCTTCCACTCCTTGCCCTCTCCCTGGAAGTGTCCCGGTGTGTGGGTCCCTTCCAAGCCTCTCTGTGCTCCGTTCTTACTGTTGCGGCCGGTCTCCCGCCACTACCCCGACCCAGTACCTGTGTTTGAGCGCTGCTTCTCCCCTCTTTGGCGGCAGGTGCTTCACCAGTGGGGTAGATTCTGGTCCCTGGTCGGTCGGCAGCGCTGCAGGAGGCCTCCAGGAGACAGGAGCAGGGAAGACCTGGGGCAGACTCCGTAGGGAAAATGGCGTCCTGGATCTTGCTGCGGGCTCCGCTGTCCCAGAGCTTCAGGGGCCTGGTAAGGGGAATCTCCAGGCAATCACCGGGGAAAGTGAAGCCCTGCTACCCCTAAAGAATATAGGGGAGCGAGATCACAGCAGATCTTGCTGGAATAGCAGATTTCCTATGTTTTAATAGCCATAGGCCAGGAGCTGATGTGAAACACGTCTTGCTCCTTAGCTGCCTAGGCCACCTGCCGGTGTAGCTTTCTTCACAACAGTGCTACACCAATGCCTTGCATACACTGCTACTATCCAAAATGGATTTCCTTGTCTAGATGCAGTAACAAATGGCTATTACTGAAAGGCGATGTAGCTTTCTTCACAACAGTGCAACACCAATTCCTGGCATACACTGCTTCTAGCCGAAATGGATTTGCTTGGCTAGATGCCGTAAAAAAAATCTTGTACTGACAGGCGGTGTAACTTTCTTCACAACAGTGCTACAACAATGCCTGGCATACACTGCTACTAGCCAAAATAGATTTGCTTGGCTAGATGCAGTAAAAAATGGCTATTACTGACAGAAGTGTAGCTTTCTTCACAACAGTGCTACACCAATGCCTGCATTCACTTCTACTAGCCATAATTGATTTGCTTGGATACATGCAGTAAAAAATGGCTAGTACTGACAAGCAGTGTTGTAGCACTGTTGTGAAGAAAGCTACAATGCCTGCATACACTGCTACTAGCCATAATGAATTTGCCTGAATACATACCAAAAGAAATTGATATTACTGACAGGCGCTCTAGCTTTCTTAAAAACAGTGCTACACCAATGCCTGGCATACACTGCTACTAGCCAAAATGGATTTGCTTGGCTAGATGCAGTAAAAAATGGCTATTACTGACAGGCGGTGTAGCTTTCTTCACAACAGTGCTACGCCAATGCCTGGCATACACTGCTTCTATCCAAAATGGATTTGCTTGCTAGATGCAATAAAAAAAATGCTATTACTGACAGGCGGTGTAGCTTTCTTCACAACAGTGCTACACCAATGCCTTGCATACACTGCTACTAGCCAAAATGGATTTGCTTGTCTAGATGCAGTAACAAATGGCTATTACTGACAGGCGGTGTAGCTTTCTTCACAACAGTGCTACACCAATGCCTGGCATAACACTGTTTCGAGCCAAAATGGATTTGCTTGGCTAGATGCCGGAATAAATGACTATTACTGAAAGGCGATGTAGCTTTCTTCACAACAGTGCCACACCAATTCCTGGCATACACTGCTTCTAGCCGAAATGGATTTGCTTGGCTAGATGCCGTAAAAATTTCTTGTACTGACAGGCGGTGTAACTTTCTTCACAAGAGTGCTACAACATTGCCTGGCATACACTGCTACTAGCCAAAATAGATTTGCTTGGCTAGATGAAGTAAAAAATGGCTATTACTGACAGCAGTGTAGCTTTCTTCACAACAGTGCTACACCAATGCCTGCATTCACTGCTACTAGCCATAATGGATTTGCTTTGATACATGCCGTAAAAAATTAACATTGCTAACAGGCGCTGTAGCTTTCTTCAAAACAATGCAGTAAAAATGGCTATTACAAATAGGCGGTGAAGCCTTGTTTAGAACAGTGCTACACCAATGCCTGGCATACACTGCTTCTAGCAAAAATGGATTTGCTTGGCTAGATGCAGTAAAAATTGGCTATTACTGACAGGCGGTGTAGCTTTGTTCACAACAGTGCTACACCAATGCCTTGCATACACTACTACTAGCCAAAATAGATTTGCTCGGCAAGATGTAGTAAAAATCTGTATTACTGACAGGCGCTGTAGCTTCTTTACAACAGTGCTACACCAATGCCTGGCATACATAGCTACTAGCCAAAAGGGATTTGCTTGGCTAGGTGCCGAAAAAAATGGCCATTAGTGATGGTCAGTGTAGCTTTCTTCATAACAGTGCTACACCAATGCCTGGCATACACTGCTACTAGCCAAAATGGATTTGCTTGGCTAGATGCAGTAAAAAATGGCTATTACTGACAGGCGGTGTAGCTTTCTTCACAACAGTGCTACACCAATGCCTGGCATACACAGCTACTAGCCAAAATGGATTTGCTTGGCTACATGCTGTAAAAAAGGATATTTCTGACAGGCGGTGTACCTTTCTTCACAACAGTGCTACACCAATGCCTGCATACAATGCTACTAGCCAAAATGGAATAGCTTTGCTGCATGCTATAAAAAATGGATATTACTGACACGCAGTGTAGTTTTCTTCACAACCGTGCTACACCAATGCCTGAAATACACTGATTCTAGCCAAAATGGATTTGCTTGGCTAGATGCAATTAAAAAAGGATATTACTGACGGGCAGTGTAGCATTCTTTACAACAGTGCTACACCAATGCCTGCATACACTGCTTCTAGCCAAAATAGATTTGCTTGGCTAGATGCTATAAAAAATGGATATTACTGAAAGGCGGTGTAGCTTTCTTCACAACAGTGCTACACCGATGACTGGCATACACTGCTACTAGCCAAAATGGATTTGCTTGGCTAGATGCAGTAAAAAATGGCTATTACTGACAGGCGGTGTAGCTTTGTTCACAACAGTGCTACACCAATGCCTTGCATACACTACTACTAGTCAAAATGGATTTGCTTGGCTAGATGCAGTAAAAAATGGCTAGTACTGACAGGCGGTGTAGCTTTCCAAACAACAGCGCTATAGCAATGCCTGGCATACACTGCTACTAGCCAAAATGGATTTGCTTGGCTAGATGCAGTAAAAAAAGGCTATTACAAACAGGCGGTGTAGCTTTCTTCACAACAGTGCTACACCAATGCCTGGCATACACTGCTACTAGCCAAAATAGATTTGCTCGGCAAGATGTAGTAAAAATCTGTATTACTGACAGGCGCTGTAGCTTTCTTTACAACAGTGCTACACCAATGCCTGGCATACACTGCTACTAGCCAAAATGGATTTGCTTGGCTAGATGCAGTAAAAAATGGCTATTACTGACAAGCAGTGTAGCTTTCTTCACAACAGTGCTACAACAATGCCTGCATACACTGCTACTAGCCATAATGAATTTGCCTGAATACATGCCAAAAGAAATTGATATTACTGACAGGCGCTCTAGCTTTCTTAAAAACAGTGCTACACCAATGCCTGGCATACACTGCTACTAGCCAAAATGGATTTGCTTGGCTAGATGCAGTTAAAAAAGGATATTACTGACGGGCAGTGTAGCATTCTTTACAACAGTGCTACACCAATGCCTGCATACACTGCTTCTAGCCAAAATAGATTTGCTTGGCTAGATGCTATAAAAAATGGATATTACTGACAGGCGGTGTAGCTTTCTTCACAACAGTGCTACACCAATGCCTGGCATACACTGCTTCTATCCAAAATGGATTTGCTTGCTAGATGCAATAAAAAAAATGCTATTACTGACAGGCGGTGTAGCTTTCTTCACAACAGTGCTACACCAATGCCTGGCATAACACTGCTTCGAGCCAAAATGGATTTGCTTGGCTAGATGCCGGAATATATGACTATTAGTGAAAGGTGATGTAGCTTTCTTCACAACAGTGCTACACCAATGCCTTGCATACACTACTACTAGTCAAAATGGATTTGCTTGGCTAGATGCAGTAAAAAATGGCTAGTACTGACAGGCGGTGTAGCTTTCCAAACAACAGTGCTATAGCAATGCCTGGCATACACTGCTACTAGCCAAAATGGATTTGCTTGGCTAGATGCAGTAAAAAATGGCTATTACTGACAGGCGGTGTAGCTTTCTTCACAACAGTGCTACACCAATGCCTGGCATACACTGCTACTAGCCAAAATAGATTTGCTCGGCAAGATGTAGTAAAAATCTGTATTACTGACAGGCGCTGTAGCTTTCTTTACAACAGTGCTACACCAATGCCTGACATACACTGCTTCTATCCAAAATGGATTTGCTTGGTTAAATGCAGTAAAAAATGGCTATTACTGACAGGCGGTGTAGCTTTCTTCACAACAGTTCTACACCAAAGCCTGCATACACTGCTACTAGCCAAAATGGATTTGTTTGACTAGATGCAGTAAAAAATGGCTATTACTAACAGGCGGTGTAGATTTCTTCACAACAGTGCTACACCAATGCCTGACATACACTGCTTCTAGCCAAAATGGATTTGCTTGGCTAGATGCAGTAAAAAATGTCTATTACTGACAGGCGATGTACCTTTCTTTACAACAGTGCTACACCAATGCCTGGCATACACTGCTACTAGCTGAAATGGATTTGTTTGGCTACATACAGTAAAAAAATTCTTGTACTGACAGGCGGTGTAGCTTTCCTAACAACAGTGCAACAACAGTGCCTGGCATACAATATTACCAGCCAAAATGGATTTGCTTGGCTAGATGCAGTACAAAATGGCTATTATGGACATCCAGTGTAGCTTTCTTCACAACAGTGCTACACCAATGCCTGGCATACACTGCTATTAGCAAAAATAGATTTGCTTGGCTAGATGCAGTAAAAAATGGCTATTACTGACAAGCAGTGTAGCTTTCTTCACAACAGTGCTACACCGATGCCTGCCATAGACTGCTTCTAGCCAAAATGGGTTTGCTTGGATACTGCTTGAAAAAGACAACACGGTCGAAACGTCGCGGTTTCTGGAATAAAGCCCACATAAATGAATTCGAAGGAAGTGCTTCCTCTATTTTTCCTGAATCTGTAATGCCAATGTGGTAGGGAAGGTTTGCACCTGTTAAATAACAGTTGTGCTGTTTTTATTTTTTTATCATTTGCAGTAAAAAATGGCTATTTCTGACAGGCGGTGTAGCTTTCTTCACAACAGTGGAACACCAATGCCTGGCATACACTGCTACTAGCCAAAATGAATTTGCTTGGCTAGATGCAGTACAAAATTTCTTGTTCTGACAGACGGTGTAGCTTTCTTCATGACAGTGCTACACCAATGCCTGGCATACACTGATACTAGCCAAAATCAATTTGCTTGGCTAGATGCAGTAAAGAATGGATATTGCTGACAAGCAGTGTAGATTTCTTCACAACAGTGCTACACCAATGCCTGCATACACTGCTACTAGCCATAATAGATTTGCTTGGCTAGATGCAGTAAACAATGGCTATTACTGACAGGCGGTGTAGCTTTCTTCAAAACAATGGTACACCAATGCCTGTCAAACTGCTACTAGCCAAAATGCATTTGGCTTGGCTAGATGCAGTAAAAAATGGCTATTACTGACAGGCGGTGTAGCTTTCTTCACAACAGTGCTACACCAATGCCTGGCATACACTGCTACTAGCCATAATGGATTTGCTAGGGTAGATGCAGTAAAAAATGGCTATTACGGACATCCAGTGTAGCTTTATTCACAACAGTGCTACACCAATGCCTGGCATACACTGCTATTAGCAAAAATAGATTTGCTTGGCTAGATGCAGTAAAAAATAGCTATTACTGACAGGCGGTGTAGCTTTCTTCACAAAAGTGCTACACCAATGCCTGGCATACACTGCTACTAGCCAAAATGGATTTGCTTGGCTAGATGCAGTACAAAATGGCTATTACTGACAGGCGGTGTAGCTTTCTTCACAACAGTGCTACACCAATGCCTGACATACACTGCTACTAGCCAAAATGGATTTGCTTGGCTAGATGCTGTAAAAAATGGCTATTACTGACATCCAGTGTAGCTTTCTTTACAACAGTGCTACACCAATGCCTGGCATACACTGCTTCTAGCCATAATGGATTTGCTTGGCTAGATGCAGTAAAAATTTGTATTACTGACGGGAGTGTAGCTTTCTTTCACAACAGTGCTACATCAATGCCCGCATACACTGTTACTAGCCAAAATGGATTTGCTTGGCTAGATGCTATAAAAAATGGATATTACTGACAGGCGGTGTAGCTTTCTTCACAACAGTGCTACACCAATGCCTGGCATACACTGCTTCTATCCAAAATGGATTTGCTTGCTAGATGCAATAAAAAAAATGCTATTACTGACAGGCGGTGTAGCTTTCTTCACAACAGTGCTACACCAATGCCTGGCATAACACTGCTTCGAGCCAAAATGGATTTGCTTGGCTAGATGCCGGAATATATGACTATTAGTGAAAGGTGATGTAGCTTTCTTCACAACAGTGCTACACCAATGCCTTGCATACACTACTACTAGTCAAAATGGATTTGCTTGGCTAGATGCAGTAAAAAATGGCTAGTACTGACAGGCGGTGTAGCTTTCCAAACAACAGTGCTATAGCAATGCCTGGCATACACTGCTACTAGCCAAAATGGATTTGCTTGGCTAGATGCAGTAAAAAATGGCTATTACTGACAGGCGGTGTAGCTTTCTTCACAACAGTGCTACACCAATGCCTGGCATACACTGCTACTAGCCAAAATAGATTTGCTCGGCAAGATGTAGTAAAAATCTGTATTACTGACAGGCGCTGTAGCTTTCTTTACAACAGTGCTACACCAATGCCTGACATACACTGCTTCTATCCAAAATGGATTTGCTTGGTTAAATGCAGTAAAAAATGGCTATTACTGACAGGCGGTGTAGCTTTCTTCACAACAGTTCTACACCAAAGCCTGGCATACACTGCTACTAGCCAAAATGGATTTGTTTGACTAGATGCAGTAAAAAATGGCTATTACTAACAGGCGGTGTAGATTTCTTCACAACAGTGCTACACCAATGCCTGACATACACTGCTTCTAGCCAAAATGGATTTGCTTGGCTAGATGCAGTAAAAAATGTCTATTACTGACAGGCGATGTACCTTTCTTTACAACAGTGCTACACCAATGCCTGGCATACACTGCTACTAGCTGAAATGGATTTGTTTGGCTACATACAGTAAAAAAATTCTTGTACTGACAGGCGGTGTAGCTTTCCTAACAACAGTGCAACAACAGTGCCTGGCATACAATATTACCAGCCAAAATGGATTTGCTTGGCTAGATGCAGTACAAAATGGCTATTATGGACATCCAGTGTAGCTTTCTTCACAACAGTGCTACACCAATGCCTGGCATACACTGCTATTAGCAAAAATAGATTTGCTTGGCTAGATGCAGTAAAAAATGGCTATTACTGACAAGCAGTGTAGCTTTCTTCACAACAGTGCTACACCGATGCCTGCCATAGACTGCTTCTAGCCAAAATGGGTTTGCTTGGATACTGCTTGAAAAAGACAACACGGTCGAAACGTCGCGGTTTTTGGGAATAAAGCCCACATAAATGAATTCGAAGGAAGTGCTTCCTCTATTTTTCCTGAATCTGTAATGCCAATGTGGTAGGGAAGGTTTGCACCTGTTAAATAACAGTTGTGCTGTTTTTATTTTTTTATCATTTGCAGTAAAAAATGGCTATTTCTGACAGGCGGTGTAGCTTTCTTCACAACAGTGGAACACCAATGCCTGGCATACACTGCTACTAGCCAAAATGAATTTGCTTGGCTAGATGCAGTACAAAATTTCTTGTTCTGACAGACGGTGTAGCTTTCTTCATGACAGTGCTACACCAATGCCTGGCATACACTGATACTAGCCAAAATCAATTTGCTTGGCTAGATGCAGTAAAGAATGGATATTGCTGACAAGCAGTGTAGATTTCTTCACAACAGTGCTACACCAATGCCTGCATACACTGCTACTAGCCATAATAGATTTGCTTGGCTAGATGCAGTAAACAATGGCTATTACTGACAGGCGGTGTAGCTTTCTTCAAAACAATGGTACACCAATGCCTGTCAAACTGCTACTAGCCAAAATGCATTTGGCTTGGCTAGATGCAGTAAAAAATGGCTATTACTGACAGGCGGTGTAGCTTTCTTCACAACAGTGCTACACCAATGCCTGGCATACACTGCTACTAGCCATAATGGATTTGCTAGGGTAGATGCAGTAAAAAATGGCTATTACGGACATCCAGTGTAGCTTTATTCACAACAGTGCTACACCAATGCCTGGCATACACTGCTATTAGCAAAAATAGATTTGCTTGGCTAGATGCAGTAAAAAATAGCTATTACTGACAGGCGGTGTAGCTTTCTTCACAAAAGTGCTACACCAATGCCTGGCATACACTGCTACTAGCCAAAATGGATTTGCTTGGCTAGATGCAGTACAAAATGGCTATTACTGACAGGCGGTGTAGCTTTCTTCACAACAGTGCTACACCAATGCCTGACATACACTGCTACTAGCCAAAATGGATTTGCTTGGCTAGATGCTGTAAAAAATGGCTATTACTGACATCCAGTGTAGCTTTCTTTACAACAGTGCTACACCAATGCCTGGCATACACTGCTTCTAGCCATAATGGATTTGCTTGGCTAGATGCAGTAAAAATTTGTATTACTGACAGGGAGTGTAGCTTTCTTTCACAACAGTGCTACATCAATGCCCGGCATACACTGTTACTAGCCAAAATGGATTTGCTTGGCTAGATGCAGTAAAAAATGGCTATTACTGACAGGCGTTGTAGCTTTCTTCACAAAAGTGCTACACCAATGCTTGGCATACAATATTACTAGCCAAAAATGATTTACTGTGCTAGATTTGGCCAGATGCTGTAAAAAATGCTTTCACAGTAGTGAAACAGACCTGCCTGGCAAAAACTGCTTTTAAGCCCTGAAAAGCGCTGCTTTTGGAAGTAGTCCTTAAGCGGCCGTCACACGTTAAGATATCGTGCAAGATATCGCTTGAACGCGCCAGATTAAACATCGCGAAAGCGATGTCTGTGCGTGTGACGGCGAGATACGACTAGCGATATCTGATCAAATCGCAAAATCGTGATCTGAGGTTCGGTTCTCAGATCTGACGATATCGGGCAATGAAATACGCCCAATCGACACGTGTAAATTCACGACATCGTACGAAACGTGTGATTTCAGCGATGGCGAAATCAAACCCGTAGGCGTGCCGGGTATTCACCTGTGTCACGCCTCCTCATTTCTGATTCGTGAACTCTCATGCGTTCCGATTGGCTGGCCCATCGTCTGCTATTATTGGTCAAAGCTCCAGCGTCATGATTGGTTCCCGCTTGACAAGGCGCCATTTGTTGTGGAGCTGTCACTTCAGCACCAAATACCCACATTCTTATAGCTGATCATGCATTTGTGCCTTGAAACTACGGCCACAATCCCAACGCTGTTTAACCCGAAACAACCATTTATATTCTTTTTCTGGCCCCAATGCAGTGTGCTCCTACACTCAACGCGATGGCGTTACGCCGCAACCACTAGTTTTAATTACGGCACGCCCCCGGGTTGTGGGCCCGTAGGTCGCGTAGAAGTGTTCCATGGCGGGCCACCGCGCGTCCAGCGCGTTTGTCTGTTTTTGGCCCACGCTACCGCCCGTAGTCACGTCATGACTTTAGGTTTCGCTTTCATTCCGCCTGCTAGGTACTAGCTCCGCCCGTGCACATTGCAGCACAGGCATGGCCGCAACAGGGCGCGCTGCCACGTGGGGGATGGCGGAGCTCATGATCCTAATCGATCATTGTGATCGATTGGATTACTGGGGCCGCCATCCCCACAGGCACCCCAGGCTGCGTAACCGCCTCACTGTGCGTAAAATCCAGAATGCCCTGCTCCGCCAGCTGTGTGTGTCCCGCACTCCAAAGCAGATCCAGCACAAAATAGCGGATCTGAAGTTTAAGTGCCCAGGACGCATTCTTGACATACGTGCCAGGATTGCCCGGATGCGCGGTGAGTAACTGTTGGACCACACAACACACATGTACATGTAGCACACTAGACAGCACCGTCAACCAACATATTAACATAGTGTAGTCCCCAACCTGCGTCTGCACATGTGGCTCACAACGCCTTCACAGGTGCCTATGTCTCAACAGCGTTATGCAGACCCATATGCAAGCCTGTGCATGCACACGTGTAACATAATCCAGATCAATGCTGCTCATTGTGTCAGCACATGCTTGGGGACACATCAGTGCTCCCATTGCCCGGCATGACTGATCTGTGACAATAGTGATTGGCCTGCAGACCTTTTGGATGTGGTGGAGGTGCTAGTGTAGGGGGCCCTTGGTTCCCGATATGAGCAACGACTTACAACGAACACTGGACACTCGAAGATTTCTCCTTGTGAAGTTGTGTAATTTTTGCCGGTGCATACAGACATTTGAGACGATAGGGCTGACGTATTGACCACGTCCCGTGGTCTCCCGCAAAATATCGCTGTGTAGTCTTTTAACAATATGGATATATTGCACCGGGGTGTACAAGAGCGTTCAGCGCCTTGACAGTCAAGGCGCTGAACGCTCTAGGACACCCCGGTGCAGGAGGAAATAATCCTACTCACAGGGCCAGACATGGGAAGGTACATTCCTTGGGACACATATCTGAATTAAGATAGCCCCCTTAGATCTGATAGTGACATCTGTAAACACAACCAACACCATCAGGGCACAAAAAAAGCACCAACTACTCAATACAGGGCCTGTGAGTTAACATAGGAGCAATATATCCATATTGTTAAAAGACTACACAGCGAATTTTTGCGGGAGACCACGGGACGTGGTCAATACGTCAGCCCTATCGCATTCAATGACTTATCTGTGTGCATACGTACCCATGGCCCAAGATAACATACTCCCCTACACACTATGAAGGCGAACTCGATTGGTAACCAATGTGAGTGCATGGCGGTCGGCATGCATTGGCAGACACCGTGTCTCTCATTACCAAGCCTAGGTCTGCCTGCTGCATGCAGAGCCTCGCACATGCCTCAGCTAAACGGTGTTTACACATCTCAAAGTGTGAGTGACCCCAAATGTTAAGGGAGCCCCTACACTTTGGCGTTGTGGCCCAAACTCCCAATCACAAAACACAAGTTCACATCAATTTCAACTTCGCCGCACCAATTTGTGGAACCAAATTTCTCATCAAAGCTTCACCATTGTGCATCCCCAAACAGGCACTGAGGAATCGTCTTCCGAAGAAGAGGGCCAGCATGTGCCGCCTGCTGCAGGGCCACTGGCGACACCGCCACTTCCGGCGGCAGCTGCATCATCCCCCCCAAGTCCAAGTCGGCACAATGATCCCGACTTGCCAGCTGATGCGGTCCAGGAGCACAGCGAAGAGTTGTCCGGCCAGTCGGCACCTGAGCAGTCATCTTCCAACTCTTCACAGCCATGGATGGACGAGGATTATGACATCCCCTCACCACCATGTCCACAGGAGGGCGAGGATGCTGGAGAACAGGCTGATGTGGATGATTGGGCCCCCTCCAGCCCCGGGCCCTTCTTGCAACCAGGCCATGTCCTGTGGCCCCAGAGCCCGAGCACCCCTGTTCAGCCACCTGCAACAGTGTCCAGCTCCCTGCCTAGCCCGGGCTTCCAAATGTCACCAGACACGGCAGATGAGGAGGATAACTGGGCGGCGGAGCCCTACCCCATGCCATCACCAACAGGGCCTGGTGAGGAGGAGATGGTTGCGGATGTAGAGGTCCCAAACTTGGACGACTATGGAGGTACATTCATATTTGTGTTTACTAGACCATGCATACTGTATTGAGTGTGTGGTTTATGGGGCACATCACACAAACAGATAAATTTGCACATAATCTTTGGAAAAGTGTTTTTTCAGTTCGATTATGGCTACCTTCCTCATTTTTGAACCTTTTAGTAAATTGAGGAATGTGCCCATTATTTGTCTGAAAATACACATGCTTTATAAACAACAGATGATATAGCTGTATGTGTAATGTTGCTCTATCTGCCCTCCTTGTAGTCCCACAATGTCCATTAATTGGTACACTTAATGTTTGGTGCAGATGGGGAACGTGCTGGAGCTGCGGGCTGGAGCCTGAGTGCATCCCCATCCAACCTGCAAAGATCACAGGATGGCGAACAACAGGGTAAGGAGCCTCTTTGGAGCAAAGAGTTAGAAATATCCACACAAACTGTTGTGGGCTAACTGTGGTCATCTTCCCAATACAGGTGTACCCACTTTGGAGGACATCATCCATGCGCACTTACAGTGTGCCATCCAGCTCCAGTCAGCTATCCAGACACATATTCGCCACATCAGACGATTGAGGGACATGCTGGCTGCCCTACAGCAAGGGCATGGTGCCCTCCCTTAACCTGGTGACAAAGAGACACTGGCCGGGTATTTTTGGACCTGAAAGACTGCTGTCCATGTTGGACGCATTCTTCCTTGTTATGCCATGTTGGCATTGTTTGTTTGTTTTGTTTAAGCCCCCGTTGGGCTTTTTTCTTATAGTGTCCAACATTTGGACCGTATGAAGCATGTTGGCCCTACCACGTTGGGCTTTTTTCTAATAGTGTCCAACATTTGGGCCATCACAAGTCCATACAGCTTTTTCATACCCTAACACAGCAATGTGTTCTTGGTGTGCATGGTATGACAGTTATTGACCTCTAATAAAAATGTTTACATAAAATTTGGAGCCCATTATCTCTATGTATGCAGACATGTATGTGGATCATTTGGGTGTGTATCTGGGTCACGTTAACACCATCAAGGACAACTCAATGTCCAAACGGGTTTAGGGAGAGGAAGGTTTCCATAACACCTTTTGGTACACAAGGGCCCCAATGTCAGCATGACGTGTGTCGAGCAACCAGCAAAACTATATTAATGAAAGTGATATGAAAAGTGCCACAATGCTGTTACACCAGCAAACATAAATGTGGCTTACCACTTACACATCTGCAAGCTTGGGTAGCCTGCCACCATTAATATTAGCCCATGTTGCAGAACACAGACAATGATGGTACGGACACCACTGCAGCCTGGGGGGTACAGCAAAAAGTCGTGCACCGGCAGGCTGCCTAAAGTTATGTTTCCTTACAATTTCCCTGTACATTTGTTTATGTTGATGGATCTAGCATGTGGCCTACTGTAGCTGGTCAGCTGGTCAAATTGTCATGGTGTCAATCAAATCAACATGCTTAAATGAGGGACAACATATTTCACGTGTTGAATCAGAAATTAAATGGTATTTATTGACAAATATGTAGGCCTGGGCCACACCATCACACCAAATTAAAATACAAAATAATATGGGCAACAAAAATAAAACTGCTATTGTCGCAGGTAGGGGACACACAAAACAAAGAAAAACAGTATGGAGGGGCAATGAGCGGGGCCAATGGCGGTAACTTAACAAAAAATACAAGGCTCCAGCTTTGTACCAAGTCCAAAAAAAACTAAATATTATGGTACCGGGGCCCAAAATAAGATTCCCCCTCTGGGCCAAAGGGGTTGTCCGGCCGCTGCAGCTGGTGTGGCAAAGACACTAGCCGAGGCTGTGCATGGGCATGGCCAGGTGCTGGTGCTTGCTGCACATGGGTGGGAAGGCCCATGTACTGCCAGGCAGGGGGTGGTGGTGATGGCTGGGGAAGGGGATCAGGTAAGGAGGAACGGTTAGTCAGGAGTTCCTGACGGGCCTGGTCCATGGCCTGCAGGATTATGCGCTCGCAATGCTCCCTTTGCTCCTGGGTAAACGTGGGGAGACGCTGGGCCACCACAGAAGCAAAGGGGCATTGTGGCTCCCGCACCTGCTGGGTCAGAACTTGCTGTGCCAGGGACACCAGGTCCGGCGCAGAGCTTGGGGCTGCCTGGCGTGTCCGTGCCCTGTCACGTGTCAAAGGCAGATGTGGCCGGCTGCTCGCTTCCACACTCCCCTCCTGGGTTGGTGTTGTGCCCTCGCTGGGCAAGTCAGAGACCGACCCCGAAGAGGGACCTTCAAGCGGATCCTGAAACCAAAAAATGAACACCACATGAGAACACATGCCATTTGAGTTTTGATGGTCATTTTGTCGACAATGAGCAAGTTAACAGTATGTTAAAAAACCATATTGTGGCTGCTGTCCTAGGCAACTCAATAACAGGGCCTTCCAGCTTCGTCCAATAACACAACACTCACTACTTGTCTGCAAATCGATTGCTTGCTTAGGCTGTGGTCACAGTAGCCATGGTTGTTTTTTTTGGGATGTTAAAAAAAACATGCTTTTTTTCATGTCAGCATGAGTTTTGTAAGGTGTGTGATGATTCGCTGCGTTTTTTGGTGCGTTTATGATTCTGCACCAAAAAATAGTGTTTGCAGTATTTTTAGGAGCATTTTTACAAACGCATTTGTTTTTCTAACATGGGTTTCCTATGTGAAACGCATGCAAAAACACATGTCCAATTAGTAACTTTTAGTGCCATTTAAAAATGCATGCGTATTTGGATAAGCTCCAAAAACGCATGCGACAGTCACACTTGCTTTTAGGCTATTAGGGCATGCGTATTTTAACATGGGGGCCTATGGGTGCGTTTTTAACATGCATTTTTGAAAACGCAAGTCTCAAAAAAGGCATGTCAAAAATGGTACTGTGACCACAGCCTTACATTGGAGTGGTTTTGAAACAACGTAATCAAGATATGAGGCCCATGGGGTCTATGTTTACCTTCTCGACATTGTTAACTTGGCATAGATGTTGCCAAACAATGTTTAATGTGTGATAACTTTGCAAGATTGGGCCAGGTGATCGACTTACATTAGCCCCCTCAACGTCACCCACAACATTGGGGTTTTGTGGTTCAGAAAACTCCTCACTCTCCAGTGGTGGGCGGGGCTCCTGCTGCTCGGTGGTGAACAGGAGCAGATCGTAGTACCATAAGGAGGGGCGATAGACCGGCCCCGCTGCCATGCCTGACCGGCGTGCCTGGCGGACTTTGTTGTGTTCCTTGCCAAACACGGTGCGGAGGTACTGAATCTTAGTTTTTATTGCCTCACGGTCGAGGTCCATGTCTGGACAATATTGGCGGGCAACCTCCAGGAGCCTGTCATACGCAGCATTCCGGAGGGCCCTTTTGTGGTAGCCTGCATCCCTAGTCAGCCACAGGCAGGGGTTCTCCTTATAGGCTGCAATGAGGGCAGTGATGTAATCACGATCAATCCTGGGCATCTATGAATCAAAAAGAAGAAAAAAAAAAAGACTTCAGTGTTGAAAATGTTCCAAGACATGTGTAAAAATGTCAGCCACAGGACGAAAAGTCACCAGCCATGACCAATTTGTAATGCCCCCGCTCAATAACCCAACAACACACTTGCTAAAACCAAGATTGATGGTCAAGTCAATGGGATGTGTGCTGTTGTGACATTGACAGTCCGAAATTTGTGCCTGAAGTACAATAGAATGACTTGAAGTTTAGATGGGTCAGTGTCGTCATATGATGTGAACATACCTTGATTAAATCCAAAACAGTGTTGAAAATTGAGAAAGATCTGGGAAGGCCAAAGATGTGATGCCGTGCTGTCTGGTGGGGCTGCCACTTGTGTCAAGAGACACACAAAACAGCAGGTACAACACACATGTTCACAGTCCACTATTTATCCTAATTGATCACACAGCTGTTGGTAATGACAGGTGCGATATGCATAGCCATCGCTATTACCACGCCCGGGACAGGACGTATACACTGCGTTGGGGGTGTACGTGCGGTTTGTGACACGCCTGCCGTAGAACATAGCCCCGGCGTTGTGTGTGGTCATTGTTTCACCACGCCTGTTTGGAGGGCGTAACATCGTGCTGGTGTGTGTTTTCACGTTAACGAGACACACCTGGGTAAGGTGACGTCTCGCCTTGACATTGGCTCGCCTGTGTATATATAGCGTTTCCTGGAGATGCACAATGTGTTTGCTGCAAAGTTCCTGCAGGTATGTACGTGTGGAGTCAGCATGTGATACATTGTGAAGGTGTATAGCTATAGCGTTGTCCAAATACATATGTTTTGTTGTTTTTCTGGAAACACTTCTGTGGTTTCCATGTTTTTTGTTTTTTTTTTTTTTTGGGTTTAGATTGTTGGTAATTTTGCTACATTCAACGACTGAAGCATTGTCTTGCTGATTTTGAGTCATCGGGACATCTTTCGTTACTTGGGTAACTTGATATTATTAGAGTGACACCCATCGCTACAAACACTGCATGTGAGTCCTAATTATTGTGTGTATGTATTTTCACTTTTGCCATACATATGGTCCGCTGTGTCTCGGATGTTCCTGTTGTTCGCGTTGGTCCTGATATATGAAGTCTGATGTAGGTTGGGATCTCAGGGTCTGGTGGGTTTGGTGGGTCTTTTATTTTGTTGGGCCAAGGCATTTAGGCGTGTCAAAACATGTGCCCTTCCAGAACACTTCATTCATACTGTATGTGTTATCTGCTTTTCATGCCTTTTTTTCAACATGTGTAGTGCAGGGGTCCATATTTTGCAAATGTCATGCTCCTTTTAGTCATTTAATTGATGAGGATCACATTGTGGGGAAAGCACCTTTCTGCCTAGCCAGCATAGTAAACATATGTTTGCCTCTTAAACAGCATGAATCCAGATCAACGTGCCGTTTTGGGGGCTGGTTTGCTCGTGCAGGCCGCACGTGTGGAGGATGAGAGGGTGGAGAGAGGCAGGAGGAGACCCCGACGCATCTGGGCCAGGGAGTGGCTGCAGCAGCGCGATCAGCATTCCCACATTCGCCTTCTGCATCAACTTCGGGACGACTTTCCACGGGACTTCCAAAATTTCCTCCGCATGACAGATGAGACATTTCAGATCTTGTTGGCAGCAGTGTGCCCGCTCATCAGACGGCAGGATACAGTAATGCGTCCAGCAGTGCCTGCGGAGGAGAGGTTGGCTGCCACACTGCGTTTTCTGGCAACAGGTCGCACTATGCAGGACTTGGTCTACTCGTCGGCAATATCACGGCCCCTCCTTAGCCAACTCATCCCGGAGACCTGTGAGGCGATACTGCGGGCTCTGGCTCCCACGTACATGCGTTTGCCGCAGAGCCCCGAGGAATGGCTGGCCACTGCCGATGAATTCAGCCAGAAATGGCAATTTCCCAACTGTGGAGGTGCGATTGATGGGAAGCATGTGCGGATCACACAACCCCACCACAGTGGTTCTTTTTTTTACAATTATAAATCTTATTTTAGTATAGTATTGATGGCAGTGGTTAACGCCAATTATGAGTTTATGTCCGTGTCCGTGGGCACAAATGGGCGGGTTTCAGATGGCGGGGTTTTTGACCAATCGTCTTTTGGGCAAAAACTGAAGAATGGACGTCTTAATTTACCACCAACCACTCGCACCTGTGGAAACATGAACTTTGTTTTCGTTGCAGATGAGGCGTTTCCGCTCCTTCCTAATTTAATGAAGCCGTACCCACAGAGACAACTAAATGCGGCCAAACGCATATACAATTATCGCCTTTCACGTGCACGACGAGTAGTGGAGAATGCCTTTGGCATCATGGCGAGCCGGTTCCGCATATTTCACACGGCCATTAATATGCGTCTAGAATCCATCGACCTGGTAGTGATGGCCTGTTGTGTCCTCCACAATTTTCTAAGACGCCGGGATCGCCAGGCCTACACTCCGCCTAACTTTGAGGACCGCATAGACTCCACCAATGGGGAGGTGGTGTTGGGGGGCTGGCGTGCTGATGCCCCACAGATGGCAGGACTCGAGCCATTAGGTGGTGGGAGCAGCCGGCAGGAGGCGCAGGATATGAGGGATCAGTACTGCCAGTACTTTAATGGTACAGGGGCGGTGAGCTGGCAGCAGAACCTCCCCTAATTATTCTGGTGCCATAGGGAATTGGCCATTGCACTGTTTGACTGTGTCCTGCAGCTCCGGCTTGGAGGCAGGACATGTGTTCCTTTTTATTTTTGAGGAAGAATGTTTTTTTTTTTTGTTTTTTTAAACATAACCCAGATTTAGGGATATTTCTGTTTGTTTTTTAGAGGGCCAGGCCTTGCCCATTGGAGGGGAGATGTGTGTTACCGACAAACCTCTTGTCTGTGACATGAGCCAGGGATTTTGGTTCATGGTGCTTGTTGGCACTATTTTTTTATTTTTTGTTGAAGGGCCCGGCTTATGGGTCCTGTGAGAGACGGGCGGGACCAGGACCCACATACCTCCCCAAAGGCCCTTGTGACAGTGGTCACATTTTTTGGTTCACACACCTAGGGACAGAGTTAGGACTGTCTCGACCAGGGCCTACCGTGAAGTTGGTGAGGCAGCTTAATGTGCGTTTTTATGCGAAAACGCATTAACCAAAAGGCCCTGATTAGTGTCACACCACTTGTTTATTTGGGACATTGTTTGTGTCCGACACCGGATTACATACAAACACGCATATGTTGGGCCACATAGATGGTGTTTACGCCACTAGTGTTGCAAGGCACAGTCGAGAGGTACACCTACATTAGGCCACCAGGAACAATGAATGTTGTGAGACGCTTTGTCTCCTTTGCGTTGTCATACATTTTAACCCCAATTCCCCTTGATTAACACATGCGCTCTCTCACACACTGAAGCAAACATCATCCAGAGCACACCGCAAACACACATGCGTTTCACACGCGTTTGGAAATATCCACTCATGTCAACACACACAGCTCGCTGTAGGCTGTTTAATTAAACGCATCTGTACACCTTAAAATTAGAAAACGCATAAGCGAGCTAATTTTGCACAACGCAACACGGGGGGATTGCGTTCGGCACGTTTTCGCCATTGCTATTTATGTAGTACAGCACACAGATACATTGCGATCAACTCTCACAGGACATTCTTGGGATGAGGCCGCCATGTTTCAAAGGACATCTGACCCAATGAGGACGCAGAATTGGGCACCAATGGTGTAGTGAGGGGCGTAGCTTGGAGACCATGTATCACGCCTATGGGCTCCAATAACGCCCACATTTGCTCCCACATCGTTTAGGAGAGTTCTGTGTGACTCTTTGATGAACGATGTCCACTGCTGATAACTGCATCTCTCAGACGATCGCTGGATCGGTGGATCGAGGAATCGTCTGAGCGATGTCTGTGGGTGTAGCGGCGTGATGAGCGATTTTGCGCGTCGTTCGGACGATATGCAAATTTAACTTCATCTACGATATCTTTAGCGATATCTTAACGTGTGACGGCCGCTTTAAATCTATCAGCTATCTATCTAATTTGCAATTGAATTGCTGTCTAACTAGCTTTCTCTGTAGAGACTTGCCTGGCAGAAACATCTTTTTAAGCCCTCAAAAGTGCTGTTCTTCAAAGTAGTCCCTAAACCTATCAACTATCTCTCTATCTAAATTGCAATTGACTCGCTATCTATTTAACTAGCTAGGTTTGTAATTCACAATGCAGCACCAGCAGCGGGCCGTCTAAGGCTGGCTTCACATTTGCGTATGGGAAGGCAGCGTATTGCTGCGTTCCCATACGCAGTCAAACGCATGCGCACTGCGTTCCTATGTTTAACATAGGAACGCATGGTGCCTGCGTTTGCTGCGTTCGGGTGCGGATGCGGACGATATCTGCTCCTTCCGGTGTCCAGCGTCCGCACCCATGTTGGTTTTTTTTTGTGCGTTTGGGGACCTTGGAAAATCAGCAAGCCTCCCCAAGCACACAAAAAATGCATTGTCTTCAATGGGTCCGCAGTGTTCAGCGCTTGACAGCGCAGGAGAACGTTGCGGACCCATTGAAAAATCTCCCGGTGGTCGCCGGTGATGTCACAGGAGCTCACCGACGGCCACCGGGAGATCAGCTCAGCCACTGCTGTCCTCTTCCTCCCCGCCGCTGGTAATCTCCTAGCGATGTTGGCGGGGAGAAACAGCTGATCTGACAGCTGTTTGAATCTTCCCGCGCCGACATCTCCTCTCGGTGTCGGCGCGGGAAGATTCAAACTGCTGTCAGATCAGCTGTTCTCCCCGTCGACACGTCCCGGAGGTTACCGGCGGCCGGGAGGCGGAGATCTCCGATGCTGATCTCTGTTCCCTGACAACACCGATTGACTGGCCAGCCTGCACAGTGATGTGTCCGCAGGCGGACATTCTCCGCTGCGGACACATCTTTTAGACCCTGCTTTGCACTGCGTATGTGTCTGCATGCCATCAGCATGCAGACACATACGCAAATGTGAAGCCAGCCTTAGGGTATGTGCCCACAGGATGTTTTTGCTTTGCTCTTCCTGCGGTTTCTGCATGCAGAAAACCATTGGTTTTATGGTAATGTATGCTAATTTGTTCCTGCGGTTTTGATTCCCAGCAGAACCAATGTATTTCACAGAAACGCAGTGCCCACACATTGGTTTTGCAAGTGTCAAGAACGGTCAAATACCTGCGTTTTTGGTGCGGATGGGAAAGAATTGACATGTTAATTAGTTTCCTGCGTTTTTGCTAAAGTCAATGGAAAAAACGCAGGAAAAACACAGCTATCAAAAATGCAGTAAAAACGCACATAAAACGCGCAAAAAATGTGCAAAAAACGCAGACAAGATCATAGCTAATCTCCTGTCAAGGACTCTAGGATCCTCAGGTTTTGCTTAAAAAACGTCCTGTGGGCGCATACCCTAACACTGAGCTGCAGCACTGAGAAAATGGCGAGCAGGGTGAAATGGCCGGGTTTTATATGGCCAGGGCATGTGACATGGCCAGCCAATGACACAGATCCTTTTGTGAAAAAAGTACACTTTCCTCTATGCATGCTGATAGGCTGACACACTGGACCACCCACAGTAAGTAAGCGGCAAAGAAAAAATATGGAGATCTGTATTATTTCAGCACACACGTCTCCACAGCCCCCCTCCCACCCGCTATTTATTCCTAGACACTGAAACTCATAATTACGTTCACCAAAAGCATTACTGTGAATAGTCAGTAACGCTTTTGGTGAACGAAGCGTTATCAAACAAAAACTCGTATTACCGTATTTTTAGCAAATTGTTCGAATTCGTCAAATGACTCGAACATAGCCCAAAACAGGTCGAATTTGAATTTGGCGAACAATTCTAATCGAACATCGCTCATGTCTAGTTAGCTCATGGAAATCTCACGTCTCATGCCCGCAGCACCGCTACACCTCTGTAGCAAGGAATATGCGTCCTGGCTTCAAAGGCACACTGTAAATGATTCAAAGTCTTCTACACTTCCGACAAAATCTTTTTTTTTTTCCAAATTGGATTCTCACAATAGTATTAGACAGGGATGGTTAGGCAGGGAATTTTGACACACACATGTGTCTGCTGCTAGGTTAGAGGATTTAGAAGACCTGAGATATTTTGTTTAAGGCTGAAGGTACACTAAGTGTGTGCCTCACGCGAGTGCAATGCGAGGGAGACTCGCACTCGCGTTGCGAGAGAAATGCAAGTTCAATCACAGGATGCTGCGATTGAATGCGATTTCCTCACGCGAGTGTCAATGCAAAGTATATGGGTGCAAGTCAAACTCGCACCCATAAAAATATAAAGGACCAGGAACAGTCATAGTACTGGGCACACATCAAATGAAGCATTTAGAAGAAAGAGACCAGAGATGTTTTTGTGACCCAGATTAAATCACCCGAATGTCCACACACATATTTGCAGTACAAAAGTTTTAATTAAGTTACTGGTGGTACAAAAAACAGGCAACAGTCAAGGGGCGCCCCTTGAGAAAGCCGGACGCGAAACACATGTTGGGGCCCCTGAGACGAAGGCAGGAGTGCACTGGACCCCTTAATCACACCCATGGGTAAGTGGGTAAGTGTCAGTTAGAGTGCCTGCAGCTTTGACTGCACAGATTAGGTGACACCTCACCACAGCGCTTTCGCTGTTGTGGTCTGTCCCTCTTTAAGCACAGGCATTTCTTTCTTAGCAACCAGGGTGAGGGTACCTCTGTCCCTTTGCATCTCCTGCCACCCTCTCCCACTTCCCTCTTCGACACTGTCCTTGTTTACCTTTGACTGTTGCCTGTTTTTTGTACCACCAGTAACTTAATTAAAACTTTTGTACTGCAAATATGTGTGTGGACATTCGGGTGATTTAACCTGGGTCACAAAAACATCTCTGGTCTCTTTCTTTTCAAACTCGCACCCATACAGCACACGGTGAGATAGTCACACATGTGTGCTGTAAAAATTGCTTCAAACTCTGCAGCTGTGAAAGCTGCAAAGTTTGAATTTGCCAGTTTCCCAGTACAGTAACCAATCATCTGTCACCGCTGTGACAGCAGCGGTGATAGATGATTAGTAAAAATAAAGCTGATGTCCAAATTTTACAAATCCTGGGGTTTTACTGCATATTAACCCCATCTGCAGCCTCTGTGCGGCATATCAGCACAGAGTTTGCAGTTGCGGCTAATAAGCCTATTACTGAAGGGTTAAGCCGATGTTAGTGTGGTGCCAACTTGTGTCCAGGCAGTATGCACACTCCCTGGACAGATGCTGACATCACACCCTGGATGTGCAGGGGTTAATAGTTGTTTAAACAAAATTAATTGTCGGGTATTAGAAATTATCAGTAAATGCTGGCGGCTCCTGACAGGAGCTGTCTGAGGTACTGTACGCTATTAGTGTCCAGTACATGCCCAGCCGGCTCCTGCCAGGAGCCACCGGGTATATACTGTACGTAAATAGCGTAGGTACCTCGGACAGCTCCTAATTGGAGCCACCGGGTATGTACTGTACTCTAATAGTATACAGTACCTCGGAGAGCACCTGTCAGGAGCTGCCAGCATTTACTGATAATTTCTAATACCTGACAATTAGCGGCTTTTTGTTTAAACAACTATTAACCCCTGCACAGCCAGGGTGTGATGTCAGCATGTGTCCAGGAGTGTGGACACTCCCTGGACACAAGTTGGCACCACACTAACATCTGCTTAACCCTTCAGTAACAGGCTTATTAGCCGCATCTGCAGCCTCTGTGCTGACATGCCGCACAGAGGCTGCAGATGGGGCTAATATGCAGCGAAATCCCAGGATTTTTTAATTTTGGACATCAGCTGTATTTTTAATAATCATCTATCATCGTTGCTGTTATGGCAGTGACAGATGATTGGTTTCTTTACAGTCCCAGACAAAAATTATGTCGCTTATCCATGTTATGTAAATAAAAGCTTATAACCTGACATTAAATTCATCCATTTGTTGTATAAATTACTCTTTTGAAAGCTGAAACCCTCCCAAATCTGGTTTAGGTTACGAAAATAAATTGGTATCAATGCTGAAATTTTGATCATTTAATGAACATAGAATGGTCAGATTTTGGCAAGACAAAAGTTTTGTCGCCCACAGAAAGTAATGTGATATTCAAAAAAATAATTAACTTAAAATACAAATACTGTATATGTTGCATAACATTGGTGAATGAAGTTGTGGTGCTATTAGAGTCATATTTAATATTTTGTGTGACTTCCATGAGCTTGAAGGACTGCATCCATACAGATCAACAATGATTCATGCAATTTATTAATGAAGTCATCAGGAATAGCAAAGAATGCAGTCTTACATGCCTCCCAGAGTTCATCTAGATTCTTTGGTTTTGTCTTGCAAGCTTCCTCTTTCATCCTACCCCAAACATGCTCAATGATGTTCATGTCTGGTGACTGGACTGGCCAGTCCTTGAGCCCCTTGATCTTTTTTGCCTGGAGTAACTTTGTTGTAGAGATGGATGAATGACATAAAGCACCATCCTGCTGCAGAATTTAACCCCTTTTATGATTTGGAATGTAAAGGTAGCTAATACTTCTTGATATTTTAGGCTATTGATATTGCCTTCCACCTTGCAAATGTTTCGCACACACCCATACTGAATGTAACCCCAGACCATGATCTTTCCACTACCAAATTTAGATCCATACCGGCTCCAGTAGGTCTCCTGCAGTATTTGTGGTGTATGTGGTGCAATTCTACTGAAGATTCATCAGAGAAATCCACCTTCTGCCACTTTTCCAGCGGCCATCTGTTTAGCAGGCTATGGGACTTTATGCAAATGCCACACAATTTTTTGCCTTTTGTTTAGTACTGGCTTCTGGGCACTGATTCGACCATGGAGGCCATTTCAAGACAGAATCCTACAAACTGTTCTAGTTGACACAGGGACTTGAGGTGACCAGGCCTGTTGGAGCTCTGCTCCAGTGGAAGAGGGGGCTTGCTTTGGATTTTCTAATCAACAAACGTTCCTCCTGAGCAGTTTTCTTGTGGGGTCTGCTGAGGGGCTTGTCAAACACATCTCCAGTCTCTTCAAATCTTTTTTTAATTCTTTGTACTTGATGCTGAGACACATTAAAGGTGCCAGCCACCTCTGCAGTGGATCTGGTCTTCACCTCTTGATAATCAAAACTATGGTCGCAGGGTGGATTTTTGGCATGTTGTCAGAGCTCAAATTGCAGTTCAAGTGAAGGCCTGGGGTGCTGGGTTTCTTTTTATACACATTTAATAATTAACCAATCATTTACGGAGCACAGGTGAGGATGTAAACTAGGATTGGGTGCATTATATGACCAGGCGACAAAACGTTTGTCTTGCCAAAATCTGACCATTCTGTGTTCATTAAATGATCAATGCAAATTAAAATTAATTGAAATTAATTGAAATTAATACAACCAGTGGATGAATTTAACTTCAGGCTATAAGCGATTATTTACATAACATGGATAAGCGACATAACTTTTGTCAGGGACTGTACTGGGAAACCAGCAAATTTAAATTCTGCAGCTTTGACAGCAACGGAGTTTGAATTCACCGGTAAATGCTGTCCGCGGCCATGAAGTTTGCTTCAGGACCGCAGGCAGCATCACACTCACACGCACCATGCACGCAGTCACAAAACACACTCGCAGCACACTCACATGCATACAGCCATACACACTCACCCACATGCACCACACTCATACCACACTCACAGCAAACTTGCACAACACTCGCATCACAGTCATGCATCAAACACTCTCCGTGCCTCCAGCCTAAGAGCTCTTTCCTTGCAGGTAGTTTATTTGTTAAGCCTATCTCAGGTGTAGTTTTTGTGACCACTCCCTTCACTTTAAATATTCACGTGTTCCATCATCTGATGCTGGTTATAGAATTAATTTCTATGTTGATCTGTCGGGTTCAAATTTACTGTTCCACTCCCTCGCCAGTCATCCCAGATTAGACTATGAACATATGGTACCAGATAAGAGTAAATCAGACTGAGAGTCCGGTTCAAACTTATAATATGTTCGTTGCTTTATTAAGCAATGGCAATGGTCACAGCAACTGCCCTTTATTTCCGGGTACACAGCATTTTATACTCTAAAGACTAGGCGTGAAATGGCCAGGACAAGGTGGGATTAGATGGGAGTTAGGTGGGGTTAGGCTAATACATCTATCTCTGTTAGTAATAATTAGTCTTTTGTCTTCTGTGCTGAATCCATCCTTCATCACATCATGATGTCTTCTCTTGGCCTCTGGTATGCAGAATATCTCTAGCTTCCCATGGTACAATCTGGTGTAGGCACAGCGAGGACCAATCAGCTTGTCCATTTTCAAGGCAACTTCTGCACAGCTATATCTTCTTTCCAGCATACACATCTAAAGAGACACTTTGTTTACAAAACAGTTCCTTGTTCACAGATTCATAGTGGGAAAGAAAGAGAGAAAGAAATAGATGGAGGGGGAAGAGAGACAAAGAGAGAAGAGAAAAAGAAGAGAAAGAGAGAAGATGTTGGATATGTACCTGAATACAGAAAAAACGTATTGTTTCATTTAATACTATATGAGTATAAAAGCTAAGATTAATAAATAAGATATAATCCATCCTTCACAGATCCACCATCGAAAAAGCAAGTCTGGAAACTGCTGAAGTGGTGTCACTTGCAGCCCTGGTGCTTCGCTGCAACTGTGGAGGTGGAATATGTGGCGCCCCTGCAACCAGGTGGCCACAAAAGGAAGTTCAGCCAGGTAAGGCAAGACGGTTGACAAAACACCCACACAGATGCACACACCGACCCTACGCCTAGGACTCTAAGTTGGGCAAGGGGTGTCAGGTGTTAAGAGAAGTGGGTGGAGTGTAAATGAGCACTGACAAAGTGGGTGGAGAGACCAACACAATAAAAACTTGGAAACACACGGGGGCAGTCAAGAGAAGAGGGAGAGAGAAGAAGTCAGAACAGTGGGAGAGCGGAAAGTGAGACAGAACAGAACAGAGAAAGAGTCTTCCCAGGAGGTTTTGGGTTCCCTGGAGGCGCAGAATCCTGTGAGGCACAGACCCTAGGAGACTCTCAGGAAGCTGGGAAAAGGTGTATGACAGTCCGCGCCACCGGGTACCAAGGAATCACCTGGGATGCAGGAAGTTATTTCAAGCTTAATCTTTATTCACCAACATGTTTCAGCGCTCCACCTGGCGCCTTCCTCAGGGATATTACAATGCACAAGTGCAGTGGGGTTTATATAGCACCACACATGATTAGCTATGGGTGTGCCAGAGGGGTGTGTGACATCACAAAGTGGGCGTGGTTACAAGTTTTGGAGCCTTTTTCACTAACATATCAAACTAAACATCATTTTAATCACAAACTGGTAAACATTAGTTAAAAATCACAGCATGAAAATGAGCTAAAAGACATCTCGAATTCCACGACGAAAAAGCATATAAAACCATTGCTGCTATCCATGCTGGCAAAAAAATAAATAAAAAATATGTGACTTTATACTGCTGCCTTCAGGTGGGATCGAACTTATGTTTTTGCCATTATAGGGTACCTGACTTGTATTCTAGTGACTTGTGCCACTATAGCTGGTGGATGTTGCTGTTGCATATAGATCTTAAGTATTGCATAATATATTTCTTTTTCTTTTATAGGACTATCTATAATGGTGTCTATCAGTCTTCCACTTATGAAGATGTAAGAAACTGAAACCGAACAGCAAGGAAGGATTAAAACATGATCGATAAAAAATACTAAAAAAATGGATAAAATAAAATTCTCTACAGTGGCTATGTTTCTCTTGTCATTCTTCAGTATGTGATGGTGGATAGGTGGTAGAGCCATAAGGCTGAGCTCACAATCCCAAGGAGTTGGTGTGGGTTCCATCCCCTCATCTATCAGGTGTTCATATTAGGTACATGTGGGTTGTAGTGTGGGGAAATAGATGGGTAAACAATTAATAGTTACATTATTAAAGACGGGCAAAGATTCAACTCTGTATTTATGTAATTCTAATACCTATAGCCCTAAAAAAGTGGGGGGGTCAGGGGTGGGGGTCAACATTCTTGTGTTCTGCCAATATAGTTTGCTCTTGCGATGTTGTATTCACAAGATGGCAGTGAAGTGCTAGTCAATGTGTTAAATGTGAACTGGTGTCTCTAGTGACTATTGTATATCTGCAGATTTGATATAAATCCTGTTGTTGTAAAAATAATAAAAATAATAATGAATGAATAGTAAAAACACAACATGCAAAAATAATGTAGTGATAAAAAGGAATAAATAGTACACAATTATCTAATCTATGTGGATTTATAAGGAATCCCAGGAGCTGACTTTGAGGTATTCCTATCAACAACCAGTAGAACACTATATATATATCATAAAAGTCGAATAATAAATCATCATTCCTAGATTGGGACTGTGGATATGTATAGTGTGCTTATATTTAGGGACAACATTAAAATAAATATGATTATTCAAAATCTATATTAGCTCTGAGATCACATTCAATCCATTTGGTTTGAGTGTGTTAAGTTTAAATATCCAATATTTTTCTCTTTTTTTCAATTGTTCAAATCTATTAGGAACTAATTCAGAAATGTGGTCAATAGGTGTAATTTTGATCAACTTGGTATTCCTTTTGTGGTGAGTGTCATAATGCCATGATACTCCATGATTCTTAAAGCCATTTTTTATGTTAGACCGATGTTTATTGAGCCTCTCATGAAGGGCTCTCATTGTCCTCCCCACGTATTGTTTCCCGCATGGGCATTCCATCAAGTAGATAACGAATTTCGTTGTGCAATTCATGTTATACTTGATTTTAAACTGTTCCTTTGATGTAGAGGATATAAAAGTATCTGTTTGCAGAATGCTCTCACAACACACTTTTATTGCATTGTGTGACCCTTTTTGGGGCTATATCAATGTCTTTAGACAAATTTTTAGTTCTCAATCTACTGGGTGCTACTATCCCCTTTATATTCGGGGCTCTCCGGAAAGTTATGCCCGGTCTCTTGGGAATGATATTCCTCAGTATGGGGTCATTCTGTAGTATGTGCCAATGTGACTGTATACAATCTCTAATTTTTCGGTGACAGTTATTGTATGTGGTAATGAAGTTCAGGGTCTTCATTTCGTCCGACACTCTGATCTTTTTCGTTTTCAGCAATGTGTCCTGTAGGATGTCTCTGTTATATTTTTGCGTATCCTCCACTAATTTCTTAGGGTACACTCTGTCCAAGAATCTTTTTTTCAGGATTTCTGATTGCTGTATATAGTCGGCTTCCAAGGTGCAATTTTTTCTTATTCTCCTGAACTGGTTGGTAGGTATATTTCTCAACCATCTTGCATGGTGGCCACTCTGGTAGTTGATATATGAATTCTTGTCCGTTGGTTTGAAGAAGGTTTTTGTTTGAACTTCTGTGTTGGTTGAGAAGATTGTGAGGTCCAGAAAATTTATGAGATTTTCATGTATCGTGGGGTCTAAGGTTATCCCCCATGTGTTGCTGTTGATTTCTGTCACAAAATCATCAAAATTCCCTTGCTCTGTGTCCCATATCAGGAACAAATCATCTATATATCTCTTATATAGTTTGATACCATTTTTCTGTGTATTGTTGTAAATATGAATATGTTCGAAAAGCCCCATGAACAAATTAGCATAGGAACATGCAGTTTTTGACCCCATGGCTGTGCCATGTTTCTGATGGTATATTTTGTTGTCAAACATGAAGTAATTATTGTACAAAATGAATCTGAGTCCATCCAGAATAAATTTCATAGTTCCTGTATCCATCTGTATGTCTTTATTGAGGTAATATTCGGCACAAATGAGTCCGATTTCATGGCTTATGTTCGTGTATAACGAGTTGACATCCATTGTAGCCAATCTGTATGTGTCTTTCCATGTTAGACCCTTTAAGGTTTTTATAAGATCTGTTGAATCTTTAGTGTAACTATCTAATTGTGTAACATACTTCTGTAATTTGGAATCAATTAGGGCTGCCAGGTTACTTGTCAAGGAGTCTATCCCAGAGATAATGGGCCTTCCCGGAGGTTCTGTAAGACTTTTGTGAATCTTTGGTAGATGATACAAAAAAGGAACTTGTGGTTGTCTTTTTGTGAGGAATTTTTTAATATCAGTAGTAATAATATGTTCATCATGGGCTGTGTCAATGAGCTGGTTGTAGAGTTTAAGAAGTGTCGGATGAGGGTCCTCATACACTTGTCTATAGAATTTCTCATCTGAGAGTAGCCTTAATGCCTCATTTTTATAATCAATGCTGTCTTGGATCACGATTCCACCTCCCTTGTCAGCTGCACGAATTACTATTTCAGTATTTTCTCTCAGGTTTTTCAACGCTTCTTCTTCTTTCTTAGTGAGGTTTCTTTTGTTCCGAACGTTTTTACTATCAATTCCATCGCTCTTTATTAGTGTTTCTGTTTTGAGGTCGTTCAATAATAGGTCCTGGAAGGTCTCGAGGAAGTGACCCCTGCTTTCTAGTGGATAGAAGTTGGATTTTGCTCTAAATTTTTTGGTGGATGGGGTCATGTCATAATTTTCTTTTTCAGGTTGCAGGAAAAAGTGCCTTTTTAAAGTCAATTTCCTTATAAATTGATGCACATCTATAAAGAGTTGGAAGTCATTCAGTCTATTTGTAGGACAAAATAATAGTCCTTTTTCAAGGACTTCTGATTCCTCCTTGGATAAAACATATTTGGACAGGTTAATAATGTTACTGTTCTCCTTCTTCTTCCGTTTTAATCTCGGAAGCTGATTTTTACTTTTTTTCTGGATTCCTCTCCCTCTTTTCCCTCTTCTTTTTTTCTTTTTCCAGTATTCGGACTGAAAAATCTCGTGATGTCCCGGTTTGTCCCTCTGACTGTGGCTAAAAAAGGCACAACCCCATTATTTTTATTCTTTGAATTATCTAGGATCACTCTATGCGTGTCATCCTTTTGTTTGACTATATTCTTGTCTGGTTTGTTATGATTATCACTGAGCTCTATATGGTTTTGGACATTAGTTGTGTCATCCACTTTCTCTTCAATGTCAGTTATCTCTATAAGGTTGATCTCTTTCTTTTGATTGCTTGGTTTTACATTATTTGATTTTTCATTACCATGCAGAATGATTGGCTCAAGGGGTTTCTCTCTATTTATTTTTTCTATTAGTTCTTTTATCTTTCTAAGGTGCTCAACATCATTAATTGTGGTTGTGTAAGAGGTCAAAGTTTTCTCAGGACTGTGACTTACTTGTGTGTGATTTTGTTTATTTGGGGACAAATTTTTATGGATTTCTGCCACTACAGTTATTTGGTTGCCTTTTTTGTTGTGTGCTAGATCTGTTACTGTTCTATTATTTAAGTCATTGAGTTTTGTTATATCCACTGCACCATTTTCATCAAAAATCTCATCTGAGAAGATGCTTGATATTTCATCTTCATCAATCTCTATGTCCTCTATCGTTTCAGTTTCCACTAATGTGGTCTTGGTACTGCTATTTGTCCTTGTCCCTACTCTTGTGTCTAGATTAGCAGGTTGAATGTTTGTAGTCATTTCGTCTGGTAGTATCTGTGCCCTATTTATAACCTGTGTGGTAATAGTTCCTCTGTCCGAGTCACTGGCTTTAATAGTGGTAGGTTCATTGTTATTATTGTTTCTATTAGTACCCTTTGTCTCATGGTTTTTTTGTCTCCTGGAGCTATTAGAGAAACTCCTTGTTCTCTGCTCCTTAGGTTCAATAGGGGTTCTGTTTGGTGTTCGGTTCCTCCTATATATATTGTTTTCCGCCCCTGTCTGTCTCTGTTTAATTTTCTGCTCTTTCTCATGATGGTATCGTGTTCAATTTGTGCTAGATTGGTGCTTATATTTGCATAGATCCTTTTAAATTCAGGACAGGTGTGGAATCTATTTAAGTTATCACTTATTAAGTTGATCTCTTCGGTTGCTGTATCAGCTAACTTGGCTCTTTTATCATACAGTATGCTTAACAGAGTATTCATGCATTTATTAAGTACAAACTTCCAATTATTTGAAAACACATCATCATCCGGAAAAGGGGAATTGAGAACCAGCCTTAAGCCCCTTGGGCAAATGTTCTCCTCAATGTATATCGCTAAAAAGCGTGCATCAACTCCGTATTGTACCTCTCTTTTGAGAGAGTCCTCCAAAGTATGCAAAAGTTTCTTCATATTGTCCAAATCCTCAGTATTAAAGTCATTACTCACAGTTACCTCCTTATCCGGAGGGGAAATAATCGTGCCAACAGTACGCTGTATAAGCTTCTCCCTGGAAGCAAATCTTCCACTTAAATAATCCATTTTAAAAACGATCAGTTTATGCTGCACTCTGTTCCAATCAGGACGCACACGTCCAAGACAACCGTGACTCTCCCACAGAAACGATGTGTCACTGTACCAATATAAAAAGGGAACAAGAGGCGCAATAGTGCCCTATCGCTCAGACACTAAAAGATGAGAGGTATAAAGTCAAAACCACTCACCTATTCCAGTTGTGATGACCCACAACTGGCTTGAAGGCATACAATCAATACCGGCTGCAGCAGGACCTCCACCAACCACTCGCACGTGGGAAGACTCTCAGGAAGCTGGGAAAAGGTGTATGACAGTCCGCGCCACCGGGTACCAAGGAATCACCTGGGATGCAGGAAGTTATTTCAAGCTTAATCTTTATTCACCAACATGTTTCAGCGCTCCACCTGGCGCCTTCCTCAGGGATATTACAATGCACAAGTGCAGTGGGGTTTATATAGCACCACACATGATTAGCTATGGGTGTGCCAGAGGGGTGTGTGACATCACAAAGTGGGCGTGGTTACAAGTTTTGGAGCCTTTTTCACTAACATATCAAACTAAACATCATTTTAATCACAAACTGGTAACAAACATTAGTTAAAAATCACAGCATGAAAATGAGCTAAAAGACATCTCGAATTCCACGACGAAAAAGCATATAAAACCATTGCTGCTATCCATGCTGGCAAAAAAATAAATAAAAAATATGTGACTTTATACTGCTGCCTTCAGGTGGGATCGAACTTATGTTTTTGCCATTATAGGGTACCTGACTTGTATTCTAGTGACTTGTGCCACTATAGCTGGTGGATGTTGCTGCAATGTGTCCTGTAGGATGTCTCTGTTATATTTTTGCGTATCCTCCACTAATTTCTTAGGGTACCCTCTGTCCAAGAATCTTTTTTTCAGGATTTCTGATTGCTGTATATAGTCGGCTTCCAAGGTGCAATTTTTTCTTATTCTCCTGAACTGGTTGGTAGGTATATTTCTCAACCATCTTGCATGGTGGCCACTCTGGTAGTTGATATATGAATTCTTGTCCGTTGGTTTGAAGAAGGTTTTTGTTTGAACTTCTGTGTTGGTTGAGAAGATTGTGAGGTCCAGAAAATTTATGAGATTTTCATGTATCGTGGGGTCTAAGGTTATCCCCATGTGTTGCTGTTGATTTCTGTCACAAAATCATCAAAATTCCCTTGCTCTGTGTCCCATATCAGGAACAAATCATCTATATATCTCTTATATAGTTTGATACCATTTTTCTGTGTATTGTTGTAAACCACCTATCCACCATCACATACTGAAGAATGACAAGAGAAACATAGCCACTGTAGAGAATTTTATTTTATCCATTTTTTTAGTATTTTTTATCGATCATGTTTTAATCCTTCCTTGCTGTTCGGTTTCAGTTTCTTACATCTTCATAAGTGGAAGACTGATAGACACCATTATAGATAGTCCTATAAAAGAAAAAGAAATATATTATGCAATACTTAAGATCTATATGCAACAGCAACATCCACCAGCTATAGTGGCACAAGTCACTAGAATACAAGTCAGGTACCCTATAATGGCAAAAACATAAGTTCGATCCCACCTGAAGGCAGCAGTATAAAGTCACATATTTTTTATTTATTTTTTTGCCAGCATGGATAGCAGCAATGGTTTTATATGCTTTTTCGTCGTGGAATTCGAGATGTCTTTTAGCTCATTTTCATGCTGTGATTTTTAACTAATGTTTGTTACCAGTTTGTGATTAAAATGATGTTTAGTTTGATATGTTAGTGAAAAAGGCTCCAAAACTTGTAACCACGCCCACTTTGTGATGTCACACACCCCTCTGGCACACCCATAGCTAATCATGTGTGGTGCTATATGAACCCCACTGCACTTGTGCATTGTAATATCCCTGAGGAAGGCGCCAGGTGGAGCGCTGAAACATGTTGGTGAATAAAGATTAAGCTTGAAATAACTTCCTGCATCCCAGGTGATTCCTTGGTACCCGGTGGCGCGGACTGTCATACACCTTTTCCCAGCTTCCTGAGAGTCTTCCCACGTGCGAGTGGTTGGTGGAGGTCCTGCTGCAGCCGGTATTGATTGTATGCCTTCAAGCCAGTTGTGGGTCATCACAACTGGAATAGGTGAGTGGTTTTGACTTTATACCTCTCATCTTTTAGTGTCTGAGTGATAGGGCACTATTGCGCCTCTTGTTCCCTTTTTATATTGAGACCCTAGGAGAGATAGCCCACTCCATAGCCTGGAGGTGACGGGAAGGAGAAAGAGACTAAAAGAGACCCCACAGCTGAGAAGGTGGGAGGACAAGGGCCCGGCAGCCACATACATCTTAGCTGGCTGGAGGCACCCTTAGAAACAGTGACTGACAGAAGAAGCCTTGTGTGCCCAAATATCTGAACCTGGGACACTGGAGGGCTAGGCCAAAACCAGAGAACCGGGTCTGAAGAACTGACCGGGGATTCCAGACCCTAATCATAAGACACACTGGTGGGGGGCAGAAACTTTATGTGCTGCAGCCTAACTTTCCACCACAGACTAGGACACAGTTGTCATACTAGGACTGGTGACCCTGACTGCAAGGGAAAAATTTTTCACCCGTGAGTCTGCGACAACCAGACTGAACCCAGGGGCGAGGTACTACGTTAACACTGAGAGAGTGGCCTGAAAGGACTTTGAGGGAGAAACACAGAAATTCTACCTGAGCTGCACAGTTTGAGTTGCCCGGAGCAGTGTAAATTGTGTGAACTGTACTGAAAGAACTGTGAACTGTAAACTGTTGTCCTGGAAAGACCTAAAGTAAAGTACCCAGTAAGCTCATCACTGCCTGAGACTGTTTACTTCCAGCGTCACAGTAAAGTCCCGCCTGAGAGGCCACAGACTGTCATCCCTGCACACTGGCTGGAGAGCCGCAGCTTTGAAGTAAGTGAACTGCACTGCACACGATCCGTCACGGGCCCATCCAACACTACTACTTCTGCCCTGGTGACCCTCAGCCCTACCCGAGGAGGGATTACCATCCACGCTGCCTAAGTCACCGTCCCCAGCAGGAATACAGCAGCGGTGGTTCTACTACCCACATACCCGGGTGGCGTCACGACAAAACCCCTGTAAATAACCCCCTTTTGGACTGATCCCAGGCCATGGGATCGGGTCACACCTACCGTGATACCCCAGAGAGACAGCACCGGCCCAGCTCTCGAATACCCCATAGCCTTGGGGCGCATCAGAATATGTCTTTTCTGTCTATGTCCTTCTGTCTATCCTCCCTCACCTGTGTCTTATTACTGCATCGGTGAAGACTAGTGAGCTCACCAGCCTTTGCACTATGCAGGGTGAGTAGAGGGATAGTGAGTGATCTGTAAATTGATTCATATTGCCCAAAACCAGACAAGAATAATGGTAGCCTGGCTGCATGATTGCAGCCTGGTATGTATCCCACTGAAATACTCCAGCATTTCAAGGTCTGGTCAGGGGCTATAGGCAGAGAAGAGGCTAGTCTGATTGTTTCAGGACTGCTTCTACCCACACCACTCTAGTTAATTGAATGGTCCCTCCTTATGTACATACATGGGGAGACTGATCTATTAACTACTGTGGGGAGAAACACGACACCTGGCTAATATAATCTAATCCTATGGTCGCAGTCCGATCTTTAAAGAGGACATTTCCATGTCTCTGTGGGGCTGCTGCCCCGATATATAGGCTTATAAAAACATACAGTAAAAATCCATGGAGGCGGGCCCTTGTGCTGCAGCCAGCTCGTAGCCCATGGGGCATTTCACAGCCCCTGCGTATCTGAACCGCCCATGTCCTCGTGCCAGTAATTTCCTCCTCGCTCTGTGCGTCCTTGTGGTGTTGACACAAGCACAGAGCAGGGTTGAGGTGCCCCGCCTCCCACTATGACGTCCTTTCATTTCCCCGCCCTGCTCCATAACACAATATGGAGCAGGGCGGGGAAATGAGAGGACGTAATAGCGGGAGGCGGGGCATGCACTGAGACCTTAAGTTCGCTCTGCGATTGAGTCAACACCACAAGGACGCGCAGGGAACGAGCGAGGTGGTACTGGACTTAGATTCACATCCATAGGGGGGGGTGACAGGTCCTCTTTAAATTATATTTTCTCTGAAATGCTGGATTCATGCTGACAGCAGCAGGAATTTACTGACAGGTTCTCTTTGAAAGGAATCTGCTACCAGGGTTTTCTGTCTTATCTTAGAGCAGCATAATGTAGGGGTAGAGACCCTAATTCCAACGTTGTATCATTTACTGGGCTGCATGTTGCTGATTTGATAGCATCAGTTTCTCTGCTGTAGATCTACCACTTCTCTGTATGACCCTGCCCACACCAGTGAATCACAGTTATTCATAAGTAGAAAGCTGCCAATGATTTGTGGTTGTATGGTTGGACTACCTGGCCACAGGTCAAATATTCCTCTATTGATAATCTCCAGCAATGATTTTATAAAAACTACAGCAAGCAGTCTAGTGAGTGACACATTGATGGTTTCAGGGTCTCTACATTTGTTGTGTTCAAAATAGGTGGCAAAAATCCTGGAGATAACTTCTCTTTAATTTCAAGATCAGAAAATTGAGAAAGCTTTGACTGGGCACCAGTGATATATATGTTCACCAGCAATCAACTCTGTCATGACTGGACCACATCTGTGGATAAGAGACACCTGCACCTAGAATGCTCGCTCTAATTAAACTCAATGTAGCAAATCCAAGGAAGAAGAAAGGAAAAGCAGTAACTCACCTCCGGCGCGAAACGGTGTGCTGTCATCCTTCACTGCACCCCTCCTCTCCCTGCATTATGTACCTGTAATTTGGAATAAAACTTCCTGACACAGGTGAGTGCGTTTTTTTCTACTCTTTGTTGCTATATACTATGATTCAAGCCTGCACCACTCGTCCGGACTTGCTTGCCTAACAAACACACGGGCATTAATTACCCCCTGAAGAGAGTTAGTTGCCCGCTTTTTTCTATTATATTTGATTAGAGTCTTCTTTTATTGTGCAAAACGGGTTACATAAGGTGCAGGGAGGGGGAGCTGAAGCCTTGGAGTCGATTTGCCTTTAAATTTCAAGGTACTTGGAGAAACCTCTTTGTTGAGTTAACAAAGGTCCTTAACAATATGTTACAAGATGTGAAATGGCCATAATATGGTAGGACGAGTTGTTGCTTTGTGCGTTTTCTTTACATTTAAGGAACACCAGAAAGAAGCATTAGTGGTGAGAGACTTGAGCTGCCTGCCGAAGCTCATCATCCAGCAATGCCAGCCATGTGTCTTTTCAATGTTAGGGAAAGCTGAATAGTAACATTAAAGGCTATATCCAGGATTTTTAAATCATTAAAAGGTAGGTAATTGCCATCTCTTTGCCTGTTGTGCTCCAAACCATTCACCACCGCCACAGAGCGGCCACAGACCGCTCCGGCATGGGATAACATGGCTGATGGCTGTGTAAACAGAGCGGCGGCTTCTTTCCGCTCTGCTCTGTGGAAGAGGCAGGACCTCATAATGATTAACAGCCAGCTCCCTGTTACCTAATTGGGGAGCTGGCTGTTATTAAGCATGACGTTGGGTATGGCACCCGTCAACGGAGTGGGGAAGCCACCTCTCTGTCAAAGTGATGTTGCTGACATCACTTTGACAGAGAGGTGGCTTCCCACTCCGTTGAAAAGCTGCAAAATTGCCAACTGCTTAGGGCAGCTTCCCACTGCGGTCAGGTCTGGTCCGGGGCTGTCAGGGATGAACCTGACGACCCCGGACTGGATCAGCACACAGAACTGGAGGGCTAATTTGCCCTCCGGTCCGCTGTGCAACTGCACGCAGCTGCCGTCACTGATAGGTCAGGACCGCGGCTCGCGAGCTAGCCACGGTCCTGACCTATCAGCTGTGGCAACTGCGTGCAGCTGCACACCAGACCGGAGGGCAAATTAGCTCAAATTATCCCTGACAACCCCGGACCGGACCTGACCGCAGTGTGAAGCCACCCTTAGGCACTTTTTTCTAACTCCCGGATATTCCCTTTAAATGACCACTGATTTTCCTGAAGTCTTATCTTTCCCATGGGATCTTTATTTTCTGAAGACAAGACATGATTTCCTTCCCCAAAAATGCATTTGTAGTATATGAAGCCATTTTAACCTATCTGCATTATCCGTGAGGCACTTAGCAGGTGTAAACTTTGCAGCTGTTAGTAGTCATAGTCCTGGCAAGCATGGGACTCAAGCTGCTTTGTCTTCGGATGTGGAGGGAATATATATAAAGGCAATAATAAAATTCAATTCAATAAGAGAGAAACTCCAGCAATTTAGATGTTTCCAAGATTAAAATTTCCAATTTATTTTATACATTAATAAGCTTCACAATTCGAAGGCATACACTGTCACAAACAGACACAATTCGGCACTAGGTCTTACTCATGGTCTAATGGTGGCCATATTGGAACACATATATATATATGTCTCAATACAGAGTTTGAAAAACTGGGCACTACCCGTGTTAAACAACTTAGGCAGATTCAAAAAATCCTTGCTGACTGAGGGTTTTCAACCAAAGGAGGTGCTCACTTAATGTAAGTGCACAATGTAGTTAAAAAGAAAAAAGACAGTGGCACTCACCGAGTTGATCTTCATAATTTATTGCGGTTTTCAATGGAACATTCCGTAGGAGCAAGTGGAGAGGGAGGGAGGTGCGGGAGCGAGGACGACGGCAACCGTTACGCGACTCAGCGGCCGCTTCTACGGGTCCTGACATCATGATTTTTAACTACATATATATATATACACCTGGTAATTAGTCATGTGATGGGTGAAGACACATCTAATTCCCAGTGGAAGGTTTGAAATGTGGAGACTGTATCCCTGATGAACTCAGGTTACCCCTAGACTAGGACTAACATTAAAGATTGACTGGCGACACTTCTGTGTGAAATGTGCTAGCTAGAAAAAACATTAAGACAAAGGGAAATCTGCTGCACACTAAAACTACCGTATATACTTGTGTATAAGCCGACCCCCCTACTTTTGCCCCCAAAACCTGGGAAAACCTATTGACTCGTGTATAAGCCGAGGGTGGACCCCAGCACAAGTATACAGCCCCCAGCAGTGTGGTATACAGCAGCCTCCCCAGTGGTAGTATACAGCAGCAGCCCCAGTGGTATATACAGCAGCAGCCCCAGTGGTAGTATACAGCAGCCCCAGAGGTATATACAGCAGCCCCAGTGGTAGTATACAGCAGCCCCAGAGGTAGTATACAGCAGCCCCAGTGGTAGTATACAGCACCCCAGAGGTATATACAGCACCCCAGAGGTATATACAGTAGCCCCAGTGGTAGTATACAGCAGCAGCCCCAGTGGTAGTATACAGCAGCAGCCCTAGTGGTATATACAGCAGCAGCCCCAGTGGTATATACAGCAGCAGCCCCAGTGGTAGTATACAGCAGCAGCCCCAGTGGTAGTATACAGCAGCCCCAGAGGTAGTATACAGCAGCCCCAGAGTAAATATACAGCAGCCCCAGAGTAAATATACAGCAGCCCTTAGGTAGTACACAGCAGCCCCAGAGGTATATACAGCCCCAGAGGTATATGCAGCCCCAGAGGTATATGCAGCCCCAGAGGTATATGCAGCAGCCCCCCCATATCAGTATACAGGCCCCCCCTTGGGTAGTAATCCTGTAAAGGAAGAGATTAGTATACTTATCCCTCCGCTGTCCCGCTGCCGCTGTCCCGCCGCCATCACACTCCTCCATCTGCATCCAGCGTTTTCCGTCTTCTTCCGGCTTCCTCCTCTGTCGCGCAGGCAATGACGTCATTGCCTGCGCCCACCGGAGGAAGCCGGAAGAAGCGAAGACGCTGGATGAAGAAGGAAGAGCGCGATGGCGGTGGCAGGACAGCGGCAGCGGGACAGCGGAGGGATAAGTATACTAATCTCTTCCTTTACAGGATTACAACCCAAGGGGGGGCCTGTATACTGATATGGGGGGGGCACTGTATACTGTATACATTGTATACAGTATACAGTGACTCACGTATAAGATGAGGGGGGACTTTTCAGCCCAATTTTTGGGCTGAAAAACTCGGCTTATACGCGAGTATATACGGTAAGTAAAATGTGAAGTAGCATACTGACTAGTGAATGCAAATGGCAAGGCAATGAGTAAAGCTAATTCAAGTGTGAATGGAGCAAAAAGGCATTGCAAAAACTGCTTCAAGATACAGAGAAAAAAATATGAGAATTTAGGTGATGCACTGGCCATAGCATGGGAGCCCGATAACCAACATCAAGGTCTCTCATCTTATAGGGTCCTAACTTGTGCCTCTGCCTGTGGTGTGGAACTTCGTGCAAGGGTGTTTTATGCCACTAAGTGCAATTAAAAACTTGCATATAAGGGTGTGTCTAGGACCTAGGCTACAAGAAGATGGAGAATTTTAACATGGCTATAGGGATAAAATGTTAGTGCTATTACATTTTCTGGCTGTGCTCCCTCCCCATTCCTATAGCTATTCTTGTTGTAGCCTAGGTCCTAGACACACTCTTACATGCAGGTTCTTAATTGCACTTAGTGGCATAAAACACCAATACACGCAGTTTCACACCACAGGCAGAGGCACAAGGTTAGGACCCGATAAGATGAGACACCTTGACGTTGATTATCAGGCTCTCATGCTATGGTGAGTGCATCAGCTAAGTTGTCAATTTTTTTCTCTGTATCTTGAAGCAGTTTTAGCTATGCTTTTTTGCACCATTCACACTTGAACTAGCTTTACACATTGCCTTGCCATTTGCATTCATTAGCCAGTATTCTACTTCACATTATATTTAGGTGTTATTGTGCAGCAGATTTCACTTTGACCCCTGGATTAGGGACTGTATATATTTGTCAACCCAGGCACCTAATCTCTCTCCCAAAGATCCAATCCCCGCAATAATAGGGTGACATGGTGTCACGGGGTAGTATAGTGGATATGGGGTCAGGAGGCAAGATGGTAAGATGGCCAAGGCGTTCAGGGGAGCTAGTCTGACCCTTAGACTGGGGTTCCCTAACTCACCCTGTACCCAGAGGTACCCCAAATGGCAGAGAGGGCTGGGCCACCACCCTAGCTCTTTGCTCCTGGTCAGTCCTAGGCTAAGAGCCCCTACGTCCACCCACAAACCGGGAAAAGGGCAATCACTCCAATACAAGGGTAAAGCAGCCGCTCCAGCTAACAGGTCTGCACACCACAGGTCCTAGAAGAGAAATTAACTCTTTCTGTGACACCTCGTGGAGGGAAGTGCAACTATTTCTAGTCTGAGGGAATGGAGAACAGAATGCTAAGACACACCCGTCCACCTCCACCCAAAAGCTATTACGTTTTGGACGATTAGGTCCTTGATCACAAATATCGCTGGAAAGATAGAAATATATACAATCAGGTGCTCAATCTTTACAAGTGTTACATATTTACATTATATTTACAAAGAATATACACGTAATGTCCAGTACATCTAATGTCTAGTTACTGGAGATAAAACTGGAATGGTATCCACGGTCCGCGCTGCTGCTCTTTATCCAAGGAATCCACAAGAGGTTATTACCATCAAAAGTTCTTTATTTCATCACACCAACGCGTTTCGGTGCTGTCCCAGCACCTTCCTCAGGGACAGCACCGAAACGCGTTTGTGTGATGAAATAAAGAACTTTTGATGGTGATAACCTCTTGTGGATTCCTTGGATAAAGAGCAGCAGCGCGGACCGTGGATACCATTCCAGTTTTATCTTCTGATTTCCCGCGGTTTTGTGGCGTTGGTGGAGGTTCTGCAGCAGCTGCCTTATGCTTTTAAACTGGTTGTGAGTCTCACAACCATAAAAGGTGAGTGGATACACTTATAATCCACATAAGAACTATAGTGTCTGTTTGATAGGGCACAATCTGCGCCTCTTGTATCTCCCTTCTTTTCTAGTTACTGGAGATGTCCTTAGCAAGGATGCCAACAGAAGTCCAGAGCTACTTATGGTCTGGAAAATCCAAAAGATGAGAAACAGGGTAGAAAGGTACTAATAGGTTAGGGCTAAGAATCAGTAGTACAGTCATAAAGCATAGGTAGAGATAGAAGCAAAACCAATAAACGAGCAAGCCTACCCTTAGAATAGTTTGAGTTTCAGTAGCACGATGTATCCCTTATGGTCCCGTACAGGGTACAGAGTATGCCTAGCAGAGAAGATTGTATGTTAGATCAAATGAGGGATAGCGGACAATAGTAGGAGCAAGATAGTGCTATAGTGGATATAGTACTCTACAGAGTCGGACTGGGGTTTCTGGGGCCCACCAGGGAAATTGACTCCAGGGGCCCACTCACCCGCTATATGCAAATACCTGTTAGCCGTTATACCCATTATAGCGGTTACTCCTGCACATCACTCTGCGCTCACCATTACTGCGATGTACCATTACTGTAGTGTACATTAAAGGGATACTTTGGTGAAAACAAGTTACCAACAATCATCAGGTTCGGCAGGTGATCACTTAGTTATTGGTGGAATCCGACCAATCAAAACCACATCGTCGGAAGAATGTGGCACTTTTACCCCTTTTATTAACTGCAGCGGCGGTAATGATGTGACCGCGGCTCCATTCATTATCACTGGAGCTCCCAGAAAAAGGCAAACACAGCGCTCACAGCCACTGAGGGAGTGAAGGGATCATGGGCGAGCTGTACATCACCTCCAGTCTAATGGGGACAAGACAAACCTATGACTAAGGACTGTCTTTAAGGACATTGATTTAAATGTGCTTTTTAATACTTTTCTAATATAATGAATTTTTAAGGATCTAGATTTCAAGACTCTATGCTGGATATTTTTCTATTTTTTGGACACATAATGGGGATAAAAGCTGCACATTCAGCAGTCGCACCCCCACCAACTAATACCTTATTACATCCTTAGGCCATGTGCACACACTGAGTATTTGTTGAGTTTTTTTACCTCGGTATTTGTAAGACAAAACCAGGAGTGGAGCAATCAGGGGTAATATGTTCTGCATTTCTCACCATCTCCTGCTTCTGTCTTATGAATACTGAAGTGAAAACCTCACCAAATACTCACTGGGTGAACGTGGCCTTAGACGAGATAATTACTTGCTTTCTCTGGAGAACCTCTGTAAGTGCATTTTGCTGCTGCTATGTCAAAGGACAGGAAGGGGTTAAGCAACCAAGTTTTTAATATCTACTGGAAATAAAGAATTTTCCCCTTATTGATATCAGAAAAAAACTAATAATCAACCACAATCCACTATACCAAGACCAGTAATACCACATATAAAGGAGACATACCACCACACTGTGATCAGAGCACATATTACTACTAAACTGTGATCAAATACTACCAAGTGCAAGGTATAAATACTGCCACACCATGATAAGACCACATATAACCGACATATTGTAATTGAATAATTCCACATTCAAGGGACAAATACACAACGCCATGGACCAGAGCACATAATGCCACTACATAGTGACCAATAAAATCCGGTCAACCCATAGAAGCACCACCCAGCTCAAAATGGTTTGCCGTCGTCTGCTCCTTCCCCTCTCCTCTTACCTGATAAACCACAAGTTTGGTGCCAGACCCACTACTTCATGTCAGTACTCTGTGGTGCTCAGCTGTTTCTTCTTCAGTGTGAATAGTGACCAATAATACTACAATAATGAAGATTAAAAAAAGCTCTGTATATTTGGTCAGTGTAAATACAGTGATTATCAGTGACATTATACACAGAAACTCTGTATTTAGTGTCAGTGTACAGGTGATGCAGAGAACACCAATGACATTATACACAGGAACTCTGTATAGAGTGTCAGTGTACAGGTGATGCAGAGATCCCCAGTGACATTATACACAGGAGCTCAGTATACAGTGTCAGTGTACAGGTGATGCAGAGAACACCAGTGACATTATACACAGGAACTCTGTTTATAGTGTCAGTGTACAGGTGATGCAGAGATCACAATTGACATTATGCACAGGAGCTCTCTATATAGTGTCAATGTACAGGTGATGCAGAGAACACCAGTGACATTATACACAGGAACTCTGTATATAGTGTCAGTGTACAGGTGATGCAGAGATCCCCAGTGACATTATGCACAGGAGCTCTCTATATAGTGTCAATGTACAGGTGATGCAGAGATCACCAGTGACATTATACACAGGAGCTCTATATATAGTGTATAGTGTGCGTGGATAGGTAATACACCTACTCACCAGAGATGTATCTTGGTGAAGTCATTCATCTTCAGGTTTCTTCTTCCCCTGTTGCAGACAAATATCATGTCTTCTAGCCAGGACTCATCTCTGCAGAAAATAACACATTTATCTACTGTATAAAACTGATCACTTCCATAGCACATTCACACTTTTCCCAAGATTTCTACACTACATTAAACGACCAAAAAAGCGACATCCTGCCGCCTCGCACAGTAACAAGGCCTCCCTTTGATTCCCCGCATGGAAAAGTAAATTATATTATAGCAGTAATAATGTCGCCTGATTGGCCCCTACAGTAAATATGTCCCCATTTCCCACCGTAAACCAATAATGTATGCTCTGTATGTTCCTCATTCTGGCCCCCATATAGTAATAACGTCTTGGGCCCCCATGTTCCCCCATTCTAGGTCCCCAGACGGACATGACAACTTCTCCAGCCATCTACATAGATTACAACAAAAACACATCTGACATCTCACACTTCCAGCCCGATCTATTCCCAAACTGGACAAACTCCTCATCCTACTGAACCCCCAATACTGAGCCGTTGCTGCTGTCCCTATTACTGCACATGCTGCGTGGTACAAAAACAGCGCTCCTCTTACTGCTCCACATAATAATGTCACCACTGTGCCCTCCACATAGTAATACCACCACTGTGCCCTCCACATAGTAATACCACCACTGTGCCTCCACATAGTAATACCACCACTGTGCCCTCCACATAGTAATACCACCACTGTGCCCTCCACATAGGAATACCACCACTGTGCCCTCCACATAGAATACACCACTGGCTTCCACATAGTAATACCACCACTGTGCCCTCCACATAGTAATACCACCACTGTGCCCTCCACATAGTAATACTACCACTGTGCCCTCCACATAGTAATACCACCACTGTATTGTATATATCACCACATGATCCCCTCCATGTTGCACAGGATCCCCTGCATGTTGCACAGGGCCCCCTGCGTGTTGCATGGGACCCCCTCCGTGCTGCACGGGGCCCCCTCCATGTTGCACGGGTACACACATATTGTTGTTGCTGGGGGGACAGCACACTGATTGTCGCTGCTACGGGGGGGCACATATTGCAGGTGCTAAGGGAGAGACATATGGCTGCTGCTGGGGGAGGCACACTGATTGCTGCAGCTTCTTCTTGGGGGCACACATATTGTTTATTGCTGCAGCTGAAGGAGCACAGTGATGTTGCTGCTAAGGGGGAAGGGGCACATATTGCTGGTGCCAAGGGGGAGACATATGGCTGCTGCTGGGGGAGGCACACTGATTGCTGCAGCTGTTGCTGGGGGGCACACATACCTCATCTACTTCCACACTGTTGCTGCAGCTCTGTCTGCTCCTCTTCATGTGGGATGCAGGACTTCACGTGCTGTCCCCGCCCCACACACCTCATCCTCGCTCTGTGTGAGGAAGTCCCGGCTGCAGACAGTGCTCTCTCTGCTCCTCACAGCATACACGCTGTCAGGGCTGGCAGCCAAACAATGCAGCTGCCGGCCGTGCACTGCGGTCTCTGGCAATGTGCCCGGCCACCGGAAGGTAGGTCTTAGCGGCCAGACGTTCTCCACCGCTGCTCCCGTGGGGACCCGTTCGGGCCCATTGGGGGGTGGGGCTAGGGGGCGGGGCCACAATTGCCTGGGGCCCACCATGACTTTTAACCGGTTACCTGGTACTCTATGTGGAGTGTACTTGTTATACAGATAAAGTGTACAGTGTAACTATAATCCCATGTTAAAAAGAAAGCTGTTTGTATAGCCTGGTAGAGCCCCTATAGGTGAGGTATTGGTGAATAGTGTACAATATAGACATTACCCTGAGAGATACTGTACTTGAATGTAGCCTCTTTTGGCTGAGTATTGGCCACAGTGCCTATGGCAGTCAGGAGCGGTCGCTCTGTGGACCTGGTATGAGCAACACAGCGTATCAATTGATATATCAAGTATAGTAGTATAATGGTACTTAGCTTGTTAGTCGGGTCATGGATCGGCACTCACGGTGGTGGCACAGCAGTGCGGTGTGTACACACCTAGGGAGATGCAGGAAGAGTGACACTGGGCTGTGTATTTTGCTCCTTTTATCTCAGTCCCGCCCTCATGACAGGAAGTGGCCTCGCCTGAGTGCTGGACAGGAAGTTACGTTCTGCACATGCTCAGAAGGAGCTAATGGCGTCGGACATGTTGGTGAATGGTATCATAGCAACGAAGACCATGTGATAGTAAAAGATCACATGATCGGTATGTTTAGATGCAGAAGCTAAGTTTTTCAACCGTGGGGTTCAACTAGGATAGGAGAGAGATGTTTAATGGGATATTGTCCTCCGTAGTAGCGGTAGTGAAATACCTGACTGAGTTAATATACCAAATGTATGTGCCATAAGGATGTTAAATAGAGAGGACTGATATTTTGAAGGAGTGTTAAGTGATGCTATGTAGGGAATGTCTGTGTATTATCAATCACCACAATGGATGTATATGAATGTTGGTAGGTGTTACAGTGTGATTAGAGACATTAACCTAGCGTAATGTTTGAATGGAGGTACATATCATGCAATGACACAATTTAATAACACATCACAATCAAAATGAAGTAAGTAGGAGTCCAAACATAATAAAATAAATAGTAAAAGGGGGGAAATAAAAATAATATTAGGGGTGGGAAACTTATGGCTAACATATCAAAAGGAAGGCTGGTTGGGTTCTTACCAGAGGGTTATGGTTTGCCCTGTTGCTTATATCAATTAGGTGGTGACCTAGGGATAAATTTCAATCATTAGTTATGCCATTCTATTTCACGGTTCAGACCCTTTGGTGCTAGAGTGTCCAGCGTATATATTCAGTAAGTTTCGCGCTCTTTCAAGAGTTTGATTTGGTTCCCCCCTCTCCTCGGTCTATGTACCTTCTCTAGGACCTGGAAGCGCAGCTAAGAGACATTGTGTGTGTCTTGCTTCTTTGAAATGGGCCGGGAGAGGCAACCAGGTGTATTCGCATCTGATGGCTGATTTGTGGCTTGAGATCCTCCTTCTGATTGCTTGGGTAGTTTCACCCACGTATAGCAATCCACAAGGGCATGTGGAGAGTGGTAGATATGGACAATAGGACATTCCACATGAAAAATATTCAGATGCTATTTTGTCAAGTATATCAATACAGAAACCCTCCTCATTTAAGATGAGTAATTCTCTCTGGAAGGTTTTACTAGGGTCACCCAACAGACTGTCATAGACTTCAGTGTCACTAAGATCTTTCGTGTTAATGTCATGGTATAAACTAGAATTGTATTTTTTATGCTAATGTCTTCACACATCATATGAATAACTACCAGGTGCATATATATCTGTTCCAACATGGCCACCATTAGACAATGAGTAACACCTAGTGTTGACACGCGTCGGTTTGTGACAATGGATGCCTTTGATGTGTGAAGCTTATTAATGTAAGCATAAACTGGGCATTTTAATCTTGGAAACATATAAATCGCTGGAGTTTCTCTCTTATTGAATTGTGTCTTCTGCCAGGACCAGGACTATACTCCTAGCGGATTTGTTTCACTTAAAACAGGTGTTGGATTTACTGGTGAGTTGCTGCCCTACTCTCTTTTCCCTCTTCTATTGTGAACAATAAAATTCATCCTCATTCCAAAACCCACAAATCCTTTAATAATAAAGTACAGCCTGAACCAAAAAATAATAATTTCCTGTGCCATTCATTGTTACTTTTCTACATGATATTTCAAGAGCTGTAGATAAAATATTTTGTAAAAGTGTTAACATGCACAACTAGGGTGATATTTTCTATGTACAAGTGTAATAGATATTTGTATACCGCCTAACACATACCAAAACATGAAATAAAGACTATAGAGATTAATAAATAGTAGAGCACTGTGCCTGAAGTAAGCCAGTATCTTTCCTCGTGCAGCATGTGCCAAATTCATTAAGTCACTGCATGCCCGGTTAGTGAATTTACAATTGGACAACATGGCATCATGTGAATTCTGCAGTTATTTTTTGTCACTTTGCAACTCAGAAATGTCTTGTAAAATGCTGCTAAATAAGTTATATTCAGTGCAGATCAAAGCATCAGCTGAAATTCCAACAGATTACAATGTGTTGAAAAAAGTAGCACAGGAGCCACAGAATGTGTAATTTGGCCCAAAAAAATGATTTAGGTCCATATGTTTTCCTTCTTAATCCAGTTTTTTGCTGAACATTGAAATGTAAAATGTTGTGCAGCATTAAAGGGTTTAATCCGCCAACAACATTTACTAGCTATCTCTATGTACATCATGCAGATAGAGCAGTTTGACCACCTCTCCATTGACTTCCATGGGAGTGGTAACGTGTATGGGCGACTGCCATTCCAAAGGACAGTAAAAAGAGCAGTTCATGTGATTGGTAAAGAAACTATCCCATAAACCTTTAAGAAAATACACAAAAAGTCTTCTGGAATGTTCAAAATGGAAAGATTTCTAAAAAAAAAAAACAATGTTACCTTGTTCAATATCTTGCAGACTATGCCCAGTAAATAATAAATATAAGTTTTATAGTCAAACTAATGGAGGTATACTAAATATGAACACCCAAAACTGACCCAAGCAGGTCACAATGTCAGAAAGCTATTCTGAACACAGCAGTCTTAGTGCCTCAGATGACTCAGTATGTAAGATTTGTCACATTAGACAGTGCAGGGATCCCAAATTTGTCCCGTTTGACCTCCCAGTGCTCTAGGCTCCAGCCTGACATGATGTGGAGGATACAGTGAATTGTATTTGCCATGACACGGGCTTCCAGTGTGGCTATGCCACCAAACGCTCAATCTTCATCAGTAATATAGTTTCAGACTCTAAAAAGTAGAAAGGTATAATGGTGTTAAAATCAACACTAGTTGTACTGTCTAAACAAAATCATGGATATGCACAGTATATTATACACCAAGTAAGGCCTCCTGCACATGATCATGATCTGAAATTTAAAAAACTAATAATATTTATGCTGATAAATTATAAAAATTGTTTTGATTCCAACAAACAGTATAATGTGCTTTTGAGGACTCCAGTGCCTCCAGTATCCATGAACCCCACATACATTACATGCATGGTCGACCAGGACACTATTCAAACTCTTCACAAAGGTTAAGTCAAGTATGCAGCTTGACATCCCATGTAATGTATATGGGGTTCATGGATAGAGCAGGAAGTCCTGTAGCCTTTAAATGGAGTAATCCTGGGCATGAAGGACCAACGCTCCATTTAAACCCTCTGACTGTGGGTAAATAATGATTTGGAAATTAAATGTAGATTTAGCAGAACTAATATGTATTTATTGACTCTCCGCCCTACAAGTAGTCCCCTAATCAAAGGTACAGAAATACAAGAAACATGCTGGGACACAGAGATACAAGAAACATGCTGGGACACTGAATGTATGTGCAAGTATCGTGGAGGTATACATAATCAGGGGATATCACTGAATTGGTTACTTGGAGTACAATACAAACAGTCAATTTTGGGAAAAAAATGTTAAAGGGGTACTCCTGGGAGTTAAAAATTATTCTAATGGACATGCCTTCATTACCTATAAAGATAACATGAATAGCTCTGTTTGCAAACATGACAGTACCTGCCCCTCACTGTGACAGTTGATCTGCTTCTCGGTGCTCCCCCTAACTTCTGTGAGATCAAGCCAGCCCCTTGATAAATTCTACTTCCCTGCAGTCCAAGTCAGGGGGCTTGATGAGGGTATGACCTGCTCCCAGCTTTTAGTAGCAGACAGCCCCATGTTAACATTACCTTCGATGCAGTCGGAGATCAGGGGCATGGACAATGCCTCCCAAGCAACAGTCCATCTATTTATGCTCTGCTTTTCCTCCTCTCTCCACTCCAAAACTATGACTGTACATGTGGCGCCCCTGCGACCGGGAGGCCACAAAGGGAACTGCAGCCATGTAGGAGGAAAGACTGTTGCACCACAACACCCTCACAGATAGCCCACAGAACCACTAGAGAGCAGCACCCAACCTGGAGACCGGGAACTCTAGGCGGGCAAGGGTGGTGGGTTTAGAGACAGTGGGTTGGCCGACAAGCAGGTCAGGTGACAGAGGGTAGATACAGAGCAGGGGGAGACGGAAGGAGTCAGTAGGCCGGTGTAGGCTGAGATGCAAAGACAGAAACACACGTCCTGTGGGGTGTGTCGAGTGGGGTGGAAGGAACGCAGAATCTGGAGAGCCAGTGCGAGCCACAGAGAGAAAGCCTATCTGGAGCCAGCACCCCAGGAGTGTGAGGGACGAGAGGGCCAGTAGCACTGGGTCCTAGAAGCACAGCTGAGACGGCAGACTGCAGGCGGAGTAGCCCTCCTAAGACACGGTTAGAAGGAGCCTGGTAGAGCCTCACCCAGGAGGACTATTGGAGGCTAGGCTAGCAGCAGAGTGTCGGCTCTGAAGGGGACCGATGATCCACCAGGTATCCCCAGATTAACCGACGGGGAACTCTAGCTTCACGTTAGGGTTCCTACCCCAAAGGACAGGTCGCTTAGTGGCAACCCGGAGGGCCCATAGGGGTCCGAGCCACCGCCATACTGTCTGGAGACGCACACCAAGTGAGCAAAGACAAAGAGTTAAAGCCTGGAAAGGACAGAGAAAGAGTGAGGGGTCACAGAGAGGAACAACCTGGCTGCAGGGAGTAAAGGAACCCAGAGTGGAGAGTTGTGCCCGTGTAAAGACTTGTGAACTGTGACTAAACTGTAACTGAGAAAGCTGAGAAGTAAACACAGTGAACCCTGACTCTGACTCCCTCGCATGTTTCTGCCTGCACATGATTCCCCTTAACAGGTCTGCAGAAGACTACAACCTGAAGAGCTACAGCTTGTTAGCTCTGAACCCTGAAGATCCTGCAGCGTCAGGACAGTAATTGCACAGCACCCATCACAAGCCTGCACCATACACTACACCATAGACTTTATCATCACTGCCCCGGGGAACAAAGTTCTACCCGCGGAGAACTATTCCATCCCAAGCTGCTATAACATCATCCCCGGAGGTTCTGCTGCAGCGGTGGTCCCCAATATTGACCACAAGCTGTGGGTGGCGTCACGACTGACATTATCCCCTGTAAATATTCCCCTTATTATTGCCAGGGCCCGGGACACGGTCCGGACCAGGACCACCCGTGACATCCCCCAGCAGCAGACCCAGTCCAGTACCCCATCCCAGTGGGCTCAACATACACCTTCTTTATGACAGTCCACACTCCTGGGTATTATTATTATTATAGCACCATTCATTCCATGGCGCTTTACATGTGAAAAGGGGCATACATAAACAAGTACAATAATTATCAACAATAGAAAGCACACACAGGTACAGAAGGAGAGAGGACCCTGCCTTGCGAGGATTCACAGCCTTCAAGGGATGGGTGAGGATACAGTAGGTGAGGCTAGGGCTGGTCGTGCTGCGGTTTAGTGCACTGAGAATTACTGCAGGTTGTAGGCTTGTCGGAAAAGGTGGGTCTTCAGGTTCCTTTTGAAGGTTTCCATGTAAGGCTAGAGTCTGATGTGTTAGGCTAGAGAGTTCCTGAGTATGGGGAATGCACTGGAGAAATCTTATATACAGTTGTGGCAAGAAGAGATAAGCAGGTAATAGAGAAGAAGATCTTGAAAAGATCGAAGGTTACATGTAGGTGAGTACCGGGAGATCATCTCACAGATATATATGGAGGACAGGTTATGGATGGCTTTGTATGTCATGGTTAGGCTTTTGAATTGGAGTCTCTGGGTAATAGGAAACCAGTGAAAGGCTTAGCAGAGAGGAGAGGATGGGCAATAGCAGGGAGACAGATGGATTAGCCAGGCAGCAGAGTTTAGGATACAGTCATATGAAAAAGTTTGGGCACCCCTCTTAATCTTACTCTTTTTTTTTTTTTTTTGTTTAAAATAGTTTTTTTGCAACAGCTATTTCAGTGTGATATATGTAATAACTGTTGGACACAGTAATATTTCGGGTTTGAAATGAGGTTTATTTGTACTAACCAAAAATGTTAAATATGCATTATTTCAAAATTTGACAGGTGCCAAAGTATGGACACCCTTCTGATTTTCATGATTTGAATACTCCTAACTACTTTCCACTGACTTACTGAAGCACTAAATTGGTTTGGTAACCTCATTGAGCTTTGTACTTCATAGCCCGGCTGTGTCCAATCATGAGAAAAGCTATTTCAGGTGTCCACTTGCAAGTTGTTCTTCTAGTTGCATCTTCTCTGAGGAGTGGCATCATGGGCTCCTCAAAACAGCTCTCAAATGATCTGAAAAAAAAAAGATTGTTCAACATAGTTGTTCAGGGGAAGGATACAAAAAGTTGTCTCAGAGATTTAACCTGTCAGTTTCCACTGTGAGGAACATAGTAAGGAAATGGAAGACCACAGGAACAGTTCTTGTAAAGGCCAGAAGTGGCAGGCCAACAAAAATATCAGAAAGGCAGAGAAGAAGAATGGTGAGAACAGTCAAGAACAATCCACAGACCACCTCCACAGACCTGCAGCATCATCTTGCTGCAGATGGTGTCACTGTGCATCGGTCAACAATACAGCGCACACTGCACAAGGAGAAACTGTATGGGAGAGTGATGCGAAAGAAGCAGTTTCTGCATGCACGCCACAAACAGAATCGCCTGAGGTATGCAAAAGCACCTTCGGACAAGCCAGTTTCATTTTGGAAGAAGGTCCTGTGGACTGATGAAACAAAGATTGAGTTGTTTGGTCATACAACAAGGAGTTATGCATGGCGCCACAAAAACACAGCATTCCAAGAAAAACACTTGCTACCCAGTGTCAAACTTGGGGAGGTCCATCATGCTTTGGGGCTGTGTGGCCAATGACGGCACCGGGAATCTTGTTAAAGTTGAGGGTCGCATGGATTCCACTCAGTATCAGCAGATTCTTGAGAATAAGGTTCAAGAATCAGTGTCAAAGTTGAAGTTACGCCGGGGATGGATCTTTCAGCAAGACAATGATCCAAAACTCCGCTCCAAATCTACTCAGGCATTCATGCAGAGGAACAATTACAATGTTCTGCAATGGCCATCCCAGTCCCCAGACCTGAATATCATTGAACATCTGTGGGATGTTTTGAAGCGGGCAGTCCATGCTCAGCGACCATCAAACTTAACTGAACTGGAATTGTTTTGTAAAGAGGAATGGTCAAAAATACCTTCATCCAGGATCCAGGAACTCATTAACAGCTACAGGAAGCGACTAGGGGCTGTTATTTTTGCAAAAGGTGGATCCACTAAATATTAATGTCACTTTTCTATTGAGGTGCCCATACTTTTGCACCTGTCAATTTTTGAAATAATGCACATTTCACATTTTCGGTTAGTATAATAAACCTCATTTCAATCCTGAAATATTACTGTGTCCATCAGTTATTACATATATCACACTGAAATAGCTGTTGCAAAAAAAACTATTTTAAACAAAAAAAAAAAAAGAGTAAGATTAAGAGGGGTGCCCAAACTTTTTCATATGACTGTAGATTGGAGAAGTTGCAGTAGTCGAGGCGGGAGATGATGAGGACATATATGAGTGTTTTTGCAGTTTCATGGTCAAAGAATGTACAGAGTTGGAGTTGGCAGGAGGTGGCAGGAGGTGGCAAGGGCTTGGATATGTGGCTTGAAGAAGGGGGCAGAGTCGTGGATTACCCCGAGCATGCAGGACTGTAGTAAGTGAGCAGCATTGACTTGGATGGATAGGTCTGGTGAGGAGGTAGAGTGTGATTGGGGAAAGATGATGAATTCTGTTTTGTCCATGTTCAGTTTTATAAAGCAAGCAGAATAGAATAAATAGCAGACACAGATGCAGCCACAATTCACTCTTGTGTATTGCTCTTGTTTCCTATTACCTATGACTTGTTTAAATTTGCATTATTGTTGAACTGTTACTGTAATGTTATTATAATTGAAATTTCCTAGAAAAAAATTAATGGAGACAAAAAAAGAATAAATAGCAGACAGACATTGTCGGATTTGGTTAGTAAGGAGGTGATGTCAAGTTTACAGAGGTAGATCTCTGTGTCATCAGCATAGAAATAATACTGAAAGCCGTGGGACTCTATGAGCTGTCCCAAGCCGATGGTGTAGCTGCAGAAGAGTAGGGACCAAAAACTGAAGCTTGGGGAACACTGACAGACATTAAGCGAGATGAGGTGGTGGTATAGGAGAGAGAGACGCTGAATGTCCGGTGTGTTAGATATGAAGAGATCCAGGATAGGGCCAAGTCTTTGATACCAAGAGATGAAAGAATCTGAAGCAGGAGGGAATGGTCCACAGTGTCACAGGCATAAGACAGGTCCAGGAGGAGGAGGATAAAATAGTGTTGCTTGCTCTTGGCAGGTAATTGGTCATTGGTGACTTTAGAAAGGGCAGTTTCGGTCGTGTGATATGGTCAGAAGTCAGACTCTAACTGGTCAAAGAGGGAGCAGGAGGGAGGGCGTGGCCATGGCATCCAACAGGGCAACTGCATATTAGAACTGCTCCTGCTCCTAGGACCAAACAATAGAAGGTTTTGACTATTTAGTAACCATTCTATCATATACTGGGCACCAGTCACCAGGAAGGTGTGGGGCCCCATGAGGATCCCGGAGAGGTGGCAAAGAGAGGTGCGCAGAGCACTGCGAAGACCAGAGACCCAGTGCAGAGGGAGAGAGACCTTGCAGCCATCTACATCAGAGCGCGGCAGCTGAGCCACTGCCGCTCGGGGAGAGAGATAGTGTCTTGCTACCCCTCGAGGACCGAAACGGAGGAGCGGGAAACCCCCAGAGCCCCACAGAATACCTGCAGAGCCTGATATGAGAGAGGGGTTCCCATGGAGATTGCTGCTTACCGCTCTCCCGCTGGAGCCTGGCACTGTGCCCCGATGCTGAGGCTGGGACAGTTAGGAGACCTCTCCACTGACACCTGCATCTCTAAGAGATCATTCATTTGGAGCAGACCAAGCATACACCAGGTAATTTTCCCCACTATTTTAAGTGTGACAGCTAGGTTGGCTTGTACCATCAACATCTGAAAATCTGTCAACAAAACCCAAAATGCCAAAAATGCCTGTTGTTAAGGGACAGACACGCTGATGTGGTGTTGTCAGAGGTGCGCGAGAGTCTGTGTCAGGTCAGAAGAAGCTTGATGCATCCACTCTGCTCCTGGAAAAATTTCCCAGTCTTGAACGTAAATGTGTGCGGAAGCCAGATGAGTGAGAGCAGATTCTGTCTTGGATAGCAGACAAGGCCTCTGCGCATTTGTCAATAAGCAACAAATCTTCCACGAGCACTCAGTCTACTATCGATACACAGATGGCTGGCCCATCCAATCCTAAAGCTGGTTCACCTTTCTTCCGCCATTATCAGTCACAGGAGACATATGACCCCAATACTGGCAACTCCGAGGATCTGTATCGTACTTAACCTTTGGTTGGCTCTGGCCTCTCACTGTGCAGCATTAAAGAGAGATGTGAGGAGGTGGCGTGCATTGATGCTCACGTATATGAGGACCTACGGCCAGAAGAAAGCCCCTTGAGGAGGAACGTCATTTACTGTCTCCAGAGGTGGAGGCTGATGATGATGAGACACAGTTGCCATCAGGTCAGCCTGATATCCAAGGCAAAAAGAAAGGGATTTTTTTGTGTGCTGCCTCGAGACAATATGTGATAAAAATATTATCCAAACCATTCTTTATTACTCGACGCGTTTCATGAGCACTCTCACTTCTTCAGGAGTTATACAAAGTTACCCAAGTAGCACAACACACACCTATATGACCATTAATCCCACAGTTAAGACCCTATTTTGCACTATTTCTCCCCCCTTTTAGTGTATAGTATCAGGTCAGCCTACAATGTCAACTGGGAAGGAGGATAAGATGGAAGATGAGATGGTCGATGATGAGCCCACTGATCTGACCTGGACCATTGGCTCACAAAGCCATCACAGTAACACAGAGGAAGATGGATATGTAGCACCAACACAGCCACCAAAGGGTTGTGGTTTGCCCAGAGTGAGAACTGGGTCAACAGTTCCCAAAAGCACCCCTTCTGTCTGCCAAGTCAGGTCAAGGGGGCATTCAGCCGCAGTGTGAAATTTTTTTTGTCTGAAAGTTGTTCAGAGAAAAACATTGTAGTTTGAGCAGAGGCCAGGACAAAGGCAACCTGAGCACCACCAGTATGCAAAACCACATGGCAGCCAAGCAACCCAGTAGGTGGGCAGAACATCAGGGTACCAAATCTGTGTCTGCAGGTCAAACCACTGTCATATCACCTGAGCTATGTCTTTCAGAATCTGCTGTTCAGGAAGCAGATGATCATACCTCCTGCCCAGACACACACAAACATCAACCACATCCACTTCCTTGTTCCAGCAAAGCGCCTAATTGTACGTGCCTGAGAGTTTGGAAAGAAAATGTAACTACCCAGCGACGCACCCACTGGCACAAATGCTAAAATCGCACATTGCCAAAATGCTAACTGTGGAGATGTTGCAGTGTAGGCTTGTAGGAACATAGTCTTTCCGTGATCTCTTGGCCGTGGCTGATCCACGATACAGTGTTCCCAGCCACCACTATTTCCCCGGTGTACCATCCCTGCATTACACAAGCATGTGTTAAACAATCTGAAACGTGCTCTCACCAATGCCGTAACCAGGAAGGTCCACCTAACAACAAACACTTGGACAAGTTGTTGTGGACAGGGATGATACATTCCTGTCACAGCATACTGGGTGAACTTGGTGGAGGGTGGGACAAAGGCGCAAACTGGAACATCACACATCCTACCCAAACCAAGAATAGCGGGCCCAACTTTGTCAGGGTTTTCGTCTCTTCATATTCCACTTCCTCTCTCCCCTCCTTCTGCTCCTCGTGCTCTGCTGAATTACCCTCCCCATCACTGCCAAGCTGGGACCTGTGCAGCAGCGCATCTGCAAAGCGGCATCACACTCTGCTGAAGCTGATCTGTGTAGATCAGAAACCACACACTGCAGCAAAGCTGCAGAAAGCTTTAACACAACAGACCGATCAGTGGCTCTCCCCGTTGGACTTCCAATCCAGTCTGGTCATCTGTGATAATGGGTGTAACATGGTGCGGCTTTAAAGGTCAGCAAGCTGGTACACATGCCATGCATGGCTCATGTGCTGAGCCTAGTTGTTTAGAAATTTCTGAAAGCTTACCCTGACTTGCCGTACCTACTTGAGAAGGTGAGGCATATTAGCGCCCATTTCCACCATTCCTCTACAGTGCAGCAAAAGTGCTTGAAATTGCCAAGTCACTGACTCATTTGTGACCTGCCCACGTGGTGGAACTCAAACTATCATATGTTTCCAAGGATTAGTGAGTAGCAGAGGGCAGTAGCTGAATACCAACTTCAACATGCCCGTGAGACTGAGGTAAACACAACACATAACTGTCAAGTGGGTGTGGATCGCTGAAATTTGTGATGTTCTTGAGAACTTTGAGTTCTGTACCAACATCAGGCTATTATCAGCACAACCATCCCGCTGATGTGTCTCTTGAAACAATCACTGCATAACCTCAAAGAGGAATCTTTGAGTGCCCAGCATGTTGGTATTGAGACAGATTTCCCAATGGGTGATACTACCCAGCCCAGCCAATATTCTGAGGCAACATTGGGCGATGAGAAGGAAGATGAGGTGCATGAGGGAGAGAATTAGTTTTTCTGTGCTACCGAGGAGACACCCAACCCAAGCTTCATGTCTGTTCATCTAGGTTGTGTGATGACATGGGCTCTTTCAATGTATAGCACGGGTTAAGTTTCTTAATATTAGCCAGACAAGATGTTATATTGTTTGTTAAATTGTGATAAGCCAGTCATTGTTTCTACAAGGAGTCTGCTAGTATTTAAAGTTTGTTTACTCATGTAATTATCTCACCCCTTTGTCTCAAGGTCATGACACAAAGAGAAATTAAATATGCAAGCCATCAATTGTATTACTATGTGAGTTGCCAGATTCTATGTAAATTATCTGTCTCTTCCTCTCCTCTGCCTGAAATGCAGAACTACTAGAGATATTATGTATGCGCCTTGAAATCTAGCTAATGAGAACACACTTTTAGTAAACCAATTGTGAAGTTCCCAATGTTCTGAATTGAGTGCTTAGGGGTATATAAAAAGGACTGTTCATTTGACCAGGGAGTCAAGCTACATAGTACCAATACCAATCTAGGATCTGTAGATCCGATTGGCAGGCCATAACCTGAGGCCTAGACACTTCGGACAAAGGGGATCAGAACCTGGATTATATTACTACATGGTCTTCAGCATCAGATGCTAGGATTCAGCTGGGATATCAAAGTCTACATAAGGAAGAAACCCAGGTTGGGACAGTTTGGTCACCTGGTTACTGCAGAACTTTGTAATTCCCAGGTGAGCCAGCGGAGGGCGAGACTCTGTTGCCTGTTATATTTTGTGTTTTGCCGGTTATGTGTTATATGATGTTAACTGTTTGGGGATCCAATAAAACCTTAATGTTGTGGTTCCCTCACCTTGTGTCGTTTAAGTAGTGTTCCAGCGACAGATAAGGAGCTCTTACTTTAACTGTATAAATACAAAAAAGGGGGGAGACAAGAGGCGCAATAGTACCCTATCACTAGTGACACACCATCTTCCCTATATAGGAGAGATAAGGAGCTTGAGCGTTCAGTTGGGATGAGCCCTGGTCCATGCTGTCTTTCTAAAGGCGGCTGGGCCAGCAGGCGAGAGCACCCACTGACCCCTGTGTCTCCACAAGGTGGAAGAGGGGTGGTGAATCAGCATGATAAGAGGATGGGTACTGTTCCTACTGTTGGGGACACAGGGCCGTGGGGTACTCGATAACCAGGTCGGTCAGTTCTCTGGGAGGTCACGGTGGCGGTGACCCGGCTCCGTGGCCCTGGCCGTGGAGTAAAAGGGGTAGCATTTACAGGGGATGAACATGACGGCTCCTGTGGTGTTCAGCCAGGGATGGCCGAAGCTGCAGATTAAGGCCGCTAGGACAGATGGTAGTGGAGTCGGGATGGTATCGCTTCTTACAGGCGGAGCGGGGCCCTAGGGCAGATGAGACGGTCTATTAAGATGGTGGTGATCGATGGGGTGCAGGACATAGGATGCAAAAAATAAGCAGAGGACACAGAAGGGTGCAGTCTCCGTTACCTTTACTTGAAAGCTGATGGTGCAGTCTGGGGCACTGGTTACAGGTGATAGAAGAGATGCAGTCAGCCAGGAAGCATTTAGGGGTTCACCTCGCCAAATGGGTTCGGAGGCCTTCCTTCTGCGCTGTCCTTTTAGGTCTCTGCTGCTTCTAGCTAGACTGCGGCCCTTTTCCTGCATGTTGGTTCCTCACTAGGGATGAGCGAGTCTACTCGCTAGGACTCGTTACTCGGCAATTCTTAAGGGACTCGCTGGACTCGGTAATCGGCGAGTCTTTTAGCGAATACTCGCTCAGTAACGAGTCCAATGCAAGTCAATGGCAATCTTAGTTTTGTCAGAGTTTACTTTATCTCACTCGCTAGACTCGCTAGACTCGCTCTATCACATCGCTATATAGCTTGAATCTCCCCAAACAGCAGCGAGTCTGAGCGAGTCTACGAGTCCGAATCCTAGCGAGTCTGCGATTCCGAGTCCTGTATTCTCTATTCGGGACTCGGAATCCAGAATCTTTTATGTTACTAGTCAGCATTGCGTGTTAGGTCAGAAAACTTGTGAAGAAGGACAAGCATCTTAGCCAATCATAGTCAGTAATGCCATAGCAGCTTTGGTTGTGTCAGGACTATGATTGGCTGCTGTCCATCGTGATGCCTATGTTATCTATGACAGGCAAGGCAGTATATAAGGCTTGCCCCCGCCATTTTGGGCACATTCCTGAGAAGAGCTGACCTAGTGCAGGGAGACTTGGAGCAGATCTAGGGACAGTTAGGCAGTGTAGGAGTCACACATAACCCAAAAGTTCTTTTCAGAACTACCAGGACGGAGGATTGCTGTACAGGACTGTAAGGAAGGGAGATAGGAGCAGCCTTACAGTGAATCCAGCACCATCCTCAGAGCTTAGTTCACCCAGCTTTCCGCAGAGCTGTAATCCTAAGCTTTTTCTTATTTTTGGCACTAGTCTACCAAATAATTTTGGTGCCATTTTTCCACAAAAAATTTCCTGTGCCAGTGCGTTGCTGTACGGTGTCCTGCCTGCAGCTCGCACGGTACTTGTAACATTTTACGCAGCCAGCACCGCAGGCTAATAGTGCCTGGTTCTGCGTACTAAACAATTTTTTCCTGTGCCAGTGCGTTGCTGTACGGTGTCCTGCCTGCAGCTCGCACGGTACTTGTAAACTTGCACGCAGCCAGCACCGCAGCCTAACAGTGCCTGGTTCTGCGTACTAAACAATTTTTTCCTGTGCCAGTGCGTTGCTGTACGGTGTCCTGCCTGCAGCTCGCACGGTACTTGTAAACTTGCACGCAGCCAGCACCGCAGCCTAACAGTGCCTGGTTCTGCGTACTAAACAATTTTTTCCTGTACCAGTGCGTTGCTGTACGGTGTCCTGCCTGCAGCTCGCACGGTACCATCCATCTGTCTTAAAATATCGCAGGGTGCTTTCACATCTGCGTTTTTCGTAATTCGCGGCAGATGCGGTGAAAAAACCGCATCTGCCGCGTTTACCGCATAACCGTTCCACTTGCGGCGCGGTTGCGGTTTTTTCTATGCAAAGTATAGGCATACTTGCGGCAGGTGCGGCTTACTGCGGTTTTTTTCGCGGCCGCACCTGCCGCAAGTGCAAAACCGCACTTGCCGCACCTGCCGCAAGTATGCCTATACTTTGCATAGAAAAAACCGCAACTGCGCCGCAAGTGGAACGGTTATGCGGTAAACGCGGCAGATGCGGTTTTTTCACCGCATCTGCCGCGAATTACGAAAAACGCAGATGTGAAAGGGCCCTAAGCCTCTAGTATGTACCTTTCACGAAATAGTACCTGCTACTTGTTTTACAAGCCCCCAGAAAGCCACCAGAAATTATAAAATGTTTGCTTTTACAGCATGGTGTGTGTCCGAGAATCGCTTCCCCCTCCCATCATCGGCTCCAAATAAGAGAAAAACCTGCGAGTTTGGACTCGCACACTTTCAGAGACACATCAGCGATTTGGAAATAGCATTATTCGTTATTACTCGGTTCCCTATTCATTAACATTGGACTCGCTAGACTCGCAACGAGTAGCGAGTCCTGGGCTCGGACTCGTGCGGGTCTAGCGATTCCGAGTAATTTAGGACTCGCTCATCCCTATTCCTCACCCATATGGCAGAGCCATTCATGGGTACCACTGCACTGCTGATGGTTCCGGGCTCTGGTATGCTGTTGTGCCGGCAGGTGTTTGGTGTGGCCAGGAGACTTGCAGCCTCCTTCCCTCCAGATTCGGCTGGCAGGGCATTCATCACCCACAGAACCAAGGACTCTGGCGTCCTTTCTCTAGCGCTCCACTCTGGGGTGAGCTCAGTCACAGTTCCACTCCCCAGAGTTCTCCTCAATGTCTCTCCTTTCCCTCTCCTTAGACTAACTGTTCTCTCTAACCCCCTCCTCCAGGCAAGAATATATATAGGGAAGCTCCCCTGAAACCTGGTTCAGAGCTTCCCCTTCAGGTCTGGAGTCAGGAATTGTGTTGCATGCTGGGTGTTACCTGATGTTGGGACCTCCTCCTGCTTCCAGGCATGACATCTCCCCCTGTGAGGGAGTCAATGCCACTGTGGCAACTGGACCATTGAGGTGCCACATATGCCTTTTTGCAGCTTGTCCCAAATTGCACAGTTCATGTGTAAGTGTCTATGCCAAGACCCTGGAATGAATTAATATACAGCACGGTCTCTCGTGGGCGCTCAAATCACAGCGCGGACTCCGGTCCAGTTGAAAATCCTTTATTGGCAAAACCTCCTTCCCCACAACATGTTTCAACGGTCACACACCGTCTTCCTCAGGTGGAATCCACTAAACTCAGGTTTTCTTCCTACTACAGGCCCTATGAACATTTGAAGTGAGGGTCGCAGTATCACATGGTGGTGGACGAGGTGGAGGAGGAGGAGGAGGGTCAAGCCCAATGCTACAACGGGCGCATTGTAAACTGCTGTGGAATATGTATTCCACTATCTGAGTGTCAATGAGGGAGGTACCACCCGTATGTATAAGTGAGTGCAGTCCCTCCAAAACGTACATTACATGGCCACCTGAGGCCTCTCAGGTCAAAGTTCAGTATACCTACTGGTACATTGTAGCTGGCCTTGTAAAGTGCTGAGGAATAGCTAACTAAAAATGATGTACGACAGAGGGACTTACAAAATGTTTAAGTCAGGGCCCTCCCAATTGTAAAAGACAAAAAAAAAGACACAACAGTTTGTGTGAATAAATGCTAAATTAATTTTTTTTTTTCTCTGGTTTATTTAGGCTTATATACAAAGTGATTATGCAGGAAAACTGTTTCTTAAGCTTTTTGGCCTATTAAATGCAATTTAGGTTAGGATTGATAGTTGTTCTTGTGTATCTGTAAAAGTGGCGTAATATTGCCACAAACGTTTTCCCAGAAACCCTATGTGAGTCATAAATTCATGCAGACATATTCTCAAGGCTCTTACCATTCTGTTTCATCACTTTCCCATCCATTTCAGCCTTTTCCTCAGGCCCTTAAACCCCTTTGTATGATCCAGTAGAAAATTATTTGCATTTCCCATTAACTTGCATTGTACTCGCTATTCGGAACGAATACGCGATTATTACAAAGTACTTGATTACGTGATTACTCGAAAAGTATTTGAAGTACACGATTATTACAAGTATATAGCGATTATGAATATCATGGTACTCTGTCATCAGTAGTCCTGACAGATCCGGAAAGTAGATATACGTAATGTTTAAAGGCCAAATAGCTAACAAAATAGGACCATTTGCAACATATATGCCCCAAATGTGAATCAAAGTTTCTGGTTGGCTAAAACATTAGAAACCCTTTGACTTTGTAAAGAGGGACTTGTAGTGATTGGAAGCGACTTCAATATCCCCTTCAATCCATTTTAAGACACATCCTTAGGCTATGTGCACATCAGTCGTTTTGTGGGCTGCTTTTGGACGTTTTCCGTCGGCGTTTTCCGCTCAGTTTTATGTTAATTTATGTTAATCCTACCCTCCGGTTGGATTAACATGCTAGTCAATGGATTTTAGAAAACTCTGTCTACATTACAACGTTTTTCTTCTGGTCGTTTTCAGTCAAAACTGAGTTTTTTCACCGGTTTCCAAAAATAGAGCAAGTGACTTCTTTCCTCCGTTTTTCCACCGGTTTCAGCTGAACAAGTGCACAAAAAACTCAGTTTTTAAAACCGCCGAGAAAACCGCTGTAAAACCGGGCGGAAAACGAGCAAAAAACTAGCAAAAAACGAGGGACACTTCTGAGCACAGAAAACTCAGTTTCTGCCAGTGTCCACCGGTTTTAGGACGGTCTGCAGAGATGCAGAAACGTCAGATGTGCACATAGCCTTAGGGAACATACTGCTCCCCCAAAAAGCAATTAGGGAGCTTCATCTACCATTAAATTAACTTAGTTGACCCTTGGAGACTTCAAAACCCCTTAGTAAAAGATTATACTTTCTTTTCCTACCTGCATAATACCAACGATAGAATTGATTATCTTCTAGTTCAAAACACTTGCCTATCTCTAATTAATCCACTGATATTGATATTATCTCCATCTCTGATCATGCCATATATTTCTGGAAGTTAATAATACATCACACCCCCGTCCTGCACCAACTTGGTCATTGAATGAAACTATTATTGACAACCAGAAACACTAGCAATCTGACCAAGTTGCTAGAATTATACTTTCGAGAAAATGCAGGTTCTTCCTCAGTGGTAACCGTGTGAGAGCACACAAAACAGTTATAAGAGTAGAGCTAATTGCTCTAGGCTCACATCTAAGGCTGCCTTCACACTTGCAGATGCATCTGCAGCGTTTTGCAGATGCATCTGCAAGTATCAGCATGCAGACCGCGGCCCCTATGTTTATAATAGGGCGCACCGCGGTCTGAAAGCTCTCATTCATTGCTATATGTGAAGCGTCCGCAGGCGGATGCCTGCTGACAGATCACACTCTCCCGCCCGCACCATGGACGCGAGATGTCGCGTCCATGGTGCGGGCGGGAGAGTGTGATCTGTAAGCAGGCATCCGCCTGCGGACGCTTCACATATAGCAATGAATGAGAGCTTTCAGACCGCGGTGCGTCCTATTATAAACATAGGGGCCGCGGTCTGCATGCTGATACTTGCAGATGCATCTGCAAAACGCTGCAGATGCATCTGCAAGTGTGAAGCCAGCCTAAAAGCGGAAAGAAATAAAGATATAGCCTCCATACTACATTAAATCAATATCTTAGAAAACTTTCATAAACGGACACTATCAAAAAAAGCACAAGCATATCTGGTCAGGTTGAGGGGCACCATCAAAAACATTTAAAATCTCCAAACTGCAGGATTTATCAGAAGAGTAAGCAAAAATATTGTATGATTATAAGATTCATTGAGACTTTTTGGGAACCCTCCCCCTAACAATGTATCCTTCAGCTTTAAAGGGAATCTGTCAGGTCAAAAATTCATATATAACTACTATCATTTTCTAATTCCTCCTTCTAACCTTGCTCTATTGATGTATTTCTTTTATTTATTCTTCCCTTCTATCCTCTGTAAACAGCAAATAAAGAAATTCATTCCAACTGTCAATCATAGTGAGTGATCATTTTCTTCTCTGCTGTCCACTCCCTATAGGATGAATATTCATGTCACATATTCACATCACTGCACAGGAGATCAGTAGAAATCACTCACATTGGGGGGAAGGGTTGGTATCCTCCTATCTATTCTCTTTGTTTTCAACAAAACAAGAGGTTAAATAAAACACAGAATCTGTCACAGGACAGCAAATGATATCTGGTGAGGAGTACCCTCCCACTGGAGGGGAGTGAAATTTAAAACAAATTTGTTAAAAAAACAGATTGAAACGAATGGAACTGGATGCAAACAAACCGTTTTTTAAACCGATCCGACAAAAAAAGATTTGTTGGCATTATTTGCATCCAGTTTTATCCGTGTCGTGAGCATCGGGGAGTGTCCAGGGAGTCCTATAAAATGCAGGATTGAAACGAATTTTTGAAAAACGTAGTGTGAAGCCAGCCTTACAGAAACAAATGGAGCAGAACCTTATCTAGATCAGGTAAAACAGATAATGTGCTTGTAATCTCTCCTTCCCTCTGTCTCCTTATCAGACATTCCTAAATGAAAGTGAAACCTGACAGGTAGAACAGAGAGAGGAAAGAGGGAGGAAGGAGGAAGGGGAGAGCTGCCTGAGAAGGAGTGCATAAGAAATTAACTAGCTGGTCTAATCCTCTGTCAAAGTAAAGGAGAGGACTAATGCACCAGCTCCCTGCAGCTCCCTGCATGGTGTGACAATGCCTATAGCAAGAAAACTACAGACAATACAATAATGATTTTATATGTTTTGGTTTGCATAGGCACAATTCAAAGATAATATTAGTATCATACTGAAAAATGACCTGACAGAGTCCCTTTATCCCCCATAAGCATTATACCCTATATATTGGATTCAAAATTTGAATACCCTCACTGTCTATGGCTAATGATACGATCGCCCAATGCTTAGATGAAAAGATGTTGAAAGATAATGAGTGGCCAAAATATTCCAAATTGCAACCGCATAATTTCTTACAGAGTGGGCACATAGAGTAGACTCTATGTTGATTTAAACAACTCTTCCCTATCAAAGCCAGATGGTCTTGGTTTGACCTGCTTACCATATTACAGTATTCCTGTCACAAACTAATTTCCAAAATATACACCAAAATTGTCTCCCCTCCTCAACCCTTTAAGCCAGCTTTTATATACTCATAGGAAGAGAATGTAAAGCATACAGTTGTGGCCAAAAGTACAGTGACACCCGTGCAATTCTGTCAGATAATACTCAGTTTCTTCCTGAAAATGATTGCAATCACAAATTCTTTGGTATTATTATCTTCATTTAATTGGTCTTCAAGGAAAAAACGCAAAAAGAATTGTCCTAAAGCCAAAATGGATATAATTCCACACCAAAAAGGGGGTGGACAAAAGTATTGACACTGTTAGAAAAATCATGTGATGCTTCTCTAATTTGTCTAATTAACTGCAACTGTAACTTACCTGTGGCACCTAACAGGTGTTGGCAATAACTAAATCACACTTGCAGCCAGTTGACATGGAATAAAGTTGACTCAACCTCTGTCCTGTGTCTTTGTGTGTACTACATTGAGCATGGAGAAAAGAAACAAGACCAAAGAACTGTCTGGGAACTTGAGAAACCAAATTGTGAGGAAGCATGAGCAATCTCAAGGCTACAAGTTCATCTCCAAAGACCTGAATGTTCCTGTGTCTACCGTGCACAGTGTCAGCAAGAAGTTTAAAGCCCATGGCACTGTGGCTAACCTCCCTAGATGTGGACGGAAAAGAAAACTTGACGAGAGATTTCAACGCAAGATTGTGCGGATGGTGGATAAAGAACCTCGACTAACATCCAAACAAGTTCAAGCTGCCCTGCAGTCCGAGGGTACAACAGTGTCAACCCGTACTATCTGTCGGCGTCTGAATGAAAAGGGACTGTATGGTAGGAGACCCAGGAAGACCCCACTTCTTACCCCGAGACATAAAAAAGCCAGGCTGGAGTTTGCCAAAACTTACATGAGAAAGCCTACATCGTTTTGGAAGAATGTTCTCTGGTCAGATGAGACAAAAGTAGAGCTTTTTGGGCAAAGGCATCAACATAGGGTTTAAAGGAGAAAAAAAGAGGCATTCAAAGAAAAGAACACGGTCCCTACAGTCAAACATGGCGGAGGTTCCCTGATGTTTTGGGGTTGCTTTGCTGCCGCTGGCACTGGACTGCTTGACCGTGTGCATGCCATTATGAAGTCTGAAGACTACCAACAAATTTTGCAGCATAATATAGGGCCCAGTGTGAGAAAGCTGGGTCTCCCTCAGAGGTCATGGGTCTTCCAGCAGGACAATGACCCAAAACACACTTCAAAAAGCACTAGAAAATGGTTTGAGAGTAGTGATGGGCGAATCCTAAATTACTCGGAATCGCTTGACTCTAGCGAGTCCGAGCACAGGACTCGCTACTCGTTGCGAGTCTAGCGAGTCCAATGTTAATGAATGGGGAAGCGAGTAATAGCGAGTAGTGTGAAATTTACAAATCGCAGATGTGACTCGGAAGCTTCAGCCTGAAGCAATCCTAGTTTTGTCATTTATTTGCATTGGACTCGTTTACTTTGCAACTTTAATCGCTGGGAAACTCGCACAGATAAGAGTCTTGTCTGCTCAGTGTGCTGGCTGCCACAGCTCCAGGGTCCTAGAGCCTGCCTGCTGCCTGATGTAGCAGTGCTGAGATTGTTCTCAGTCTGTTCATTCCCTGTGCATAGACATCTATATCTATGCACAGGGATGAGCAGAGAGGACATCGCGTTTTGGACTGCGTCGGACGGAAGAGGATTTTTTTAATTAAAGATGGAGTCTCTAATGGCTTTTTTTTTTTATTTCTAATAAATTTTCTCTGTGTTCTGTTTTTTTTAAAACAATTTAATAGAAATTCATGGCGGTCATGTCTAATATTGGCGTGACCGCCATAAATTTCGGGCTTAGGGCCAGCTGATAATACAAAGCTGGCCCTAACCTCTTTATAACCCAGTGTGCCACCGCCACCAGGGCCGCTGGAAGAGCGGGGTTCAGCGCCAGAGGATGGCACTTCAATGAACGCGCCATCTTCTGGGGCGGCTGTGGGCTGCAATTTGCAGCGGGGGGTGCCCAGAAAGCTTGGGCATCCCTGCGCTGCGGATTCCAGCCCCCAGCTGCTTAGCTGTACCTGGCTAGACATAGAAATTGCGCGGAGCCCCACGCATTTTTTTTTAATTATTTCATGAAATTCTGAGATTTTGACTCTGAGACTCTAAGACTCTGACTCTGACTCTGAGACTCTGAGATTCTGACTCTGACTCTGAGATTCTGACTCTGACTCTGACTCTCTGAGACTCTCAGAATCTCAGAGAGTCAGAGTCAGAATCTCAGAGAGTCAGAGTCAGAATCTCAGAGTCTCAGAGTCAGAGTCAGAATCTCAGAGTCTCAGAGTCAGAATCTCAGAGAGTCAGAGTCAGAATCTCAGAGAGTCAGAGTCAGAATCTCAGAGAGTCAGAGTCAGAATCTCAGAGAGTCAGAGTCAGAATCTCAGAGAGTCAGAGTCAGAATCTCAGAGAGTCAGAGTCAGAATCTCAGAGAGTCAGAGTCAGAATCTCAGAGAGTCAGAGACAGAATCTCAGAGAGTCAGAGACAGAATCTCAGAGAGTCAGAGTCAGAATCTCAGAATCTCAGAGTCTCAGAGTCAGAGTCAGAATCTCAGAGAGTCAGAGTCAGAATCTGAGAGAGTCAGAATCTCAGAGTCTCAGAATCTCAGAGTCTCAGAGAGTCAGAGTCAGAATCTCAGAGAGTCAGAGTCAGAGTCAGAATCTAAGAGAGTCAGAGTCAGAATCTCAGAGTCTCAGAGTCAGAATCTCAGAGTCTCAGAGTCAGAATCTCAGAGAGTCAGAGTCAGAATCTCAGAGAGTCAGAGTCAGAATCTCAGAGAGTCAGAGTCAGAATCTCAGAGTCTCCGAATCTCAGAGTCTCAGAGTCAGAGTCAGAATCTCAGAGAGTCAGAGTCAGAATCTCAGAGAGTCAGAGACAGAATCTCAGAGAGTCAGAGTCAGAATCTCAGAGTCTCAGAGTCAGAGTCAGAATCTCAGAGAGTCAGAGTCAGAATCTCAGAGAGTCAGAATCTCAGAGTCTCAGAATCTCAGAATCTCAGAGAGTCAGAGTCAGAGTCAGAATCTCAGAGAGTCAGAGTCAGAATCTCAGAGTCTCAGAGTCAGAGTCAGAATCTCAGAGTCTCAGAGTCAGAATCTCAGAGAGTCAGAGTCAGAATCTCAGAGAGTCAGAGTCAGAATCTCAGAGACACAGAGTCAGAATCTCAGAGAGTCAGAGTCAGAATCTCAGAGAGTCAGAGTCAGAATCTCAGAGAGTCAGAATCTCAGAGAGTCAGAGTCAGAATCTCAGAGAGTCAGAGTCAGAATCTCAGAGAGTCAGAGTCAGAATCTCAGAGAGTCAGAGTCAGAGTCAGAATCTCAGAGTCTCAGAGTCAGAGTCAGAATCTCAGAGTCTCAGAGTCAGAATCTCAGAGAGTCAGAGTCAGAATCTCAGAATCTCAGAGTCTCAGAATCTCAGAGTCTCAGAGTCAGAGTCAGAATCTCAGAGAGTCAGAGTCAGAATCTCAGAGAGTCAGAGTCAGAATCTCAGAGTCTCAGAGTCAGAATCTCAGAGACTCTCTGAGATTCTGACTCTGACTCTCTGAGATTCTGACTCTGAGACTCTGAGATTCTGAGACTCTGACATTCTGAGATTCTGACTCTGACTCTCTGAGATTCTGACTCTGACTCTCTGAGATTCTGACTCTGACTCTCTGAGATTCTGAGATTCTGAGACTCTGAGATTCTGACTCTGACTCTCTGAGATTCTGACTGAGACTCTGAGATTCTGACTCTGACTCTGACTCTCTGAGATTCTGAGATTCTGACTCTAACTCTCTGAGATTCTGACTCTGACTCTCTGAGACTCTGAGATTCTGACTCTGACTCTCTGAGACTCTGAGATTCTGACTCTGACTCTCTGAGATTCTGACTCTGACTCTCTGAGACTCTGAGATTCTGACTCTCTGAGATTCTGACTCTGACTCTCTGAGATTCTGACTCGGACTCTCTGAGATTCTGACTCTGACTCTCTGAGATTCTGACTCTGACTTCTGAGATTCTGACTCTGACTCTGAGATTCTGAGACTCTGACTCTGACTCTCTGAGATTCTGACTTTGACTCTCTGAGATTCTGACTCTGAGACTCTGAGATTCTGAGACTCTGAGATTCTGACTCTGACTCTCTGAGATTCTGACTCTGACTCTGACTCTCTGAGATTCTGACTCTGACTCTCTGAGATTCTGACTCTGACTCTGACTCTCTGAGATTCTGACTCTGACTCTCTGAGACTCTGAGACTCTGAGATTCTGACTCTGACTCTCTGAGACTCTGAGACTCTGAGATTCTGAGATTCTGACTCTGACTCTCTGAGATTCTGACTCTGACTCTCTGAGATTCTGACTCTGACTCTCTGAGATTCTGACTCTGAGCCTCTGAGATTCTGAGACTCTGAGATTCTGAGACTCTGACTCTGAGACTCTGAGATTCTGACTCTGACTCTGAGACTCTGAGATTCTGACTCTCTGAGATTCTGACTCTGACTCTCTGAGACTCTGAGATTCTGACTCTAACTCTCTGAGATTCTGACTCTGACTCTCTGAGACTCTGAGATTCTGACTCTGACTCTTTGAGATTCTGACTCTGACTCTCTGAGATTCTGACTCTGACTCTCTGAGACTCTGAGATTCTGACTCTAACTCTCTGAGATTCTGACTCTGACTCTCTGAGACTCTGAGATTCTGACTCTGACTCTTTGAGATTCTGACTCTGACTCTCTGAGATTCTGACTCTGACTCTCTGAGACTCTGAGATTCTGACTCTGACTCTCTGAGATTCTGACTCTGACTCTCTGAGATTCTGACTCTAACTCTGACTCTCTGAGATTCTGACTCTGACTCTGAGACTCTGACATTCTGAGACTCTGACATTCTGAGATTCTGACTCTGACTCTCTGAGATTCTGACTCTGACTCTCTGAGATTTCTGACTCTGACTCTCTGAGATTCTGACTCTGACTCTGAGACTCTGAGATTCTGAGACTCTGACATTCTGAGATTCTGACTCTGACTCTCTGAGATTCTGACTCTGACTCTCTGAGATTCTGACTCTGACTCTGAGACTCTGAGATTCTAACTCTGACTCTCTGAGATTCTGACTCTGACTCTCTGAGATTCTGACTCTGACTCTGACTCTCTGAGATTCTGACTCTGACTCTCTGAGACTATGAGACTCTGAGATTCTGACTCTGACTCTCTGAGACTCTGATGATTCTGAGATTCTGAGATTCTGACTCTGACTCTGACTCTCTGAGATTCTGACTCTGACTCTCTGAGATTCTGACTCTGACTCTGAGACTCTGAGATTCTGAGACTCTGACTCTGAGACTCTGAGATTCTGACTCTGACTCTGAGACTCTGAGATTCTGACTCTGACTCTCTGAGACTCTGAGATTCTGACTCTGACTCTCTGAGATTCTGACTCTGACTCTCTGAGATTCTGACTCTGACTCTCTGAGATTTTGACTCTGACTCTCTGAGATTCTGACTCTGACTCTCTGAGATTCTGACTCTGACTCTGAGATTCTGACTCTGACTCTCTGAGATTCTGACTCTGACTCTCTGAGATTCTGACTCTGACTCTCTGAGATTCTGACTCTGACTCTGAGACTCTGACTCTGACTCTGAGACTCTGACTCTGAGAATCTGAAATTCATGAAATAATAAAAAAAAAATGCGTGGGGCTCTGCGCAATTTCTATGTCTAGCCAGGTACAGCTAAGCAGCTGGGGGCTGGAATCCGCAGCGCAGGGATGCCCAAGCTTTCTGGGCACCCCCGCTGCAAATTGCAGCCCGCAGCCGCCCCAGAAGATGGCGCGTTCATTGAAGCACCATCCTCTGGCGCTGAACCCCGCTCTTCCAGCGGCCCTGGTGGCGGTGGCACGCTGGGTAATAAAGGGGTTAATACCAGCTTTGTTATACAAGCTGGTATTAAGCCCGAGATTCTTAATGTCAGGCCACGTTTGACCCAGCCACTAAGAATCTCCAATAAAGGGTTAAAAAAACACAACACAGAGAAAATTTTTTATTTGAAATAAAAAAAAAGCCATTAGGGACTCCATCTTTAATTAAAAAAATCCTCTTCCGTCCGACACAGTCCAAAACGCGATGTCCTCTCTGCTACATCCCCTGTGCATAGATATAGATATCTATGCACAGGGAATGAGCTGACTGAGAACAATCTCAGCACTGCTACATCATCTCTGTGAGCAGGCGGGCTCTATGACCCTGGAGCTGGCAGCCTGCACACAGAGAAGACAGCTGGACTCGGCTCGCAATGTAACAGCAGTTATTTGCGAGTTTCCCTGCTATCACTGGCACAGTAGCCGAGTCTAATGCAAACAATGGCAATCCTAGTTTTGTCAGCGTTTGTTATTGATTTGCATTTGACTCGTGTGAGTAAACGCTGGGAAACTCGCAGAGTACCGAGTCCTGCGAGTCCCTTACTACTGGCCGAGTAACGAGTCCTAGCGAGTAGATTCGCCCATCCCTATTTGAGAGAAAGCACTGGAGACTTCTAAGGTGGCCAGCAATGAGTCCAGACCTGAATCCCATAGAACACTTGTGGAGAGATCTAAAAATGTCAGTTTGGAGAAGGCACCCTTCCAATATTAGGGACCTGGAGCAGTTTGCCAAAGAAGAATGGTCTAAAATTCCAGCAGAGAATTGTAAGAAACTCATTGATGGTTACTGGAAGCGGTTGATCGCAGTTATCTTGGCTAAAGGTTGTGCAGCCAAGTATTAGGCTGAGGGTGCCAATACTTTTTTCTGACCCATTTTTGATGTTTTGTGTGAAATGATCAATGTTTTGCTTTTTGCTTCATTCTCTTTTGTTTTTTTCATTGAAGACAAATTAAATGAAGATAATACCAAAGAATTTGTGATTGCAATTATTTTCAGGAAGAAACTGAGTATTATCTGACAAAATTGCAGGGGTGTCAATACTTTTGGCCACAAATGTATACTAACCAACTCAAGGGGCTTCTGTAAGTTTTCTCTTACAGGACAACTCCTATATAATTTAATCATGCTGGTATAAACCGCTGAGTTCCTCTGTCACCTAGGTTTCTCAAACTCAACTAGATGTAAAGCTCACACAGGACACCTGACACATATATTCTGGAATTGCCCACTTCTTATCCAGTTCTGGTCGGACGTTAGCAAATCAATGAGTATGCAGGCGCAGAGTGAGGCACGAAGTTTGTTGCTAGTCACCTGGTGATGACCACATGTGCACAGACCGGCAGGTCAATGGCAATAGTGCGCATGCCAAATAGGGAAAGCTGCTTCCAACACAAAGAAGCAAATGAGCAAGCGTCATGCTAGTGAACGGGAATGGGGGACAAAGCCAGGGTGTTCATGTACCTTATACAAAGGGGAGGAATATGAAGTAGACAAGATTTTGAGCAAAGAAAAGGAGAAGAAAAGTAAGGAAAATAAGAAAAAGGATGTCTAAAGTCCACCTGTAATGAATAGAAGGAGATTAAAGGAAGCAGAAATAGAATGTTAGTGTGCCAACCATTATCCAATGTCCAATAAATAAATACAAAGCCTGCAGCACCCACAGTAAATGAAGATATATCAAACCTCCATCGTGGTGCCCGTCCTACCAGGGAGTCATCCCGGTCAGTAAACAGTTAAATGGAGAGAGACAGCACCACATACCAAACGGGATTCTTTGCAACTTCTTTATTCCAGCACCCCAGTGCAAGCAACGTTTCGGACTATGTCCTTTTTCAAGCAACAACATACACCGAGACAATCCGCTTTATATAGTGTAAAACTCCTCCTCTTAACCCCATAAGGACGGCCTAACGTCCAGAGACGTCTGAAAAAAAGGGTACTTATGCCTGGCTGACGTCTGTAGACGTCAGCCAGGGAAATTGCTCTAGCGCCCCCCAGTGGTCAAAAATCTCCGGGGTTTCAGCTACCAGGGGTAGCTGAGACCCCCAAGATTATGGATCGGGGGCTTTTTTACCATCACCGGTAATGTGATGACCGGTAAGCACCGTTTACCGGTCATCACATTACAAAAAATGAGACTGCCGGTAAAAAATGCTTTCACTTTCATCCGACGTGAAAACACACGTCGGATGACAGTGAAGCATTAACCCCTAAGTGTCCTAAGACCCCCGGTACCGGGGATCTTCCTCCCACCTCCACCCCTCCCCCGATCTGTCTCAAAATGGCGGCGGCGGGCGCTAAAACCCGCCACCGCTGCTGCATCTCCATTCGATCTGACATGACATACATGTCAGATCGCATGGAAATGTCAGTGCTGGTGCCCAACAGCCTCCTCCTGTGCCCATCAGCCTCATTCTGTGCCCATCAGCCCCTCCGGTTCCCCCCACGTTCCTCCTGCCCAGCTCCTAGCTCCTTCGTCCTCCCTCCTCCTCCTCCCCCTCTCTAAAACAGCGCCGCAGCGCTCAGGAACCGCCGGCTGCCCCCTCCTGCACAATCCTCTTCGATGTGACATGTCACACATGTCACATTGGGGAGGGATCTAATGCACCCTGGCCCCCTGCTTCTAACAGCGCCCCCCGGTCATCCCACAATCTCACCTGTCTTCATCTCCCTGGAGCGGCTCCTTCTTCTCCTGGCTCCCTGTGCTGTCTGTCGGCTTCATGTGCAGACAGAGCAGAGAATGCTCTGTCTGCTAATAGACAGTTCATGACCTCAGTGAGGTCATGGCTGGTCAGGATCCTTTGTTCACAAGGGTCAATTGTGATCCCATGATGAAATCACAATTGACCTTTGTGAACCAAGGATCCTGACCTGACATGACTCACTGTGATCATGAGCTGTCAGTCTAATGACAGACAGTGCAGTCTCTGCATAGACTGACAGCTCATGATCTCAATGAGGTCATGTTAGGTCAGGATCCTTTGTTCACAAAGGGTCAATTTTGATCCCATGATGGGATCACAATTGACCCTTTGTGAACAAAGGATCCTGACCTGACATGACCTCACTGTGATCATGAGCTGTCAGTCTAATGACAGACAGTGCAGTCTCTGCATAGACTGACAGCTCATGATCGCAGTGAGGTCATGTCAGGTCAGGATCCTTTGTTCACAAAGGGTCAATTGTGATTTCATGATGGGATCACAATTGACCCTTTGTGAACAAAGGATCCTGACCTGACATGACTTCACTGCGATCATGAGTAGGGATGGGCGAATCTACTCGCTAGGACTCGTTACTCGGCGAGTAGTAAGGGACTCGCAGGACTCGGTACTCGGCGAGTTTCCCAGTGATTACTCGCACGAGTCCAATGCAAATCAATATCAATCCTAGTTTTGTCAGAAACGCTGACAAAACTAGGATTGCCATTGTTTGCATTAGACTCGGCTACTGTGCCAGTGATAGCAGGGAAACTCGCAAATAACTGCTGTTACATTGCGAGCCGAGTCCAGCTGTCTTCTCTGTGCAGCTCCAGGGTCCTAGAGCCCGCCTGCTGCCTGATGTAGCAGTGCTGAGATTGTTCTCAGTCTGCTCATTCCCTGTGCATAGACATCTATATTTATGCACAGGGGATGTAGCAGAGAGGACATCGCGTTTTGGACTGCGTCGGACGGAAGAGGATTTTTTTAATTAAAGATGGAGTCCCTAATGGCTTTTTTTTTTATTTCAAATAAAAAATTTTCTCTGTGTTGTGTTTTTTTAACCCTTTATTGGAGATTCTTAGGCTATGTGCACATCAGTCGTTTTGTGGGCTGCTTTTGGACGTTTTCCGTCGGCGTTTTCCGCTCAGTTTTATGTTAATTTATGTTAATCCTACCCTCCGGTTGGATTAACATGCTAGTCAATGGATTTTAGAAAACTCTGTCTACATTACAACGTTTTTCTTCTGGTCGTTTTCAGTCAAAACTGAGTTTTTTCACCGGTTTCCAAAAATAGAGCAAGTGACTTCTTTCCTCCGTTTTTCCACCGGTTTCAGCTGAACAAGTGCACAAAAAACTCAGTTTTTAAAACCGCCGAGAAAACCGCCGAGAAAAACGCTGTAAAACCCGGCGGAAAACGAGCAAAAAACTAGCAAAAAACGAGGGACACTTCTGAGCACAGAAAACTCAGTTTCTGCCAGTGTCCACCGGTTTTAGGACGGTCTGCAGAGATGCAGAAACGTCAGATGTGCACATAGCCTTAGTGGCTGGGTCAAACGTGGCCTGACATTAAGAATCTCGGGCTTAATACCAGCTTGTATAACAAAGCTGGTATTAACCCCTTTATTACCCAGCGTGCCACCGCCACCAGGGCCGCTGGAAGAGCGGGGTTCAGCGCCAGAGGATGGCGCTTCAATGAACGCGCCATCTTCTGGGGCGGCTGCGGGCTGCAATTTGCAGCGGGGGGTGCCCAGAAAGCTTGGGCATCCCTGCGCTGCGGATTCCAGCCCCCAGCTGCTTAGCTGTACCTGGCTAGACATAGAAATTCGCGGAGAGCCCCACGCATTTTTTTTTTATTATTTAATGAATTTCAGAGTCAGAGGCTCAGAGTCAGAGTCTCGGAGTCGGAGTCTCCTCAGGGTTGGAGTCTAGCAGTCTCAGAGTCGGAGTCTCAGAGTCGGAGTCGCCTCAGAGTCCAGTGTCTCTCCTCTGGGTTGGAGTCTCTCGAGTCGGAGTCGGAGTCTTTAGAGTCGGAGTCGCCTCAGAGTCGGAGTCGTCTCATGAGTCGGAGTCGCTCGGAGTCGGAGTCTGTCTCGGAGTCGTCTCGGAGTCGGAGTCGTCTCGGAGTCGGAGTCGTCTCGGTCGAGTCGGAGTCGTCTCGGAGTCGGAGTCGTCTCGGAGTCGGAGTCGTCTCGGAGTCGAGTCGGAGTCGTCTCGGAGTCGAGTCGGAGTCGAGTCGGAGTCGTCTCGGAGTCGGAGTCGTCTCGGAGTCGGAGTCGTCTCAGAGTCGAGTCGGAGTCGTCTAGAGTCGATCGGAGTCGGAGTCGTCTCGGAGTCAGAGTCGTCTCGGAGTCAGAGTCGTCTCGGAGTCGGAGTCGTCTCGGAGTCGGAGCCGTCTCGGAGTCGGAGTCGTCTCGGAGTCGAGTCAGAGTCGGAGTCGTCTCGGAGTCGGAGTCGTGTCGGAGTCGTCTCGGAGTCGGAGTCGTCTCGGATCGAGTCGTCTCGGAGTCGGAGTCGGAGTCGTCTCGGAGTCGGAGTCGTCTCGGAGTCGTCTCGGAGTCGTCGGAGTCGGTCTCGGAGTCGAGTCGGAGTCTCTCGGAGTCGGAGTCGTCTCGGAGTCGGAGTCGTCTCGGAGTCGGAGTCGTCTCGGAGTCGGAGTCGTCTCGAGTCGAGTCGGAGTCGGAGTCGTCTCGGAGTCGGAGTCGTCTCGGAGTCGGAGTCGTCTCGGAGTCGGAGTCGTCTCGGAGTCGAGTCGGAGTCGGAGTCGTCTCGGAGTCGGAGTCGTCAGTCGGAGTCGGAGTCGTCTCGGAGTCGGAGTCGTCTCGGAGTCGTCTCGAGTCGGAGTCGTCTCGGAGTCGGAGTCGTCTCGGAGTCGGAGTCGTCTCGGAGTCGGAGTCGTCTCGGAGTCGAGTCGGAGTCGGAGTCGTCTCGGAGTCGAGTCGGAGTCGTCATCGAGTCGGAGTCGGTCTCGGAGTCGTCTCGGAGTCGGAGTCGTCTCAGAGTCGAGTCGGAGTCGAGTCGCTCATCGGAGTCGGAGTCGTCTCGGAGTCGGAGTCGTCTCGGATCGAGTCGGAGTCGGAGTCTCGGAGTCGGAGTCGTCTCGGAGTCGGAGTCGTCTCGGAGTCGGAGTCGTCTCGGAGTCGAGTCGTCTCAGAGTCGAGTCGTCGAGTCGGAGTCGTCTCGGGGTCGGAGTCGTCTCGGAGTCGGAGTCGTCTCGGAGTCGGTCGTCTCGGAGTCGGAGTCGTTCGGATCGATCGGAGTCGGAGTCGTCTCGGAGTCGAGTCGGAGTCAGAGTCGTCTCGGAGTCGGAGTCGTCTCGGTCGAGTCGAGTCGGAGTCGTCTCGGAGTCGGAGTCGTCTCGGAGTCGGAGTCGTCTCGGAGTCGAGTCGAGTCGGAGTCGTCTCGGAGTCGGAGTCGAGGTCGAGTCGGAGTCGTCTCGGAGTCGGAGTCGTCTCGGTCGAGTCGGAGTCGTTCGGAGTCGTCTCGGAGTCGAGTGAGTCGTCTCGGAGGTCGGAGTCGAGTCGGAGTCGGAGTCGTCTCGGAGTCGGAGTCGTCTCGGAGTCGAGTCGGACGTCTCGGAGTCGGTCTCGGTCGGAGTCGTCGGAGTCGGAGTCGTCTCGGAGTCGGAGTCGTCTCGGAGTCGAGTCGGAGTCGGAGTCGTCTCGGAGTCGGAGTCGTCTCGGAGTCGGAGTCGTTCGGAGTCGAGAGTCGGGTCGTCTCGGAGTCGGAGTCGTCTCGGAGTCGGAGTCGTCTCGGAGTCGGAGTCGTCTCGGAGTCGGAGTCGTCTCGGAGTCGATCGAGTCGGAGTCGTCTCGGGAGTCGGAGTCGGAGTCGTCGGAGTCGGGTCGTCTCGGAGTCGGAGTCGTCTCGGAGTCGGAGTCGTCTCGGAGTCGGAGTCGTCTCGGAGTCGAGTCGGAGTCGTCTCGGAGTCGAGTCGGAGTCGGAGTCGTCTCGGAGTCGGAGTCGTCTCGGAGTCGGAGTCGTCTCGGAGTCGGAGTCGTCTCGGAGTCGGAGTCGTCTCGGAGTCGAGTCGGAGTCGTCTCGGAGTCGAGTCGGAGTCGTCTCGGAGTCGGAGTCGTCTCGGAGTCGTCGGAGTCGGAGTCGTCTCGGAGTCGAGTCGGAGTCGGAGTCGTCTCGGAGTCGGAGTCGTCTCGGAGTCCGGGTCGAGTCGTCTCGGAGTCGAGTCGGAGTCGGAGTCGTCTCGGAGTCGGAGTCGTCTCGGAGTCGATGTCTCGGAGTCGGAGTCGTCTCGGAGTCGGAGTCGTCTCGGAGTCGGAGTCGTCTCGGAGTCGGAGTCGTCTCGGAGTCGGAGTCGTCTCGGAGTCGCTCGGAGTCGGAGTCGTCTCGGAGTCGGAGTCGTTCGGAGTCGGAGTCATCTCGGAGTCGGAGTCGTCTCGGAGTCGGAGTCGTCTCGGAGTCGGAGTCGTCACGGAGTCGGAGTCGTCTCGAGTCGGAGTCGTCTCGGAGTCGGAGTCGTCTCGGAGTCGGAGTCGTCTCGGAGTCGGAGTCGTCTCGGAGTCGGAGTCATCTCGGAGTCGGAGTTGGAGTCGTCTCGGAGTCGGAGTCGTCTTGGAGTCGGAGTCGGAGTCGTCTCGAGTCGGAGTCGTCGGAGTCGAGTCAAAAAAATGCGTGGGGCTCCGCGCAATTTCTATGTCTAGCCAGGTACAGCTAAGCAGCTGGAGGCTGGAATCCGCAGTGCAGGGATGCCCAAGCTTTCTGGGCACCCCCCGCTGCAAATTGCAGCCCGCAGCCGCCCCAGAAGATGGTGCGTTCATTGAAGCGCCATCCTCTGGCGCTGAACCCCGCTCTTCCAGCGGCCCTGGTGGCGGTGGCACGCTGGGTAATAGAGGTTAGGGCCAGCTTTGTATTATCAGCTGGCCCTAAGCCAGAAATTTATGGCGGTCACGCCAATATTAGACATGACCGCCATGAATTTCTATTAAATTGTTTTAAAAAAAACACAACACAGAGAAATTTTTTTATTAGAAATAAAAATAAAAGCCATTAGGGACTCCATCTTTAATTAAAAAAATCCTCTTCCATCCGACGCAGTCCAAAACGCGATGTCCTCTCTGCTACATCCCCTGTGTATAGATATAGATGTCTATGCACAGGGAATGAGCAGACTGAGAACAATCTCATCACTGCTACATCATCTCTGTGCACAGACATTCTTGTCTGTACACAGGGAATGAGCAGACTGAGAACAATCTCAGCACTGCTACATCAGGCAGCAGGCGGGCTCTAGGACCCTGGAGCTGCACAGAGCAGACAGGACTCTTCTCTTATCTGTGCGAGTTTCCCAGCGATTACTTACAAAGTAAACGAGTCCAATGCAAATAAATGACAAAACTAGGATTGCTTCAGGCTGAAGCTTCCGAGACACATCTGCGATTTGTAAATCTCACACTACTCGCTATTACTCGCTTCCCCATTCATTAACATTGGACTCGCTAGACTCGCAACGAGTAGCGAGTCCTGGGCTCGGACTCGCTAAAGTCAAGCGATTCCGAGTAATTTAGGATTCGCCCATCACTAATCATGAGCTGTAAGTCTATGCAGAGACTGCACTGTCTGTCATTAGACTGACAGCTCATGATCACAGTGAGGTCATGTCAGGTCAGGATCCTTGGTTCACAAAGGGTCAATTGTGATCCCATGATGGGATTACAATTGACGCTTTGTGAACCAAGGATCCTGACCTGATATCATCCTGCTGAAGTTATGACCTGTCATTCTCCTGGAAGAATGCCAGATTTTATAGCATATGGGGGACGCCCCCATATGCTGTAAAAGACTGAAAATCATCGAGGGACCTCGAACTGGACTACGTCGGACCTTCCTGCTGGACTACGTCGGACCTTCCTACTGGACTACGTCGGATGCCAAAGAATAATAAAGATGGGGTCTAAATAGTGTCTGTGTGTTTTTTCTAATAAAAATATTTTTTTCTGTCTTGTGTCTTCTTTACAATTTACTAGGGATTCATAATGGCCCGGTCTAATATTGGCCAGACATTAAGAATCTCGGGCTTAGTACCAGCTGCAAAAAAAGCTGGCATTAACCCCTTATTACCCAGTCTGCCACCACTACACGGCAGCTGGAAGAGCTGGATACAGCGCCAGAAAATGGCGCTTCTATGAATGCGCCATTTTCTGGGGTGGCTGCGGACTGCAGTTCGCAGCGGGGGGGGGGGGGCCAGAAAGCTTGGGCCTCCCTACGCTGAGGATTCCAGCCCCCAGCTGCCTAGTTGTACCTGGCTGGCCCAAAAATGTGGCGAAGCCCACGCCATTTTTTTTAAAATTATTTCAAGAAATAATTAAAAAAACAATAGGGCTTCCCTATATTTTTGGTTTCCAGCCAGGTAAAACTAGGCAGAAGGGGTTGGTGGCAGCCCGTAGCTGCCTGCTGTACCTGGCTGGACCAAAAATATGGCGAAGCCCCACGTCGTTTTTTTTTAAAATTTAATAAAGAAATACTAAAAAAAAAAGCAGGAGAGGAGACGACCAGGACACGGTGTCTCCGTATCTTGTGCACATGCTCTAAAAGTGAGAAATTGTGTGAAAAAAAGAAAATGTTCAATATGACTTTATCAAATTTTGTGAAGTAGCTGTAGGTTCAAAATGCTCACTATACCCCTAGATATAATCCTTGAGGTGTCTAGTTTCCAAAATGGGGTGACTTGTGTGGGAGCTCCAATGCTTAGGCACATAGGAGCTCCCCATATGCGACATGGTGTCCGCTAACTATTGGAGCTAATTTTCCATTCAAATTGTTAGCAGACACCATGCCGCATATGGAGAGCCCCTGTGTGCCTAAACATTGGAGCTCCCCCACAAGTGACCCCATTTTGGAAACTAGACCCACCAAGGAACATATCTAGATGCATAATGAGCACTTTCAACCCCCAGGTGCTTCACAAATTAGTCCGTAAAAAGGAAAAAAAGAAGATTTGTGGAAAAAAAGTACTTTTTCTTTTTTTACGGATCAGTTTGTGAAGCACCTGGGGGTTGAAAGTGCTCACTGTTCATCTAGATATGTTCCTTTGGGCGTCTAGTTTACAAAATGGGGTCACTTGTGGGGGAGCCCCAATGTTTAGGCACATAGAGTCTCTTCATACGTGACATGGTGTCAACTAACAATTGGAATTGTAAGCGCATACTATGTCATGTATGGAGAGCCCCTGTGTGCCTAAACATTGGAGCTCCCCCACAAGTGACCCCATTTTGGAAACTAGACCCCCCCAAGGAACTTATTTAGATGCATAGTGAGCGCTTTGAAACCCCAGGTGCTTCACAAATTGATCCGTAAAAATGAAATAGTACTTTTTTTTTTTCACAAAAAACCTTTTTTCCTTTTTACGGACTAATTTGTGAAGCACCAGGGGTTGAAAGTGCTCACTGTTCATCTAGATATGTTCCTTGGGGGGTCTAGTTTCCAAAATGGGGTCACTTGTGGGGGAGCTCCAATGTTTAGGCACACAGGGGCTCCCCATATGCGACATGGTGTCCGCTAACCATTGGAGCTAACTTTCCATTTAAATTGTTAGTGGACACCATGTCGCGTATGGAGAGCCCATGTGTGCCTAACCATTGGAGCTCCCCCACAAGTGACCCCATTTTGGAAACTAGACCCCCAAGGAACGTATCTAGATGCATAGTGAGCACGTTGAACCCTCTGGTGCTTTACAAATTGATCCGTAAAATTTAAAAAGTACTTTCTATTCCACAAAAATGTTCTTTTTTCATTTTTACGGATTCATTTGTAAAGCACCTTGGGTTTAAAGTGCTCACCACCCATCTAGATAAGTTCCTTGGGGGGTCTAGTCTCCAAAATGGGGTCACTTGTGGGGAGCTCCAATGTTTAGGCACACAGGGACTCTCCATACGTGACTTGGTGTCCGCTAACAATTTGAGCTAATTTTCCATTCAAATTGTTAGCGGACACCATGTCGCGTTTGGAGAGCCCCTGTGTGCCTAAACATTGGAGCTCCCCCACAAGTGACCCCATTTTGGAAACTAGACCCCCCAAGGAACGTATCTAGATGCATAGTGAGCATGTTGAACCCTCTGGTGCTTTACAAATTGATCCGTAAAATTTAAAAAGTACTTTCTATTCCACAAACATTTTCTTTTGTCCTCAATTATTTCATTTTCACATGAGCAACAGGATAAAATGCATCCTAAAATTTGTTGGGCAATTTCTCCTGAGTACACCGATACCTCATATGCAGTCATAAACCACTGTTTGGGCGCACGGCAGGGCTCAGAAGGGAAGGAGCGCCATTTGACTTTTTGAATGGTAAATTAGCTCCAAAAGTCAAACTGCGCTCCCTCCCTTCTGAGCCCTGCCGTGCGCCCAAACAGTGGTTTATGACCACATATGATGTATCGGTGTACTCAGGAGAAATTGCCCAACAAATTTTAGGATCCATTTTATCCTGTTGCCCATGTGAAAATGAAAAGATTTAGGCTAAAAGGACATTTTTGTTGGAAAAATTAAAATGTCCATTTTTTATTTCCACATTGCTTTAGCTGCTGTGAAGCACCTGAAGGGTAAATAATCTTCTTGAATGTAGTTTTGAGTAGCTTGAGGGGTGCAGTTTTTGGAATGGTGTCACTTTTGGGTGTTTTCTGTCATGTACACCCCTCAAAGTGACTTCAAATGTGATGTGGTCACAAAAAAAATGGTTTTGTAAATTTTGCTGGAAAAATGAAAAATTGCTGATGAACTTTGAACCCTTATAACTTCCTAACAAATTTTTTTTTTTTTCCAAAATTGTGCTAATGTAAAGTAGACATGTGGGAAATGTTATTTATTAACTATTTTGTGTCATATAACTCTCTGGTTTACCAGAATAAAAATTCAAAATTTGAAAATTGCTAAATTTTCAAAATTTTCGCCAAATTTTTTATTTTTTCACAAATAAACGCAAAAATTATTAACCTAAATTTACCACTAACATGAAGCCCAATATGTCACGAAAAAACAATCTCAGAATCGCTAGGATTTGTAGAAGAGTTCCAGAGATATAACCTCATAAAGGGACAATGGTCAGAATTACAAAAAACGGTCTGGTCATTAAGGTGGAAATTGGCTCAGTCACTAAGGGGTTAATTACATTTCACCAATCGTGCAGTATACAAAACAATTAACACTTTCCATTAATATATCTAAAGATAAAATTACCCTGTCCTTCACACTTTAGTCCTTATTGCATACCGATGCCCAAAATGTCCATGATCGAAATATAGATAATCCAGATAATGTCTGTATTATATCATTATAGTTCAGTTCATATAGTCACTTCCTTATTTTTCCATCAACCAATCCGGGCCGGCGTTGGGTATGTTGCCATAGCAATAATGTCATGACGTGTCCTGCAACATCGCCTCCTCTGCCCTACATCCAATAGGGGACACGCTGAACTGCGCATGCGCCGATCCTCGAGCACTGATTGGCCACAGAGTCTCTTTCAATTGCGCAAGCTCCGGCATCTCAATTTCATTGGTCAATCATGCACACTTCCTCCCGAGCTCGCCGTGCATCAGTCTACTGGTTCCCTTCCTCTTCCAATGTATCCCTCATATTGCTCCCCCAGAAACACAGTATTATATATACTAGTTCCCTTTATACTCATAACATTTCATGCTATTATACACAATCTGGATCAAATACACATTAACCCATTCAGTTTGTTCATAAATCCTCAGAACTGGAGTATCAAAATGGAAATTTAAGAGAAATAGAAAAATCTAATCTACTGTGTCATCCAACCCAACACAATGAAAAACTCTTATCATAGTCACGTCCAGTAGATGAATAAGGGGAACAATCTGGCTCATATTAACCCATTCAGTCTATACATAGACCATCATAATCAAAGTACACATTAGAAATTAGGAGAAAAAGGAACCTGATCTACCGTATTATCAGACTTAATGCAATGTAAAAACTCATATACCTCACTTTATTAAGCATGTTTAACCTCTAAGGGTATAGAATATATCATGTGCTGTAGGAGTTACTAGCATATCATCCCATAAATATACATTTACCGTCCTTAGTCCAACTCATATCTACTATATAATTGCCGCAGGCACTTCCGTGTCGGACCCCGAAAAGACCGTGGCTTTGTCACTCTGTGACGTCACCACGTGCGAGCAATGGCCGCGAAGCGGCCATTGCGAGTTGCTGCCCGAAAAATCGAACCAGAGGCTCGGCTACAAAGTTAGCGATTTACCGCTGATGTAGCGCGAGCAATGGCCCCGAGGCCATTGCGAGTCGCTGGCCAAGTTAGCCATTTACCGCTCATGTAGCGCGAGCAATAGCCGCGAGGCCATTGTGAGTCGCCGCACCTGCCGCAAGTCCCCCTACACTTTCTATGGGGATTACCGCAACCGCGCCGCAAGTGTAACGGTTATGCGGCAAACGCGGCAGATGCGGTTACACTTGCGGCGCGGTTGCGGTAATCCCCATAGAAAGTATAGGGGGACTTGCGGCAGGTGCGGCAAGTGCGATTTTGCACTTGCGGCAAGTGCGGCCGCGAAAAAAAACTGCAGTCAGCCGCGGTTTTTTTCGCGGCCGCACCTGCCGCAAGTGAAAAACCGCATTTGCCGCACCTGCCGCAAGTCCCCCTATACTTTCTATGGGGATTACCGCAACCGCGCCGCAAGTGTAACCGCATCTGCCGCGTTTGCCGCATAAGCGTTAACCTTGCGGCGCGGTTGCGGTAATCCCCATAGAAAGTATAGGGGGACTTGCGGCAGGTGCGGCAAGTGCGGTTTTGCACTTGCGGCAAGTGCGCCCGCTAATTAAAATAAAAAAAAATAATCTAATACAAATAAATTTAATTAAAATAAAAAATTAATATACAAATAATAAAAATAATAAATAATAAAATAAATCAAAATTAAAAAAATTAATAAATAAAATAAAAATATATATAATTAAAATATTAATAACATTAACTAATTCTAAGAAAATCAAATTACCGTATATACTCGTGTATAAGCCGACCCGTGTATAAGCCGACCCCCCTACTTTTGCCCCCAAAATCTGGGAAAACCTATTGACTCGTGTATAAGCCGAGGGTGGACCCCAGCACAGGTATACAGCCCCAGTGGTAGTATCCAGCCCCAGTGGCAGTATCCAGCAGCCCCAGAAGTATATACAGCCCCAGTGGTAGTATCCAGTAGCCCCAGAGGTATATACAGCCCCAGTGGTAGTATACAGTAGCCATAGAGGTATATACAGCCCCAGTGGTAGTATCCAGTAGCCCCAGAGGTATATACAGCCCCAGTGGTAGTATCCAGCAGCCCCAGAGGTATATACAGCCCCAGTGGTAGTATCCAGCAGCCCCACAGGTATATACAGCCCCAGTGGTAGTATCCAGTAGCCCCAGAGGTATATACAGCCCCAGTGGTAGTATACAGTAGCCATAGAGGTATATACAGCCCCAGTGGAAGTATCCAGCAGCCCCAGAGGTATATACAGCCCCAGTGGTAGTATACAGTAGCCATAGAGGTATATACAGCCCCAGTGGAAGTATCCAGCAGCCCCAGAAGTATATACAGCAGCCCCAGAGGTATGGCTTATATTGGCAGCCAGCCTACTTACATACACATACCCATACATACACACATATATACACACACACACACACATACACATATATACACATACACACACACATACACAGCTTCCTACCTTGTCCCCGTTCTGCAGTGCTTTCCGGTGTCCTCCGTGCTCCGTTCCCGGTCTGCTGGGCCTTGTGGTTCCTCCTGGTTCCTCATCCTTCGGTTCTATCATGGGGGCTGCCATCTTGCTTGTTCTCTCCGCCCCCGGCCAGTGATGTCAGAGCAGGCCGCGCTGTGATTGGCTAGCACCCGTGATCACATGTCACGGGTGCTAGCCAATCACAGCGCGGCCTGCTCTGACATCACTGGCCGGGGGCGGAGAGAAGACACCAAGATGGCAGCCCCCATGATAGAACCGAAGGATGAGGAACCAGGAGGAACCACAAGGCCCAGCAGACCGGGAACGGAGCACGGAGGACACCGGAAAGCACTGCAGAATGGGGGACAAGGTAAGAAATACTGCGCAGCGCCCCCCCACCCCCCGCGCCCCCTCCCACCATAGGATTACCGTATTGACCCGTGTATAAGCCGAGGGGGGGACTTTTCAGCCCATTTTTTGGGCTGAAAAACTCGGCTTATACACGAGTATATACGGTACTCAAATAAAAAAAAATTCAATTAAAATTAAAAAAAAATAATATTATAAAAATATTAAATAATAAATAATTACAATAATAACATAATAAATAATAAAAAAAAATATTCCATATAAAAATTCATAACATTAACTAATTCTAATAAAAAAAAACAAATAAATAAAATATTCATAACATTAAGTTATTCAAAAAAAATGTAAATAAAAAAAAAAAATAAAAAAAATAATATAGCTACTATAATCTAATTAACGCACGTTCTAGAATCCCGATGCATTTGCATCGGGCTCACAGCTAGTAAATATATATCACTCAGCAGTTAGTAAAAGCCATCGGTTAGTGTTATAGATCTAGGGTAAATTAAAAACACTATTAAAAACAAACTGTACAAGAAAATGCAGTAAAAGGATATAGATACATCATTTAAGGAGACATCCCCATTGGTCATATTCCAGGTTTAAACCCTTGGGGTGTAGTGTATCAAGTTCAAATATCCATCTTAATTCCTTTTTCTTCAGTAATGCCACCCTATCACCACCTCATCTCAATGGGGGAATGTCATCTATTACCATATATACTCGTGTATAAGCCGACCCGTGTATAAGCCGACCCCCCTACTTTTGCCCCCAAAACCTGGGAAAACCTATTGACTCGTGTATAAGCCGAGGGTGGACTCCAGCACAGGTATACAGCCCCCAGCAGTGTGGTATACAGGCCCCCCAATGGTAGTATACAGCAGCCTCCCCAGTGGTAGTATACAGCAGCAGCCCCAGTGGTATATACAGCAGCAGCTCCAGTAGTTAGTATACAGCATCCCAGAGGTATATACAGCCCCAGTGGTAGTATACAGCATCCCCAGAGGTATATACAGCCCCAGTGGTAGTATACAGCATCCCAGAGGTAGTATACAGCAGCCCCAAAGGTATATACAGCAGCCCCAGTGGTAGTATACAGCAGCCCCAGTGGTAGTATACAGCAGCCCCAGTGGTAGTATACAGCAGCCCCAGAGGTAGTATACAGCAGCCTCAGAGGTATATACAGCCCCATTGGTAGTATACAGCAGCCCCAGAGGTATATATAGCCCCAGTGGTAGCATCCAGCAGCCCCAGAGGTATATACAGCCCCAGTGGTAGTATCCAGCAGCCCCAGAGGTATATACAGCCCCAGTGGTAGTATACAGCAGCCCCAGAAGTATATACAGCCCCAGTGGTAGTATACAGCAGCCCCAGAGGTATATACAGCCCCAGTGGTAGTATACAGCAGCCCCACAGGTATATACAGCCCCAGTGGTAGCATCCAGCAGCCCCAGAGGTATATACAGCCCCAGTGGTAGTATACAGCAGCCCCACAGGTATATACAGCCCCAGTGGTAGTATACAGCAGCCCCAGAGGTATATACAGCCCCAGTGTAGTATACAGCAGCCCCAGAGGTATATACAGCCCCAGTGTAGTATACAGCAGCCCCACAGGTATATACAGCCCCAGTGGTAGTATACAGCAGCCCCACAGGTATATACAGCCCCAGTGGTAGTATACAGCAGCCCCACAGGTATATACAGCCCCAGTGTAGTATACAGCAGCCCCACAGGTATATTCAGCCCCAGTGGTAGTATATACAGCCCCAGTGGTAGTATATACAGCCCCAGTGGTAGTAGATTGCAGCCCCAGCGGTAGTATACAGGGCCCCAGCAGTATATACAGCCCCAGTGGTATATACAGCCCCAGTGGTAGTATATACAGCCCCAGTGGTAGTATATACAACCCCAGTGGTAGTAGATTGCAGCCCCAGCGGTAGTATACAGGGCCCCAGTAATCCAGGGCCCCCCCAGCGTCTCTCCGGTCACCTGAAAAGCAAACTATACTTATCAGTGTCCGCTGTCCGCGCCCGCTCGCCTCTGCCGTGACAGTGCCGTCTGCGATCCTCCTTCTTCATGCGGCGTCTTCCGGTTTCCTGTGCTCGTCGCAGGGAATGACGTCATTCCCTGCGACGAGCACAGGAACCCGGAAGACGCCGCATGAAGATGGAGGATCGCAGACGGCAGACCGGGCAGAGGCGAGCGGGCGCGGACAGCGGACACTGATAAGTATAGTTTGCTTTTCAGGTGACCGGAGAGACGCTGGGGGGGCCCTGGATTACTGGGGATGCGGGGGCTGCTGTATACCGATGTATACATCGGTATGTACCGATGTATACATCGGTATACAGCACTGACTCGCGTATAAGCCGAGGGGGGTACTTTTCAGCCCAATTTTTGGGCTGAAAAACTCGGCTTATACGCGAGTATATACGGTATTCTATATTTCAACTGGTTCACATTGTGACCAGTTTCCACAAAATGTCTAGGGACCGGGAGCTCCACCATCCCATTTCTTATAGTATTCTTATGTTTGCTGATCCGTGCTTTTGCCTCCATTGTGGTCTTCCCCACATAGAGGAGACCACAAGGCAGCTGATAGCATATATCACATAGCTACTCTTACATGTATATCTTTTCCGAATTGTATACCTCTTCCCAGAATATGGATGGTGAAACTCCCGGCCCTGATCAAATTCCCACAGCTTGCGCATCCCAAGCAGGGGAAATTTCCCAAACTGGGTTTACTCAGGGTGAGTTGTAAATCCCTCCTTAAGCTCCCAATATCCGATTTTACCAAATTATCACGAAGATTCCGTCCCCTCCTATATGAGAAAAGAGGTGGGGATTCAAACTCCTTGATACCTGTATGGCCCTTACCGAGAAGAGGCCAATACCTTTTAATTATACCTGAAATTTTACCACTCATCCCATTATATGTAGTAACCAAAGGTATCCGATTCTCCTTAGTTGTTTTATCCCTGGTCATCGGTAATTCATCCCGATTCAGAGATAGTACACGCCTTTTAAAGTCCATGAGATTACCTCTTAGATATCCCCTTTTGAGGAACCTCTCACACATTTCCTCCAATCTTTGATTGACAACATTATCATCAGATACCACCCGCCTCACCCTGATCATCAGGCTCCATGGGAGCGACTCCACCATTGACCTCGGGTGCTCGCTGGAGTGATGCAGCATACTTTTACTATCTGTCTCCTTTTTATGCAACATACCCAACGCCGGCCCGGATTGGTTGATGGAAAAATAAGGAAGTGACTATATGAACTGAACTATAATGATATAATACGAACATTATCTGGATTATCTATATTTCGATCATGGACATTTTGGGCATCGGTATGCAATAAGGAATAAAGTGTGAAGGACAGGGTAATTTTATCTTTAGATATATTAATGGAAAGTGTTAATTATTTTGTATACTGCATGATTGGTGAAATGTAATTAAGGGGAGGAGTTTTATACTATATAAAGCGGATTGTATTGGTGTATGTTGTTGCTTGAAAAAGGACATAGTCCGAAACGTCGCTTGCACTGGGGTGCTGGAATAAAGAAGTTGCAAAGAATCCTGTTTGGTATGTGGTGCTGTCTCTCTCCATTTAACTGTTTACTGACTGGGATGACTCCCTGGTAGGACGGACACCACGATGGAGGTTTGATATATCCTCATTTACTGTGGGTGCTGCAGGCTTTGTATTTATTTATTGGACTTGTGAGTCGTGCCTGACGTGCACCTTGATAATAATGATGGACAGTAATATGGGTTCAGCAAACGGGGAACCCACTTCCAGCACCCCCTTTGCGTACACAGATGAGGATGAAGCTAGGATTATAGCTGATGCCGAAGTTGATAACTCATCTCTATACATAATCACCAGTTTTGCGCTTCCGGCCATTGTGCCGCTATGGAGCAATGGCGCGTGCGCAAAACTGCTGATTATCGCTGCCCCAGAAGCGCCGCCATATTAGCACACCCATGACGCAGGCTGCCGGCGCCTGCCTGCAGGCTCCTGTGCCCGCACTCCCCCGCACCTCCCCTACACCACCCGCACGCCCCTGCTATAGACCCCCACATACCCCCGCAGTACACCCTCACACACCCCCTCCAGTGCACGCTTCCTCCCCACAGTAGACCCCCGCACCCCCCCGAACACTTACCTCTTCAGATAGGACCTTTGCTGATGTCACAGTCATGTGATCATTCACATGACCGTGCATCACCCTAGCTTCGCCTCCTCTACGCTACACTGCTTCCCAGCTAGGACATGGAGCTGTCACAGCTGGGAAGGAGAGAAGAGGAGGCAGAGAGCCAGAAGGGGGGAGCGAAGAGGGAACCACACACAATCCACACAGAGAAGAGGGGTACTGAAACACTAAAGAGGCTGAGCTGACAAGTAAGTGCAGCAGACAAACATAAAGGGGGCCAGAAACTCCGAAGGGGGGGGCACAGACACAAGGGGTCACCACAATGACTGAAAGGGGGCAGAGACACATAAGAGGCCATCACAAACACTCAAGGAGGGCACAGAGATAAAGGGGCTAACATAGACACAGAAGGGGGGCCAGGGAGACATAAGGGGGAACCAGAACCACTCAAGGGGTGCAGAGAGATGGAAGGGGGGTGCAGAAACATGAAAGAGAGGGATCAGAGAGGAAAGTGGGGCACAGACACATTGAGGGGTCCAGAAAGACACATGGAGGGCCAGACAGACAAGGGGTCACCACAATGACTAAAGGGGGGCAGGGACTCTGAAAGGGGGCACAGAGACATAAGGGGGGACCTGAAAGATTAAAGGGGACAGAGAGATGAAGGGGGTAACATACACACCAAATAAGTGGGCATTGACACATAATGGGGGACCACAAACACTGAAGGGGGGCCACACACATGAAGGGGGTAGCATTAACTCAAAAGGGGGGGGGGCACACATACATAACAGGGGACCACAAATACTCAAGGGGGCCAGAGAGATGAAGAGGGGGAGGCATAGAGATAAAAGAGGGGGGGGGGCAGAGAGGAAAGAGGGACAGACAAATCAAGGGTCGGGAACAGAAATACTCAACAGCAGCAGACACACATAAGGAGGACCAGAAACACTGAACAGGAAGCCAAAGAAACAAGGGCGACCACAAACACTCAAGGGGGGGCAGAGAAACATAACGGGGGGGGGGGGGTATGAAGGAGCACAGATTTAAAGAAGCAGACAGCATAAGAAGACACTAAAAAGATTGAAGGGGAGTCGAGACACCAGAGGACACCAGACAGACTAAAGGGGGGCAGAGACACATAAGAGGGCATCACAAACACTCAAGGAGGCCAGAGAGATAAAGGGGCTAACATAGACACAGAAGGGGGGGGGGCCAGGGACACATAAGGGGGAACCAGAACCACTCAAGGGAGGCAGAGAGATGGAAGGGGGGTGCAGTAAGATGAAAGAGAGGGAGCAGAGAGGGAAGTGAGGCACAGACACATAGAGGGGTCCACAAACACACAAGGAGGGCCAGACAGACAAGGGCTCACCACAATGACTAAAGGGGGTAAGGGACTCTGCAGGGGACCAGAAATACTCAAGGGGGCCAGAGAGATGAAGACAGGGGGGGGCATAGAGATAAAAGGGGGGGGGACGAGAGGAAAGGGGGACAGACAAATCAAGGGTCGCGAACAGAAATACTCAACAGCAGCAGAGACACATAAGGAGGACCAGAAACACTGAAGAGGAAGGTAAAGAAACAAGGGCGACCACAAACACTCAAGGTGGCCCTGACAAACATAACGGCTGACCAATAACACTCAAACGGGCCAGGAACTCTGAAGTGGGGGCAAACAACCATAAGGGGGGACCACAAAGACTGAAGGGGGGCAGAGAGACACGAAAGGGGGGCAGCAGAGAAACAAGGGGAGCTCACAGACATAACAGAGACTAGAAACACTTAACGGGGGGCACAGAGATGAAGGGAAGGGGGCACAGACATTAAATGAGGGATCTTGACACAAAAGGTGGGAGGACCACAGACGCAAGTGGGGGATAAGACACATAGGGGGAGCAGAGACACATAAGGGGGAGTACAAACAATGAAGGGGGGCAGAGAAATGAAAGGGGAACATAGACACAAAAGGAGGCCACCACAAATACTAAACACAAGCACACAAACATAAGAGGGACCATAAACGCTGAAGTACCAGGCCCAGAGACAAAGGGGGACAAGAAACGCTGAAGGGAGACCACAAACACTGAAGTACCAGGCAGACAGACAAGGAAGACCACAAACACTGAAGGAGTAGTACACACACTGAAGGAGGGCCAGAGAGAGGGAAGTAGGAGCAGAGACAAGGAAAGGGAAGCAGAGACACGAAACGAACCAGCAAACAGACCGAAGGGGCGCAGAGACACATAAGAGGGACCAGTAACACTCAAGGGTTGCAGAGAGACAAACGGGGGAGGGGGGTGGAATGAGCACAGATTTAAAGAAGCAGACAGACATAAAAAGACACTAAAAAGATTGAATGGGGGCCGAGACACCAGAGGACACCAGAAACACTAAAGGGGGAGCACAGACACAAGGGCTCACCAGAATTACTCAAGGGGAGCCGAAACATGGGCCACAAGAGAGACGCAACACAAAGCACAGACATGGGGCAGCAGACAGAAAAAATGGATGCCACAGACACAGGCAAAAAGACACAGAAAAGAGGTGCCAGAGACACAAGGCGGAGTAGAGAGGTAAAGAGAGCACAGAGTGGTCAAAGGGAGCGCAGGGGGCCCACAAAGAGCACAGCGTGCCAGGGACGCCCTCCCGATGCGATAGCATCGGGCCTATTTTCTAGTACCTGATAAGACACACCATCCCGATGATGACGCAGAAAAGTGAGATGGAACATAAGAGAATTGTGTCATTGGAATTACATGTGGGCACTAGGGATGAGCGAGTCCTAAATTACTCGGAATCGCTAGACCCGCACGAGTCCGAGCCCAGGACTCGCTACTCGTTGCGAGTCTAGCGAGTCCAATGTTAATGATAGGGAACCGAGTAATAACGAATAAATTCCAAATCGCTGATGTGTCTCTGAAAGTGTGCGAGTCCAAACTCGCAGGTTTTTTTCATATTTGGTGCCGATGATGGGAGGGGGAAGCGATTCTCGGACACACACCATGCTGTAAAAGCAAACATTTTATAATTTCTGGTGGCTTTCTGGGGGCTTGTAAAACAAGTAGCAGGTACTATTTCGTGAAAGGTACACACTAGAGGCTTAGGGCCCTTTCACATCTGCGTTTTTCGTAATTCGCGGCAGATGCGGTGAAAAAACCGCATCTGCCGCGTTTACCGCATAACCGTTCCACTTGCGGCGCGGTTGCGGTTTTTTCTATGCAAAGTATAGGCATACTTGCGGCAGGTGCGGCAAGTGCGGTTTTGCACTTGCGGCAGGTGCGGCCGCGAAAAAAACCGCAGTAAGCCGCACCTGCCGCAAGTATGCCTATACTTTGCATAGAAAAAACCGCAACCGCGCCGCAAGTGGAACGGTTATGCGGTAAACGCGGCAGATGCGGTTTTTTCACCGCATCTGCCGCGAATTACGAAAAACGCAGATGTGAAAGCACCCTGCGATATTTTAAGACAGATGGGATGGTACCCGATGCAGAGCTGCAGAGACAGGACACCGTTGCAGCAATACGTCCCACTGAGAGTACAGGTGAAGAAAAAATTGTTTAGTACGCAGAACCAGGCACTGTTAGGCTGCGGTGCTGGCTGCGTGCAAGTTTACAAGTACCGTGCGAGCTGCAGGCAGGACACCGTACAGCAACGCACTGGCACAGGCAAATTTTTTGTGGAAAATGGCACCAAAATTCATTTGTGGTTTTTAGACTAGTGCCAAAAATAAGAAAAAGCTTAGGATTACAGCTCTGCGGAAAGCTGGGTGAACTAAGCTCTGAGGATGGTGCTGGATTCACTGTAAGGCTGCTCCTATCTCCCTTCCTTACAGTCCTGTACAGCAATCCTCCGTCCTGGTAGTTCTGAAAAGAACTTTTGGGTTATGTGTGACTCCTACACTGCCTAACTGTCCCTAGATCTGCTCCAAGTCTCCCTGCACTAGGTCAGCTCTTCTCAGGAATGTGCCCAAAATGACGGGGGCAAGCCTTATATACTGCCTTGCCTGTCATAGATGACATAGGCATCACGATGGACAGCAGCCAATCATAGTCCTGACACAACCAAAGCTGCTATGGCATTACTGACTATGATTGGCTAAGATGCTTGTCCTTCTTCACAAGTTTTCTGACCTAACACGCAATGCTGACTAGTAACATAAAAGATTCTGGATTCGCGAGTCCCGAATAGAGAATACAGGACTCGGAATCGCAGACTCGCTAGGATTCGGACTCGTACACTCGCTCAGACTCGCTGCTGTTTGGGGAGATTCAAGCTATATAGCGATGTGATAGAGCGAGTCTAGCGAGTCTAGCGAGTGAGATAAAGTAAACTCTGACAAAACTAAGATTGCCATTGACTTGCATTGGACTCGTTACTGAGCGAGTATTCGCTAAAAGACTCGCCGATTACTGAGTCCAGCGAGTCCCTTAAGAATCGCCGAGTAACGAGTCCTAGCGAGTAGACTCGCTCATCCCTAGTGGGCACGCTTGTGGAGTATTACAAAACTCGGAGGATTCCGAGGGGCATTAGACCAAATTTGAGTCCTACCCTATTACCTAATAATAATGACTTCTGCTCTAAATTCGAGGCTATTAGCAACAAGTACGCCTTTGATGTAATGTTGCTTAACATCGAGTATCTAAGAAAAGAGACAGATGTGTTGAAAAAGAAACAACTAGAGACACGGGAGGTGCTTCTATCATTGGTCTCGGAGGAAGGATTTCAACAACTAGGCTCAAAGATTATTGAGAACCTGACTAAGTTTAGAGCGGAATTGGAAGAGGTTAAGTGTATTAAATGGTATAGAGATATCGAGAACTACGAGAATGGCAGAGTATATGGTTGGCAATATAGGAAATCTGGGCTTGGAACCCCGAGACCGAAACCTGGTCCTACGAGACCGCGGGGTGGTAAGAGACCTAAGAGACCATTGAGAACACAGCCTCACAAAGAGGGATTTGGCTTCACTGGAGGGGAATTGGATTCGACCGATGATGGAGCAAGAACCAGAGCAGGAACAAGTACCACCATCCCTTTTTTAGGGAATGTGAGAGAAGGAGACCGCGTAAACAACACAGGGGCGGCCGGAGGCACAGGAGGAAAGGGCCTGCCACCGAACACGAGGGCGAGGTCGAAGAAGACCGGTCAGAGTTGAATCAACTAGTGGTAAATATCTCTACAACTTCTTTAACTGATGATCAGACCAAGGTGCTGTCAAAGGGTCATTCTTTTTGTCCAACTGACAGCACTCGGTGGTTTGAACTTGATAATGATCTTTATTGTTTTTTCAGGAGATTGTGATTGACATGTAATTTTTCTGGTAAAGAAAAAACAGCCGAGATTAGATCTGGTGGGCTCTCTCTAGACACGGTGGGATTGTATAATAAAAGTGATTTCGATCCCCCTATAAAGGATCCAGTGATAGAAACATTTTCTAAGTGTGTCACGTCTGACATTAAGAAATTAAGAGGGCAAATCAACGCTCTAAACGTTCTAATTTGAGCCATGCAGAGAGAGAGCTCATCAAGGGGCTGAAAGAGGACGTGTCCATCACCATAAAGCCGGCCGATAAAGGCGGGGCGATTGTGGTGATGGATACGTCCCAATATCGACAAGAGATTATGAGGCAGTTGGATGACGAAGCAGTATATGAGAAGTTAACTTATAATCCAATAGTAGTTTATCAGAATGAGTTGAGGGAGCTGGTTGAGGAGGCATTGTTTGCCGGGAGTATTGACCAAAAATTGGCAGACTACCTGATACCTGAGCTTCCGGTGGTCCCCATCTTATACACACTTCCAAAAATTCATAAGAACTTGAGAAATCCTCCTGGACGTCCAATTGTTTCCGGGAGAGGGTCCCTGTCCAATAAGGTGGCCATATTTTTGGACCACTTGTTGAGACGTTTTGCAGTGGAAGCTCCGTCGTACACTCGAGATACCACGGATTTCATTAAATCTTTGGAGGGTGTGCAGTGGAGGATTCCACATTATTGGTATCCTTTGATGTGGTATCTTTGTATACCTCAATAGAACATTTAAGAGGTTTAGAAGCCGTTGGTGTGACGCTCGCCTCCTCTGACATAGCGCCGGAGTGTGCACGGTTCGCCCTGGCGCTGCTGGAGTTTGTACTCGGGGGGAATTTTTTCCTCTTTGGGGACGATTACTACCGGCAGCGCCGCGGGACAGCCATGGGGTCCAATGTGGCCCCCACGTATGCTAACATCTACATGGCTGTCCTGGAGGGCGAACACGTGTACAATTCCATTTATTGGCGCCATGTCAGGGGATGGCGACGTTACATCGACGACATTTTCTTTGTGTGGGATGGTGGGAGAGATGAATTAAACATGTTCCTTGAAACTATCAATAACATACATCCTGGGTTGGGCTTCTCCATGGTTTGCTCCCTGGAGGTGATGCAGTTTTTGGATACAAGAGTCTATAAAGAGAATGGAAGATTGTGTACTGATCTTCATATAAAGGAGACAGATCGTAACAGTATGCTGCATCACTCCAGCGAGCACCCGAGGTCAATGGTGGAGTCGCTCCCATGGAGCCAGATGATCAGGGTGAGGCGGGTGGTATCTGATGATAATGTTGTCAATCAAAGATTGGAGGAAATGTGTGAGAGGTTCCTCAAAAGGGGATATCCAAGAGGTAATCTCATGAACTTTAAAAGGCGTGCACTATCTCTGAATCGAGATGAATTACCGATGACCAGGGACAAAACAACTAAGGAGAATCGGATACCTTTGGTTACTACATATAATGGGATGAGTGGTAAAATTTCAGGTGTTATTAAAAGGTATTGGCCTCTTCTCGGTAAGGGTCATACAGGTATCAAGGAGTTTGAATCCCACCTCTTTTCTCATATAGGAGTGGACGGAATCTTCGTGATAATTTGGTAAAATCGGATATTGGGAGCTTAAGGAGGGATTTACAACTCACCCTGAGTAAACCCAGTTTGGGAAATTTCCCCTGCTTGGGATGCGCAAGCTGTGGGAATTTGATCAGGGGCCGGGAGTTTCACCATCCATATTCTGGAAAGAGGTATACCATTCGGAAAAGATATACATGTAAGAGTAGCTATGTGATATATGCTATCAGCTGTCCTTGTGGTCTCCTTTATGTGGGGGAGACCACAATGGAGGCAAAAGCATGGATCAGCAAACATAAGAATACTATAAGAAATGGGATGGTGGAGCTCCCGGTCCCTAGACATTTTGTGGAAACTGGTCACAATGTGAACCAGTTGAAATATAGAATAATAGATGACGTTCCCCCATTGAGATGAGGTGGTGATAGGGTGGCATTACTGAAGAAAAAGGAATTAAGATGGATATTTGAACTTGATACACTACACCCCAAGGGTTTAAACCTGGAATATGATCAACGGGGATGTCTCCTTAAATGATGTATCTATATCCTTTTACTGCATTTTCTTGTACAGTTTGTTTTTAATAGTGTTTTTAATTTACCCTAGATCCATAACACTAACCGATGGCTTTTACTAACTGCTGAGTGATATATATTTATATGAGTTGGACTAAGGACGGGAAATGTATATTTATGGGATGATATGCTAGTAACTCCTACAGCACATGATATATTCTATACCCTTAGAGGTTAAACATGCTTAATAAAGTGAGGTATATGAGTTTTTACATTGCATTAAGTCTGATAATACGGTAGATCAGGTTCCTTTTTCTCCTAATTTCTAATGTGTACTTTGATTATGATGGTCTATGTATAGACTGAATGGGTTAATATGAGCCAGATTGTTCCCCTTATTCATCTACTGGACGTGACTATGATAAGAGTTTTTCATTATGTTGGGTTGGATGACACAGTAGATTAGATTTTTCTATTTCTCTTAAATTTCCATTTTGATACTCCAGTTCTGAGGATTTATGAACAAACTGAACGGGTTAATGTGTATTTGATCCAGATTGTGTATAATAGCATGAAATGTTATGAGTATAAAGGGAACTAGTATATATAATACTGTGTTTCTGGGGGAGCAATATGAGGGATACATTGGAAGAGGAAGGGAACCAATAGACTGATGCACGGCGAGCTCGGGAGGAAGTGTGCATGATTGACCAATGAAATTGAGACGCCGGAGCTTGCGCAATTGAAAGAGACTCTGTGGCCAATCAGTGCTCGAGGATCGGCGCATGCGCAGTTCAGCGTGTCCCCTATTGGATGAAGGGCAGAGGAGGCGATGTTGCAGGACACGTCATGACATTATTGCTATGGCAACATACCCAACGCCGGCCCGGATTGGTTGATGGAAAAATAAGGAAGTGACTATATGAACTGAACTATAATGATATAATACAGACATTATCTGGATTATCTATATTTCGATCATGGACATTTTGGGCATCGGTATGCAATAAGGACTAAAGTGTGAAGGACAGGGTAATTTTATCTTTAGATATATTAATGGAAAGTGTTAATTGTTTTGTATACTGCACGATTGGTGAAATGTAATTAAAGGGAGGAGTTTTATACTATATAAAGCGGATTGTCTCGGTGTATGTTGTTGCTTGAAAAAGGACATAGTCCGAAACGTCGCTTGCACTGGGGTGCTGGAATAAAGAAGTTGCAAAGAATCCCGTTTGGTATGTGGTGCTGTCTCTCTCCATTTAACCATTATCCAATGGTCTCTAAAGAAGCTGGATCTCCTAGTAGAGGACCTAAAATGTATGAAGGACTTTTTGTAGGACACAGGCAACATCAAACATTAAAATTGAGTTGTGAAAAATGTCAGGTGGAAGCTCTAAATAAATGTTTTTTATAGCCCAAATGGCAAATAGTTTCCAGGGAACCTGGATAAAGTCCAAAATATGTCTTCAGGCAAGAAGAAGATTAAATATAGAAGCAGGTGGCACCTAATGATTAAATGCTAAAAGAGAGTTATAGAATAAGATGAAAATGTCTTTAGGCAATAGAGTGCCAAGAAAAAAATTATACATCAAATCATATAGCAAGTAATGGTTAAAACTGCAAAGAGAAAGTTACAGAGTAAGATAAAAATGAGATAGAAAGGTAACCCCGGTGGTACCCAGGGTCCTCAGCAGTGCTTTTTTTGTAAAAAAATATTTCCTGGTACGCATACCCTAGGTGAGAGCGGGGGGGGGGGGGGGCAGGGGTGCTGGAGTGGTGGCGGGGCAAGCCCTGAGAGTCGGGCGGGTTCCAGCCCTACATCTAGCCCCTTTCCCACATATTTTCCCCACTGCACCCTCCATCCTCAATCCCTCTGATCTCTCCACCCTTCTTCCATCCCCCTCCGCATCCTCTCCTCATCCCCTGCCCTTCACCTCATCCCCTCCTCCATCCCCTCTGATTTATCCCCCTGTCCTCCATCCTCCATCCCCTGCTCCTTCTCATCCTCCATCCCCTGCTCCTTCCATCCTCCCCCTGCTCCTTTCATCCATCCCTTCCTCCATCCCCCTGCTCCTTCCATCCTTTATTCCCCTGCTCCTTTCATCCTTCATCCCCCTCTTCCCTCCATCCTCCTGCTCCCTCCATTCTTCATCCCCCTGGTCTCTCCTTCCCCCTGCTCCGAGTCCTTTCAATTCATCCTCCATCCCCCTGCTTCTTCCATCCTCGATCCCCCTGATCTCTCCATCCTCCATCCCTCTTGTCTCAATTTCTCCATACCCTGCCTGTCCTGATCTCTATCCCCCTGCATCCTCTCCCCCTGTACAGCCTGCCGTCCTCTGCACTCATCACAGTCACTGTCACTGAAAGTCTGTCAGTGCTGTTGTCATATACCCTGCTCTGCAGCCTGCATTAGGATTCCTCCTCCATCTTCTTTCCCTCTGGGTAAAACTCCGCCCACTCGAGTCACATGTATGTGTGACATCATCGAAGGTCCTCCGGCGCTGAGGGAAACTGTTCTCGTACTACACAGCCTGTGACACAGAAGGTCAATGCTGCTTTTTAGATATTCCGGTACGCCGTACTGGTATGTACTGCCGATCTTCAGATTTTCCAGTACGGCGTACCGGTATGTACCCCCACAAAAAAAGCACTGGTCCTCAGACATTATGGCATCCTCCAGAAGATATCTTTATGAACACATCCAACAATATAAACAGAATATGTAGCTACTGAGCATGCTGTGAGAAACAACAGCAGCTAAGTAGAACAAAGAGATATCAAATCACGGAGAGAGAGCATTTCTGATGACTTGACGTCCCAGAAGGCAGAGGGAGCACCAAGGAATAGCTCCCGCATCACATGAAATTGCAGGTATTTACAGAGTTACAAACAGCATGACAAATGAATGCATGACCATTAGCAATTTTTTTTTTATCTCCCAGGAGAACACTTATAATCCCAGAATGTATTTCTAAATATTCACCCACTAGGATTTAATTATTGCGCTACTATCATTATGAATCTATTTGCTATATAATTACTTAGTTAATACTGTTGAAGAAAGACAGATATAATAAAGTGAGGGAATAATAAAATCATAGAGATAGCACAGTATGGAATCAAAGCCGATTCTTTGTTTGAGGTAAAATATTTCTGAAAAACAGGCAGGGAAATTTTTTACCTCGCAAAAAAGAATAATCTGTGATCCCGCGCTGTAATGTCTGCCTAGTCTTTTGCGTCTTTCCCGACTAAGGAAATGTGGTATGATCAGACCATATGTCTGTACAGTCAGACATGGCCATTACACAGTACATAGCAGGGACACATATATATGATTATCTCAGCACAGAACATTTCTTTAATCACATCCAATTGTGGGAATTATTATTATTACAAGATCTATTGATTAAAATTAACTTTACTCGTAGGAACAGCATTTTAATGTAATGGTTCATTTTTGGAGTTTTGTGGGAAATTCAATATTTATCTTTTATATCTGTTCTTTTGTGTTGTTCCAATACACCAAAAGAAAAAATTGTGAATAACAAAACATGTGTAATTGTAATAATTTTCTGGGAAAAATACTTCATTTTTGGGACCAATTTTAAGGATGCCATGACTGTATTATATATATACTAGCTGTGAGCCCGATGCAAATGCATTGGGATTCTAGAACGTGGCAATATTATTTGCATTAATAGCATTATTATTACCATTAATAGCATAATTATTAGCATTAACAGCATTATTATTAGCATTAATAGCATTATTAACAGCAATAATAGTACTATTAATAGTATTGTTATTAGTATTAATAGCATTATTACCATAAATAGCATTAATAATAGCGTTAATAGCATTATTATGAGGAGTAATAGCATTATTAGCATTAATAAAATTATTAATAGCATTAATAGAATTAAAAATAGCATTAATAGCATTATTAATAGGATTAATAGCATGATTATTAGAATTAATAGCATTAATATTAGCATGAATAGCATTAATAGCATTATTAATAACATTAATACCATTATTAATAGCATTAATAGCCTAAATAATAGAATTAATAGCATAAATAATCACATTAATAGCATGAGTATTAGCATAAAGAGCATTAATAGCAATATTATATAGCATTAATAGAATTTTGAATAGCATAAATAGCATGATTATTAGCCTTAATAGCATTATTAATAGCGTTAATATGATTATTATTAGCATTATTAGCATTAATATTAGCATTAATAGCATAATTATTAGCATTAATAGCATTATTATTAGCATTAATAGCATTAATAATACAATTAATAGCATTAATATTAGCATTAATAGCATTAATAGTATTATTAATAGCATGAATAACATTATTAATAGCATTAATAGCATTAATAGCATTATTAATAGCATTAATAGCATAAACGATAGAATTAATAGCATAACTAATCGCATTAATAGCATTACTATTAGCATAAAAGCATTAATAGCAATATTATTAGCATTAATAGCATTATTAATAGCATTAATAGCATTAATAATACAATTAGTAGCATTAATATTAGCATTAATAGCATTAATAGTATTATTAATAGCATGAATAATATTATTATATAGCATTTATTAATAGCATTAATAGCATAAAATAATAGAATTTAATAGCATGAATATAATTGCATTAATAGCATTACTATTAGCATAAAGAGCATTCATAGCAATATTATTAGCATTAATAGCATTTTGAATAGCATAAATAGCATGATTATTAGCCTAAATAGCATTATATAATAGCGTTAATATGATTATTATTAGCATAATTAGCATTAATATTAGCATTAATAGCATAATTATTAGCATTAATAGCATTAATAATAGCATTATTAGCAATATATATTTGCATTAATAGCATTATTATTACCATTAATAGCATAATTATTAGCATATAATAGCATAATATTAGCATTAATAGCATTAATAATAGCATTAATAGCAATATTATTTGCATTAATACATTATTATTACCATTAATAACATAATTATTAGCATTAATAGCATAATTATTAGCATTAATAGCATTAATAATAGCATTAATAGCAATATTATTTGCATTAATAGCATTAATATTACCATTAATACATAATTATTAGCATTAATAGCATTAATAATAGCATTAATAGCAATATTATTGCATTAATAGCATTAATATTACCATTAATAGCATAATTATTAGCATTAATAGCATTATTATTAGCATTAATAGCATTAATAATAGAATTAATAGCAATATTATTTGCATTAATAGCATTATATTACCATTAATAGCATAATTATTAGCATTAATAGCATTAATAATAGAATTAATAGCAATATTATTGCATTAATAGCATTATTATTACCATTAATACCATAATTATTAGCATTAATAGCATAAAATTAGCATTAATAGCATAATATATTAGCATTAATAGCATTAATAATAGCATTAATAGCAATATTATTGCATTAATAGCATTAATATTACCATTAATAGCATAATTATTAGCATTAATAGCATATTATTAGCATTAATAGCATTAATAATAATTAATAGCAATATAATTTGCATAATAGCATTATATTACCATTAATAGCATAATTATTAGCATTAATAGCATAATTATTAGCATTAATAGCATTAATAATAGAATTAATAGAATATTATTTCATTATAGCATTTATTACCATTAATACATAATATTAGCATTAATAGCATAATTATTAGCATTAATAACATTACATAATAGAATTAATTAAACATATTATTGCATTAATATCATTATTATTAGCATTTTTTTTTATCTATTTTTATTTATTAGATAATTAATTTTTTAAATTATTTAATTATATTTTTATATTAATTAATTATTATTTTATTTAATGACCTGAGCTGAGACCAGTTCTCATTCAGTCCTGTAAAGCTCATATTATTAGCATTTTATTTTTTTTATTTTATTTTTTATTTATTTTGTTTTAATTTTTATTAATTTTTTATTATTTTTAATTATTTTTTTATTATTTTTTTTATTATTAAATTAATTTATTATTTGTTATTTTAAGTGAGCCTGAGCTGAGACACAGTTCTCCTTCAGGTCCGCTGAAAGGGCTCATATTATTAGCATTTATTTATTTTTTTTATTATTTTTATTTATTTTATTATTTTTTATTATTTTTTATTATTTTTATTTATTTTTTATTATTTTTTTATTATTAATTTTTTTTTATTAATTAATTTATTAGTTATTTTAAGTGAGCCTGAGGCTGAGACACAGTTCTCCTTCAGGTCCGCTGAAAGGGCTCATATTATTAGCATTTATTTATTTTTTTTATTATTATTTTTTTTTAATTATTTATTATTTTTTATTTATTTTTTTATTATTTTTTAATTATTATTTAATTATTTTTTTTATTATTAAATTTATTAGTTATGTTAAGTGAGCCTGATGCTGAGACACAGTTCTCCTTCAGGTCTGCTGAAAGGGCTCATATTATTAGCATTTATTTAATTTTTTTTTTATTATTTTTTATTTAATTATTTATTATTTTTTATTTATTTTTTATTATTTTTTAATTATTATTTAATAATTTTTTTTATTATTAAATTTATTAGTTATTTTAATGAGCCTGAGGCTGAGACACAGTTCTCCTTCAGGTCCGCTGAAAGGGCTCATATTATTAGCATTTATTTAATTTTTTTTTATTATTTTTTATTTTATTTTTTTATTATTTTTTAATTATTTTTTTATTATTTTTTTTATTATTAAATTTATTTGTTGACATACATTAGCGGTGTGTCGGCGAATTAACGGCCGGGCTCCTGGTTCTATTTGTCGGCCCCAAAATCGCGGACACACCGCTAATGTATGTCTATGGGCAGTGAGGTCGAATTCTGATTGGTCGGCGTCAGCAGAGAGCGACCAATCAGAAATCGGGCTGACTGCCCATAGACATGCATTAGCGGTGTGTCCGCGATTTTAGGGCCGACAAATAGAACCAGGTGGGCGGCCATAAAATCGCCGACACACCGCTAATGTATGTCAATGGGAAATGAGGTGCTCTTCTGATTGGCTGAGGGCAGTAGACAGCGACCAATCAGAAGAGCGCCTCACATCTCATAGAGATAGAATGGTGGATTTTTCGTCCATTCTATCTTAATGAGAAGTGAAGAGGACGTCGGAGCTGGAAGTTGGCGGAAAGAAGACAGAAGACCCCGGGGGCCGGACGAAGAGCCGGAGATGGCGGAAAGAAGAGAGAAGACCGGCGGGGCCGGAGGAAGAGGACGCCTGGCCGGACGGAGGACTTGTGGATCGGACGGACGATCAGATGACTAAGAAGGCATGTAAGTGATCGACGGGGGTGTTAGGTTAGGGGACGGCGGGGGCTTCGGGTGTAGGGCCTTAGGTGTTAGCGACAGTGGCGGGGGAAAGCGGCGGGAGCTTATGAGGCGGCGGGGCTTAGGGGATAGGGGCTTAGGTGCGGCGGGGCTTAGGTGCGGCGGACTTAGACTTAGGGGTAGGGGCTTAGATGAGGGGGGCTTAGAGGGTAGGGGCTTAGGTGCGGCGGGACTTAGAGGGTCGTGGCTTAGGTGCGGCGGTGCTTAGGGTGTAGGGGCTTAGGTGCGACGGACTTAGGGGGTAGGGGCTTAGGTGCGGCGGACTTAGACTTAGGGGTTAGGGGCTTAGATGCGGCGGGGATTATAGGGTAGGAGCTTAGATGCGGCGGGGCTTATAGGGTAGGGGCTTAGGTGCGGCGGGGCTTAGGGGGTAGGGGGGGTAGGGGGTTAGGTGCGGCGGGGCTTAGAGGGTAGAGGCTTAGGTGCGGCGGGTCTTAGAGGGTAGGGGCTTAGGTGTGGCGGGGCTTATGGGGTAGGGGCTTAGGTGCGGCGGGGCTTAGGGGGTAGGGGCTTAGGTGCGGCGGGTCGGGGCTTAGGTGCGGCGGGGCTTAGGGGGTAGGGGCTTAGGTGCGGCGGGTCGGGGCTTAGGTGCAGCGGGGCTTAGGGGGTAGGGGCTTAGGTGCGGCGGGTCGTGGCTTAGGTGCGGCGGGGCTTAGGGGGTAGGGGCTTAGGTGTGGCGGGTCGGGGCTTAGGTGCGGCGGGGCTTAGGGGGTAGGGGCTTAGGTGCGGCGGGTCGTGGCTTAGGTGCGGCGGACTTAGACTTAGGGGTTAGGGGCTTAGATGCGGCGGGGCTTATAGGGTAGGAGCTTAGATGCGGCGGGGCTTATAGGGTAGGGGCTTAGGTGCGGCGGGGCTTAGGGGGTAGGGGGGGTAGGGGGTTAGGTGCGGCGGGGCTTAGAGGGTAGGGGCTTAGGTGCGGCAGGTCTTAGGGGGTAGGGGCTTAGGTGCGGCGGGTCTTAGGGAGTAGGGCTTAGGTGCGGCGGGGCTTAGGGGGTAGGGGCTTAGGTGCGGCGGGTCTTAGGGGGTAGGGGCTTAGGTGCGGCGGGGCTTAGAGGGTAGGGGCTTAGGTGCGGCGGGGCTTAGGGGGTTGGGGCTTAGGTGCGGCGGGTCTTAGGGGGTAGGGGCTTAGGTGCGGCGGAGCTTAGGTGCAGTGCGGACATTGGGGGGGAGGGGCTGTGCGGACATTGAGGGGGAGGGGCTGTGCGGACATTGGAGGGGAGGGGCTGTGCGGACATTGGAGGGGAGGGGCTGTGCGGACATTGTGGGGGGGTGCTGTGCGGACATTGTGGGGGGGTGCTGTGCGGACATTGTGGGGGGGTGTTGTGCGGACATTGGGGGGGTGCTGTGCGGACATTGCGGGGGGGCTGTGCTAGACTGTGGATGGGGGCTGGCGGCGGAGGTGTGCGGGCAGTGAGGGGGGGGTGTGCGGTGCTGGAGGTCGGTGCGGGTGTGGGGAGCGTTGCTGGGCTGTGGATCGGGGCTGGGGGGGAGGCACAGGGGGCAGCTGCATAGTCGGAGGTGGGCTGTGGGTAGCGGGGAGCAGAGGCGGCATTGGCGGCCATTGCGAGTCGGCTTAAAACTGCTCACAATGGCCGCTTCGCGGCCAATGCTTCGCGCGTATCCACATGACCACGCCGGAAGTAGCGCCGAGAGGGGCGCTTTTGCGATTCGCGATTATATAATAGATGTATTTTTTTATTGCTAATTTTCTCGCACTGTTACTAGAGTAATTGCAGGAGCGCCAATTAAAGGGTAAAACAGGTCCCTCTATGGCGTCACTCGTGGAGCTGATTTGAGTCAGTCAGGACCCAGCAGCACTGCATTGCCAGGCAGAGTCCCTGTGATCACATATTGCCAAGTCCTACAGAAGCACTTCTGATAGCTGCAGAGCACTGACAAAGGATGAGAGCTGTAATAAACTGCTGCATCTAATCCTTGGCTACACCTCATCCCTAGCTGCACCTCATCCTGAGCTCTGTCTTGCCTGGTCTGCACCCCATCTCTGGCTGCTCCTCAGCCCTGGCTGCACCTCATCCCCACTGCCAGCATCCTGCGACAATACCGTCACCCTCGCTCACTGTTGCTCTCCTCCTGACCCCTGCAAACATCCCCTTCCCTACCGCACCTCACTCCTATCTCTATCTCATCCCCATCCAACCTCCCCCAGGCTGTACCTCACCCTCGGCTGGACATTATCCCTGGCTGCATCTTATCCCTGACTGGCCCTACTGCGCCTCACCCCTGGCTGCACACCTTCCCTGCCCCCCCGCACCTCTGATGTATTCTCATCTCTACGGGCTGCATACATAGCTGCTACCTAGAGTATTTACCGTCCTTTTCACACTCACCCCCATTCTACTTCCTACTGACCCCGCTCATCCCTCCACCCACTAAGGAACTAGTCATTGTGGCACCCTGTACCAGGTGGCCACAGTCTTCTCTGGGACACTGAAGCATTTCCCACAGTGAGTAATCCACTTACACCCAAACCTTCCACCCCAGGCCTGTAGGGGGGGCCCAACTGGTTGCCTTAAGCCAGTTCTCCCCTATAAATACAGGTCCTGGGGGTGGAGTCAGACAGAGTGTATGCAGACGCTAGAAGAGCTGCAGGAAGTTCAGAGACTAGTGAGTTGAACTGGTACCGGAGACATGCTAGGCCCAGACGAGTACACACCAGAGTCAGTGGGAAGACTCGCAGAGTAGGGATCGAAGGCAGAGGCGAGAAACACTTTACTGGGGCCAGAGGAGCCCTACCGGCTCACCCCACCAGAGTACCGGTCACTGGAGTCTGAGTCTGCAGGGGACAGAGGGGATAGACCCAACAGAGAATCCAGCGTCCCAAGGAGGTTTAGCTTCCTGAACACCCGCAGCACCAACAATTGAGAGCCAGGGACCGTGGAGAGAAACAGCGGTGGCCCATGACAGAGCCCTCAGTGCAGCAACTCGGGTGTGGAGAGAGAGAAGTAACGGTCCGGTTAGGTTCCATACCTGCCAGACTCAGAACAGGAAAGCTAAATAAGGAGGCCTACAATTCTACTCGCTGTGGAATCCCAAGGTGTTCTCCTTCACTCCGGCCGTGTGTACCTGTAATCCGTCATCAGTAAAGGTACCAAAAGACTTTAATGTGTGCGTGTCCCTCCTTCCACTCATCCATCAACACACCGACTGCACTCCCCTTCTCCTACCCTGTACAGAAACAACTGTGCTGCCCTATTCCACCATCACACATCACAGCCCTTAGCCCCGGAGACCCCACTCCTCCTGTAGGGAGTCACTCCATCTTGCTGCTGCCCATCACCACGGAGGCCCAAGCAGCGCTGATGCCCTCACCGGAATCTACAGGTGGCGTCACGACTGACAATCCCTATCCCTGTAAATACACCCTTTTTATTGTCACCCAAAGGCACAGGCTCGGGCACGGACCACCCATGACATTCCCCGCATCTGACCACCTGAAACCTGAGTACCCCATTCCCTTGTGGCCCCAGACATCATCTCCCCCTCCATCCTGCCTACCCACCTCGCCCCCTCCTCCAAACTGTTCCTCCACACACAGTGCCTTGTCTCCAGGCACGCATGCCCACCACGTAAACACTCCTGCTACCTTCTAACCCTCTCGCTGTTCTCCTACTCGCAGGGGAAATATCCCCCAATTCTGGTCCCCCCGTCACATCTCCACACTCTCCTCTAACCCACACCAATTCACCAACACAAACTTTTGCAACTCCCACAATCTTGTACTTATTAACCCAATCCACCCTCCCCCTATCCTGAGCACTCTGGAATGCTCATTCAGTATGCAATAAACTCTCATTCACTCACAACCTCTTCATCTCCAGCAAACTCTCACTCCTTGGCATCTCCGAAACATGGCTTACCCCCTCTGACACAGTCTCCCCCGCTGCACTCTCCTATGGCGGACTTACTCTCTCCCACATACCCCGTCCCAGCAACACCCACTGCGGAGATGTCAGAATACTCCTGTCTGACAGCTGCTCGTTCACCCCAATTACACCACCACCCTCTATCTCCTTATCCTTTGATGTGCACTTTGTCTGCATCTTCTCCACCTACAACCTTCAGCTGGCTGTCATCTATTGCCTCCCAGGATGTACCCCCACCTTTTCTCGACCACTTCACCACCTGACTTCTCCACTTCCTTTCTTCTTACATCCCCACTATCATCATGGGCGATTTCAACATCCCCATCGATACCTCACACCCCGCTGCCTCTAGATTCCTATCTCTGACCTCCTCCTTTGGGCTTTCCCAATGGTCCTCCTCGGTTACTCATAAGGATGACCAAACGCAAACGCTTGACCTCATCTTCGCCCACCTCTGTTCCCTCACTGACCTTTCAAACTCAACCCCTTCCCCTATCCGACCACATCCTATTGATCTTCTCCTTCCTCTCCCCCCTACCATGCCCCCCCCCCTCCGGAAACTCATTCATCCCCACAGAAACCTCAATCTCATCAACTTCCACTCATTCACTTCTCCCTCTCACAGATCTAGTTTCCTCACTTGACGTTGATGCTGCTACCACCCTCTATAACACCACATTATCTACAGCCCTCAATCAGGCAGCCCCCTCACACATACCATAACCCGCACACACAGGCAACCCTGGCTCACCACCCTCACCAAAGAACTATTTCAGGTGTCCAGAGAGGCCGAGCGCAGATGGAAGAAATCCCACTCCACGGAGCTCTTTTCCAAGTACAAACAATCCCTCTCCAACTTCAAGAATGCACTTACCACCGCAAAACAAACCTACTTCTCTTCTCTAAATAACACAATGTCCCGCAACCCCAAACAACTATTCAAAACTTTCAACTCCCTACTCCATCCCCCTGCACCTCCCCCATCCCCCTTCATCTCTGCCGATGACTTTGCCGCCATTTTCAAACAGAAGATCGATAAAATCAGAGAAAGCTTTGACCCACTGTCCCCCCAACCGCCCATCACCACCCACCCCACTTTGTCCAAATGAAGCTTTTCCATCATGACAGAAGATCAACTTGCCACCCTTCTGTCAAGGTCACACCTCACCACCTGGGCCCTCGATCTGCTCCCCTTCCACCTTATCCCAAACCTCACCACAGTCCTCATCCCTGCCCTAACCCATCTCTTTAACCTATCACTTACCACCGGCATCTTCCCCTCATCCTTCAAACATGCCTTCACACTCATCCTCAAAAAAACCCTCCCTCGACCCATCATCTGTTTCCAACTATCGCCCCATATCTCTTCTCCCCTTCGCATCAAAGCTGCTTGAACAGCATGTCCAAACAGCCTCTCCTCCTGCTCCCTCTTCGACCGCCTACAATCCGGTTTCCGACCTCATTACTCCACCGAAACAGGCCTAACCAAAGTCACCAATGACCTACTGACCGCAAAGAGTAAGCGACATTACTCCATCCTCTTCCTCCTTGACCTATCTGCCACCTTCGACACTGTCAACCACTCCTTCCTACTCCAGATCCTGGAATCTTTTGGCTTCACTGACCTGGACCTCTCCTGGATCTCCTCATACCTAACGGACCGGACCAGACTTTCAGCATCACTCACTCCCATACCTCCTCGCCCTACCCCTATCTGTTGGTGTCCCCCAGGGCTCAGTTCTGGGACCGCTACTCTACTCCATTTACACCCTCGGCCTTGGACAACTCATTGAGTCCCACGGCCTCCAGTACCATTTCTACGCCGAAGACACCGAGACCTACCTCTCTGGGTCTGACATCACTTCTCTGCTATCCAAAATTCCACAATGCCTCTCCGCCATCTCATCCTTCTAATCCGCTTGCTTCCTCAAATTGAACATGGACAAAACAGAGTTCATCGTCTTCCCCCCCAAGTCAGTCTCCCCCTCTACCAAACCTATTAATCACTGTAAATGGCTGCTTACTCTCTCCAGTCCACATGCCAAGTGCCTTGGGGTTACCTTCGACTCCTCCCTCTCCTTTAAGCCCCACATCCAAGACCTCGCCACCTCCTGTCGACTCAGCTCAAAAACATTTCTCCGCTCTTTCCTTGACCACGACCACGGCTAAAACCCTTGTTCATGTTCTCATTATCTCCCGCATCGACTACTGCAACCTCCTGCTCACCAACAAAAAAGATCAGGTATTTTTTTCCCCAATCTCAGGAAAGATTCTCACTACAGATAATTAATTTAATTATACTTTATTAATTCATCGTGACGCCCCCCGGAAGAGGCGGGGTGCGAAACAGCTGTAGGGGAGTAGGAACCACAGACACTGACAGTATATACAACCATGTATGAACCTTGTCTGCAGGGAAAACCTTTAAGTAGGAAACCGCTTGGGAATTATTGTAGAAGAGGATGAAGGAAATGGACAGCTAATGCATAGCTTCTAGGTGATGTATAATATAATCCCAAAAGTATTGTAGTTTGAATGGGCTATGTTATGTGATCTGTATCATCAATTGGCAAACTACTAAATTCCCTTTATGTATTGATAGGTATGTTGGTATATGTCAAATTATTTGTGATACCATACATATGAGGACAATGGATGTAAATACTATGATGAAAATGGGAATGGGAAGGGGAACAGCTCATCGTCAGTAAGGATCAGCTTCCACTGGTTCCAGGCCTGCAAGGACAACGCCCTGGTTGTGGGCTGGTGCAATTAGAAGAAGAAATTCAGCAGGACGGTTCCAGTATTTTTCTTCTTTTATTAAATGATAAATAACATCCAAATAATAGGCAGTACAAGTGTACAAACAGGCCAACGCGTTTCGACGCACTCAGGTCTTAATCATGGGTCATTTTTGATGATACGGAAGTATACTTATATACACTCCCCCATGTTCATCACAGGTGTAAAAAATCTGCCCCATAATATACAATAGGTTCAAGGTAAATTGAACAATGAAAAGCTTAATACAATCATAATAAAAAATAAAAATATGTATTTTCTATTACCGTATATACTCGTGTATAAGCCGACCCGTGTATAAGACGACCCCCCTACTTTTGCCCCCAAAATCTGGGAAAAACTATTGACTTGTGTATAAGCCGAGGGTGGACCCCAGCACAGGTATACAGCCCCCAGCAGTGTGGTATACAGGCCCCCCCGATGGTATACAGGCCTCCCCAGTGGTAGTATACAGCCCCCAGCAGTGTGGTATACAGCAGCCTCCCCAGTGGTATATACAGGCCCCAGCAGTGTTACAGCAGCCTCCCCAGTGGTATATACAGGCCCCAGCAGTGTTACAGCAGCCTTCCCAGGGTTATATACAGCAGCAGCAGCCCCAGGGATATATACAGCAGCAGCAGCCCCAGGGGTATATACAGCAGCAGCAGCCCCAGGGGTATATACAGCAGCAGCAGCCCCAGGGTTATACAGCAGCAGCAGCCCCAGGGTTATACAGCAGCAGCAGCCCCAGGGTTATAGAGCAGCAGCCCCAGGGTTATACAGCAGCAGCCCCAGCATTATACAGCAGCAGCCCCAGGATTATACAGCAGCAGCCCCAGGATTATACAGCAGCAGCCCCAGGGTTATACAGCAGCAGCCCCAGGATTATACAGCAGCAGCCCCAGGTTATACAGCAGCAGCCCCAGGGTTATACAGCAGCAGCCCCAGGGTTATACAGCAGCAGCCCCAGGGTTATACAGCAGCAGCCCCAGGGTTATACAGATGATTATACTTATCACTGTCCTGCTGGCGTCCCCGCTCTGCATCGCGCTCCTCCATCTTCATTCACCGGCTTCCGACTTCCTGTGTTCTGCGCGACATGACGTCATTGTCGGCGCCGACAGGAAGCCGGAAGCCGGTGAATGAAGATGGAGGAGCGCGATGCAGAGCGGGGACGCCAGCGGGACAGTGATAAGTATAATCATCTTCCATTACAGGTTTCCGGAGCATGGGGGGGCCTGTATACTGATGGGGGGCCTGTATACCTCTGGGGGGGGGGGGGGGGCGCCCGTGTAGTGACTCTCGTATAAGCCGAGGGGGTAACTTTTCAGCCCAATTTTTGGCTGAAAAACTCGGCTTATACGCGAGTATATACGGTAATCTGCTCAAATCATATTACACTAGATGGCGGCCCGATTCTAAAGAATCGGGTATTCTAGCCTATGGTTATTAGGGTATACGGGGGCTCAGTGGTTAGCAGACTATACAGCGGCTGAGTGGATAGCAGAGTATACGGAGGCTCAGTGGCTCATAGTCTGCTTTAGGGCAGAGTGCAGTGGTCGGGGGCAGAGTGCAGTGGTCGGGCCAGAGTGCAGTGGTCGGGCCAGAGTGCAGTGGTCAGGGTCCAGATGCAATTGCATCGGGAGCGGGGTGAAATGAATTGTGTGTATACAGGCGGGCCAGTGGGTAGCAGAGTATACAGGCAGCTCTGTGGATAGCAGAGTATGATGTGGCGGGAGGCTGGAGGGGTGAGGAGAGGTGGGGCTGGAGGGGTGAGGAGAGGTGAGGCAGGAGGGGTGAGGAGAGATGCAGCTGGAGGGGTGAGGAGAGAGGAGGCTGGAGCGGCGACATGACCGTTCGGCACACCTCTGCTCCTCCAGGCTGCACACATCATGGCGGTGGTCTCCCGCCCGTGATGTGTGTTTTAGGCAGTGTAGGGGCGGGCATAAGCGTGGCGGGGCTGGCCGAGTCCCGCTGCGCTTAGGGCCGGCATGTTGGTCTACCGTTGACGGGTGTAGCGCTGTGGTGACGTCAGTTTGGCGATGACAAAGTGACGGAAGTGCAGGCTAAAGTTACGGAAGTGAGCGTTGGGGTTTATATATGAGATATAGCAGCACTATGGTATATGGCGGTACAGTACAGCAGATGTATAGCAGTACTATAGTATATGGCAATATATTACAGTATATGTACAGGTGCACTATAGTATATGGGGGTATTTTATAGCACATGTATAGCAGCGCTATGGTATATGGCGGTACATTACAGTACATGTCTAGCAGCGCTATGGTATATGGTGGTACATTATATTACATGTATAGCAGCGCTATAGTATATGGCGATACATTACAGCACATGTATAGCAGCACTATAGTATATGGCGATACATTAGAGTACATGTATAGCAGGACTATGGTATATGGCCATACTCAGCTCCCCCCCCCCCCCCCCGCTCCTCCTCCAAAAAATAAAAAAATCCTCAGTGAGGATACTCACCTGTCCGGCGGCTCGCTCCACCTTCGTCTTCTAGGTCCTACAGGGGTTTAGGACCCGTCGTTGCCTGGGAAACCGTTCAGCTGATCGGTCACATGACGGCTAACTGGCAGGGGGGCAGGATGGAGCCGGCGGGGGGGCAGAATGGTGCTGGCGGGGGGGCAGGATGGTGCTGGTGGGGTGGGGGCAGGATGGAGCCGGTGGGGGGTGCAGGATGGAGCTGGTGTGGGGGGGCAGGATGGGGCTGGTGTGGGGGGGCAGGATGGATTGGGGGGGTGCTATGGAGCAGAGAGGGGGGGAAGGTTGGAGCCGCTGGGGGGTAGGGGCAGGATGGTGGTGGCAGGGGGAGGGGCAGGATGGATGAGAGGATACTCACCCGTGTGCCGGCTTGCAGGACCTGTGGTTGCCTGGGAAACCAATCAGCTGATCGGTTTCTCAGGCAACCACAGGTCCTGAAGCCATGCAGCTAGAGGACGTAGATGGAGGGTGCTGGCGGACGGGTGAGTATCGTCTATGAGGTTTTTTTTTTCAGTAGAAGCAAGCAGGGGGGGGGCCGCAGGAGCCGCAGGGAGGCAGGACGACCCGCGGGGGGGCCCGCAGCAGCCGCGGGTGGCCGCAGGAGCCGCGGGGGGCCGCAGAAGCCGCGGGGGGGCAGGAGGACCCGCGGGGGGCCCGCAGGAGCCGCAGGGGGGCCGGAGCAGCGGCGGGGGGGGTCAGGACAAACCGCGGGGGGGCAGGAGCCGCGGGGGGGCAGGAGCAGCACCTGGGGGCCCGCAGGAGCCGCGGCTGGGGGGGCAGGAGTAGCAGGGGGGGCCCGCAGGAGCTGCGGGGGGGCAGGAGCTGCGGGGGGGGCAAGAGCAGCGGCGGGGGGCCCGCAGGAGCCGCGGGGGGTCAGGAGGAGCCGCGGGGGGGGGCCGCAGGAGCGGGCGGAACGTTCCTCCACCGTTGCCTGTAGCCAGGCGCCGGCCGGCTAGCCCGCACTGGTGACGTCAGCAGCATGGGTCCGGAGGCCATCACGGAAGTACCCTTCGGGATTTCCGGAAGTGGCCTACGGCTTTTATATAATAGAGGATTTATATATTAGTATTGAAGAATAATGTCATGTCTAATATTTAAACCTAGTGGGATTCTAGTGCCCAAGCTGAAGATCCAAAAACTTTCTTTTTGTAATAATTTACGTCTCAGGTCTCCTCCCCTGAAAGAGTTAACTATTTTATCAATACCACTGAAAGAAAATGTTTTTGTATCGCCTCCATGCACTGAGGCACAGTGTCTGGATGCAGAAGATAAATTAACTGCATTGGAATTTGCAGCATCTGATAAGTCTCTGCAAATTCGGTGCTTTAATTCTCCGGATGTGCATCCCACGTATTGTAGCTTGCAATCTGTGCACTCAATCAAATAAATGACATCTGTGCTACAACAGTTTAAAAAAGTATTGATGTTGTGCGACTTTCCATTGCTGTAGGATCTAAAAGTGCGGCTTTTTGTTGCATAATTGCATGCAGTGCATCTTGTGTGTCCGCACTTATAGAAACCCCGCAATGACAGCCATGTATTAGATTCTTTCTTAGTTGTAGAGGTAAAGAAGCTAGGAGATAAAATACTACCCAAAGTTGACGCTTTTCTGGATCTAAATCTGACAGGAAAATCAGCTAGAATTTTGGCTAGTTTTGGATCCTTATTCAGAATGGGCAGATAGTATTTGATGATTTCAGTCACTTTATAGTAAGAAGGACTATACATGGTACTGAATGTGATTGGGGCAGAAACATTATATGTATACTGAAACACAATTTTTTCTCTTTTGATAAAAAATGTTACTTGCAGAAACGTGGTGTGAGTATGGGAGCAAAATTCTCCCCAACTCTAGCAAATTTAGTCATAGGTATTTGGCAGGAGGAATTCATGCTCAACTCAAATAACCCCTTCCGTGCCAGCATTGTGTGGTACGCTAGATATATTGATGATACCCTGCTGGTATGGGGGGTCCCCTCTTGAAATCCAAGATTTCATTAACTATCTGAATGACTATAACCTCCGATTTACTCACACAAGCGGCTCTGCAAGTATTAACTTTTTAGAAATTACTCTGACAGGAGATCAAGAAAGAGAAAGGGTTAACATCAAACCCTATAGAAAACCCACTGCCTGCAATTCCATCCTGAGAGCAACTTCATGTCACCCCAAACATGTAACAAGAAATATTCCGGTAGGTGAACTAATAAGAACCAAACGAAACTGCTCCTCTGTGGAAACTTATGAGAGGGAATCTGCCAAAATATTAAACAGATTGAGACATCGTGGATATACACATGGTACATTGAAAAGAGCGGATAACAGTACTAGAAATATGGATAGACATTCCTTAGTCTTCCAAAGTAAATCTAAACAAACATATAATGTTTCTGCCCCAATCACATTCAGTACCATGTATAGTCCTTCTTACTATAAAGTGACTGAAATCATCAAGAAGTATCTGCCCATTCTGAATAAGGATCCAAAACTAGCCAAAATTCTGGCTGATTTTCCTGTCAGATTTAGTGCCAGAAAAGCGCCAACTTTGGGTAGTATTTTATCTCCTAGCTTCTTTACCTCTACAACTAAGAAAGAATCTAATACATGGCTGTCATTGCGGGGTTTCTATAAGTGCGGACACACAAGATGCACTGCATGCAATTACGCAAATAAAAGTCACACTTTTAGATCCCACAGCAATGGAAAGTCGTACAACATCAATACTTTTTTAAACTGTTGTAGCACAGATGTCATTTATTTGATTGAGTGCACAGATTGCAAGCTACAATACGTGGGATGCACATCCGGAGAATTAAAGCCCCGAATTTGCAGACACTTATCAGATGCTGCAAATCCCAATGCAGTTAATATATCTTCTGCATCCAGACACTTTGCCTCAGTGCATGGAGGCGATACAAAAACATTTTTTCAGTGGTATTGATAAAATAGTTAACTCTTTCAGGGGAGGAGACCTGAGACGTAAATTATTACAAAAAGAAAGTTTTTGGATCTTCAGCTTGGGCACTAGAATCCCACTAGGTTTAAATATTAGACATGACATTATTCTTCAATATTAATATTTAAATCTTGTAATATGATTTGAGCAGATTAATAGAAAATACATATTTTTATTTTTTTATTATGATTGTATTAAGCTTTTCATTGTTCAATTTACCTTGAACCAATTGTATATTATGGGGCAGATTTTTTACACCTGTGATGAACATGGGGGAGTGTATATAAGTATACTTCCGTATCAACAAAAATAAGCCATGATTAAGACCTGAGTGCGTCGAAACGCGTTGGCCTGTTTGTATACTTGTACTGCCTATTATGTGGATGTTATTTATTATTTAATAAAAGAAGAAAAATACTGGAACCGTCCTGCTGGAATTTCTTCTTCTAAATACTATGATGTTGTAATTACATGGTCAGTTTCTGATGTGTTTCCCCGGAGGGAATGCTCTAATGTTTTTTTATATATATATATATATATATATATATATATATATATATATATATATATTTTATGATGAATTAATAAAGCATAATTAAATTAATTATCTGTAGTGAGAATCTTTCCTGAGATTGGGGAAAAAATACCTGATCTTTTTTGTGGATTAGCTAAAGGGAAAGCTATTTTTTTTAAATAAGGGGACTTGTTTTAAGTTCTCCAGCTCACCGGCCTACTTCCCTTGCGGCTCTCCAATCTGTCCTAAACTCCGCTGCTCTTCTAATCCACCTGTCTATCCGCTACTCCCCTGTCTCCCTTCTCCACCAAGCCCTTCACTGGCTCCCCATCTCTCAGAGATCCCGATTTAAAACCCTAGCCTTGACATACAAAGCCATCCATCACCTGTCCCCCCCATACATCTCTGACATTGTCTCCCGCTACCTGCCCGCACGCAACCTACGATCCTCCCAAGAGCTCCTTCTCTACTCCCCCCTTATCTCATCATCTCACAACCGCATTCAAGACTTCTCCCGTGCATCCGCCATGCTCTGGAATGTTCTCCCCCAACACATCAGACACTCACCTATCCTTGATACCTTCAAAAGAAATCTGAAGACTAACTTCCAACAAGCTTACGGCCTACAATAAGACCCGGCCGCCGCACCCTCACCTGGTCGCCGCTTCCTCCTCCTATTGTTTCCTCGCTCCCCCCCACCTTCCATAGACTGTGAGCCTTTGTGGAGAGGGTCCCCCCACACCCTGTATCTGTAAACTAGATTGTCCAAATTTTCTGTTCTGTCCGCGTTCTCCCCTCTTCATATGTAAAGCACCATGGATTCTAATGGTACTATATAAATAAATAATAATAATAATAATAATGAACTGCTACACTGATTATATCTTCTCATTAGGTCTGCTGCTGTGTCCGACAGCTGGAGACCCAACCTTCGTTGGTACACTTAAATATTTTTTGTGCGTGTATGCATAAGTGGGACTGCTATACACCTTAAGGTTAGTAGACTTGCATTGCTAGTCAATGATTGTTGTCATTTTTTCAACCATAGATGAATATATCATACCTTTTTCTTCTTTCTTTCTGAAACATGCTCTAAATGAACAAAAGAAAGAAATTAAGAAAATAATCCACCAATTCTGCAAACAGAGCTCATTACAGATGTCCTGCCTACTCCATATTTCAGCAAGTTAAAATGCAATTTCATATGTAGGCAGCTTCCTCTAGTCGCTCATCATATTATATAATTTGACCTATTTCGAGGAAAGAAGATAAATTCTTAACACACTTCCCTGTCTGATACCACCACTTTCATTAGCCTCTGCACCATACAAACAATACAAATACCAGAAGCCATAATCATGTTATATAATACTAAAGTAAACCTGACAGCAACAATCTCTAGACATTGGGCATTACGAATCAGAGACCGGCTGAGCTATGGCAGCCAGGTATGATTTACTCTAAAATATGATTCTCACATGTGAACCTTAAACCATCATGAATAATGAATATCAATAATAATTCTTCTTTACTTTGGACCTTCAAGTGTATGACAGTAATAATATGTATGTTGTAATGAGTATAGTAAGGTGGCAATAAATGCATTATTGGAATAATTTTGCCACCTCTACTGTAGACAATTTTTTGCAAACCACTCTTTAGAAATCCTATTTATATCCATATATTTTAATGCCACCCATATATTACAGAAAGACTTGCATTTCAAAATCTATCATTTAGAGACACTGCTGAAAATACTTGAAAATTGCAAAAAAGTGTTATCTAGAGGTGAGCGAGTACTAAAATGCTCGGGTGCCTGAAGCTCGGGCCGAGCATCCCAAGATACTCGTGTACTCGGCCCGAGCACCGAGGCCAATGTTATCATATGGGAGACCAGAGTATTTTTCTGGCATGACCCCCGGCAGCATGGAAAAAGTCTAAAAATGTCCCAAAAGTATCAGAACAGTGCTCAAATGACATGGGAACAGCATGGGGAAGACCCCTGTAAGCATTTCATACTCCAAGGTCACTGCTGTGAACAATGTTGTCAGACTATTACGCCACTCGATGAGGATGAGGAAAAAGCCAATATGCTAAATGACTTTTTTTCAACAGTATTTACACAAGAAAATCCCATGACAGACAATATGATCAGTGATAACAAAAATTCTCAATTAAATGTCACCTGCTTAACCCAAGAGGAAGTACGGCATCGTCTAAAAATCACTAAAATTGACAAGTCCCCAGGCCCGGATGGGATACACCCCAGAGTGCTGCAGGAATTAAGTACTGTCATAGATAGACCATTATCTATTATATAATTGCCGTAGCGACTTCCGTCGGAGCGGCGCTGCTTCCGGTCGCTTGGTTAGCGAGTCCGAGCTGCTTCTCCTGGACTCTCCCCGTGGCCGCGTAGCGGCCAAGGCGACTCACGAAGCAATGCCCGCAAAGCGGGCATTGCGAGTCGTTGCAGCCTAGCGAAGCAATGCCCGCGAAGCGGGCATTGCGAGTTGCTACACCGCTAACCAAGCCACCGAAGCCCATACTCCTGTAGTGTACACCGCTATACTATACTACAGTCCCATGCCCATAAGCGCCATGGGACTGTAGTATACCATCGCGCTGTACACTACAGACCCCTGCCGCGACTCGCTACACCGCTAACCAAGCCACCGAAGCCCATACTCCTGTAGTGTACACCGCTATAGTATACTACAGTCCCATGCCCATAAGCGCCATGGGACTGTAGTATACCATCGCGCTGTACACTACAGCCCCCTGCCGCTCTAAGCCACTACGCGCTGCTGTACTGTACACCGCTATAGTATACTACAGTCCCATGCCCATAAGCGCCATGGGACTGTAGTATACCATCGCGCTGTACACTACAGCCCCCTGCCGCTCTAAGCCACTACGCGCTGCTGTACTGTACACCGCTATAGTATACTACAGTCCCATGCCCATAAGCGCCATGGGACTGTAGTATACCATCGCGCTGTACACTACAGCCCCCTGCCGCTCTAAGCCTACCCCCTAAGGCACCGCCGCCCCTAACCCCCTACCCCCTAAGCCCCGCAGCAGCCCCGACCACCTAACCCCCGACCCGCACCATCCAAAGCCGCCGCCGATACCCCCTAAGCCCGCCGTCTACCTCCTAAGCCATCGCCGCCCCTACCTAAGCCCCTACCCCCTAAGCACCCTACCCCCTAAGCCCCGCAGCAGCCCCGACCACCTAACCCCCGACCCGCACCATCCAAAGCCGCCGCCGATACCCCCTAAGCCCCGCCGTCTACCCCCTAAGCCATCGCCGCCCCTACCTAAGCCCCTACCCCCTAAGCACCGCAGCAGCCCCGACCACCTAACCCCCGACCCGCAGCATCCAAACCCGCCCCCGATACCCCCTAAGCCCCGCCGTCTACCCCCTAAGCCATCGCCGCCCCTACCCCCTAGGCCCCCGCCGATACCCCCTAAGCCATGCCGCCTACCCCCTAAGGCACCGCCGCCCCTAACCCCCTACCCCCTAGACCCCCGACGATACCCCCTAAGCCATGCCGCCTACCCCCTAAGGCACCGCCGCCCCTAACCCCCTAAACCACGCAGCAGCCCCGACCACCTAACCCCCGACTCGCACCATCCAAACCCGCCGCCGATACCCCTAAGCCCCGACTACCTAACCCCCGACTCGCACCATCCAAAGCCGCCGCCGATACCCCCTAAGCCCCGCCGTCTACCCCCTAAGCCATCGCCGCCCCTACCTAAGCTCCTACCCCCTAGGCCCCCGCCGATACCCCCTAAGCTCCCGCCGCTGTCCCCTGCCCCTGTCGCTAAAGCCCTACACCCTAACCCCCCGCCGTCCCCTAACCTAACGCCGCTCTCACCTAAGGCCCTACACCCGAAGCCCCCGTCCATCACTTACATGCCTTCAAGTCATCTGATCGTCCGTCCGATCGTCCGTCCGATCCTCCGTCCGGCCAGGCGTCCTCTTCCTCCGGCCCCGGGGGTCTTCTCTCTTCTTTCCGCCATCTCCGCCTCTTCGTCCGGCCCCGGGGATCTTCTGTCTTCTTTTCCGAAAATTCCACCTCCGACGTCCTCTTCCTTCTCATTAAGATAGAATGGAGGAAAAATCCCCCATTCTACCTCAATGAAATCTCACGCCGTCTTCTGATTGGTCGCTGGATAATGCCCTCAGCCAATCAGAAGAGCTCCTCATTCAGTTTTCATTCAGGTCCGCCTTTTTTCCCCATTGACATACATTACCGGTGTGTCGGCGATTTTATGGCCGCCCCCCTGGTTCTATTTGTCGGCCCTAAAAATCGCGACACACTAATGCATCTATGCATCACTGAAATTCATTGGTTGACGTTCAATCCGAAATCGGGCTGACTGCCCTAGAGATGATTAGCGGTAGTAAGTCGGATTTTAGGCAGACAAATTAGAAAAGTGAAGCAACATAAAAATCGACACACGTAATGTATTCAATGGCAAAAAAAAGGCGGGACCTGAATGAGAACTGCGTCTCAGTCAAACTTAAAAATAAATAAATTAAATAATAAAAAAAATAATTAAAAAAGAATTAAAAAATAATAAAAAAATATTAATTAAAAATAATAAAACAATTCAATAAAATAATAATAAAAAAATAAAATATATGCTAATAAGATCAGCCCTTTGCGGACCTCAATGAGAACTGCGTCTCAGCCTAAATAATAAATTAAATAATAAAAAAAATAATTAAAAAAGAATTAAAAAATAATAAAAAAAATAATTAAAAATAATAAAAAATTCAATAAAAATAATAATAAAAAAATAAAATATATGCTAATAAGATCAGCCCTTTGAGGACCTGAATGAGAACTGCCTCTCAGCCTAAATAATAAATTAAATAATAAAAAAAATAATTAAAAAAGAATTAAAAAATAATAAAAAAAAATAATTAAAAATAATAAAAAATTCAATTAAAATAATAATAAAAAATAAAATATATGCTAATAAGATCAGCCCTTTGCGGACCTGAATGAGAACTGCGTCTCAGCCTAAATAATAAATTAAATAATAAAAAAAATAATTAAAAAAGAATTAAAAAATAATAAAAAAAAATAATTAAAAATAATAAAAAATTCAATAAAAATAATAATAAAAAAATAAAATATATGCTAATAAGATCAGCCCTTTGCGGACCTGAATGAGAACTGCCTCTCAGCCTAAATAATAAATTAAATAATAAAAAAAATAATTAAAAAAGAATTAAAAAATAATAAAAAAAAATAATTAAAAATAATAAAAAATTCAATAAAAATAATAATAAAAAAATAAAATATATGCTAATAAGATCAGCCCTTTGCGGACCTGAATGAGAACTGCGTCTCAGCCTAAATAATAAATTAATAATAAAAAAATAATTAAAAAAGAATTAAAAAATAATAAAAAAAAATAATTAAAAATAATAAAAAATTCAATAAAAATAATAATAAAAAAAATAAAATATATGCTAATAAATCAGCCTTATGCGGACTGAATGGAAAATGCATTACAGCCTAATAATATAATTAAATAATAAAAAAAATAAATTAAAAAAGAATTAAAAAATAATAATAAAAATAATTAATAAATAATAAAAATTCAATAAAAATAATAATAAAAAAATAAATATATGCTAATAAGATCAGCCCTTTAATGCACCTGAATGACAACTGCTCTCATGCCTAAATTAATACATTTAATAATAAAAAAATAATTAAAAAATAATTAAAAAATTATAAAAAAAATAATAAAAATTATTATAAAATAAATAACAAATAATAATAATAATTTAAAAAAAAATGCTAATAATAATATTACTGCTAAAATAATAATGCTATTAATGCTAAAATTATGTTATTAATGCTATTATTAATGCTAATAATGCTATTAATTCTATTAATGTAATAATAATGCTATTAATGCTATTAATAATGTTATTAATGCTATTATTAATGCTAATAATCCTATTATTAATGCTATTTATGCTAATAATAATGATATTAATGCTATTAATAATGTTATTAATGCTATTAATAATGCTAATAATGCTATTATTAATGCTATTAATGCTCATAATAATGCTATTAATGCTATTAATAATGTTATTAATGCTATTAATAATGCTAATAATGCTATTATTAATGCTATTAATGCTAATAATAATCCTATTATGCTATTAATAATGCTATTCATGCTATTAATAATACTATTAATGCTATTAATGCTAATAATAATGCTATTAATAATGTTATTAATGCTATTATTAATGCTAATAATGCTATTATTAATTCTATTAATTTTAATAATAATGCTATTAATGCTATTAATAATGTTATTAATACTATTAATAATGCTAATAATCCTATTATTAATGCTATTTATGCTAATAATAATGCTATTAATGCTATTAATAATGTTATTAATGCTATTAATAATGCTAATAATGCTATTATTAATGCTATTAATGCTAATAATAATGCTATTAATGCTATTAATAATGTTATTAATGCTATTATTAATGCTAATAATGCTATTATTAATTCTATTAATGCTAATAATAATGCTATTAATGCTATTAATAATGTTATTAATGCTATTATTAATGCTAATAATGCTATTATTAATGCTATTAATGTCAATATTTATCCTATTAATGGTATTATTAATGCTATTAATGCTAATAATAATGCTATTAATGCTATTAATGCTAATAATAATGCTATTAATGCTATTAATAATGTTATTAATGCTATTATTAATGCTAATAATGCTATTATTAATGCTATTTATGCTAATAATAATGCTATTAATGCTATTAATAATGCTATTAATGCTATTAATAATGCTATTAATCCTATTATTTATGCTATTAATGCTATTAATGCTAATATTTATCCTATTGATGGTATTATTAATGCTATTAATGCTAATCATAATGCTATTAATGCTAATAATAATGCTATTAATGCTATTAATAATGTTATTAATGCTATTATTAATGCTAATAATGCTATTATTAATTCTATTAATGCTAATAATAATGCTATTAATGCTATTAATAATGTTATTAATGCTATTATTAATGCTAATAATCCTATTATTAATGCTATTTATGCTAATAATAATGCTATTAATGCTATTAATAATGCTATTAATGCTATTAATAATGCTATTAATCCTATTATTTATGCTATTAATGCTATTAATGCTAATATTTATCCTATTAATGGTATTATTAATGCTGTTAATGCTAATAATAATGCTATTAATGCTAATAATAATGCTATTAATGCTATTAATAATGTTATTAATGCTATTATTAATGCTAATAATGCTATTATTAATTCTATTAATGCTAATAATAATGCTATTAATGCTATTAATAATGTTATTAATGCTATTATTAATGCTAATAATCCTATTATTAATGCTATTTATGCTAATAATAATGCTATTTATGCTATTAATAATGTTATTAATGCTATTAATAATGCTAATAATGCTATTATTAATGCTATTAATGCTAATAATAATGCTATTAATGCTATTAATAATGTTATTAATGCTATTAATAATGCTAATAATGCTATTATTAATGCTATTAATGCTAATAATAATCCTATTAATGGTATTAATAATGCTATTCATGCTATTAATAATACTATTAATGCTATTAATGCTAATAATAATGCTATTAATGCTATTAATAATGTTATTAATGCTATTATTTATGCTAATAATGCTATTATTAATTCTATTAATTTTAATAATAATGCTATTAATGCTATTAATAATGTTATTAATGCTATTATAATGCTAATAATGCTATTTATGCTAATAATAATGCTATTAATGCTATTAATAATGCTATTAATGCTCTTATTTATGCTATTAATGCTATTAATGCTAATATTTATCCTATTAATGCTATTATTAATCCTATTAATGCTAATAATAATGCTATTAATGCTATTAATAATGCTATTAATGCTATTAATAATGTTATTAATGCTATTATTAATACTAATAATGCTATTATTAATGCTATTAATGCTAATAATAATGCTATTAATGCTATTAATAATGCTATTAATGCTATTAATTATGCTATTAATGCTATTAATGCTAAATATTTATCCTATTAATGCTATTAATGCTAATAATAATTCTATTAATGCTAATAATAATGCTATTAATGCTATTAATGCAATTAATTATGCTATTTATGCTATTAATGCTAATAATAATGCTATTAATGCTATTAATAATGTTATTAATGCTATTATTAATGCTAATAATGCCAATAATAATGCTAATAATAATGCTATTAATGCTATTAATGCTAATATTTATCCTATTAATGCTAATAATAATGCTATTAATGCTATTAATAATGCTATTAATGCTATTAATTATGCTATTAATGCTATCAATGCTAATATTTATCCTATTAATGGCATTATTAATGCTATTAATGCTAATAATGCTATTAATAATGCTATTAATGCTAATAATAATGCTATTAATGCTATTAATACTTTTATTAATGCTCATAATACTGCTAATAATGCTATTAATACTGCTATTACTGCTAATAATAATGCTATGGCTTATATTATTGCTATTGATGATGTGATTATTATTTAAAAATCTTTAAAAAAACAATAAACATATTTTAGATACCCGATGCATTTGCATCAGGCTAACAGCTATAACTACTATAATCAAATTAATGCACGTTCTAGAATCCCGATGCATTTGCATCGGGCTCACAGCTAGTTTTTAATATTTAAAGATTCCATAATAACAGGGTCTGTACCACAGGACTGGCGTTATAGCAAATGTGGTGCCAGTATTCAAAAAGGGGACAAAAACTGAACTTGGAAATTATAGGCCAGTAAGCCTAACCTCTACTGTGGGTAAAATCCTAGAGGGTTTTCTAAGAGATGCTATACGTATCTGAAGAAAAATAACCTCATGACCCATTATCAACATGGTTTTACGAGGGACCGTTCCTGTCAAACTAATCTAATAAGCTTCTATGAAGAAGTAAGTTCTGGACTGGACCAAGGAAATGCAGTGGATGTGGTGTATATGGACTTTTCAAAAGCTTTTGATACGGTGCCACACAAAAGGTTGATACATAAAATGAGGGCAATGGGGATAGGGGAAAATATGTGTAAGTGGGTTAAGAACTGGCTTAGTGATAGGAAACAAAGGGTGGTTATTAATGGAACACACTCAGAATGGGTCACAGTTAACAGTGGGGTACCACAGGGGTCAGTGTTGGGCCCGCTTCTATTTAATATATTTATTAATGACCTTGTAGGGGGCATACAGAGTAGAATCTCAATATTTGCGGATGACACTAAACTCTGCAGGGTAATCAATACAGAGGAGGACAATTTTATATTACAGGAGGATTTATGTAAACTAGAAGCTTGGGCTGCTAAATGGCAAATGAGCTTTAATGGGGATAAATGTAAAGTCATGCACTTGGGCAGAGGAAACAAAAGGTATAATTATATGCTTAATTGTAAAACACTGGGCAAAACTGTCACTGAAAAAGACCTGGGTGTATGGGTAGATGACAAACTCACATTTAGTGGCCAGTGTCAGGCAGCTGCTGCAAAGGCAAATAAAATAATGGGATGCATTAAAAGAGGCATAGATGCTCATGAGGAGAATATAATTTTACCTCTATACAAGTCACTAGTGCGACCACACTTAGAATACTGTGTACAATTCTGGTCTCCGGTGTATAAGAAAGACATAGCTGAACTAGAGCGGGTCCAGAGAAGAGCTACAAAAGTCATTAGAGGACTAAGGGGTCTGCAATACCAAGACAGGTTATTAAGCTTGGGGTTATTTAGCTTGGGAAAACGAAGGCTTAGGGGTGATCTTATATTAATGTATAAATATATGAGGGGACAGTACAGAGACCTTTCTAATGATCTCTTTACTCTTAGGCCTGAGACTGGGACAAGGGGGCATCCTCTATGTCTGGAGGAAAGAAGGTTTAATCATAATCACAGACGCGGATTCTTTACTGTAAGAGCAGTGAGACTATGGAACTCTCTGCCACATGATGTTGTAATGAGTGAGTCACTACTAACATTTAAGAAGGGCCTGGATGCCTTTCTTGAAAACTATAATATTACCAGTTATACATACTAGATTCTTTGATAGGGCGTTGATCCAGGGAACTAGTCTGATTGCCGTACCTGGAGTCAGGAAGGAATTTTTTCCCCCAATGTGGAGCTTAGTGTTGCCACATGGTTTTTTTTTTGCCTTCCTCTGGATCAACATGTTAGGCTATGGGTTGAACTAGATGGACTTAAAGTCTTCCTTCAACCTTTAAAACTATGTTACTATGTTACTTTTACAGACTGTCAAGAAAAAGTTACAAAATGAAACCAAAATGGATTTCCTGGAGAAAATATTAAGGGCTCATACCCACTTGTGGGACAGAGTTGGTGTATGTTAGTTTTTTTTATTACATGAAAGATTTTATTAAAAAAAATTGTGTGACACTCCGATGCCCCTGGCAAGAGACGTACATGAAGGCCTCTTTAAATATTGTGCCATTTTAAGGAAGTGGGTATTTTGTAGTATTGCCCTTTGGCAGGGCAGCCAAAAACTGGGGGGCACCCCAATGCCCCTGGAAAGAAACGTGCATGAGGGCCTCTTTAAATATTGTGCCCATTTTAAGGAAGTTTGTCTTTTGTAGTATTGCCCTAGGCAGGGCAGCCAAAAATTGGGAAGCACCCCAATGCCCGTGGATAGAGACGTGCATGAGGGCCTCTTTAAATAATGTGCCCATTATAAGGAAAATGGTCTTTTGTAGTATTGCCCTAGGCAGGGCTGCAAAAAGTTGGGAGGCACTTCAATGCCCCTGGATAGAGACGTGCATGAGGGCCTCTTTAAATATTGTGCCCATTTAAGGAAGTTTGTCTTTTGTAGTATTGCCCTTTGTCAGGGCAGTCAAAAATTGAGTGGCACTCTGATGCCCCTGGATAGAGACGTGCATGAGGGCCTCTTTAAATAATGTGCCCATTTTAAGGAAGTGGGTCTTTTATAGTATTGCCCTTTGGCAGGGCAGCCAAAAATTGGGAGGCACCTCAAAGCCCCTGGAAAGAAACATGGAGGAGAGCCTCTAAATATTGTTCCCATTACAAAGGAGCGGGACTCCTGTACTTGTAATGCCCATTCTGTAAGCATGGACTAAAACATTTACCCCTGGGGGGTATACATGAAACTACTGCCTAACTTTTGAACGGTTAGGGTCATCATCATCATAAATATAATGTAAAAAATTATGTTTTCATGGCATCATGAACCACGATCGCACTGATCATATGATGGTGGCAGATGAGGAGAAGAAGGAGCAGTAAAGCAAGTAGCTAAAGTCATGCAGTGTGTACCCATGTGTGGGTGTGCGGAGGTGCATGGCAATTTACCGTCACAAAATTTAAATTCCACTATCATTTGGTGGTGGTGTGGTGAAGTCAGGCCAAATCCAACCCTTGTTCATCTTGATCAGAGTCAGCCTGTCAGCATTTTCAGTTGACAGGCGATGCGTTTATCAGTAATAGTGATGGGCGAATCCTAAATTACTCGGACTCGCTACTCGTTGCGAGTCTAGCGAGTCCAATGTTAATGAATGGGGAAGCGAGTAATAGCGAGTAATGTGATTTAAAAATCGCAGATGTGTCTCGGAAAGCGCTCGCATTGCCGTGTCGGAAGCCCCACTCGCAACTGTATTTTGCTGCTGTCTCCGAGGCCAAACTCGCATGTGTTTGAGGCGAGGCAAGCGATTTTCTGCAGCAAACCCCATGCTTTGTGCAAACAGGAAATAAGCCGACTCGAGCTGCCTGGCTGGACGCGCAGAAAGTCACAGCGAGTAAGCATGGCCCCTGTCAACACCCTGCAATTAATTGCTCTGGTGGAGGCTCGGCCCCTGCTTTGACTGCCCACTGACCCTGCGTATGGGGATAACGTCCAGCGGACTACGGCCTGGAGGGAGATCGCACAGGGCGTTTTCCCAACGTTTCATCGTTGTGGCCATGATGTGCAGAGCAATATGGGTGAGTTAAATGTGTTCACACGTTATATTGCATTTACCGTATATAGTCGTGTATAAGCCGACCCGTGTATAAGCCGACCCCCCTACTTTAGCCCCAAAAAAGTGGGAAACCATATTGACCGCCATCCTTGTATACAGCGGCTATCACTGTTAGACAGCCCCCCAGCAGAGTATACAGCTCCACCTGCAGAGTATACAGGCCCCCCAGTGTGTATATATGCCACCGTTATTAGGGTATACAGACCCCCCGTGGGTACACAGGCCCCCCAGCACTGGGTATACAGGGCCCCCAGTGGTTATACAGGGCCCTCATAGTAGGGTCTACAGCCCCCCCGTGGGTATACAAGACCCCAGCAGTGGGTATACAGGGCCCCCGTGGGTATACAGGGCCCCCATAGTAGGGTATACAGGGCCCTCAATGTGTTATAATGCGCTGTCGCATGGTTGCCTATATTTGCATGGGGTCACAATAGTACACTTAGTTTAAGTGCTGGTCCTCCTGGCTCTGAAGGCCAGGGGGTTGGGTGTATATAAATACCACTAATGAGCGGAGTCTGGTGCCCGCACTATTACATTCTCTATGCGTTGACATGTGCCCTGCCCCATTTGTGATTGCAGCCACGTGAGCTCAATGTCCGTAATGCTGTTGATGATGTTCCACACTGTCGTGTCCATGTGCCTTGTATACACATTACACACACAACATGAATAAAATGTTATTGTTGATTTGTACACATACTTTTAGTGTTTCAAATGTTACAGAGGTCTAAACCCGGTTTGAAATCATTTCACAGTTGACCACATTATGAAGCGGTGGAGGAGCTGCCGCGACCAATTTAAGCGGCAACACCGGAGGATCATGGAGGGGGGCCCGGAAGCTGGTCACGGGACAATATATTGCCACTATGAACGGCTGTCATTTCTAGAACCGGTGGCCCGTGTGCCAAGGTATGTGTCTGCCGCACTGTTGTTTACTATTATTGTTATTATTATTTATTTATATAGCGCCATTAGGTTCCATGGCACTTTACATGAGGATAAGGGTTAACGACAAAAAACAGTACATGAAGACAATCATGTCATACAGGTACAAGAGGAGAGGACCCTGTCCACGAGGGCACACAGTGTACGTATGAAGCTCTATAATGAGTGTGCTGGTTTACATACCCACACTGGGGTTTGTTTCTGCCATGGTGCAACACAATTCTATTACCTTTGGCAATGATCCAGGACATACACATTTATAGTCACATTGTGACGTTGGGACAAATAAGCAATGTTCTGCAGGGTGGTCAGACACAATGTTCCGTGACCTCACAATTAGCTATTATTGTTGGCATGTTTGTGGAACAAAGCCATGTTCTTCCTGCAATGGCCTCTAAGGTGTGTGGCCCTGTCTGGTTTGCCTGTCATAAGCCTCATTTGTATCAGTTCCTAATGGCCTCGACTTGCATAAGGGCCACATACATCCCTACACGTTTAGTTGTGGGTGTTTTTTTCGGCTAAATAACGTTGCAAGGATATACCCCTTTTGCACTAAACTGTTTGTACACCATCCCAGATTGTTGACACAGTCACACACATTTCAGAACATACCCTGTATCACTACAAATATGTGTGGTTCAGTTTTCCCATGGGTATATTTGGGGCTGCAAGGTGATGGTGTAGATATTAGGGCCCACATGTGAATTTTAGTTTTTTTGTCGTTAACTCATGGCCACATTACGAATCCTCCGGAAAACATAGTGTATTAATGCTGTATAAAATCAAACTAAAGAGGGCCATATTTTAAGTGCAACAGGCTTTTATGTCCAAGGTCCTTTAGGAAACCCGAGGTTTGCCCTTGCTGCTCCCGGTTTTTTGTTCGGCCCCGTTGGAATAACTGTAAAACTGTCCATCTGTGCATACCACCTTGTTTGGCACCAACGATGTGTGACCTGCTGCTCAAAAACAACCCCATACTCTATGTCCATTACAGTCATTTCAAAACCCAAGCCATCTGTTTGGTGTGTTTTATTTACCAAGACATTCCTGATTAGCATACATGGCAGCAAAAAGGAGTGTAGGCCACTAACGCCAAATGCTCATGTGTCACCTATGCTGCATGACTCCATTTCCTGTCTTGCTCACCTGCCCTATAGATCTGGGTTATGTGCATTGAGACCAAGGCCGTCCACACTGTGTGTTTTTGTGTCCATCTGATGGCAAACAACCCTGAAGAATGTGTTTGCCTCACAGTGTCAGGCTATAGCTTTGTCCACATAAAGTTTCCACAAAAAGTCTAAGCAATAGTTGTGGCCACTAATATGTCTTCAAGTGACTACATAGCTGTCCTGCCTAAGGCAGGGCACAGTGTAATAGTGCGGACAAATTTTAAAATTTGTAATGTAATGGCAAAAAATCGTGGAGCAACACTACCCACACATACAATATAGTTTGAGGCATGAGCCAAAAATGTCATTAATTTATTTGCTGCAATTCCATCTTAAGGGCAACAATGAAAAGACACAGAATACACAGATACACTGAGTCAAAAAAGCGTGCACATGTTATGTTTGGCCTATGGTTTTGTTTCCAAACGCAACCCATTCACCAAATGTTTTTTATATTTACCCACAGAGCTGCTCACTTTCGGAGGCGGCGTCGTCACCCGCCAGCAGAGCTGCCTGAGGAGGGGAGGGAGGCCCCTCAACCCCCACCAGATGAGGAGGGAGTACCACCACCACCTCCGCCTCCGCCACCACCACCACCACCACCACCACCACCACCTTTGGGGCCACAGATAGAAGAAGAGGAGGATGAAGGGCCACACCAGCGCCCTCCACTACCGACTGCCAGCAGTGTGGGGAGTCACTGGAACCCCAGCAGCCCTGCTCTGATCCCGGGGGCACCACAAGACCGCAGAGGACAGTGTAATGCTGACTTTGCCCGCAGTCTCATACCGTTTTTGGATGACATTCCATTCGAGAGACGACTGCGGGTATGGTCAGCAATACATATTGTCATAGATGCGTGTCGGCCTCCAAACCACCCTGGCCAGGTCTTTTCATATTTGGAGGGGTGGCAGCAATCTGGTGCAAACAGGCTGGACAGGCACACACCACGGCGGGACAGCTATGTGGCGACCCAGAGGTCGTACCAACCTTTCTGGCCAACCCACATGGACCTCCCAACCCAAGGCCATTTTGAGAGACCGGCCCAGATGACCCACCCTACATGGTTACAAGCAGTGGGGGAGGCTATCCATGGGGCCCTGGACCTCCTCCAGGACCAGGGTGATGGTGGCGGGGTAGAGGCTACCCCACACAATCTTCCCACCTACCACCAGCTGTAGGTTCAACTTTTTTTTTTTTGTTAATCTAAATAGTGCATGTTTGCACTTTTGACATGTTTATTTCTGTTTTTTTCCTTGCTTTTCAAAAGCTTAAAAAAAAAAAAAAAAAAAAAAAAAAATCTGACATCTCTGCCATTAAGGCATAATAATACAGATTTTCAAAAAAAATGCTTTGTGTCTGTCTTTTTTCAGGGAATGGATGTGTAGGTTGTTTTGTGGGTGGCCTTAAAGTCATCATCATTAGCAAGTACTTTACGGCCTGCATGGCGCATGAGGGCACCTTGGTTAGTACGTGTAAAATCATTACTGCACATACCGATGTTGCTAACAAAGAAATAGTGCCTGTGTTTGGGGGGGGGGTTACTTAATGACTCGGTATGTCAACAACACTAGGAACACAGATGCGAGAGGCTGGGACGTCTACTTGCAACACAGAACGTCTATGCGTTATCTCCGTAGCGTACAGTGGGACCCCTCACCAGGCTCCAGCAGGATCATAGTACAAGCAACGTATTCGATGCAGGCATAGGCTTGTTGCTTCAAAAAATTAGCCCAAGGGCGGGATCAACTCTATTTTGAAGTTGAGGAGGGCGCGTGGCCCATACTATATTCTTGCTTGTCCTGAGAGCATAGGAGAAGCATCGTATTCGATGCAGGCATAGGCTTGTTGCCTCAAAAAATTACCCCAAGGGGCTTGATCAACTCTTTTTAGATATAGAGGAGGGAGCGTGGCCCATAGTATAGTCTTGCTTGTCCTGAGAGCATAGGAGAAGCAACGTATTCGATGCAGGCATAGGCTTGTTGCCTCAAAAAATTAGCCCAAGGGCTTGATCAACTCTTTTTAGATATAGAGGAGGGAGCGTGGCCCATAGTATAGTCTTGCTTGTCCTGAGAGCATAGTACAAGCAACATATTCGATGCAGGTATAGGCTTGTTGCTTCAAAAAATTAGCCCAAGGGGCGGGATCAACTCTATTTTGAAGTTGAGGAGGGCGCGTGGCCCATACTATATTCTTGCTTGTCCTGAGAGCATAGGAGAAGCATCGTATTCGATGCAGGCATAGGCTTGTTGCCTCAAAAAATTAGCCCAAGGGGCTTGATCAACTCTTTTTAGATATAGAGGAGGGAGCGTGGCCCATAGTATAGTCTTGCTTGTCCTGAGAGCATAGGAGAAGCAACGTATTCGATGCAGGCATAGGCTTGTTGCCTCAAAAAATTAGCCCAAGGGGCTTGATCAACTCTTTTTAGATATGAGGAGGGAGCGTGGCCCATAGTATAGTCTTGCTTGTCCTGAGAGCATAGTACAAGCAACATATTCGATGCAGGTATAGGCTTGTTGCCTCAAAAAATTAGCCCAAGGGGCTTGATCAACTCTTTTTAGATATAGAGGAGGGAGCGTGGCCCATAGTATAGTCTTGCTTGTCCTGAGAGCATAGGAGAAGCAACTTATTCGATGCAGGCATAGGCTTTGCTGCTCAAAAAATTAGCTCAAGGGGCTTGATCAACTCTTTTTAGATATAGAGGAGGGAGCGTGGCCCATAGTATAGTCTTGCTTGTCCTGAGAGCATAGTACAAGCAACATATTCGATGCAGGTATAGGCTTGTTGCCTCAAAAAATTAGCCTAAGGGGCGGGATCAACTCTTTTTAGATATAGAGGAGGGCAGCGTGGCCCATACTATAGTCTTGCTTGTCCTGAGAGCATAGGAGAAGCAACGTATTCGATGCAGGCATAGGCTTGTTGCCTCAAAAAATTAGCCCAAGGGGCTGGATCAACTCTATTTTGAAGTTGAGGAGGGCGCGTGGTCCATACTATATTCTTGCTTGTCCTGAGAGCATAGGAGAAGCAACGTATTCGATGCAGGCATAGGCTTGTTGCCTCAAAAAATTAGCCCAAGGGGCGGAATCAACTCTATTTTGAAGTTGAGGAGGGCGCGTGGCCCATACTATATTCTTGCTTGTCCTGAGAGCATAGGAGAAGCAACGTATTCGATGCAGGCATAGGCTTGTTGCCTCAAAAAATTAGCCCAAGGGGCTTGATCAACTCTTTTTAGATATAGAGGAGGGAGCGTGGCCCATAGTATAGTCTTGCTTGTCCTGAGAGCATAGTACAAGCAACATATTCGATGCAGGTATAGGCTTGTTGCCTCCAAAAATTAGCCCAAGGGGCGGGATCAACATTTTTAAAATTTATGCAAGGCACTTGAGCCAAACAATATGTTTTATTGCAGTTTGAGAAATGTCCACAATGCAGGCATAGGCTTGTTGCCTTAAAAAATTCAGCCAAGAGACTGTATTGGATTGTCTGACATAAATCAACGTTCAAAAATCATCACAAGTGCATGCATTATTAAAGTAACATTACTGACACTGATTGTGTAGTTTTGTTGTCATGCAGCAAGTGTAGCAGGAACATTAGTTATCCAATCTTCTAAGCAGAGGCACATTGTTTATCCTTTGTGTCAGAAGAGGACATAATGTTTAAACCGCACTCAGCCAAACATATCAAATTTGATAATGTCCCTCTAGGTTTGGGTACTGTCGTCTGAAGGGGTTAAGAACTTTGATGATATCCAGTCCTTGTTAAACTTAATGAGAGTGAGTCTGTCGGCATTTTCTGTAGTCAGCCGTGACCTTCTATCAGTGACAATTCCCCAGCGGCACTAAAAACATGCTCTGATGTCACACTAGCAGCTGGGCAGGCCAGCAACTCCAAGGCATACAAAGACAGCTCAGTCCAAGCGTGAAGCTTGGAAACCCAGTAATTAAAGGGTACAGAGGGGTCGGTTAAGAAGCTGGTAGTGTCACACACATACTCGTTCAACATGTTGGACAATGTTTGTCTCCTAGACAAGGGGACCGTAGGCACAATCCGTTGCAGATTGGAAGGTCTGTTGAACATCGCCCAGTTGGTGGACATCTTACCACCACCTCTTCTTGACAATGTGGCCGTTTGTGTTCGAACCAAAGGCTGCTGTGGCAAAGAGCTGCTTGTTCGTGGTATAGTGGAGTCAGAGGGTGAAATTGACATTAAATTGTCAACAACCACACTTTTGAAATGATCCATCGTTCATCCTTGGTGACTGCAACAGCAGCGATGGAAACTTGTCTTTGTAGCGTGGGTCAAGGAATGTTGACAACCAGTAGAGGTCGCTGTCATAGATGTTAATGACGCGTGGATCTTGGGACAGACATTGAGACATGAAGTCAGACATGTGTGCTAGGCTACAAAGACTCATGTCTTCTGTGTCACCTGACTGATGACCAATAGGCATCATGGTCTCAAAATCGGTCTCCGCCTCCTGCTATTCAGCCCACCCATGCTGTACCGACATAACCCTGGGGTTGGGAGTTCCATCCGGGTGCACCTCAGTACCATGGATAAATAAATCGTCTTCATCTTCCTCATCACTGTTTTGTTCTGCAGCCAATGTTGCAGGCTGAAATTGGCTTTGCTGGCTCTGATCCTGGATGTTAAAATGTGGATCCATAGCCCTCTGCTGTGCCCTCAATGATTCTGTTTTAAGATTCAGGAGAGAATCTTTAAGCAAACAGAGCATGGGGATGGTGAGACTAATAATGGACTCATCACCGCTGACCAGTTTTGTGCAGTAATCGAAGTTCTCTAGAACCTCGCAAAGGTCAGCGATCCAGACCCACTCCATCGTACCAATGTGTCTTGTATTACTTCCTGGGTGACGGGCATGTTGCAGCTGATATTCCGCTATAGCCCTCTGCTGCTCATTGAACCTAGCCAACATATGGAATGTAGAATTCCATCGTGTGGGCATGTCGCAAATTAATCTGTGTTTGGGCAAATTAAATTGCTGTTGAAGGGCAGATAGACTTGCAAGTGCCGTTGATGAATGTCGGAAATGTCCGCAATTTCTACGCACCTTCTCTAGTAGATCAGATAACTCTGGGTAATTTTTCAAGAATTTCTGAACTACAAGATTCAGTACGTGAGCCATGCAAGGCACGTGTTGAAGGTTACCGAGCTTTATTGCTGCAACAAGGTTTCGTCCGTTATCACTGACAACAAGACCTGTTTGTAGTTGCAGTGGGGCCAGCCACTCATCTGTCTGTTGCTTAACACCTTTCCACAGCTCGTTTGCAGTGTGAGGTGTGTTACCTAGACAGATCAGCTTAAGAAGAGCCTGTTGTCGCCTGGCTGATGCAGTACTGCAAAGCTCCCAACTTTGACGTGATGTTGCGGACATATCAGCAGTGGTCAAGGAAGTAGAAGACGCACATTGTGTTGTTGAAGTATATGAGGACGCGGACACCCGGAATGATGCTGTGCCCGCTATTCGTGGAGTTGGTAGGATCGCAGATATTCCACTATTAGACTTTGGGACACTCTCGACAAGGTTGATCCAGTGAGCCGTTAGGGATATGTATCTGCCCTGTCCACAACTACTTGTCCAGGTGTCAGTTGTCAGGTGAACTTTTCCGCTCACAGCATTTGTCAGTGCACGCTTCAAGTTGTTAACCACGTGCTGATGTAACGCGGGTATGGCAGTACGTGAAAAAAAATTGCGACTGGGGACAGTGTATCGTGGTGCTGCCACAGCCAACAACTCCCGAAAAGCCTCAGTCTCCACAAGCCTAAATGGCAGCATTTCTACAGCTAACAGCTTAGAAATTTGCGCTGTCATTTGTTGAGCAAAAGGGTGTGTGGATAGGTGCTTCCGCTGCCTCTCATACAGCTGTGGAACAAACAACTGGACATTTGGCGCAGACTCACAAGTCACTTGACTACTGTCATATCTCTGGTCTAAAGCAGCTTGTGAGGAGATCGTATGAGTAGGAGCTGCTGCATGAACAGTAGATGGTGAAGGACGATTCGGAGGTGGCATAACGGTGTTGAGGTCAGAAGGCCCTGATGTCGAACCCTGATGGGCCAACCACTGACTTGGGTGCTTAAGAGTCATGTGCTTTCGCATACTGCTGGTGCTCAAGTTTGATTTGCCCTGGCCTCTGCTCAGCCTGGCATAGCAGATGTTACATATAACGACATTTGCTACTGATGGGCTATCTTTAAAAAATTTCCAGACAATGGATGTTCGTCCTTTAGGTTGTGGTGTAGGAACTGGAGGATAAGTCTGGCCAACACAAACTGTAGACACATTTTGGCCAACTGTTGTTAAAGTTGGGGCAACAGTTGGTACAGTTTGTGCAACAGTTGACACAATTTGGGCTACTGTTGTCACAGCTTGGATTCTGGATAAAGGAGTAAGCCTGGGTGCTTTAGGCGGTGGTACATAACCACTTTCCTCCTCCTCGCTGCTCTGTTGGCTCTGTATGTCAAGTGTCCAGGTTGGATCAGTGGTCTCATCATCCACCCCCTCCTCCTCAAAGTCTTCTTGATAACGTGACTGGTCAGGCTGGCCAGATGAGATGTGTGTCTCATCATCATCATCATCCTCCACCTCCTGAGACGGTCTATGCCTTTGTTGAAAGGGACGTTCTTCAGGACGAGGTGAATCCAAACTTTGTCCATGAATGGAATGTACGTCTGGTTCAAGTATCTGTTCGGGCAGTGACAAAGAAAGGTCCGGTTGTATGAATGGCTGATAAGAACCAAATAAATCTTCCGAATGTCCAAGTTCGCGGTCTAAATTTTCCTCTGTCTGGCGATGGCTTGAGGAAATAGGAAGATTTTGCGGATTAGATGACCCCGCGTTGTCAGTAGCGGCACTTGAATATGGTGTCAAGGATGATTGTGTGCTGCCAGAACCAGTGGTTGAGGTCTTGTCAGCCATCCAAGATGTTATTTGGTCTTGCTCTTCCGGCCTCAAGACACGTTTAGGTTGAGTACTGGGAAATAGACAGCAGAAAGGTGGATCGATCAATCCTCGTCTGTCTACGTCTACCAGTGCCTTGTTGTTCACGACTGCTAGGGCCACGACCTCGTCCCTGTCCCTTTGCAGACTGGTTTTTGGGAATTTGGTGTTTTTGGGACATTGTTGACAAATGCACAGCCACCGAGATGGAGTTAGGTGTTGATGCAGGCGTCACTTACTGGCGGGTTAAGTGTGTGCTAACACTTGACAGTGAAGCAGCACACTAGTCCCTGAAAAAATTAGAAAGTGCGCACAGCGACCGAGATGGAGTTTGGTGTTGCTGTAGGCGTCACTTACTGGCGGGTTAAGTGTGTGCTAACACTTGACAGTGAAGCAGCACACTAGTCCCTGAAAAAATTACTGACTGAGTTAGGGCCTGTAATCCTTGGTGTCGGAAGGACGTGTTCTGTCCAAGCTTAGACTCGGTCCTGGCTTCCAGAATATTAACTAAGTGTACTGTCAGCGAGATGTACCGGCCCTGCCCACAAGCACTTGTCCACGTGTCAGTGGTTAGGTGGACTTTGCCTGCAACTGCGTTGTTAAGGGCACGTCTGATGTTTTGTGACACGTGCTTATGTAATGCAGGGACGGCACACCGGGAGAAATAGTGGCAGCCGGTTGACCGAGTAACGTGGGACAGCAGCCGCCATCAGGTCGCGGAATGCTTCCGTCTCCACTAGCCTAAAAGGCAACATTTCCATCACAAGCAGTCGCAAAATGTGTGCATTTACAACTGTGGCATGTGGGGCGTTGGCAGCGTATTTGCGCCTGCGTTCCAAAGATTGGTGTATGGATAACTGAACGCTGCGCTGGGACAAGGACGTGGTTGATGATGGTGCTATTTCTGTTTGTGCAACTACAGGTGAAGGACAGGAGTCATCGTCACATGCAGTATGGACAGGGGATTGTCTTGCACGCACAACAGTGGAAGACGCAGCGGTGTCACCCGCAGACACTGCTCCTGGACTTTGGTGTACATCCCACAAAGTCGGATGCTTTGCTGACATGTGCCTGATCATGGTGGTGGAGGTCAGGCTGCTAACTTTTCTACCCTGCTGATGCTGTCATGGCAGGTGTTGCAAATGTCCTTTTTGGAATTATCTGCAGACACCTTAAAAAACAGCCAGACTCAGGAAGACCTAACAGTTGTACTGGCAACTTCAGTCGTGTTGTTGTTCCGGGGACCGATTGCCTGCCTTCTGCCTGCGGCCACCACCCTGCTTCTTCCGGCCTGTTGTGATGCTACGCCTAACTCTCCCTGTGCACTGCTGTCCTCGCTCTGCATGTCCTCCTGCCAGGTTGGGTCAGTTACTGGATCATCCACCACGTCGTCTTCCACTTCTGCACCCTGGTCCTCCTCCTGACTTTCTGGCAATTGTGTCTCATCATTGTCCACCTCTTGTTGAGACACGTTCCCACCGTCGCCTACGTGAGACCGTGGCTGCTCAAATATTTGTGCATCGGTACATTCGATCTCCTCATGACCCACTTCAACTGGAGCTGGCGAGAGGCCAGAATCTAAGAATGGATAAGTGAACAGCTCTTCAGAGTGTCCAAGTGTGGGATCAGTTATGTCCGGGACTGGGCACTCGGCATGGTGGGAGGAAGGAGGATCATAGTGTGGAATGTGCAGTCCAGTCTCATCGGCTACTGACACTTGACAGTGTGGAAGACAGGGTATTTGTGGTGGTGCCAAACTGACTGCAAGCATTATCCGCTATCTAACTAACAACCTGTTGACACTGGTCTTGGTTTAGTAGTGGTGTACTGCTGCGGTCCCCTAGCAATTGGGACAGGCAGGTCGAGCGAGATGATGTGGGCGTTTGTCATGGAGCAATTCGAGCTTGCACACGGCCTTGGCCTCTGCCTGAACCACCATCATGTCCAGTTCGTTGTCCCTTGCCACCAGCCTTGCGCATTTTAAATGTTGTGCTGCCTGTGTACAGCTAAATGAAGGCGTCCAAAAGATGGTTTTTAGCTGCACACTGAGATTACAGATTAGAGCGGCTTAATCTGGACCGTGTTTTGGCGTATACTACTTGGAGCTTCAACCCACTCCTGCCGCACAAAAATGGTAAATTAATGCAAACAAGAGTTGGTTTTTAGCTGGATACTCAGATTACAGATTAGAGGTTAAATCCCAGCGGGTAGACCGGTCAGACACAAACACTGACGAGTATACAGAGTGTTTTCGCGTATACTAATTTCCGCTACAACCCACTCCTGCCACACAAAAATGGTAAATGAATGCAAACAAGAGTTGGTTTTTAGCTAGACACTGAGATTACAGATTAGAGGTTAAATTCCAGCAGGTGGACTGGTCAGACACAAACGCTGACGAGAATACAGAGTGTTTTGGCGTATACTAATTTCCGCTACAACCCACTCCTACCTATAGAGAGCTAAATTAATCCCTAAAAGCACTGTCTTGGAATGGATGAGATTTCCAGCCTGTCCACCAGCCCCAGATGTGATGCAGGCTGGTATACTGGCACAGCGAAGTTTGCTATATACCCTGCCTCCCTGTCTGTATACAGCTCTATTAGTCCTCAGAAGGACTGTTGTGGTAATTAGATTAGCAGCCCTGCGCCTACACTAGCTGAAAGGCCACAAATCTGTCCCTCAATCAGCAGCACCTCTCCCTACACTGCCTGTCTGTGGAGAAGAGTGACGAGCACAGCGCGGTCAGGTCTTATAAAGACTTGATCACGCTGTGCAGCCAGCCAATCACTGTAAAGCCACAACCAACAGGGCTGTGGCTTTACAGTGGCTGTAAGCCAATTCCTGCATTCGGGCTGGCTCTGTAAAGAGCACCAACATGCAGGGAGGTGGACCCCAAGCATAGCAAGAGTATCGCGGGATTACTCGGTACTCGCCGAGTACCCCGAGTACCGAGATATTCGTGCGAATACCGATTAGTGACAAGCATACTCGCTCATCCCTAGTGTTATCCTATGAATAAATATAAAATGTAACAAATGGTAATGTAGGTTCAGCTACTCTTTAAATCATTAAGCGTGCAGCAAAGGAGACAGGAGCACTTGTGCTGTTCGCCATTGACTCAGGTCTCCTGAGCTGGGACAAGCCTTGTGAATCCTCACTCAGTGCTGTGAGGATTCTCGAGTGCTGGTGCAGAGAGCGGCGGGTGTGTAGCCACAAGTATGTGATATATATTTCCATTCACATACTGACTACACTGCTCACTGTACACTTCACATTCTGACTACACTGGCCTCAGTTAATACCCTTACATTGAATGAGGTTGTGCCCATCTAGTCGGCAATTGCACACACTCACCACTTCTGGCATCGGAGAATCCTCACAGCATGCAGTGTAGAGAAAGGATTCACAAGTCTGTTGTCGCATAGAGTAGACAAAAGCTGAACAACCCACTTTAGATTCAAATACTTGACTTCCAATGTAACATAGTAACATAGCATTTAAGGTTGAAGGAAGACATTAAGTCCATCTAGTTCAACCCATAGCCTAACATGTTGATCCAGAAAAAGGCAAAAAAAAAACATGTGGCAGCACTAAGCTCCACATTGGGGAAAAAAAATTCCTTCCTGACTCCGCATACGGCAATCAGACTAGTTCCCTGGATCAACACCCTATCAAAGAATCTGTGTTAAAAGAGAGAGGGGAGGGGGACAAGAGGCGCAATAGTGCCCTTATCACTAGACACTAAGGTACAACGGTGAGAAACGTGATTCACTCACCTACTCCAGTTGTGCGACCCACAACTGGCTTATGTGCATGTAGGACAGTATCCTGATGGCTGCCGCTGGACCTCCACCGACTCCACGCACGTGGGGTTAGACCAGAAATTTCAGGAAGAAAAGGTGTACTCCGGTCCGCGCTGCCAGAAACATCAAGGAAGACCCAAAACGAAGTTGTGATCCAAGCTTTCTTTATTCTCCTCCTACGCGTTTCAGTGCCCACCTGGCACCTTCATCAGGGATCCCTGATGAAGGTGCCAGGTGGGCACTGAAACGCGTAGGAGGAGAATAAAGAAAGCTTGGATCACAACTTCGTTTTGGGTCTTCCTTGATGTTTCTGGCAGCGCGGACCGGAGTACACCTTTTCTTCCTGAAATTTCCTATCAAAGAATCTAGTATATATAACCGGTAACATTATAGTTTTCAAGAAAGGCATCCAGGCCACTCTTAAATTTTAGTAGTGACTCACTCATTACAACTGCTCTTACTGTAAATAATCCACGTCTGTAATTATGATTAAACCTTCTTTCCTCCAGACGTAGAGGATGCCCACTTGTCCCTGTCTCAGGCCTAAGAGTAAAAAGATCATTAGAAAGATCTCTGTACTGTCCCCTCATATATTTCTACATTATTATAAGATCACCCCTAAGCCTTCATTTTTCCAAACTAAATAACCCCAAGTTTAATAACCTATCTCGGCATTGCATACCCCTCAGTCCTCTAATAACCTTGGTCATTCTTCTCTGCACCCGCTCTAGTTCAGCTATGTCTTTCTTATACACCGGAGACCAGAATTGTACACAGTATTCTAAGTGTGGTCGCACTAGTGACCTGAATAGAGGTAAAATTATGTTCTTCTCATGAGCATCTATGCCTCTTTTAATGCATTTCATTATTTTATTTGCCTTTGCAGCAGCTGCCTGACACTGGCCACTAAATATGAGTTTATCATCTACATATACACCCAGGTCTTTTTCAGTGATAGTTTTGCCCAGTGTTTCACAATTAAGAACATAATTATATATTTTATTTCCGCTGCCTAAGTGCATGACCTTACATTTATCCCATTAAAGCTCATTTGCCATTTATCAGCACAAGCTTCTAGTTTACATAAATCCTCCTGAAATATAAAATTGCCCTCCTCTGTATTGATTACCCTGCAGTGTTTAGTGTCATCTGCAAATATTGAGATTCTACTCTGTATGCCCCCTACAAGGTCATTAATAAATATGTTAAAAAGAAGCGGGCCCAATACTGACCCTTGTGGCACCCCACTGTTAACTATGACCCATTTTGAGTTTGTTCCATTAATAACCACCATTTGTTTCCTATCACTTTGCCAGTTCTTAACCCACTTAGGGCCCTTTCACATCAGCGTTTATTTGAAATCGCGGCAGATGCGGTGAAAAAACCGCATCTGCCGCGATTGCCGCATAACCGCTGCACTTGCGGCGCGGTTGCGGTAATCCCCATAGAAAGTATAGGGGGACTTGCGGCAGGTGCGGAAAGTGCGGTTTTGCACTTGCGGCAGGTGCGGCAGCGAAAAAAACCGCGGTCAGCCCCTATCCCCATTGCTCTCATTTTATGTATCAACCTTTTGTGTGGCACCGAATCAAAAGCTTTTGAAAAGTCCATATACACCACGTCCACTGCATTTCTTTGGTCCAGTCCAGAACTTACTTCTTCATAGAAGCTTATCAGATTAGTTTGACAGGAACGGTCCCTCGTAAACCCATGTTGATATTGGGTCATGAGGTTATTTTTCTTCCGATACTCCAGTATAGCATCTCTTAGAAAACTCTCTAGGATTTTACCCACAGTAGAGGTTAAACTTACTGGCCTATAATTTCCAAGTTGGAAGCAGTTTTAAGTTGATTAGTTGGGGTGTCGATCCCCACCAATAACAATTGATGACCCACCTCAATATGAGAATTCTCAGACAACCCACTAAACAATTCATACGGCACAACTCCAAAAGCAAAAGCTGGACATTAAGTAATGGAACAAAAATGTCATATTTGCAATTTTAACTTCACACCAATTTTCTGTAAATGAGTAATAATTTACAGGGTACATCTTTTCTTAATAGCCATGGTAAAGATTTAATAATTTGAACTAAATCTACTTATTATTGTAACAAATGTCATTTTATATTTTCACAGAGCTCAATAGTAAAAAAAATGAAACGCTTTGGGGGTAACAATGCCCACTATATCCCTACACAAGTTCCATGAAGGGTGTAGTTTCCAAAATGTGATAACTTTGGAGGTTTTCTGTAGAGATGAGAGGATCCATTGTGGATTGAGTTAAGAGTCAAATTTCCTAAAACTCTCTGGCCTCCATGAATTTCAACACTTTACAATTTTTACAACTAGATTTGCAAAAATCGAAAAAAAGAAAGGTCTGGTGCAATTTCACACACTGCTGAAGACTGCAATAGCCAGAAATGGACCTATATGGCTATGTGTACGTCTGTTTTGAAGTCGGTAAGCTACATACAACACTATGGACATATGTGTATGGATATTGACGCAGAATGGATGAACTATGTGTGCAGTCATGTTTGTGTGTGGCCACTGATGTCTACATATATTCTCTACGTCAATGAGACTTGAGGATCCACAAATGAGGCGCCCGCACAGTGTTCTGTCTTTACCGGACACCGCAGTGTCACCAACAAAAAAACCACAGGTTGACGCTCGTGCGTACGACATGGCCGACATACATGATGGAGTCATTATTCAGGGGTGTCATGTGGGTTGTGGTTTCTATATGGTCAACATGTTTTGTTGGACAGTTCATTCACCATCATCAAGCATAGGACATGAACACATATATTTATGTTTAGACATCACTAAACCACTCGTCAGGATGCAAGGTTATTATTTTGCTCAACGCGCGCCAAGATACACGCCATATGAATATGATGCTGACTTCAATTAAGCTTCTTTTTTGAATGCCTTTCATGACTCTTGAGAAGAAGAAGATTAGTCTGCTGATGAACGCACTGATCATCAAATATGGCGTCTTGGCGAAGGGCAGCCAATCGGAACGCAGTAGTATCCATCAATCGCCGCAGATGGGGCGCGGACAACACAACCGCTAGGCACACCTACGGGATTGCTTTCAGGAACTCTGAAGTTGCACACACCATATTTTTGCGGTATCACACAGCAGAATCCTGCCAAATCGCGAGACCTAAATCGCCAGGTTTAGCAACACTGTTGTGAAACCTGTCAACTCGCAGCCTGCGATTTATCGCCGTAGAATCGCCCTGTTACATGTTGCCACGCACTTGCGATGTCGCTTCAACATCGCACAAGCCGTGATTTTTCTGCGATGTTGCGGGGTGTTTTGTTTTTTATTTTTTATTAAAGACAAGAGAAAAATCTCCACATTTCAGAAATTTAGATGCAACTGTCGACCACATAATAAAGTGTGTGTGTTGTTAAAAAAAAGTCTATTATTTTGCACAATTCCTTGTTGTTTTAGTCCAATATAGACCTGCAATCAATACAGTGGTCTATTGCAGGTGTTTGCTTTTTGGAAGTAACCTACCTAGCTTTTCTTACCATATCCTTTTTGATAAAGGCCTGGTAGTGATATTTTTTATTTATTGAATTTTTTTTTTAAAAAGTACTCATTTAAATTTTTTAATAGGTGTGTTACAGGGAAATTGTCACATTGTGCATGCTGTCTTACATGTGGACAGCTTGGTACAGAAGAGATGCTGAGAAGAATGATATATAGGTTTGCTGGAAAAGATTCATTGTAAATTCTATCTTACTCATTGTTTTTTCTATGTATGTGAGTTGAATGGACGGTGCTAATCAGTAATTGACAGCTTGCACAATTGTAATTGACTCCATGCACATCATTCAGAAATGACTGTCATTTACTGAATAGGACTGCCCAAGTAGACTTATAGGTATACAAACACTGGAGATTTCAATATATAAAATAAAAGCTTTACTAAAACTGTTCCCATAAAATTTCTATCAATCTGATCCTCCTTCTTTTTAGTCTAATTTATCAGGCATACATACGACAAAACATTGCTGGCTATTGCCGCAACATACTTTCATATGTGTACCCATGTAGAGACAACATAGTTTTGGATTTAAATTCTATTTACATAATGCTAAAAAACTTTTAAAAATATGGAAAATAAAGGTAATAAATAGTGATGAGCGAGCATGTTCGCCACTACTCGGTACTCGCACGAGTATCACTGTACTCGGGCTACTCGGCGAGGACCGAGTAATCTCGCGATACTCGTGCTGTGCTCGTGGTCGTCATCTCTGCATGTTGGCGCTCTTTTGAGAGCCAGCCCACGTGCAGGGATTGGCTGGCAGACCACTGCAATGCCACAGCCCTGTTAGTTGTGGCATAGCAGTGATTGGCCGCCCTGCACAGCGTGACCGAGCCTTTATAACTCCCGGCGCGCTGTGCTCGGCACACAGCCATCCAGACAGTCAGTGTAGGGAGAGTGCTGCTGCTTAGGGACAGATTTGCGGCCCTTATAGGTAGATCCGGAGCAGGGCTGCAAACTGCTGCTGACCACAACAGTCCTTCTCAGGACTAATCTAGAAGGATATAGGCAGGGTGATCCAGATCGGAGTCCAAGCTTTCCAGTGACCAGAACAGTCCTTCTCAGGACTAATTTAGGAGGATCAGGAGCAGGGTGATACAGATCGGAATCCAAGCTTCTCTGTGAACATTAGAGTCACCAGACTGTTGTACTTACTACCTTAATACAGGTTAGGGACTAAAATCCTCTCCTGACACCATTACAGTCACCAGACTGTTGGTTGTACTTACTACCTTGATACAGGTTAGGGACTAAAATCCTCTCCTGAAACCATTACAGTCACCAGACTGTTGTAATTACTACCTTCATACAGGCTAGGGACTAAAATCCTAATCTCTTGTGATCTGAACAGTCACCAGACTGGTGTACGTACTACCTTGATACAGGTTAGGGACTAAAATCCTCTCCTGACACCATTACAGTCACCAGACTGTTGTACTTACTACCTTGATACAGGTTAGGGACTAAAATCCTCTCCTGACACCATTACAGTCACCAGACTGTTGTAATTACTACCTTGATACAGGTTAGGGACTAAAATCCTAATCTCCTGTGATCTGACCAGTCACCAGACTGGTGTACGTCATACCTTGATACAGGTTAGTGCATAAAATCCTAATCTCCTGTCACCATTAGAGTCACCAGACTGGTGTAATTACTACCTTCATACAGGTTAGGGACTAAAATCCTAATCTCTTGTGATCTGAACAGTCACCAGACTGGTGTACGTCATACCTTGATACAGGTTAGGGCCTAAAATCCTAATCTCCTGTCACCATTACAGTCACCAGACTGTTGTACTTACTACCTTATACAGGTTAGGGACTAAAATCCTCTCCTGACACCATTTACAGTCACCAGACTGTTGTAATTACTACCTTGATACAGGTTAGGGACTAAAATCCTAACCTCCTGTGATCTGACCAGTCACCAGACTGGTGTACGTCATACCTTGATACAGGTTAGGGCTAAAATCCTAATCTCCTGTCACCATTACAGTCACCAGACTGTTGTACTTATACCTTATACAGGTTAGGGACTAAAATCCTCCTCTGACACCATTACAGTCACCAGACTGTTGTAATTACTACCTTGATACAGGTTAGGGACAAAATCCTAATCTCCTGTGATCTGACAGTCACCAGATGGTGTAGTTCATACCTTGATACAGGTTAGGGCACTAAATCCTATCTCCTGTCACCATTACAGTCACCAGACTGGTGTAATTACTACCTTCATACAGGTTAGGGACTAAAATCCTTTCTCCTGACACCATTACAGTCACCGACTGTTGGTTGTACTTACTACCTTGATACAGGTTAGGGACTAAAATCCTCTCCTGAACCATTACAGTCACCAGACTGTTGTAATTACTACCTTATACAGGTTAGGGACTAAAATCCTAATCTCTTGTGATCTGAACAGTCACCAGACTGGTGTACGTACTACCTTGATACAGGTTAGGGACTAAAATCCTCTCCTGACACCATTACAGTCACCAGACTGTTGTACTTACTACCTTATACAGGTTAGGGACTAAAATCCTCTCCTGACACCATTACAGTCACCAGACTGTTGTAATTACTACCTTGATACAGGTTAGGGACTAAAATCCTAATCTCCTGTGATCTGACCAGTCACCAGACTGGTGTACGTCATACCTTGATACAGGTTAGTGCATAAAATCCTAATCTCCTGTCACCATTAAGTCACCAGACTGGTGTAATTACTACCTTCATACAGGTTAGGGACTAAAATCCTAATCTCTTGTGATCTGAACAGTCACCAGACTGGTGTACGTCATACCTTGATACAGGTTAGGGCCTAAAATCCTAATCTCCTGTCACCATTACAGTCACCAGACTGTTGTACTTACTACCTTGATACAGGTTAGGGACTAAAATCCTCTCCTGACACCATTACAGTCACCAGACTGTTGTACTTACTACCTTGATACAGGTTAGGGACTAAAATCCTAACCTCCTGTGATCTGACCAGTCACCAGACTGGTGTAAAGTCATACCTTGATACAGGTTAGGGCCTAAAATCCTAATCTCCTGTCACCATTACAGTCACCAGACTGTTGTACTTACTACCTTAATACAGGTTAGGACTAAAATCCTCTCCTGACACCATTACAGTCACCAGACTGTTGTAATTACTACCTTGATACAGGTTAGGGACTAAAATCCTAATCCCCTGTGATCTGACTAGTCACCAGACTGGTGTACGTCATACCTTGATACAGGTTAGGGCATACAATCCTAATCTCCTGTCACCATTACAGTCACCAGATTGGTGTAATTACTACCTTCATACCGGTTAGGGACTAAAATCTTAATCTCTTGTGATCTGAACAGTCACCAGACTGGTGTACGTCATACCTTGATACAGGTTAGGGACGAAAATCCTAATCTCCTGTCACCATTACAGTCACCAGACTGGTGTAATTACTACCTTGATACACGTTAGGGACTAAAATTCTAATCTCTTGTGATCTGAACAGTCACCAGACTGGTGTACGTACTACCTTGATACAGGTTAGGGACTAAAATCCTCTCCTGACACCATTACAGTCACCAGACTGTTGTACTTACCACCTTAATACAGGTTAGGGACTAAAATCCTCTCTTGACACATTACAGTCACCAGACTGTTGTAATTACTACCTTGATACAGGTTAGGGACTAAAATCTTAATCTCCTGTGATCTGACCAGTCACCAGACTGGTGTACGTCATACCTTGATACAGGTTAGGGCCTAAAATCCTAATCTCCTGTCACCATTACAGTCACCAGACTGGTGTAATTACTACCTTCATACAGGTTAGGGACTAAAATCCTAATCTCTTGTGATCTGAACAGTCACCAGACTGGTGTACGTCATACCTTGATACAGGTTAGGGCCTAAAATCCTAATCTCCTGTCACCATTACAGTCACCAGACTGTTGTAATTACTACCTTGATACAGGTTAGGGACTTAAATCCTAATCTCTTGTGATCTGAACAGTCACCAGACTGGTGTACGTCATACCTTGATACAGGTTAAGGCCTAAAATCCTAATCTCCTGTCACCATTACAGTCACCAGACTGGTGTAATTACTACCTTCATACAGATTAGGGACTAAAATCCTAATCTCTTGTGATCTGACCAGTCACCAGACTGGTGTACGTCATACCTTGATACAGGTTAGGGCCTAAAATCCTAATCTTCTGTCACCATTACAGTCACCACACTGGTGTAATTACTACCTTCATACAGGTTAGGGACTAAAATCCTCTCCTGACACCATTACAGTCACCAGACTGTTGTAATTACTACCTTCATACAGGTTAGGGACTAAAATCCTAATCTCTGGTGATCTGAACAGTCACCAGACTGGTGTACGTACTACCTTGATACAGGTTAGGGACTAAAATCGTCTCCTGACACCATTACAGTCACCAGACTGTTGTACTTACTACCTTAATACAGGTTATAGACTAAAATCCTCTCCTGACACCATTACAGTTACCAGACTGTTGTAATTACTACCTTGATACAGGTTAGGGACTAAAATCCTAATCTCCTGTGATCTGACCAGTCACCAGACTGGTGTACGTCATACCTTGATACAGGTTAGGGTCTAAAATCCTAATCTCCTGTCACCATTACAGTCACCAGACTGGTGAAATTACTACCTTCATACAGGTTAGGGACTAAAATCCTAATCTGTTGTGATCTGAACAGTCACCAGACTGGTGTACGTCATACCTTGATACAGGTTAGGGCCTAAAATCCTAATCTCCTGTCACCATTACAGTCACCAGACTGTTGTAATTACTACCTTGATACAGGTTAGGGACTTAAATCCTAATCTCTTGTGATCTGAACAGTCACCAGACTGGTGTACGTACTACCTTGATACAGGTTAGAGACGAAAATCCTAATCTCCTGTGATCTAACCAGTCACCAGACTTGTGTACGTCATACCTTGATACAGGTTAGGGTCTAAAATCCTAATCTCCTGTCACCATTACAGTCACCAGACTGTTGTAATTACTACCTTGATACAGGTTAGGGACTTAAATCCTAATCTCTTGTGCTCTGAACAGTCACCAGACTGGTGTACGTACTACCTTGATACAGGTTAGGGACTTTTATCCTAATCTACTGTGACCTCTACAGTCACCAGACAGTTGTCGCAGTATACAGGCAAAATGCGCAAGGGCATTGGCAAGGGTGTTGTCAAGGAACAAGGAAGTGGACGTGATGGTGGTGCAGGCAGAGGCCGAGGTCGTGTGCAAGCACTAATTTCGCAACAACAAAGGGCCACATCTCCTCGCTCGCACGTCCTGTCCCAAATTCTTGGAGCCCGCAGCAGTACACCGCTGTTGAAGCAAGAGCAGTGTCAACAGGTTGTTACTTGGATAGCGGATAATGCTTCAAGTCAGATGGGCACCTCCACAAACACCATGTCTTCCACACTGTCAAGTGTCAGTAGCCGTGATACTGCACCGCACATTTCCCAACCTGATCCTCCTTCCTACCACCAGGCTGAGTACACGTCCACGGACATTACTGATCCCACACTAGGACACTCGGAAGAGCTGTTCACGTATCCATTCGCAGAATCTGGCCTGTCGCCACCTCCTCTTGAAGTGGGTCATAAGGAGATGGTATGTACAGATGCCCAAATATTTGAGCAGCCACGTTCTCACGAACAGAACGTTTCCAAAGTGTCTCAACAAGGGGTGGACGATGATGAGACACAATTGCCAGGAAGTCAGGAGGAGGATCAGGGTGCGGAAGAGGAAGACGACGTGGTGGATGATCCAGTAGCTGACCCAACATGGCAGGAGGATATGCAGAGCGAGGCCAGCAGTGCACAGGGGGAGGGAGGCTATAGCATCCCAACAGGCAGTACGAAGCAGGGTCGTGTCCGCAGGCAGAAGGCAGGCAACCGTTCCCCGGAACAACAACACGACTCAAGGTGCCAGTGCAAATGTTCGGTCTTCCCGAGTCTGGGAGTTTTTTAAGTTGGCTCCAGAAGACTCAAAAAAGGCCATTTGCCACACCTGCCATGCCAGTATCAGCAGGGGTACGAAAACTAGCAGCCTGACCACCACCAGCATGATCAGGCACATGTCAGCCAAGCACCCGACTTTGTGGGAAGTACAACAGAGTCGAGGAGCGGTGCTTGCTGATGTCACTGCTACGTCTTCGCCTGTTGTGCGTGCGAGCCAATTCCCTGTCCATGCTGGCCGCGAACAAGCCTCCGGCCCTGCACCTGAAGTTGCCCACGCACAAATTACACCACCATCAAGCACGTCCTTAACATAGTAACATAGTAACATAGTTTTTAAGGTTGAAGGAAGACTTTAAGTCCATCTAGTTCAACCCATAGCCTAACATGTTGATCCAGAGGAAGGCAAAAAAAAACCCATGTGGAAACACTAAGCTCCACATTGGGGGAAAAAATTCCTTCCTGACTCCAGATACGGCAATCAGACTAGTTCCCTGGATCAACGCCCTATCAAAGAATCTAGTATGTATAACTGGTAATATTATAGTTTTCAAGAAAGGCATCCAGGCCCTTCTTAAATGTTAGTAGTGACTCACTCATTACAACAGCATGTGGCAGAGAGTTCCATAGTCTCACTGCTCTTACAGTAAAGAATCCGCGTCTGTGATTATGATTAAACCTTCTTTCCTCCAGACGTAGAGGATGCCCCCTTGTCCCAGTCTCAGGCCTAAGAGTAAAGAGATCATTAGAAAGGTCTCTGTACTGTCCCCTCATATATTTATACATTATTATAAGATCACCCCTAAGCCTTAGTTTTTCCAAGCTAAATAACCTCAAGTTTAATAACCTGTCTTGGTATTGCAGACCCCTTAGTCCTCTAATGACTTTTGTCGCTCTTCTCTGGACCCGTTCTAGTTCAGCTATGTCTTTCTTATACACCGGAGACCAGAATTGTACACAGTATTCTAAGTGTGGTCGCACTAGTGACTTGTATAGAGGTAAAATTATATTCTCCTCATGAGCATCTATACCTCTTTTAATGCATCCCATTATTTTATTTGCCTTTGCAGCAGCTGCCTGACACTGGCCACTAAATGTGAGTTTGTCATCTACCCATACACCCAGGTCTTTTTCAGTGACAGTTTTGCCCAGTGTTTTACAATTAAGCACATAATTATACCTTTTGTTTCCTCTGCCCAAGTGCATGACTTTACATTTATCCCCATTAAAGCGCATTTGCCATTTAGCAGCCCAAGCTTCTAGTTTACATAAATCCTCCTGTAATATAAAATTGTCCTCCTCTGTATTGATTACCCTGCAGAGTTTAGTGTCATCTGCAAATATTGAGATTCTACTCTGTATGCCCCCTACAAGGTCATTAATAAATATATTAAATAGAAGCGGGCCCAACACTGACCCCTGTGGTACCCCACTGTTAACTGTGACCCATTCTGAGTGTTTTCCATTAATAACCACCCTTTGTTTCCTATCACTAAGCCAGTTCTTAACCCACCTACACATATTTTCCCCTATCCCCATTGCCCTCATTTTATATATCAACCTTTTGTGTGGCACCGTATCAAAAGCTTTTGAAAAGTCCATATACACCACATCCACTGCATTTCCTTGGTCCATTCCAGAACTTACTTCTTCATAGAAGCTTATCAGATTAGTTTGACAGGAACGGTCCCTCGTAAAACCATGTTGATAATGGGTCATGAGGTTATTTTTCTTCAGATACTCCAGTATAGCATCTCTTAGAAAACCCTCTAGGATTTTACCCACAGTAGAGGTTAAGCTTACTGGCCTATAATTTCCAAGTTCAGTTTTTGTCCCCTTTTTGAATATTGGCACCACATTTGCTATACGCCAGTCCTGTGGTACAGACCCTGTTATTATGGAATCTTTAAATATTAAAAATAATGGTCCATCTATGACAGTACTTAATTCCTGCAGCACTCTGGGGTGTATCCCATCCGGGCCCGGGGATTTGTCAATTTTAGTGATTTTTAGACGATGCCGTACTTCCTCTTGGGTTAAGCAGGTGACATTTAATTGAGACTTTTTGTTATCACTGATCATATTGTCTGTCATGGGATTTTCTTGTGTAAATACTGTTGAAAAAAAGTCATTTAGCATATTGGCTTTTTCCTCATCCTCATCCACCATTTCACCCAGACTATTTTTAAAGGGGCCAACACCATCATTTTTTAGTTTCTTACTATTTATGTAGTTAAAAAATATTTTGGGATTCTTTTTACTTTCTCTGGCAATGAGTCTTTCTGTCTCAATCTTTGCTGCCTTGATTTGCTTTTTACAAATGTTATTTAATTTTCTGTATTTATTTAATGCTTCATCACTACCTACTTGCTTTAATTCCCTAAATGCTTTCTTTTTGTCACATATTGCACTTCTTACCGCTTTATTTAGCCATAGTGGTTTCCTCCTATTTCTAGCATGCTTATTCCCATAGGGTATATATTGTGCACAGGTCCTATTCAGGATGCCAATAAACATCTCCCATTTGTGTTGTGTACTTTTATGTCTCAGGACATCGTCCCAGTTTTTTGCACTAAGATCATCTCTCAACCGTTGGAAATTTGCCTTCCTGAAGTTTAGTGTCCTTGTAGCCCCTCTACTACACCCCCTGTCCTTGTCCCAGCGCAGCGTTCAATTATCCATGCAGCAAACATTTGAACGCAGGCGCAAATATGCTGCCAACGCCCCACATGCCACAGTCCTGAATGATCACATTTCGCGACTCATAGCGCTAGAAATGTTGCCTTTCCGGCTGGTGGAGACGGAAGCATTCTGTGACCTGATGGCGGCTGCTGTCCCACGTTACTCGGTCCCCAGCCGCCACTATTTCTCCAGATGTGCCGTCCCCGCATTGCATAACCACGTGTCCAACAGCATCACACGTGCCCTGAACAACGCTGTTTCAGCCAAAGTCCACCTAACCACAGACACGTGGACAAGTGCTTGTGGGCAAGGACGCTACATCTCCTTGATGGCACAATGGATTAATATTGTGGAGGCTGGGACCCAGTCTGAGCGAGGGATGGAACACGTCCTTCCCACACCAAGGATAGCAGGCCTTACCTCTGTCAGGGTTTCACCGACACTCTACAGCTCCGGAATGTCATGCTCCTCAGCCTCCTCCTCCTGCGCATCCTCATCCACTGTACCCTCCACAACAGTCCCAAGCTGGAAGCACTGCAGCACTGCCTCTGCAAAGTGGCAACAGGCTGTGCTGAAGCTAGTCTGCATAGGTGACAAACCCCACAATGCAGAAGAGGTGTGGACAGCTCTGAAACAGCAGGCAGATCACTGGCTCACACCTCTGAACCTAAAGCCAGGAAAGGTCGTGTGTGACAATGGCCAGAACCTGGTGGCAGCTTTGAGGCGAGGCCAGCTGACGCATGTTCCATGCGTGGCCCATGTGCTCAACCTGGTGGTTCAGAGGTTTGTAAAGTCATACCCAGAGGTGTCTGAACTGCTGGTAAAAGTTCGCCGTCTGTCTGCACATTTTTGCAAGTCACCTGGTGCTTCCCGGCCCACAGACTGGTGTGTGATGTCCCACGCGTTGGAATTCAACTCTGCACATGTTGGTCAGGATATGTGAGCAGAAGAGGGCAGTTGTGGACTACCTGCATCACCTAAGCCGTCGGAAAATGGGTCAAACTCCACACATAACACCTGAGGAGTGGAGATGGATGTCGGACCTATGTACCGTCCTCCAAAACTTTGAGGACTCCACCAAGATGGTGAGCGGCGATGACGCCATTATTAGCGTCACCATACCACTACTCTGCCTTCTAAAACGGTCTCTGCTGAAAATCAAAGAGGATGCATTGCAGGCCAAGTGCGATGACTTGGAGCAAGAAACAGTAGTGGGTGTGGGTGAAAACACGCAGCCCAGCCTCATCTCATCACAACGTGCAGTGGAGGACTATGAAGAGGAGGAAGAGGATGAAGACATGGAGTAACTCTCTGGCCAAATTGAAAATATGACATGCACACCACTCATACCCTCGATTCAGCGTGGCTGGCCAGAGGACAGGGGAGATGAGGAGGAGGAGGAGGACAGCATGTTCAGTCATCGTGTTGGTCTCGATACTGAAGTGATGGCTGTTAAGAGTCTGGCGCACATGGCTGACTTTATGGTAAGCTGCCTGGCTCGTGACCCTCGCGTTCAGAACATCTTGGCCGATAATCAGTACTGGTTGGCAACACTGTTAGACCCACGCTACAAGGAGAACTTTATGTCTCTCATTCCTGAGGCGGAGAGGTCAGCCAAAATGCAGCAGTTCCACAGGGCCATAGTCACAGAAGTAGGCAAATCATTCCCCTCACAAAACGCTAGCGGCATAGGTCAGGATTCGGTGGACAACCAAGGCGTACGGCCGAGAGGGGCACAAGTCCAATCCGCCAGAGGTAGGGGAACTGTCTTTACGATGTGGGACAGTTTTCTCAGCCCCTCACGTACCACAGCCCCTGAGGTGCGGGGTAGTGCCACCAGAAATGCTAAGTTTGGCCAGATGCTGAAGGAGTACCTTGCAGATCGAACAACTGTACTGCGAGATTCCTCTGTGCCTTTCAATTATTGGGTCTCCAAGCTGGACACGTGGCATGAATTGGCTCTCTACGCCTTGGAAGTCCTGGCCTGCCCTGCCGCTAGCGTTTTATCAGAGCGTGTTTTCAGTGCTGCAGGTGGAATCATCACTGATAAACGCACCCGCCTGTCAACTGAAAATGCTGACAGGCTGACTCTGATCAAGATGAACAAGGGTTGGATTGGGCCAGACTTCACCACACCACCAGCAAATGACAACTGAATTAAAATTTTGTTATGTGAATTTGCCATGTACCTCCACTCACCCATGGGTACACACTTCAGGACTTTGGCTAATCGTTGGACTGCTCCTCCTTCTCCTCATGTGACACCATGATGACCGTTACAATAGTTAGGCTGTTGTTTGAGGTATACCCACGGTGGTAAATTTTTTCGCCCCTTCTTTTAGAATGGGCATTACAACGACAGGAGACCCGCTCCTTTTCAATGGGTAAAATGTTTTGAGGCCCTCCTGCACGTCTCTATCCAGGGACAATGAGGAGCCTCCCAATTTTTGGCTGCCCTGACCAAAGGGCTATACTACAATACACCCAGTTCTTGTTTACAGGCCCTCCTGCACATCTCTATCCAGGGACAATGAGGAGCCTCCCAATTTTTGGCTGCCCTGGCCAAAGGCCTATACTACAATACACCCACTTGAGGGTTACAGGCCCTACTACATGTCTGTATGCATGGGTCATTGTTGAACCTCCCAATTTTTGGCTGCCCTGGCCAAAGGGCTATACTACAATACACCCAGTTCTTGTTTACAGGCCCTCCTGCACGTCTCTATCCAGGGACAATGAGGAGCCTCCCAATTTTTGGATGCCCTGGCCAAAGGCTTATACTACAATACACCCACTTGAGGGTTACAGGCCTTACTACATGTCTGTATGCATGGGTCATTGTTGAACCTCCCAATTTTTGGCTGCCCTGACCAAAGGGCTATACTAAAATACACCCACTTGAGGGTTACAGGCCCTACTACATGTCTGTATGCATGGGTCATTGTTGAACCTCCCAATTTTTGGCTGCCCTGACCAAAGGGCTATACTACAATACACCCACTTGAGGTTACAGGCCCTACTACATGTCTGTATGCATGGGTCATTGTTGAACCTCCCAATTTTTGGCTGCCCTGGCCAAAGGGCTATACTACAATACACCCAGTCTTGTTTACAGGCCCTCCTGCACGTCTCTATCCAGGGACAATGAGGAGCCTCCCAATTTGTGGCTGCCCTGGCCAAAGGTCTATACTACAATACACCCATTTGAGGGTTACAGGCCCTACTACATGTCTGTATGCATGGGTCATTGTTGAACCTCCCAATTTTTGGCTGCCCTGGACAAAGGCCTATACTACAATACACCCACTTGAGGGTTACAGGCCCTACTACATGTCTGTATGCATGGGTCATTGTTGAACCTCCCAATTTTTGCTGGCCCTGGCCAAAGGGCTATACTACAATACACCCAGTTCTTGTTTACAGGCCCTCCTGCACGTCTTATCCAGGGACAATGAGGAGCCTCCCAATTTTTGGATGCCCTGGCCAAAGGCCTATACTACAATACACCCACTTGAGGGTTACAGGCCTTACTACATGTCTGTATGCATGGGTCATTGTTGAACCTCCCAATTTTTGGCTGCCCTGACCAAAGGGCTATACTAAAATACACCCACTTGAGGGTTACAGGCCCTACTACATGTCTGTATGCATGGGTCATTGTTGAACCTCCCAATTTTTTGCTGCCCTGGCCAAAGGGCTATACTAACAATACACCCACTTGAGGGTTACAGGCCCTACTACACGTGTATGCATGGGTCATTGTTGAACCTCCCAATTTTTGGCTGCCTGGCCAAAGGGCTATACTACAATACACCCAGTTCTTGTTTACAGGCCCTCCTGCACGTCTCTATCCAGGGACAATGAGGAGCCTCCCAATTTTTGGCTGCCCTGGCCAAAGGCCTATACTACAATACACCCATTTGAGGGTTACAGGCCCTACTACATGTCTGTATGCATGGGTCATTGTTGAACCTCCCAATTTTTGACTGCCCTGGACAAAGGCCTATACTACAATACACCCACTTGAGGGTTACAGGCCCTACTACATGTCTGTATGCATGGGTCATTGTTGAACCTCCCAATTTTTGGCTGCCCTGGCCAAAGGGCTATACTACAATACACACAGTTCTTGTTTACAGGCCCTCCTGCATGTCTGTATCCAGGGGCATTGGTGAACCTCCCAATTTTGGACTGCCCTGGCAAAGGAAGATACTACAATAGACCCAGTTCCTCAAAATGGGCACATTATTTCAAGACAGGGCTTCATGTTCGTCTCTTCTCAGGGTCATCGGAGTGCCGCACAATGTTTTCACGTAAAATCTTTCACATAATCACAAAAATTAACATACACCAGCTGTATCTCACTATTGGGTATGTGCCCTTAACATTTCCACCCTAAATATTCATTTTGGTGTCATTTTGGAAGGTTTTCTGGAGAATTCGTAAAATTGGCGTGAAACTCGGACAACATTGTTCACAGCTGTGACTTTTGAGTGAGAAATGCTTCCAGGGTCTTCCCCATGGTGTTGCCATGTCATTTGAGCACTCTTCTGAGACTTTTGTGACATTTTTAGGGTTTTTCCATGCTGCCGGCAGTCACTTCATAAAAATACTCGTGTCTCCCATAGGATAACATTGGGCTCGGTACTCGGGCCGAGTACACGAGTATCTCGGGATGCTCGGCCCGAGCTTCGAGCACCCGAGCATTTTAGTACTCGCTCATCACTAGTAATAAACAAAGGTACATTTTTTGCAGAAGAGTTTTACTAGTACAATTTGCTAAGCGTACATGCCACATGTAAGATCAACATAGTTGTTCATGCCTGCACCTCCCAGCATTACAACTGCGCTCTCTACCTATACCGACTTATGTCTCCTTAGCTCCACTACTTTTCCTGGCCACAAATGCCACAGTTCTCTGCAAGAACACTTTGATAACCCTGCGGTCATTCCCATCCAATCCACACATTATAAAAGCAGATACTTGAAAATTGCCAAAATAGGCGTGTAAATAAATACTTTACATACCTCAAAAAAATGTTTTCCTTGCATCTGTTTTACAAGTCTAACATCACTCTCCATGGTTAGGAGTGCCGAAGATCATCCACATATATTGAATATATAAATGGCCATATACTTTTCACCCCACTTACCTCAACACAAGAAATGCCCAAATTATGTGAATAAGTGCTACAACGTCTGCTACAATCCAGATGATTAAATAGTTGTCAGGATCCTATAAAGACAAAACATGGCACCTATTGGTTGGTTTACTTTTTTGTCAGAAGTTGCCCCAAATTTTGACATGTCCCCTTGCCAGACAATTCTCAATGTGGTACATGGCACTGTAGGACATTCTGGCAATTTTAAAGCACCACTCCAGCATTTTTTTATTGCACCGCTGGAGTGGTGCTTTAAATCTAAGTTCCCTGACCCTTGTCTGATACTTTCTGATGGCTTCATCTTTTTCCAGCAATGCGCTGATCGATCTTCTTTGATTTGTGACCTGCTGGCAGTTCCAGTGTTTCCTGGAGCACATCGGAGGTCACAAGTCAATACATTGTGAGGTAACTTTTCACATCAAGTCAGTGAGAAGTTACAGGAGCGACATTGCTAAAAGATGAAACTACTGGAGGGTGAATATAACACTAGGGGTAGAAACTTACATTTAAGTTACTCCACTCTGGTGCTTTAACTGAGCAAATCTTCCCTGTAGTAAATTTTTTTTCTGGACTGGGAAAAGCTCACACTGTTTTACTGCAATTTTCCATGGCTTTTCAATGCAGTTTTCAGCAGCATGCATGGACACCGGATGCACATAGCCCAAAAACAGTTAAAGCAGCACTCCAGCGGGGAAGGTTTTCACTGCTGGAGTGGCACTTCATATTTAAGTCCCCTACCCCTGTCATATACTCACCTTCCAGTGGTAGCGCTATCTTGTATTTGTAAGTTATGACTGGCCAGAAGTAAGACGTTGCATCACAAAGGCTCAAGAAATCTCTATAAGAGCCAAAACGAGGCCAGAACAAGGTTCCCATACAGAAGTACTTAGTTGTAACATCTGTCGTGCTCAATGAAACACTAGAGATACCAGCACTTCAAAAATTGCCAGAGAGTGACTGGAGTGACAGTGGAAAAAGATGAAGAAGCCAGAAGATGAGTATATGACAGGAGTCAGGGGACTTAGATTTAAGGCACCAATTCTGTGATGCAATAAGACAATATCACTGGAGTAGTGCTTTCCTTATTCATCTTTTCATTTATGTATTCCATATTTTATTTTGGATTGCAATTACAGCTCAGAAAGAAAGTATTTATCTGTAAAATTTACTATTGCAGTATATCTTGATAAGTACTGGGCTTGATAGAAGGACCAAGATGGATGCAGCGGGGAAAGTCAGTATTATCTGACAACCATTACAATTCAATGGCAGAGGCATGATATCTCCATAGGAAGGATCGCTGTGTTGCTAACAGAAGTAAAATGGTTAAAAACAGCTCTGAATATTACTGTTAGAGGCTAGTACCCGCTATATTAATGCCTTCACCTGCTGTGTTTGTAATGGGCTCAGCACCAGGGCTCACTCTATACATGTGCACCCGATATACATATACATTAGAAGTCAGGAAGGGGTTAATGTAGTGATGTCTGTAACATGTTGTAGAAATAATGGTGCTATATAACTGAGTTAAATATTTAAATAATAAATATCCCTATAAGATCACTGTATGATGGTCATACTGGTCTCAGTACAATGGTTGTTGTTAATGATCTGTATAAGTATAGTTAGGCACTACTGTAAATATTGCTAATGGTGGGGGGAATTATTTGTTGCTTATATAGCAGTATGCATCATAATTTTTTTAACGTTCTTATAGCAGTTTTTGCTAATGATCAGTAAGGTGGTAATATTTGTGCACTTACTGAAGGTAATATATTTTCATTATCTACAATTTTTAAGCTGAGCTATACTTGTAAAGGAGACTACCATCTAGGGAATGTTTTGAGGGGTCACATGGAGATCATACACTCCCTGACAGAAGTTATGTCTCTTATCTATGTTAGGTGGCCGTCACACGCTACGATATCTTGAAAGATATCGCTTGAACGCGCCTGATTAAACATCGCGTGAACGATGTCTCTGCGTGTGACGGCAAGATACGACGAGCAAGAAGTGTTCAAATCGCAAGATCGAGATCTGAGCTCCGGACCTCACATCTTGCGATGAATGATTTTACAAACAGCTTCATCGTGGTGTATAACACCACGATGAACGATCTCCCAGCGGCAGAGCCTATGCTGGGAGATGGTAACTATGGTACACGTCGGGTTACTAAGCGATGCGCGGCGCCTAGTAACCAGATGTGTACCATAGTTACCAGCGATCTCGCTGGTCCATATCGCTGGTGAGTCTGTCTGTGTGACATCTCACCAGCGATGTGAGCGATATTGTAAGCGATCGCGCGTGCACGTGATCGCTTACAATATCGCTAGCGATATGGAAGCGTGTGACGGCCGCTTAATGTAAATAAAAGCTTATAACCTGACGTTAAATTCATCCATTGGTTGTATAAATTACTCTTTTGAAAGCTGAAACCCTCTGAAATGTGGTTTAGGTTAAGAAAATAAATTGGCATCAAAGCTGAAATATTGATCATTTAATGAACACAGAATGGTCAGATTTTGGCAAGACAAAAGTTTTGTCGCCCACAGAAAGTAATGTGATTTTCAAACAAATAATTAACTTAAAATACAAATATATGTTGCATAACATTGGTGAATGAAGTTGTGGTACTATTAGAGTCATATTTAATATTTTGTGGGACTTCCATGAGCTTGAAGGACTGCATCCATTCGGTTCAACAATGATTCATACAATTTATTAATGAAGTCATCAGAAATAGCAAAGAATGCAGTCTTACATGCCTCCCAGAGTTCATCTAGATTCTTTGGTTTGGTCTTCCAAGCTTCCTCTTTCATCCTACCCCAAACATGCTCAATGATGTTCATGTCTGGTGACTGGGCTGGCCAGTCCTTCAGCACCTTGATCTTTTTTGCCTGGAGGAATTTTGTTGTAGAAATGGATGTATGAGATGGAGCACCATCCTGCTGCAGAATTTACCCCTTTTATGATTTGGAATATAAGAGGTAGCTAATACTTCTTGATATTTTAGGCTATTGATATTGCTTTACACCTTGCAAATGTTTGGCACACCCCCATACTGAATGTAACCCCAGACCATTATCTTTCCACCACTAAATTTAACTGTTTTCTGGGTGTATTTTAGATCCATATGGGCTCCAGTAGGTCTCCTGCAGTATTTGTGGCGGCTGTGATGTAATTCTACTGAAGATTTATCAGAGAAATCCACTTTCTGCCACTTTTCCAGCAGCCATCTTTTTGGCAGGCTGTAGGACTTTGCAAATGCCACACGTTTTTTTATGGCAAGTGGAGAAGGAACCGGGCACTGACCTGCTTAAAGTCTCTCATGTTGTACAGCGGTGTTAGTGAAATCCTGTTGCTCAGCTGAAGAGTTAATCTTGCAGAACAAAAAATGAGGAGAACAGCGGCACTCAGGAGATCTTTTTTTACTGCTGTTGAAGCGGAAGTCCGTGAAACGGACCGTTGCTCCCCCTGCACCTCCCTGCCCAGCACCTAAGATGTAACCCGAGAAAGCACAATAAAGCCTGTATGTAAAAAAAGATCTCCTGAGTGCCACACAGTTTTTTATTTGCCTTTTGTTTAGTGCTGGCTTCTGGGCATTCATTTGACCATGGAGGCCATTTCGAGATAGAATCCTACAAACTGTTCTAGTTGACATAGGGACTTGATGTGACCAGGCCTGTTGGAGCTCTGCTGCAGTGGAAGAGGGGCTTGTTTTGGATTTTCTAACCAACAAACGTTCCTTCTGAGCAGTTGTCTTGCGGGTCTGCCGGACCTGGGCTTGTCAAACACATCTCCAGTCTCTTCAAATCTTTTTTTTAATTCTTTGTACATGACTCTGAGACACATTAAAGGTGCCAGCCACCTCTGCAGTGGATCTGGTCTTCAGCCTCTTGATAATCAAGGCCTTGGTCCCAGGGTGGATTTTTGGCATGTTGTCATAGCTCAAGTTGCAGTTCAAGTAAAGGTCTGGGGTGCTGGGTTTCTTTTTAGACACACCAACTAATTAACCGATCATTACTGAGCACAGGTTAGGATGTAAACTAGGATTGGGTTCATTATATGACCAAGCGACAAAACGTTTGTCTTGCTAAAATTTGACCATTCTGTGTTCATTAAATGATCAATATTTCAGCATTGATGCCAATTTATTTTCTTAACCTAAACCAAATTTCGGAGGGTTTCAGCTTTCAAAAGAGTAATTTATACAACCAATGGATGTATTTAACGTCAGGTTATAAGCTTTTATATACATAACATGGATAAGCGACATAACTTCTGTGAGGGAGTGTAGAGCTTTCTATCATAAATATGGTTCTGCCTCCCAAAAAGAGAAATTAATTTATTCCTGTAGGGCAACTTATATTCTACATTAGATGAATGATGAACAAACACACCAATTTCATCATGATGGGCTAACCATCTCATGTGTATGGGAGTCTCCCAACAAATAATGTCAATCATTGAAATTTCAACTGTGAATTCTTTAGTTTGGTGAGAAGAGAAGATGCTATGAGAAGAGTCTGGCCACTGCTATCTCTAAAGGTACCTTCACACAAAGCAATATTGCTAGGCAATTTCACTGGCAATTTGCTGGTTGCAGTGAAATCATGGACACATTGTTCTATTTTGTTGCTGTGTACAAATGGAACAATGTGTCCATGATTTCACTGCAACCAGCAAATTGCCAGTGAAATTGCCTAGCAATATTGCTCTGTGTAAAGGTACCTTAAGGGAGCATAGGAGTTATTGGCAGAACATTCCTGAGTATTGGGGAGTAGTAGCTGTCAGTTGAACAATCATTCAACTGACAGCTATTTAATGTTAATTGCCAGGTTAAAAGGGTTATTCCACTACTCCAAAAACTCCTTCTCATTCCCCATGTTTGGCCCAATTAAAATAAAAAGCTTATACTGACCTCCAATGCCAGTAGTTCCAGTGTAATTAACAGGAAGTGAGAGCTTTAGTGGGACTGAGCCGGTAAGGGGAGGTGAGTATAATCTTTTTATTTTAATGAGGCAAAACATGAGGAATGAGAAGGGGTTCTCCTGCTAGTGGACAACACCTTTGAGTCCAAATCTAAAACAAAACTTATAATAATGGAAAGAGTTAGCTAAAAATGTGGATATCTTAAAATTAGTGATGACCAAGTGTAATCATTACTATTCGCTACTTGCATGAACAGTACTGTATTCGCGATACTCGTTACATGGCGAATATTGCTGGTGCTCGTGAGTTATATGTTGATCGTTACCGATCTGACACAAATTGATAGCTCCATTCAGTAAACAATGGGAGCTGGCACTTCACTGAGAGCCGATTGAATGTTAGGGTCTCTCTAGTGACCACAACAAGGTGTTTTATGCAGTAGAAATGCAAAAAAGACCACCCTCCCGCCCTGCTCATTTTATAGCCTGATGTGTATGGGCAGAGCCAATCACTAATTGACTAACGTTGGACTCGTTATTTGGACGAATATGAGAGTATTAAAAAGTACTTGTTACGAGTAGAGCGATTAAGAATATTTTGCCACTTGCTCATCACTGGTTAAAATCACATAAGGTTGTTCTGACATTGAATTCACTAACCATGAGCCATATTGGTTGCTTTAGATCCTTGAAAAGATGGCAAGCATTAGTGGTGACAGAAGTAGCTCCAGCACACCATACATAGGAGAACAACCAGGGTTTGTTAACCACAAATAGATTCACCGAAATATTATCTTGACGATACGACCTTGGTAAGATGAGAAGTGAAGAGAGCTTACATTTATACGTTAATAACAGCTATATTTAAACAGGCTCAACTATATACCCGTAGATGTTTTTTATTCACTGAACGCTATATTGTGCACATTATGGAGGCAACAAAAATACAACATGAAAAATACAAATTACATAAACTGTAACTCTTCTTACCTGATGTCACTCACACTTATATTTGTATATGATAGATTTACGGCATCAAAAGCATCTGTGTCATTTCTTTCTCGCTTTCTACCATAAATCTGTTTGAAACCTGGTGCCGTCCTCATTACTTCCTCCCGCTCATCATCTGGAAGCCAGAGTATCTGGTAGCACAAGTGACACCATAACTATTAACCATTACTATTAACTATTAACTATTTACCATTCCTCATTACTTCCTCCCGCTCATCATCTGGAAGCCAGAGTATCTGGTAGCACAAGTGACACCATAACTATTAACCATTACTATTAACTATTAACTATTTACCATTCCTCATTACTTCCTCCCGCTCATCATATGAAAGCCAGAGTATCTGGTAGCACAAGTGACACCATAACTATTTACCAAAAGCAAAATCTGTGGATTTTAATAATTGTTGGCAAAATGCTCATCGAGGCATAAAAGGTATAACTAATATAAACGCATTACATCACTAATTCCCAGTACAGAACATACAGAACACTTACCAGATCCTGGTGCATAGAGACATTCAAAATTGTAGCAAGAGTAGCATTCACAAAGCTCTCGTGATACGGGTGTCCTGCGGGTGGCTGGCGCAGGTCAAATATTACAGAAATATTGTGATCCTTGCATGCAATCAATACTTCCTCCAGAGCAGGAATTTTCTGTTGCAGAACCTCTTCTCGATCAGTATTGTTCAGTAAATTGTCTACTCCAAAAGGGTTTCTCTATAAAGAAACCGCAACAGTAAAAAAACAAAACAGAATAAAGAACATCAACTAGAACTTGGAAATGACTTGTTTAAAAAAAAAAAATATATCACCTGCAGATACCATTCACCAGCATTTAACCTCTGGAGTTCAGACCAGGTGAAATTTGAGCAACTCTGAGGTGATCGGGATGGGAAAGCTTGTCTCACATTGGTCGTCCTCAGTAGAGTTTCATCATGCATTAAAAAGGGAATTCCATCCCAGCTGAATGGTTGGAGAGAACATAGACTATCGGTATCTGTTGTAATGGTGACTGTTAGTAACAAAAAAATATGTTCTCCTACCTCACCATGACATCCGTCTCAAAAACCTTTGCTCCAGAATGAACCATCTTGTTAAATGACATCATTGTATTTTCTGGAGCCAACTAGAAAAGAAATCAGTGATTGTTCTATGACAGGAGGGAGAGCTGATGGCAATCGTACTAAATTGGCCGGATAACCTACCATTGGTGCCCCACGATGACCTATGATACTTGGCTTTAAAGGAAGCTCTGATGACTTCATGATGCAGGGTGAGGAAAAGAAAAGAGGACTCACAAACAGAGCACAAGTCAGGCTGAGGTATACTAATGGAAGCAGACATTTCAACACTGCAAGGATAAATAGATAGGCGTTACTCAAATCTTATATATACAAACACAACTGGAATATTATATATATATACTAGATGGCGGCCCGATTCTAAAGAATCGGGTATTCTAGCCTATGGTTATTAGGGTATACAGGGGCTCAGTGGTTAGCAGACTATACAGTGGCTGAGTGGTTAGCAGAGTATACGGCTCAGTGGCTAATAGTCTGCTTTAGGGCAGAGTGCAGTGGTCAGGGGCAGAGTGCAGTGGTCAGGGGCAGAGTGCAGAGGTCAGGGGCCCGATGCAATTGCATCAGGAGCGCGGTGAAATGAATTGTGTGTATAGAGGTGGGTCAGTGGGTAGCAGAGTATACAGGGGGCTCTGAGGGTAGCAGATTATACAGGCAGCTCTGTGAGTAGCAGAGTATACAGGCGGCTCTGTAGATAGCAGAGTATAATGTGGCGGGAGGCTGGAGGGGTGAGGAGAGGTGGCGCTGGAGGGGTGAGGAGAGGTGAGGCAGGAGGGGTGAGGAGAGATGCGGATGGAGGGGTGAGGAGAGAGGAGGCTGGAGCGGCGACATGAGTGTTCGGCACACCTCTGCTCGTCTAGGCTGCACACATCACGGCAGTCGTCTCCCGCCCGTGATGTGTGTTTTAGGCAGTGTATAGGCGGCCGTAAGCGTGGCGGGGCTGCCTGAGTCCCACTTCGCTTAGGGCCGGCATGTTGGTCCACTGTGGACAGGTGTAGCGCTGTGGTGACGTCACTTTGGCGATGACAAAGTGACGGAAGTGCTGGCTAAAATGACAGAAGTGAGCCTTCGGGTTTTATATATTAGATATAGCAGTACTATGGTATATGGCGGTACAGTATAGCAGATGTATAGCAGCACTATAGTATATGGCAATATATTAGAGTATATGTACAGCAGGTGGACTATAGTATATGGGGGTATTTTATAGCACATGTATAGCAGCGCTATGGTATATGGCGGTACATTACAGTACATGTATAGCAGCGCTATGGTATATGGTGGTACATTACATTAGATGTATAGCAGCGCTATAGTATATGGCGATACATTACAGTACATGTATAGCAGCACTATAGTATATGACAGTATATTACAGTATATGTAGAGTTTTAGTATAGTATATGGTGGAATTTTATAGCACATGTATAGCAGCACTATAGTACATGGCCATACTCTGCTCCCCCCCGTTACTCTCTTCAAAAAATAAAAAAATCCCCAGTGAGGATACTCACGTGTCCGCCGGCTCGCTCCACCTTCGTCTTCTAGGTCCTACAGGGGTTTAGGACCCGTCGTTGCCTGGGAAACCGTTTAGCTGATTGGTCACATGACCGCTAACTGGCAGGGGGGCAGGATGGAGACGGGGGCAGGATGGAGACGGGGGGTGGAGTGGTGGCAGGATGGAGCGAGCGGGGCAAGATAGAGGCGGCGGGGCAGGATGGTAGCGGGGGGGCAGGATGGAGCCGGCAGGGGGGGCAGGATGGTGCTGGCGGGGCAGGATGGTGGCGGGGGGGCAGGATGAAGCGAGCAGGGCAGGATGGAGGGAGCAGGACTGGATGGTGGCGGGGGGGGGCAGGATGGAGCGAGCGGGGCAGGATGGAGCTGGCGGGGGGGCAGGATGGAGGAGGCAGGGGGGCAGGATGGAAGTTGCGGGGGGGGCAGGATGCAGCCGAGGGGGGGGGCAGGATGGAGGCGGCGGGGGCAGGATGAAGGCAATTGTGGGGGGCAGGATGGAGCTGGTGTGGGGGGGGGGAGGATGGAGGCGGCGGGGGGGTTAGGATGGAGCCGGCGTGGGGGGGCAGGATGCAGCCGGGGGGGGGGGCAGGATGGAGGCGGTGGGGGAGTGCAGGATGGAGCTGGTGTGTGGGGGGGGGGCAGGATGGAGTGGGTGGGGGGGCAGGATGGAGCTGGTGTGGGGGGGCAGGATGCAGCCGGTAGAGGGGGCAGGATGCAGCCGAGGGGGGGTGGGGCAGGATGGAGGCGGTGGGGGAGTGCAGGATGGAGCGGGCGGGGGGTGCAGGATGGAGCAGGCGGGGGGGCAGGATGGAGGCGGCGTGGGGGCAGGATGGAGCCGGTGGGGGGGCAGGATGAAGCTGGTGTGGGGGTGGCAGGACGGAGTGGGCGGAGGGGGCAGGATGGAGCTGGTGCGGGGGGGGGGCAGGATGGAGCCGGCGGGAGGGCAGGATGGAGGCGGTGGGGAGGGCAGGATGGAGCTGGTGTGTGTGGGGGGGCAGGATGGAGCAGGTGGTGGGGCAGGATGGAGCCAGCGAGGGGGGCAGGATGGAGGCAGCGGGGGGGGCAGGATGGTGATGGCGGGGGGGGCAGGATGGAGGCGGCATGGGGGCAGGATGGAGCCGGTGGGGGGGGGGGATGGAGCTGGTGTGTGGGGGGGGGCAAGATGGAGTGGGCGGGGGGGACAGGATGGAGCTGGTGTGGGGGGGGGCAGGATGCCGCCGGTGGAGGGGGCAGGATGCAGCTGAGGGGGGGTGGGGCAGAATGGAGGCGGTGGGGGGGGCAGGATGGAGCCGGTGGGGGGGGGCAGGATGGAGCGGGCGGGGGGTGCAGGATGGAGCCGGCGGGAGGGCAGGATGGAGGCGGTGGGGGGGGCAGGATGGAGCTGGTGTGTGTGGGGGGAAGGATGGAGCTGGTGGGGGGGGCAGGATGCAGCTGGGGGGGCAGGATGCAGCCGAGGGGGGTGGGGCAGGATGGAGGCGGGGCGGGGGGAAGGATGGAGGCGGGGGGGGCAGGATGGAGGCAGGGGGGCAGGATGGAGGCGGGGGGGGCAGGAAGGAGGTGGTGGGGGGCAGGATGTAGCTGGTGTGTGTGGGGAGCAGGATGGAGCAGGTGGGGGGTGGATGGAGGGGGGGCAGGATGGAGGTGGCGTGGGGGGGACAGGATGGAGCCGGTGGGTGGGCAGGATGGGCTGGGTGTGGGGGGGGGGCAGGATGGAGCCGGGGGGGGTTAGGATGGAGCCGGCGGGGGTAGGATGGAGCGGGCGGGGGGGCAGGATGGAGCAGGTGTGGGGGGGGCAGGATGGAGCTGGCGGGGGGCAGGATGGAGCTGGTTGTGGGGGGGGTCAGGATGGAGGCGGTGGGGAGGTAGGATGGTGCGGGCGGGGGGGTGCAGGATGGAGCCGGTAGGGGGGCAGGATGGAGCTGGGTGGGGGCAGGATGGAGCTGGGGGAAGGGCTATGGAGGGGAGGGGGGGGCAGGTTGGAGCCGGTGGGGGGTAGGGGCAGGATGGTGGTGGCAGGGGGAGGGGCAGGATGGATGAGAGGATACACAGGCGTGTGCCGGCTTGCAGGACCTGTTGATGCCTGGGAAACCAATCAGGTGATCCCAGGAAACCACAGGTCCTCAAGACATGGAGCTAGAGGAGGTAGATGGAGGGCGCCAGCGGACGGGTGAGTATCCTCTATGAGTTTTTTTTTTTTTTATTAGAAGCAAGCAAGGGGGGGGCGCAGGAGCCGCGGGGGGGCAGGACGACCCGCGCGGGGCCCGGAGCAGTGGCGGGGGGGCAGGACGACCCGCGGGGGGGGGCAGGAGCAGCCGCGGGGGGGCCGCAGGAGCGGGCGAAACTTCCGAGAGTGGAACGTTCTTCCGCCGTTTCCTGTAACCCGGCTAGCCCACAGCGGTGACATCACCACCATGGTCCGGAGGCCATCACGGAAGTAACCTTCGGGTTTTCCGGAAGTGGCCTTTGGCTTTTATATATTAGATACACACACACATATACAGTATACACACACAGTATACAGACACACACACACACAGTATACACACACACATATACGGTACAAACAGTATACACACACATACAGTATACACACATATACAGTATACTCACACACACATACAGAATACACACATATATAGTATATACAGACATATACAGTATACACACACACAGTATACACACACATATTCAGTATACAGACACATACAGTATACACACAAATACACAGTATACACATACAGTATACACAAACATACAGTATACACACATATACAGTATACACACACATACAGTATACACACACATACAGCATACTCACACACATATATACAGTATACACACATATACAGTATACTCACACACACATACAGTATACACACATATACAGTATACTCACACACACATACAGTATACACACATACAGAATACACACATATATAGTATATACACACATATACAGTATACACACACATACAATATACACACACATATCCAGTATACACACACATATACAGTATACAGACACACACACACAGTATACACACACACATATACAGTACAAACAGTATACACACATACAGTATACACACATATACAGTATACTCACACATACATACAGTATACACACACATACAGAATACACACATATATAGTATATACAGACATATACAGTATACACACACACAGTATACACACACACACAGTATACACACACATATTCAGTATACAGACACATACAGTATACACACACAGACAGTATACACATACAGTATACACACATACAGTATGCACACACATATACAGTATACAAACATACAGTACACACACATACAGTATAACACACACACATATACAGTATACACACACAGTATACACACACACATATACAGTATACACAAACATGCAGTATACACACACATACAGTATACACACATACAGTATACTCACACACATATATACAGTATACACACATACAGAATACACATATATATAGTATATACACACATATACAGTATACACACACATACAATATACACACACATATCCAGTAGACACACACATATCCAGTAGACACACACATAAAGTATACACACACATACAGTATACACACATATACAGTATATACACACACATACAGTATACACACACACACAAATATACAGTATACACACACACAGTATACAGACACACACATATATACAGTATACACACACATAGAGTAAACACAAACATACAGTATAGAGACATATACAGTATACAGACACACATACAGTATACAGACACACATACAGTATACACACACACACACATATACAGTATACACACACACATTATACACACACACATATATATACAGTATACACACACATACAGTATACACATACACACACAGTACAAATGCACATATACAGTATACACACACATACAGTAAACTCACAGACACATACAGTATACACACACATAGTATATACACACATATACAGTATACACACACACAGTATACACACACACATACAGTATACACAGACACATACAGTATACACACACATAGAGTATACACACACAGAGTATACACACACATATTCAGTATACACATATATTAGTATAGACACACAGACAGTATACACATACAGTATACACACACACATATACAGTATACATATATACAGTATACACACACATATACAGTATACACAAACATACAGTATACACACACATACAGTATAACACACATACAGTATACACACACAGTATACACACAGACATACAGTAAACACACACATATATACAGTATACACATATATAGAGTATACACACATATACAGTATACAAACACATACAGTATACACATATATACAGTATAACACACACATATACAGTATACAACACAATCATATAACAGTACACAAAAGTAACACACATATACAATAACACATATATACAGTATACACACACACATATACAGTATACACACACAATATACAGTATACACACACATACAGTATACACACACATACAGTACACACACATACAGTATACACACACATACAGTATACACACACAGTATACAGTATACACACACATACAGTTACACACACATAACAGTATACACACACAATACAGTATACACAGACACATATACAGTATACACAGATATACAGTATACACACACATATACAGTATACACACACACACATACAGTATATACACACACACACAGTATACACACACATACAGTATACACACACAGATACAGCATACACACATATACAGTATACACACAAACATATACAGTATACACACATACAGTATACACACACACATATACAGTATACACACACACACATACAGTATACACAAACACATATACAGTATACACATGTATACACACATATACAGTATACACACACACACATATACAGTATATACACACACATACAGTATACACACATACAGTATACACACACATACAGTATACTCACACACATATATACAGTATACAATACGACACACACATACAGTATATACACACATATACAGTATACACACACACAGTATACACACACTGTATACACGCACAGTATACACACACATACAGTATAGATAGACACATACAGTATACACAGACACAGAGTATACACACAGAGTATACACACACATATTCAGTATACACATATATTTAGTATACACACACAGACAGTATAGACAGTATACACACACACATACAGTATACACATATATACAGTATACACACACATATACAGTATACACAAACATACAGTATACACACACATACAGTATACAAAACACAGTATACACACAGTACACCAGACATACAGTATACACACACACACACATATACAGTATACACATATATAGAGTAGACACACACACATATACAGTATACACACACACATATACAGTATATACACACACATATACAGTATAACACACACATCAGTATACAACAATACACACACACATATACAGTATACACACAAATATACAGTATACACACATACAGTATACACACACATACAGTATACACACACATACAGTTTACACACACACATACAGTATACACAGACACATATACAGTATACACATATATACAGTATACACACACACATATACAGTATATACACACACACACAGTATACACACACATACAGTATACACACACACATATACAGTATACACATATATACAGTATATACACACATATACAGTATACACACACACACACATATACAGTATAGACACACACACATATAGTATACACACACACATACAGTATACACATACAGTATGCACACACACATACAGTATACACACACACATACAGTTTATACACACACACATACAGTATACACAGACACATATACAGTATACACACACATATACAGTATACACACACATATACAATATACACATAAATACAGTATACAAACACACATATACAGTATAACACACACATATACAGACACACACATTAGTATACACACACATATTTAGTATACACACACACATACAGTATACACATACAGTATACACACACACATACAGTATACACACACACATACAGTATACACACACACACATATAATCTCACTCTTCAGTGCAGGAGACTGTGTATGAAGAATCCGCAGATCTCCTCTATCTCTGTGTGATCAGAGCTGTCTCCTCAGCTCTGCAGCATTTCCGGTCCCCTGAAGACTACATCTCCCATCATGCACCGCGGTTCCTCCCTTGTGACGCCATGATCCTGGAAGCAGTGAGGAATCTAAGGGGGAGGTGGCATCCAGCCTATAATTGTGTGATTGGGGTGGTCCCCTTGGGCTTGTTCCGGCCACCCCTGGGCTCAGCAGACACCTTAATGGATGCGGCCGGGGCCGGGTGTGTGGTGCGGACACGCCCCTTAGTTACCCGACCGCGGCCTTGGTTACCAAGATCTCCGGGGAGCGTGGAGGGGAGACCGGTGTGATACCAATGTGATAAGAATGGTGTGTGGATGTGAATAGAATAGATATAGAACAGGTATTCATAATTAGAATAGTGACCACAGGTATTATATCATTTCATATACTGTAATATATCAGTACAAGGTTGATATATATATAAAAAGGGGGTAACTGTCTGACATGATGCTAATATGATGAGAATATGAGCTGGCTGCCTCATGACATATATCCTATGACAGGCAGGGGTCTTTTCAATGAATGTTGCATTGATAATATCTCATGACCAGCAATAGTCTTTGAATGACTATTGTATTGTTATATACGGGCTACATGTCTCATGACATGCAACCCATGACAAGCAAGTTATAGAAGGCCTATTCAGCATTCAATCAATATCCTATGGCTGATGGTCACAAGGGAAATTGAATGGTACAGTCTGCGCGTGCTCATAGATATTCTAAAGAGTATAAAATATGGAAAATCATGGTCAGTAAGGGGGGAGCTCTTCCAGAGCAAGATGGACGTACACCTCCTGCTATGCAAGCCTCAATATTGCTCCCTTCTCACTGATCCGTGTTTCCCCGAATGGAGAAGGTGAAGCAGCTATAATATCAGGTAATATATATTGATGCTTATTCGCTATAATTAAGTCTAGGTATAATTAGTATACTTTATGTTAAGCCTGTATTCAATTGATGACAATTCATGTGCTACTTTGTAACAAATAAATTTAATCTTGCTATAAAGAATATTATTATTCATGCCTGATTTGTAAGTCAGTGAGCGCTTCGTAGGTACGGGCTGTGCCCCGATCCAGGTAAATTTAGCAAGACAACCGGGAGCATGGAGCGTGGAGGGGAGACCGGGGAGCGTGGAGGGGAGCGTGGAGTGGAGACCGGGGAGTGTGGAGCGTGGAGGGGAGACCGGGTTGCGTGGAGCGTGGAGGGAGATGACCCTAACGCACTTCCGTAAGTTTGGCAGCCTGTCCACGACGACGGAAGTAGCGCCGAAAATGACGGAAGTGCGCTACGACAATTATATATTATATACTAGATGGTGGCCCGATTCTAACGCATCGGGTATTCTAGAATATATATGTAGTTGACATGCTGTGACTGACAGAACTTGTTCAGTCAACGTGAGTGAACTACATATATATATATATATATATATATATATCAGCGCTATGGTATATGGTGGTACACTACAGCACATGTATAGCAGCTCTATAGTATATGGCGGTACATTACAGTACATGTATAGCAGCGCTATGGTATATGGCGGTACATTACAGTACATGTATAGCAGCACTATGGTATATGGCGATACTCCGCTCCCCGCGGCCCCACGCTCTTCCACAGTAAAAGTAAAAAAATCCTCAGTGAGGATACTCACATGTCCGCCGGCTTGCTCCACTTCTGTCTTCTAGGTCCTACAAGCCTTTAGGACCTGTCGTTGCCAGGGAAACCGATCAGCTGATCGGTCCCATGACCGCTAACTGCCGGGGGGCAGGATGGTGACGGGGGGAGGGGGTGCAGGATTGTGTCGGGGGGGCGGGATGGAGCGAGCGGGGCAGGATGGAGGCAGGTGGGCAGGATGGAGCCGGAGGGCAGGGCAGGATGGAGGCGGAGGGGGGGCAGGATGGAGGAGGAGGGGGGGCAGGATGGAGGATGGAGGAGGGGGCAGAATGGAGGAGGGGGGCAGGATGGAGGATGGAGGAGGGAGGGCAGGATGGAGGCGGGGGAGCAAGAACAGCGGGGGGCAGGATGGAGGGAGCGGAGCAGGATGGAGGGAGTGGGGCGGGATGGAGGGCGGGAGCAGGGCAGAATGGAAGGAGCTGGGCAGGATGGAGGGAGCAGGGCAGGAAAGGAGCTGGGAAGATGGATGGAGAGGGGGGTGGGCGGAGGAGTGAATGGTGGCGGTGGGGGGCAGGATGGTGGCATGGGGGGCAGGATGGTGGATGGGGGGCAGGATGGTGGCAGGGGTGCAGGATGGTGCGAGTGGGGCAGAATTGGAGCGAGCGAGGGCAGGATGGAGAGAGCGGGGCAGGATGGAGCCGGCGGGGGCAGGACGGAGCTGGCGGGGGCAAGATGGTGGCGGGGAAGCAGTATGGAGCCGGAGGGAAGGATGGAGCAAGTGGGGGAGGCAGGATGGAGCAAGCAGGGGTAGGATGGTGGCGGGGGGGCAGGACAGTGGCGGGGGGGCAGGATGGTGGGGGGCAGTGGGCGGGCAGGATGGTGAGGGCAGGATGGTGCGAGGCAGGATGGAGCTGGTGAGGCAGGATGGAGCGAGCGGGCAGGATGGACCCGGCAGGGGCAGGATGGAGCAGGCGGGGGAGCAGGATGGTGGCAGGGGAGCAGGATGGTGGTGAGCAGGGCAGGATGGAGCCAGTGGGGGGGATCAGGATGGTGGTGGGGGGCTGGCTCTATCCTGCCCCTCCACCACCATCCTGATCCCCCCGCATCCATCCTGCCTTGCCGGATCCATCCTGCACCCCCACCACCATCCTGCACCCCCACCACCACCTGCCCCCCTCGCCACCATCTGCCCCGCCAGCTCCATCCTGCCACACCGACTCCATCCTGCCCCGCTCGCCACCATCCTCGCCCCTCCGCCAGCTCCATCCTGCCCACCGACTCCATCCTGCCCCGCTCGCCACCATCCTGCCCCGCTCGCCACCATCCTGCCCCGCTCGCTCCATCCTGCCCCACTCGCTCCATCCTGCCCCACTCGCTCCATCATGCTCCCCCCACACCACCATCCTGAATCCCCCCACCGGCTCCATCCTGATCCCCCCCCCCCGCCGACTCCATCCTGCCCCGCTGGCTCCATCTTGCCCCCCCCGCATCCATCCTGCCCCACTGGCTCCATACTGCACCCCCACAACTATCCTACCCCCCAGCCACCATCCTGCCCTGCCAGCTCCATCCTGCCCCCCCGCCACCATCCTGCCCCACTGGCTCCATCCTGCCCCGTCCGGCTCCATCCTGCCCCGCTCGCTCCAACCTGCCCCCCTGCCACCATCCTGAACCCCCCACGACCATCCTGCTCCTCTGGATCCATTCTGCAATTCCGATTCCATCCTGCCCCGCTCGCCACCATCCTGCCCCGCCGGCTCCATCCTGCCCCACCGGCTCCATCCTGCCCCCCCCCCCACCATCCTGATCCCCCCACTGGCTCCATCCTGATCCCCCCCGCCGGCTCCATCTTGCCCCCCCCCGCATCCATCCTGCCCCCCGGCTCCATCCTGCACCCCCACCACCATCCTGCCCCCCCACCACCATCCTGCCCTGCCAGCTCCATCCTGCCCCCCCGCCACCATCCTGCCCCGCTGGCTCCATTCTGCCCTGCCCGGCTCCATTCTGCCCTGCCCGGCCATTCTGCCCTGCCGCTTCATCCTGCACCGCTCGCTCCATCCTGCCTGCTCGCTCCATACTGCCACCCATCCACCATCCTGAACCCCCCACCACCATCCTGCTCCTCCGGATCCATTCTGCAATTCCGACTCAATCCTGCCCGGCTCGCCACCATCCTGCCCCACTGGCTCCATTCTGCCCTGCCCGCTCCATCCTGCCCCGCCCGCTCCATCCTGCCCCGCTCACTATCCTGCCCCCCCCCACCATCCTGATCCCCCCCCCACCATCCTGATCCCCCCCGCCGGCTCCATCCTGCCCCCCGCATCCATCCTGCCCCGTCAGCTCCATCCTGCACCCCCACCACCATCCTGCCCCCCCGCCACCATCCTACCCCCACGCCACCCTCCTGCACCACCACCATTCTGCCCCCCCCCCGCCAGCTCCATCCTGCCCCGCTGGCTCTATCCTGCCCCTCCACCACCATCCTGATCCCCCTGCTTCCATCCTGCCTTGCCGGATCCATCCTGGACCCCCACCACCATCCTGGCCCACCTCGCCACCATACTGACCCGCCAGCTCCATCCTGCCCCACCGACTCCATCCTGCCCCGCTCGCCACCATCCTGCCCCGCTTGCCACCATCCTGCCCCGCTCGCTCCATCCTGCTCCCCCCACCACTATCCTGATCCCGCCCACCGGCTCTATCCTGATCCCCCCGCCAACTACATCCTGCCCTGCCCGACTCCATCTTGCCCCCCCGCATCCATCCTGCCCCACTGGCTCCATCCTGCACCCCCACAACTATCCTACCCCCCCGCCACCATCCTGCCCTGCCAGCTCAATCCTGCCCCCCCGCCACCATCCTGCTCCTCCGGATCCATTCTGCAATTCCGACTCAATCCTGCCCGGCTCGCCTCCATCCTGCCCCACTGGCTCCATTCTGCCCTGCCCGCTCCATCCTGCCCCGCTCACTCTATCCTGCCCCCCCCACCATCCTGATCCCCCCCCACCACCATCCTGATCCCCCCCGCCGGCTCCATCCTTCCCCCCGCATCCATCCTGCCCCGTCAGCTCCATCCTGCACCCCCACCACCATCCTGCCCCCCCGCCACCATCCTGCACCACCACCATTCTGCCCCCCCCCGCCGGCTCCATCCTGCCCCGCTGGCTCTATCCTGCCCCTCCACCACCATCCTGATCCCCCTGCTTCCATCCTGCCTTGCCGGATCCATCCTGGACCCCCACCACCATCCTGCCCCACCTCGCCACCATACTGACCCGCCAGTTCCATCCTGCCCCATCGACTCCATCCTGCCCCGCTCGCCACCATCCTTCCCCCGCTTGCCACCATCCTGCCCCGCTCGCTCCATCCTGCCCCGCTCGCTCCATCCTGCTCCCCCCACCACCATCCTGATCCCGCCTACCGGATCTATCCTGATCCCCCCGCCAACTACATCCTGCCCTGCCCGGCTCCATCTTGCCCCCCCGCATCCATCCTGCCCCACTGGCTCCATCCTGCACCCCCACAACTATCCTACCCCCCCGCCACCATCCTGCCCTGCCAGCTCAATCCTGCCCCCCCGCCACCATCCTGCTCCTCCGGATCCATTCTGCAATTCCGACTCAATCCTGCCCGGCTCGCCACCATCCTGCCCCACTGGCTCCATTCTGCCCTGCCCGCTCCATCCTGCCCCGCCCGCTCCATCCTGCCCCGCTCACTCTATCCTGCCCCCCCACCATCCTGATCCCCCCCACCACCATCCTGATCCCCTCCCGCCGGCTCCATCCTGCCCCCCGCATCCATCCTGCCCCGTCAGCTCCATCCTGCACCCCCGCCACCATCCTACCCCCACGCCACCATCCTGCACCACCACCATCCTGCACCCCCCGCCGGCTGCATCCTGCCCCGCTGGCTCTATCCTGCCCCTCCACCACCATCCTGATCCCCCCGCATCCATCCTGCCTTGCCGGATCCATCCTGGACACCCACCACCATCCTGCACCCCCACCACCATCCTGCCCCCCCTCGCCACCATACTGCCCCGCCAGCTCCATCCTGCCCCACCGACTCCAATCCTGCCCCGCTCGCCACCATCCTGCCCCGCTTGCCACCATCCTGCCCCGCTCGCTCCATCCTGCTCCCCCCACCACCATCCTGATCCCCCCCACCGGCTCCATCCTGATCCCCCCGCCAACTCCATCCTGCCCCGCCGGCTCCATCTTGCCCCCCCGCATCCATCCTGCCCCACTGGCTCCATCCTGCACCCCCACAACTATCCTACCCCCCCGCCACCATCCTGCCCTGCCAGCTCAATCCTGCCCCCCCACCACCATCCTGCCCTGCTGGCTCCATCCTGCCCTGTCCGGCTCCATCCTGCCCCATCCTGCTCCACCGGCTCCATCCTGCCCTGCCGGCTCCATCCTGAACCCCCCGTGACCATCCTGCTCCTCTGGATCCATTCTGCAATTCCGACTCCACCCTGCCCCGCTCACCACCATCCTGCCCTGCTGGCTCCATCCTGCCCCCCCCACCACCATCCTGATCCCCCCCACTACCATCCTGATCCCCCCCACTGGCTCCATCCTGATCCCCCCCCGCCGGCTCAATCTTGCCCCCCCGCATCCATCCTGCCCCACCAGCTCTAACCTGCACCCCCGCCACCATCCTGCCCTGCCAGCTCCATCCTGCCCTGCCAGCTCCATCCTGCCCTGCCAGCTCCATCCTGCCCCGCTGGCTTCATCCTGCCCCGCTCGCTCCATCCTGCCCCGCCGGCTTCATCCTGCCCCCCCACCACCATCCTGCCCCCCTGCCACCATCCTGCCCCCCGCCACCATCCTGCCCCCCCACCACCATCCTGCCCTGCCAGCTCCATCCTGCCACCCCGCCAGCATTCTGCCCCGCTGGCTCCATCCTGCCCCGCCCGGCTCCATCCTGCCCCATTGGCTCCATCCTGCCCCACCGGCTCCATCCTGCCGCACTGGCTCCATCCTGCCCTGCCGGCTCCATCCTGCCCAGCTGTCACCATCCTGAACCCCCCGCCACCACCCTGCTCCTCCTGATCCATTCTGCAATTCCGACTCCATCCTGCCCCGCTCGCCACTATCCTGCCCTGCCGGGTCCATCCTGCCCCATTGGCTCCATCCTGCCCTGCCCGCTCCATCCAGCCCCGCCGGCTCTATCCTAACCCCACTCGCTCAATCCTGCCCCGCCCACTCCATCCTGCCCCTCCGGCTCTTTCCTGCCCCCCGCCACCATCCTGCCTTGCCGGCTTCATCCTGCCCCACTGGCTCTATCCTGCCCCCCCCACCACCATCCTGATCCCCCCCCCCACCACCATCCTGCCCCTCTGGCTCCATCATGCCCTCCCCGCATCCATCCTGCCCCGTCTCCTCCATCCTGCACCCCCACCACCATCCTGTCCCCCACCACCGCCACCATCCTGCCCCCGTCGGCTCCATCCTGCACCCCGCCACCATCCTACCCCGCCAGCTCCATCCTGCCCCCACGTCACCATCCTGCCCCGCAGGCTCCATCCTGCCCCCCCCCTGCCGGCTCCATCCTGCCCCGCTGGCTCTATCCTGCCCCTCCACCACCATCCTGATCCCCCCCGCATCCATCCTGCCTTGCCGGATCCATCCTGCACCCCCACCACCATCCTGCCCCCCCCCCCACCATCCTGCCCCTCTGGCTCCATCATGCCTCCCCGCATCCATCCTGCCCCGTCTCCTCCATCCTGCACCCCCACCACCATCCTGTCCCCACCACCGCCACCATCCTGCCCCGTCGGCTCCCATCCTGCACCCCGCCACCATCCTACCCCGCCAGCTCCATCCTGCCCCCACGTCACCATCCTGCCCCGCAGGCTCCATCCTGCCCCCCCCCCCTGCCGGCTCCATCCTGCCCCGCTGGCTCTATCCTGCCCCTCCAACCACCATCCTGATCCCCCCGCATCCATCCTGCCTTGCCGGATCCATCCTGCACCCCCACCACCATCTCCTGGCCCCCCCCCCCCACCATCCTGCCCCTCTGGCTCCATCCTGCCTCCCCGCATCCATCCTGCCCCGTCTCCTCCATCCTGCACCCCCACCACCATCCTGCCCCGTCGGCTCCATCCTGCACCCCGCCACCATCCTACCCCCCCAGCTCCATCCTGCCCCCACGTCACCATCCCTGCCCCGCAGGCTCCATCCTGCCCCCCCCCCCCGCCGGCTCCATCCTGCCCCGCTGGCTCTATCCTGCCCCTCCACCACCATCCTGATCCCCCCGCATCCATCCTGCCTTGCCGGATCCATCCTGCACCCCCACCACCAATCCTGCCCCCACTCGCCACCATCCTGCCCCGCTTGCTCCATCCTGCTCCCCCCCACCACCATCCTGATCCCCCCCACCGGCTCCATCCTGATTTCCCCCGCCGACTCTATCCTGCCCCGCCAGCTCCATCTTGCCCCCCCCCATCCATCCTGCCCCCGCTCCACTGCTCCCCAATCCTGCCACGCCACCCCTGCACCACACTATCCTGCCCCCCCGCCACCACTCCCTGCCCTGCCAGCTCCATCCTGCCCCCCCGCCACCATCCTGCCCTGCTGCTCCATCCTGCCCCATCAGGCTCCATCCTGCCCCCCGCTCGCTCCATCCTGCCCCCCAGCCCACCCCATCCTGATCCCACCCACCCACCATCCCTGATCCCCCCCCGCCGCTCCATCCTGCCCCCCCGCATCCATCCTGCCTCGCGGCTCCATCCTGCCCCCCCGCTCCATCCTGCCCCCCGCTCCATCCTGCCCCCCTGCCACCATCCTGCCCCGCACTCCATCCTGCCCCGTCCGGCATCCATCCTGCCGTCGCTCCATCTGCCCCCTGCATCCATCCTGAACCCCCGCGACCATCCTTCTCCTTGGATCCATTCTGCAATTCCAACTCCATCCTGCCCCCACAGCCGGCTCCATCCTGCCCCGCCGGCTCTTTCCTGCCCCCCGCCACCATCCTGCCTTGCCGGCTCCATCCTGCCCCACTGGCTCTATCCTGCCCCTCCACCACCATCCTGATCCCCCCCGCATCCATCCTGCCCTGCCGGATCCATCCTGCACCCCCACCACTATCCTGCCCCCCCGCCCCATCCTGCCCTGCTGGCTCCATCCTGCCCCATCAGGCTCCATCCTGCCCCGCTCGCTCCATCCTGCCCCGCTCGCTCCATCCTGCCCCCCACCACCACCATCCTGATCTCCCCCACCACCATCCTGATCCCCCCACGCCGGCTCCATCCTGCCCCCCCGCATCCATCCTGCCTCGCCGGCTCCATCCTGCTCCCCCCCACCACCATCCTGATCCCCCCCACCGGCTTCATCCTGATCCCCCCCCGCCGACTCCATCCTGCTCCGCCGGCTCCATCTTGCCCCCCCGCATCCATCCTGCCCCGCTGGCTCCATCCTGCACCCCCAACACTATCCTGCCCCCCCACCACCATCCTGCCCTGCCAGCTCCATCCTGCCCCCCCGCCACCATCCTGCCCTGCTGGCTCTATCCTGCCCCATCAGGCTCCATCCTGCCCCGCTCGCTCCATCCTGCCCCGCTCGCTCCATCCTGCCCCCCACCACCACAATCCTGATCTCCCCCACCACCATCCTGATCCCCCCCACCGGCTTCATCCTGATCCCCCCCCGCCGACTCCATCCTGCTCCGCCGGCTCCATCTTGCCCCCCCGCATCCATCCTGCCTCGCCGGCTCCATCCTGCACCCCCTAGACCATCCTGCCCCCCCTGCTCCATCCTGCCCCCACGCCACCATCATGCCCCGCAGGCTCCATCCTGCCCCGTCCGGCTCCATCCTGCCCCGGTCGCTCCATCCTGCCCCCCTGCCACCATCCTGAACCCCCGCGACCATCCTTCTCCTCTGGATCCATTCTGCAATTCCAACTCCATCCTGCCCCCACCGCCGGCTCCATCCTGCCCCGCCGGCTCTTTCCTGCCCCCCGCCACCATCCTGCCTTGCCGGCTCCATCCTGCCCCACTGGCTCTATCCTGCCCCTCCACCACCATCCTGATCCCCCCCGCATCCATCCTGCCCTGCCGGATCCATCCTGCACCCCCACCACTATCCTGCCCCCCCGCCACCATCCCGCTGGCTCCATTCTGCCCTGCTCGCTCCATCCTGCCTCGCTCGCTCTATCCTGCCCCGCCCGCACCATCCTGCCCCACCGGCTCCATCCTGCCCTTCTGGCTCCATCCTGACCCGCCCGCTCCATCCTGCTCCGCCCGCTCCATCCTGCCCTGCTCGCTCCATCCTGCCCCCCCCCCCCCCGTCACCACCCTGCCCCGCTGGCTTCATTCTGCCCCGCTAGCTTCATCCTGCTCTGTTCACTCCATTCTGCCCCGCCGGCTCCATCCTGCCACCCCCCACCATCCTGATCCCCCCCCCACTGGCTCCATCCTGATCCCCCCGCCGGCTCCATCCTGCCCTGCCGGCTCCATCTCTGCCCCCCCGCATCCATCCTGCCCCGCTGGCTCCATCCTGCACCCCCACCACCATCCTGCCCCCTCCCCCGCCACCATTCTGCCCTGCCAGCTCCATCCTGCCCCCCCGCCACCATCCTGCCCCGCTGGCTCCATCCTGCCCCGCCCGGCTCCATCCCGCCCCGCTCGCTCATCCTGTCCCACCAGCTCCATCCTGCCCTGCCGGCTCCATCCTGCCCTGCTGCTCCATCCTGCCCCGCCCGCGTCCATCCTGTCTCGCTGCCACCATCCTGAACCCCCGCCACCATCCTGCTCCTCCTGATCCATTCTGCAATTCCGACTCCATCCTGCCCCGCTCGCCACCATCCTGCCCCGCCGGCTCCATCCTGCCCTGTTGGCTCCATCCTGCCCCCCCGCTCCATCCTGCCCCGCCGGCTCTATCCTAACCCCACTCGCTTTATCCTGCCCCGTCCGCTCCATCCTGCCCCGCCGGCTCCATCCTGCCCCACCGGCTCCATCCTGCCCTGCTCACCACCATCCTGCCCCCCCGCTCATCCTGCCCCACTCGCTCCATCCTGCCCCCCACCACCATCTGCTCCTCCGGCTCCATCCTGCCCCCTCGCTCCATCCTCCCACCCCGCCTCCATCCTGCCCCACTTGCTCCATCCTGCCCTGCACGCCACCTTCCTGTCCTCCCCATTTAAACCCCCCCTGCCACCATCTTGCTCCCCCGCCTCCCCCCAGCTCCTCCTGCTCCCGCGGCTCCATCCTGCCCACTCGCTCCATCCTGCCCCGCTCGCCACCATCCTGCCCCCCGCCACCATCCTGCCCCACTCGCCACCATCCGCCCCCTCCCCATCCTGCTCCTCCGGCTCCGTCCTGCCCCTCCAGCTCCATCCTGCCCCGCCGGCTCCATCCTGCCCCCCAGGCTCCATCCTACCTGCCCACCCCACCATCCTGCTCCCCCCCCCCGCCACCATCCTACTCCTCCGGCTCCATCCTGCCCCGCTCGCTCCATCCTGCCCCGCTCTCTACATCCCCCCCCGCTGTTCTTGCTTCCCCACCTCCATCCTGCCCCGCTCGCTCCATCCTGCCCCCCACCACCACAATCCTGATCTCCCCCACCACCATCCTGATCCCCCCCCGCCGGCTCCATCCTGCCCCCCCGCATCCATCCTGCCTCGCCGGCTCCATCCTGCACCCCTAGACCATCCTGCCCCCCCTGCTCCATCCTGCCCCCACGCCATAAATCCTGCCCCGCAGGCTCCATCCTGCCCCGTCCGGCTCCATCCTGCCCGCTCGCTCCATCCTGCCCCCCTGCCACCATCCTGAACCCCCGCGACCATCCTTCTCCTCTGGATCCATTCTGCAATTCTGACTCCATCCTGCCCCCACCCGCCGGCTCCATCCTGCCCCGCCAGCTCTTTCCTGCCCCCCGCCACCATCCTGCCTTGCCGGCTCCATCCTGCCCCACTGGCTCTATCCTGCCCCTCCACCACCATCCTGATCCCCCCCCGCATCCATCCTGCCTGCCGGATCGATCCTGCACCCCCACACCATCCTGCCCCCCCTCGCCACCATCCTGCCCCACCGACTTCATGCTGCCTCACTCGCCACCATCCTGCACCTCTGGCTCCATCCTGCCCCGCTCGCTCCATCTTGCCCCGCCGGCTCCATCCTGCTCCCCCCACCACCATCCTGATCCCCCCCACCGCTCCATCCTGTTCCCCCCCGCCGACTCCATCCTGCCCCGCCGGCTCCATCTTGCCCCCCCCGCATCCATCCTGCCTCGCTGGCTCCATCCTGCACCCCCACCACTATCCTGCCCCCACCACCATCCTGCCTGCCACCCATCCTGCCCCCGCCACCATCCTGCCCCGCTGTGGCTCCATCCTGCCCCGTCCGCGCTCCATCCTGCCCGTCCGCTCCATCCTGCCCGCTCACTCCATCCTGAACCCCCCGCGACCATCCTGCTCCTCCGGATCCATTCTGCAATTCCGACTCCATCCTGCCCCGCTCGCCACCATCCTGCCCCGCCGGCTCCATCCTGCCCCGCCGGCTCCATCCTGCCCCCCCACCACCATCCTGATCCCCCCCACTGGCTCCATCCTGATCCCCCCCCGCCGGCTCCATCCTGCCCCGCCGGCTCCATCTTGCCCCCCCCGCATCCATCCTGCCCCGCCGACTCCATCCTGCTCCCCCCCACCACCATCCTGATCCCCCCCACCGGCTCCATCCTGATCCCCTCCGCCGACTCCATCCTGATCCCCCCCGCCGACTCCATCCTGATCCCCCCCGCCGACTCCATCTTGCCCCCCCGCATCCGTCCTGCCCCGCTGGCTCCATCCTGCACCCCCACCACTATCCTGCCCCCCCCACCACCATCCTGCCCTGCCAGCTCCATCCTGCCCCCCCGCCACCATCCTGCCCCGCTGGCTCCATCCTGCCCCGTCCGGCTCCATCCTGCCCCCCTGCCACCATCCTGAACCCCCCGTGACCATCCTGCTCCTCCGGATCCATTCTGCAATTCCGACTCCATCCTGCCCCGCTGGCTCCATTCTGCCCTGCTCGCTCCATCCTGCCTCGCTCGCTCTATCCTGACCCGCTCGCTCCATCCTGCCCCGCTCGCTCCATCCTGCCCTGCTGGCTCCATCCTGCCCCACCCGCTCCATCCTGCCCCGCCCGCTCCATCCTGCCCTGCTCGCTCCATCCTGCCCCCCTGCCACCATCCTGAACCCCCCGCAACCATCCTGCTCTTCCGGATCCATTCTGCAATTCCGACTCAATCCTGCCCCACCGGCTCCATCCTGCCCTACTGGCTCCATCCTGCCCTGCCCGCTCCATCCTGCCCCGCTCGCTCCATCCTGCCCCCCCCACCACCATCCTGATCCCCCCCCGCCGGCTCCATCCTGCCCCCCCGCATCCATCCTGCCCCCCCGCCACCAACCTGCCCCGCCAGCTCCATCCTGCCCCGCAGGCTCCATCCGGCCCCACCACAATCCTGCCCCGCCGACTCCATCCTGCCCCACTGGCTCCATCCTGCCCCGCTCGCTCCATCCTGCCCCCCCCACCACCATCCTGATCCCTCCCCCCATAATCATGATCCCCCCCCGCCGGCTCCATCCTGCCCCACCGGCTCCATCCTGCACCCCCTCCACCATCCTGCCCCCCCCACCACCATCCTGCCCCTCTGGCTCCATCCTGCCCCACCACCATCCTGCCCCTCCGGCTCTTTCCTGCCCCCCGCCACCATCCTGCCTTGCCGGCTCTATCCTGCCCCTCCACCACCATCCTGATCCCCCCCGCATCCATCCTGCCCTGCCGGATCCATCCTGCACCCCCACCACCATCCTGCCCCCCCTCTCCACCATCCTGCCCCGCCGGCTCCATCCTGCCCCACTCGCCACCACCCTGCCCCTCTGGCTCCATCCTGCCCCGCTCGTTCCATCCTGCCCCGCCGGCTCCATCCTGCTCCCCCCCACCACCATCCTGATCCCCCCCACCGGCTCCATCCTGATCCCCCCCGCCGACTCCATCCTGCCCCACCGGCTCCATCTTGCCCCGCTGGCTCCATCTTGCACCCCCACCACTATCCTGCCCCCCCACCACCATCCTGCCCTGCCAGCTCCATCCTGCCCCCCCGCCACCATCCTGCCCCGCGGGCTCCATCCTGCCCTGTCCGGCTCCATCCTGCCCCGCTCGCTCCATCCTGCCCCCCTGCCACTATCCTGAACCCCCCGCGACCATCCTGCTCCTCCGGATCCATTCTGCAATTCCGACTCCATCCTGCCCCACTGGCTCCATTCTGCCCTGCTCGCTCCATCCTGCCTCGCTCGCTCTATCCTGCCCCGCCCGCACCATCCTGCCCCACCGGCTCCATCCTGCCCTGCTGGCTCCATCCTGACCCGCCCGCTCCATCCTGCCCCGCCCGCTCCATCCTGCCCTTCTCGCTCCATCCTGCCCCTCCCCCCCCGTCACCACCCTGCCCCGCTGGCTTCATTCTGCCCCGCTAGCTTCATCCTGCTCTGTTCACTCCATTCTGCCCCGCCGGCTCCATCCTGCCACCCCCCACCATCCTGATCCCCCCCCCACTGGCTCCATCCTGATCCCCCCGCCGGCTCCATCCTGCCCTGCCGGCTCCATCTTGCCCCCCTGCATCCATCCTGCCCCGCTGGCTCCATCCTGCACCCCCACCACCATCCTGCCCCCCCCCCCGCCACCATCCTGCCCTGCCAGCTCCATCCTGCCCCCCCGCCACCATCCTGCCCCGCTGGCTCCATCCTGCCCCGCCCGGCTCCATCCCGCCCCGCTCGCTTCATCCTGTCCCACCAGCTCCATCCTGCCCTGCCGGCTCCATCCTGCCCTGCCGGCTCCATCCTGCCCTGCCGGCTCCATCCTGCCCTGCCGTCTCCATCCTGCCCCGCCCACTCCATCCTGTCCCGCTGCCACCATCCTGCTCCTCCTGATCCATTCTGCAATTCCGACTCCATCCTGCCCCGCTCGCCACCATCCTGCCCCGCCGGCTCCATCCTGCCCTGTTGGCTCCATCCTGCCCCGCCGGCTCTATCCTAACCCCACTCGCTTTATCCTGCCCCGTCCGCTCCATCCTGCCCCACCGGCTCCATCCTGCCCCACCGGCTCCATCCTGCCCTGCTCGCTCCATCCTGCCCTGCTCACCACCATCCTGCCCCACCCGCTCCATCCTGCCCCACTCGCTCCATTCTGCCCCCCGCCACCATCCTGCTCCTCCGGCTCCATCCTGCCCCGCTCGCTCCATCCTGCCCCCCCCCCCCCGCCTCCATCCTGCCCCACTCGCTCCATCCTGCCCTGCACGCCACCTTCCTGTCCTCCCCATTTAAACCCCCCCTGCCACCATCTTGCTCCCCCCGGCCCTATCCTGCTCCCCCAGCTCCATCCTGCCCCACTCGCTCCATCCTGCCCCGCTCGCCACCATCCTGCCCCACTCGCCACCATCCCGCCCCCTCCCCATCCCACCTGCTCCTCCGGCTCCGTCTTGCCCCTCCAGCTCCATCCTGCCCCGCCGGCTCCATCCTACCCTGCCCACCCCACCATCCTGCCCCCCCCCCCCCCGCCACCATCCTACTCCTCCGGCTCCATCCAGCCCCGCTCGCTCCATCCTGCCCCGCAGGCTCCATCCTGCCCCACCACAATCCTGCCCCGCCGACTCCATCCTGCCCCACTGGCTCCATCCTGCCCCGCTCGCTCCATCCTGCCCCCCCCACCACCATCCTGATCCCTCCCCCCATAATCATGATCCCCCCCCCGCCGGCTCCATCCTGCCCCACCGGCTCCATCCTGCACCCCCTCCACCATCCTGCCCCCCCCCCGCCACCATCCTGCCCCTCTGGCTCCATCCTGCCCCACCACCATCCTGCCCCTCCGGCTCTTTCCTGCCCCCCGCCACCATCCTGCCTTGCCGGCTCTATCCTGCCCCTCCACCACCATCCTGATCCCCCCCGCATCCATCCTGCCCTGCCGGATCCATCCTGCACCCCCACCACCATCCTGCCCCCCCTCTCCACCATCCTGCCCCGCCGGCTCCATCCTGCCCCACTCGCCACCACCCTGCCCCTCTGGCTCCATCCTGCCCCGCTCGTTCCATCCTGCCCCGCCGGCTCCATCCTGCTCCCCCCCACCACCATCCTGATCCCCCCCCACCGGCTCCATCCTGATCCCCCCCGCCGACTCCATCCTGCCCCACCGGCTCCATCTTGCCCCGCTGGCTCCATCTTGCACCCCCACCACTATCCTGCCCCCCCACCACCATCCTGCCCTGCCAGCTCCATCCTGCCCCCCCGCCACCATCCTGCCCCGCGGGCTCCATCCTGCCCTGTCCGGCTCCATCCTGCCCCGCTCGCTCCATCCTGCCCCCCTGCCACTATCCTGAACCCCCGCGACCATCCTGCTCCTCCGGATCCATTCTGCAATTCCGACTCCATCCTGCCCCACTGGCTCCATTCTGCCCTGCTCGCTCCATCCTGCCTCGCTTGCTCTATCCTGCCCCGCCCGCACCATCCTGCCCCACCGGCTCCATCCTGCCCTGCTGGCTCCATCCTGACCCGCCCGCTCCATCCTGCCCCGCCCGCTCCATCCTGCCCTTCTCGCTCCATCCTGCCCCCCCCCCCCCGTCACCACCCTGCCCGCTGGCTTCATTCTGCCCCGCTAGCTTCATCCTGCTCTGTTCACTCCATTCTGCCCCGCCGGCTCCATCCTGCCACCCCCCACCATCCTGATCCCCCCCCCACTGGCTCCATCCTGATCCCCCCGCCGGCTCCATCCTGCCCTGCCGGCTCCATCTTGCCCCCCTGCATCCATCCTGCCCCGCTGGCTCCATCCTGCACCCCCACCACCATCCTGCCCCCCCCCCGCCACCATCCTGCCCTGCCAGCTCCATCCTGCCCCCCCGCCACCATCCTGCCCCGCCCGGCTCCATCCCGCCCCGCTCGGCTCCATCCCGCCCCGCTCGCTTCATCCTGTCCCACCAGCTCCATCCTGCCCTGCCGGCTCCATCCTGCCCTGCCGGCTCCATCCTGCCCCGCCCACTCCATCCTGTCCCGCTGCCACCATCCTGCTCCTCCTGATCCATTCTGCAATTCCGACTCCATCCTGCCCCGCTCGCCACCATCCTGCCCCGCCGGCTCCATCCTGCCCTGTTGGCTCCATCCTGCCCCGCCGGCTCTATCCTAACCCCACTCGCTTTATCCTGCCCCGTCCGCTCCATCCTGCCCCACCGGCTCCATCCTGCCCCACCGGCTCCATCCTGCCCTGCTCGCTCCATCCTGCCCTGCTCACCACCATCCTGCCCCACCCGCTCCATCCTGCCCCACTCGCTCCATTCTGCCCCCCGCCACCATCCTGCTCCTCCGGCTCCATCCTGCCCCGCTCGCTCCATCCTGCCCCCCCCCCCGCCTCCATCCTGCCCCACTCGCTCCATCCTGCCCTGCACGCCACCTTCCTGTCCTCCCCATTTAAACCCCCCTGCCACCATCTTGCTCCCCCGGCCCTATCCTGCTCCCCCAGCTCCATCCTGCCCCACTCGCTCCATCCTGCCCCGCTCGCCACCATCCTGCCCCCCCGCCACCATCCTACCCCACTCGCCACCATCCCGCCCCCTCCCCATCCTGCTCCTCCGGCTCCGTCTTGCCCCTCCAGCTCCATCCTGCCCCGCCGGCTCCATCCTACCCTGCCCACCCCACCATCCTGCCCCCCCCCCCCCCCACCATCCTACTCCTCCGGCTCCATCCAGCCCCGCTCGCTCCATCCTGCCCCGCTCTCTACATCCTGCCCCCCGCTGTTCTTGCTTCCCCACCTCCATCCTGCCCCGTCCGGCTCCATGCTGCCCCGCTCGCTCCATCCTGCCCTGCTCGCTCCATCCTGAACCCCCCCGACCATCCTGCTCCTCCGGATCCATTCTGCAATTCCGGCTCCATCCTGCCCCGCTCGCCACCATCCTGCCCCGCCGGCTCCATCCTGCCCCCCACCACCATCCTGATCCCCCCCACTGGCTCCATCCTGATCCCCCCCCACCGGCTCCATCCTGCCCCGCTGGCTCCATCTTGCCCCCCCCCGCATCCATCCTGCCCCGCCGGCTCCATCCTGCTCCCCCCCACCACCATCCTGATCCCCCCCACAGGCTCCATCCTGATCCCCTCCGCCGACTCCATCCTGATCCCCCCCGCCGACTCCATCCTGCCCCGCCGGCTCCATCTTGCCCCCCCGCATCCATCCTGCCCCGCTGGCTCCATCCTGCACCCCCACCACTATCCTGCCCCCCCCACCACCATCCTGCCCTGCCAGCTCCATCCTGCCCCCCGCCACCATCCTGCCCCGCTGGCTCCATCCTGCCCCATCCGGCTCCATCCTGCCCCCCTGCCACCATCCTGAACCCCCCGCGACCATCCTGCTCCTCCGGATCCATTCTGCAATTCCGACTCCATCCTGCCCCGCTGGCTCCATTCTGCCCTGCTCGCTCCATCCTGCCTCGCTCGCTCTATCCTGACCCGCTCGCTCCATCCTGCCCCGCTCGCTCCATCCTGCCCTGCTGGCTCCATCCTGCCCCACCCGCTCCATCCTGCCCCGCCCGCTCCATCCTGCCCTGCTCGCTCCATCCTGCCCCCCTGCCACCATCCTGAACCCCCCGCCACCATCCTGCTCTTCCGGATCCATTCTGCAATTCCGACTCAATCCTGCCCCACCGGCTCCATCCTGCCCACTGGCTCCATCCTGCCCTGCCCGCTCCATCCTGCCCCGCTCGCTCCATCCTGCCCCCCCACCACCATCCTGATCCCCCTACCGCCGGCTCCATCCTGCCCCCCGCATCCATCCTGCCCCCCCCCCGCCACCAACCTGCCCCGCAGGCTCCATCCTGCCCCACTACAATCCTGCCCCACCGGCTCCATCCTGCCCCACTGGCTCCATCCTGCCCCGCTCGCTCCATCCTGCCCCCCCCACCACCATCCTGATCCCCACCCCCATAATCCTGATTCCCCCCCCCCCCGCCGGCTCCATCCTGCCCCACCGGCTCAATCCTGCACCCCCTCCACCATCCTGCCCCCCCCGCCACCATCCTGCCCCGCAGGCTCCATCCTGCCCCACCACAATCCTGCCCCACTGGCTCCATCCTGCCCCGCTCGCTCCATCTTGCCCCCTCCACCACCATCCTGATCCCCCCCCCGCCGGCTCCATCCTGCCCCACCGGCTCCATCCTGCACCCCCTCCACCATCCTGCCCCCCCCCCCCCGCCACCATCCTGCCCCGCAGGCTCCATCCTGCCCCACCACCATCCTGCCCCTCCGGCTCTTTCCTGCCCCCCGCCACCATCCTGCCTTGCCGGCTTCATCCTGCCCCACTGGCTCTATCCTGCCCCTCCACCACCATCCTGATCCCCCCCGCATCCATTATGCCCTGCCGGATCCATCCTGCACCCCCACCACCATCCTGCCCCCCCCTCTCCACCATCCTGCCCCGCCGGCTCCATCCTGCCCCACTCGCCACCACCCTGCCCCTCTGGCTCCATCCTGCCCCGCTCGTTCCATCCTGCCCCGCCGGCTCCATCCTGCTCCCCCCCACCACCATCCTGATCCCCCCACCGGCTCCATCCTGATCCCCCCCGCCGACTCCATCCTGCCCCACCTGCTCCATCTTGCCCCGCTGGCTCCATCTTGCACCCCCACCACTATCCTGCCCCCCCCACCACCATCCTGCCCTGCCAGCTCCATCCTGCCCCCCCGCCACCATCCTGCCCCGCGGGCTCCATCCTGCCCTGTCCGGCTCCATCCTGTCCCGCTCGCTCCATCCTGCCACCCTGCCACTATCCTGAACCCCCCGCGACCATCCTGCTCCTCCGGATCCATTCTGCAATTCCGACTCCATCCTGCCCCGCTGGCTCCATTCTGCCCTGCTCGCTCCATCCTGCCTCGCTCGCTCTATCCTGCCCCGCCCGCACCATCCTGCCCCACCGGCTCCATCCTGCCCTGCTGGCTCCATCCTGACCCGCCCGCTCCATCCTGCTCCGCCCGCTCCATCCTGCCCCCACCCCCGTCACCACCCTGCCCCGCTGGCTTCATTCTGCCCCGCTAGCTTCATCCTGCTCTGTTCACTCCATTCTGCCCCGCCGGCTCCATCCTGCCACCCCCCACCATCCTGATCCCCCCCCCACTGGCTCCATCCTGATCCCCCCGCCGGCTCCATCCTGCCCTGCCGGCTCCATCTTGCCCCCCCGCATCCATCCTGCCCCGCTGGCTCCATCCTGCACCCCCACCACCATCCTGCCCCCTCCCCCGCCACCATTCTGCCCTGCCAGCTCCATCCTGCCCCCCCGCCACCATCCTGCCTAACTGGCTCCATCCTGCCCCGCCCGGCTCCATCCCGCCCCGCTCGCTTCATCCTGTCCCACCAGCTCCATCCTGCCCTGCCGGCTCCATCCTGCCCTGCTGGCTCCATCCTGCCCGCCCGCTCCATCCTGTCCCGCTGCCACCATCCTGAACCCCCCGCCACCATCCTGCTCCTCCTGATCCATTCTGCAATTCCGACTCCATCCTGCCCCGCTCGCCACCATCCTGCCCCGCCGGCTCCATCCTGCCCTGTTGGCTCCATCCTGCCCGCCCGCTCCATCCTGCCCCGCCGGCTCTATCCTAACCCCACTCGCTTTATCCTGCCCCGTCCGCTCCATCCTGCCCCGCCGGCTCCATCCTGCCCCACCGGCTCCATCCTGCCCTGCTCACCACCATCCTGCCCCACCCGCTTCATCCTGCCCCACTCGCTCCATCCTGCCCCCCGCCACCATCCTGCTCCTCCGGCTCCATCCTGCCCCGCTCGCTCCATCCTGCCCCCCCGCCTCCATCCTGCCCCACTCGCTCCATCCTGCCCTGCACGCCACCTTCCTGTCCTCCCCATTTAAACCCCCCCTGCCACCATCTTGCTCCCCCGGCCCTATCCTGCTCCCCCAGCTCCATCCTGCTCCCGCGGCTCCATCCTGCCCCACTCGCTCCATCCTGCCCCGCTCGCCACCATCCTGCCCCCCCGCCACCATCCTGCCCCACTCGCCACCATCCCCCCCTCCCCATCCTGCTCCTCCGGCTCCATCCTGCTCCTCCGGCTCCGTCCTGCCCCTCCAGCACCATCCTGCCCCGCCGGCTCCATCCTGCCCCCCAGGCTCCATCCTACCCTGCCCACCCCACCATCCTGCTCCCCCCCCCCCGCCACCATCCTACTCCGCTCGCTCCATCCTGCCCCGCTCTCTACATCCTGCCCCCCGCTGTTCTTGCTTCCCCACCTCCATCGTGCCCCGCCGGCTCCATCCTGTCCCGCTCACCACCATCCTGGGTCCCCTCCCGCCACTATCCTGCCCGCCGGCTCCATCCTGCCCCACTCGCTCCATCCTGCCCCCCACCATCATCCTGCTCCTGTAATGCACCACCATATACCATAGTGCTGCTATACATGTACTGCAATGTACCGGCATACACCATAGCGCTGCTATACATGTGCTGTAATGTACCGCCATATACTATAGTGCTGCTATACATGTGCTGTAATGTACCGCCATATACCATAGCGCTGCTATACATGTACTGTTATGTACCGCCATATACCATAGCGCTGATATACATGTACTGTACCACCAACCACCATATACTATAGCGCTGCTATATACAGGGGCTGGCTGGCAAATTTTGGCATTCACAGAGCAGTGGCCCTCATGTTGCTGCGGCGCATCTTTCGTTTGCTCATCTCTGGCTGCTCCATTAAAGCAACAGAGGTAAAAGGATTCAAAAGTAACAGTAGCTTGGGCATAAATACAGAAACACGATTTATCTGCAGCTGCAGGTTTAATCTGCAAGTAAATAGCGTTTTAAACCTGGTTAGCCGGCTCACTAGAAAAGCGTTGGCTATAGGGAGGAAATTAAGTTTTATTCCCCCTGCCGCAACTCACTTCTTGCCATAGGTTCAAAGCAAGGAGCCATTATAGCCACCACTCACTACAAAGTGAGAGCGCTGTAATAATGTTTTGGCAGTTTGATTGTGCTGTCATCCAAGGAGCCCAACTTCAGGCCAGGCTTCAAAGAACAACCAACATGGCAGCAACCGATGGCAACCCATCAGGAAGAGGGACTGATGGGAGCTGGTATCGGCCATTGCCCTAAATGCCCCTGCCAGTGACTGCTAAAGACTTTTAATTGCTTAAGACAGCAATGCTGGGAGTTGTTGTTATCAGTCATCAGACTGCGGAACCACAGTAGTGATGAGATACAGGCAGGATCACAAAGAAACATTTACATTCTAGTACCTTATATGTTAAAGCTTCTCCGACATGTTGACCTTGCCCCCTGCCGACCCCCAGATATGCCCATAACATACAAACATTTTATAAAAAAAAATACATCAAATTCTATATACACAGGCATGCACACATAGATTTACACAGACCTGTAAACATACAGTATGAAGACATGCAGAAACACCCACAGATAAGAACATACACACATGCATTACCAAGAAAAAAAAGAAAAGACAGTTTTTAAAGAGATGCACACCAGAAAATAGAATAGGTATCTAAAAAAAAAATCAAACTTTATTATATACCAAAGGAACATATAAATCAATTAAAAACATAATATGATGACACTCCCTATAGCCCCAATAGGCAACTGCAGAAAACTGCCTTGTTAGCATAAATATAATAATCACAGGACAATACAATAAAGCAGCAGCACTGATAGGTGGCAGAGCAGTTAGTGCTCATAGAATCCGATGTTAGGTCAAAGCCTATAAATAGAGGACTATAAAAATCACCAAAAACAACAATAAATCAGCAAAGCGAAATAGTGTGCTGGACTGAGTGGAATAATGCAAAATAAAAGAATAGCACCATGAATATGCAAAAGCTGATAGCAAGGCAGACAGGCCATGTGCCACTGAGAAGCTGGCTTTGTTGTGTCCCTGAAGCTCCTCTTCTGGACAGTGTAGCACCCGCTCTTACCACCTGAAGGTACTTTATTTGATTATATCAGCATGTATATCTTGTGTGCCAATGGCGCTTCCTTGATGTCGCTTCCTCTAGTGTCTGCATTGCTCTTAGCTTTTGAATATTGTCCTGTATTTATAGGTCTTATAGGTATATGGTGTATTGTATTGTCCCATGATTATTATCATTATGCTAACAAGGATCTGTTTCTGCAATTTCCTATTGGGGCTATAGAGAGTGTCATCATATTATGTTTTTTATATGTCTTTCAGTGTATAATAAAATTACATTTTTTTAAATACCTACTATATTTTGTGGTACACATCTTTTTTTTTTTTTGGGTAATTCTTGCCATTTTTTACATGATGCTGCAACCACTGTATATGACTATAAGGGTGAATGCACACTATCAGGAGACACTGCATTCTGGACACAGTGCCTCTGCACCTGAGGGGAGCCGCGGGTGATTGCAGCCGCCCTGTTGCCCACGATCGGTGTTCGGTGCAGGGCGGCTTTTCCCTGCATTCACCCACTGGCGATCGCTTCTAACTCCACAGCGTTAAATTGACATGCTGCAGACAATTGACAGCACAGAAAGCCACCGAGCATGTCAGTTTACGCTGCAGAGTAAAGTAGCACAGTTGGCACAGGATTTCTGGAAATCCCATCCACTGTGCTTGTACTGCACAATGCAGCATCATGGACACAGAGCAAACACTCTGCATCCATAACGCTGCATACCCTGATTGTGGGCACACAGCCAAGCAGAGCAACTTCCTTATATATTCATACACACACTCAGACAACCATCCACACATGAAGCCAGCCATACACGCACATTCACAGCCAGCCATGCAAGCACACAAGCACGTAGTCAACCATGCACACACATGCACGCAGCCAGCCATGCATGCACACACAACCATCCACACACACGCAGCCAGCCATGTACGCACACACATCCAGCCACACACACACAGCCAGCCACGCATACACACACAAACGCAGCCAGATTGAATACACATGCAACCAGCCAGGCAAACACACATGCAGACACACACACATGCAGCCAGACACACAGACATGGAGGCAGACACACACATGCAGCCAGAGGCACACATTAACATGCATCCAGACACACACGCAGCCAGAGACACACACACATGCAGTCAACGACACACACACATGTAGCCAGAGACACACACACACATGCAGCCAGAGACACACACACATGCAGTCTGTGACAACCATCCGCTGTGAAGCTGAGCTGCTGGTAAGGCAGCACCCCGAGAAACCCCGAGACCCTTAACCCCTATACAGGGATCTGGAATTATAGCGGAGCCCAGAGGGTAGCTGCCTATTATGAGCAACAGAGCAGGGAAGGTCGCCAGGGGAAAAAATCAAGACCCAAAAAACAAAGTCAGAAGTCCGAGTCAAAACCGAGAGGGCAGCGAAGGTACAAAATCGTCAGGCAGTAGCAGAGTCAAAAATCCAGGCAAGGGTCAAGGGCAAAACCAAGAGGGCAGCTGAGGTACAAAATCGACAGGAAGAAGCAGAGTCAGAAATCAAGGCCAAGGTCAGAGACAAAACTAAACATACACTATATCACTGGGGAACCAAAACTATATCTGGCGGCCTGCAAGACAGGCTCCAATGTATTTGAAGGGCGCGGTTACCTCCCATAGGCTGGAGCTCACAGCCCGATGACCTCATCCGGACCGCCCCTAGATCCAGGCCAGATGGAGATGCACGACTGGCTCCACCCACGCCACCTCTGACAGAAGAACCCAGGCTGCGCCTAACTGACACCTCTGCAGGGCCCGCTCCTCTGCGACCAACACCACCCAGAGGGGAAACACCGCGGCGCTCAGCGACAGAGGCAGACGTCGCGGGAGCAGTTCCATATGAGGACAAGGCCCTCCTGTCACCGGTGCCACCAGCCGAAGGAATCCGGCTCCTCCCAGTGGCCGAGGCAGGAACACCGGCCACCGAGTCCAATGGCGACGTGACACAGTCACAGACATGGAGCTAGAGACACACATACATGCAGACAGACACAGACATGGAGCCAGAGACACACATGCAGCCAGAGGCACACACTAACATGCAGCCAGAGACACACACATGCAGCTGGAGACACACACAAACACACACATGCATCCAGAGACACATACATGCAGCCAGAGACACACACACATGCAGTCACAGACATGGAGCTAGAGACACACATACATGCAGACAGACACAGACATGGAGCCAGAGACACACATGCAGCCAGAGGCACACACTAACATGCAGCCAGAGACACACACATGCAGCTGGAGACACACACAAACACACACATGCAGCCAGAGACAGACACACACACACATGCAGCTAGAGACACACAAACATGCAGCCAGACACACACGCAGCCAGACACACACGCACCCAGACACACACGCACCCAGACACACACGCACCCAGAAACAGACACACACACACATGCATCCAAAGACACACACACACATGCATCCAGAGACACACACACACACGTGTCCAGAGATACACACACATGGAGCCAGAGATACACACACACAGCCAGCCACACACACATGCAGCCAGAGACAGACACACACACACATGCAGCAAGAGACATACACATGCAGTCAGAGATACACACACACATGCAGCAAGAGACACACACACAGCCAGAGACACACACATGCAGTCAGAGACACACACATATGCGGCCAGAGACAGACACACACAATATGCGGCCAGAGACACACACATATGCGGCCAGAGGCACACACACATGCAGCCAGAGACACACACATTCAGCCAGAGACACACACATGCAGCCAGAAACACACACATACACACACATGCATACAGAGACTTACACACACACATGCAGCCAGACACACATGCACAGCCAGCCATGCACGAACATGGGCAAGTTTTATATGGAGGAGCAGCACACATTGCTCACCTTCCATGGCTGGTGTCCCATTTAGCTCTTCTCCGCGGTGGGAATGTAATGGAGCAGGGCGCGCTGCATGACATCACAGCTTGCAGACATGGCCACACTCAGACCCCTTCTGTTAGCAGTGACGCAGCCGGCCCTGCTCACAAACAGAATAAGGTGCCGGCCGGCCAAACAACACGTGGGGGGTTCTGCGGGCAGCCATGGTAAGAGTTGTTGGGGAGTTGACACAGGCAGAGGCTGGCCCACGCAATGCCTGCTGCCTCCCTGTACAGGTCGCTGGGTGCAATAAGCCTGTCTGTACAGTTAAATCATCGGCGGCCACATCCCGCATTAACAATAGCTGCGGGCTTGCGGCCGCTGGTGGTTTCATTTTGCAGTGATGTTAGTAATGCACCCAGCGGTCGGCGGCCCTGAACTGTTGCTAAGTGATCCTGGCCCGGGGGGCAAATGCCTCCCTGCCCCCCGGCCCAGCCTGCCCCTGGCTATATATATATATAAATGTAATATATTGTTCACTCACGCTGACTGAACAAGTTCTGTCAGTCACAGTATGTCAACTACATACATATTCTAGAATACCCGATGCGTTAGAATCGGGCCACCATCTAGTGTTTTATATATATTACACAAATATCCTTTAGATTGTATTGTACAATATGAGAACTGTTATATTTTCTATGTTAACATGGAATTTTTATCTATTCACAGAACTGGTGTTTGGTTGCGATCTTTGATGCGATGTGGTTACGGCTCCATTATGCTGATCTATATGTATAATTATGTAGTTCATATTAATATACATTAACTTTTTGAGCATTAAAGAGCATATGAATGAGACTGTGGTCAATTTTTCTTATGGGGGTGAGGAGTAATGACGGTGTGTTAGTTATTGGAACTTTTGTGTCTGAGAAATCATTGGATAGTATTAATCTCTGGTTGGATTGGACTGATAGGGTTATTCCTGGTCTAAATATTTATTGCTAGTACTCTGTTGAGCCTCTTGTTAATATTTGTAAGTAAAGAGAACATTATTTTGTTATATCTATATTGGTGCTGATCTAACTGGCCCAAAAGCTGGCCGTCGAGATTCTCACTGGTGAACTGCGCAGGCGTGGTATCTCGCGTAAGTCTGAGTGCGAGATTCCCGTTTGTAGTACTGCACATGTGCGAGATTGGAGAAAGGCGCAGATGGGCATGCGCAAAGATCTTCCATAGAACTACATGATATGCAGCGTAACGGTATGTGTGAGCCTCATGCAGGTGGTTTGGAGATCGCTTTTCATCACCAGTTTATACAGGTGCACTTGATATGTGCTTATTAACTGAATATAGGGATTTTTATCTGTCACTATGATAATTTATGATTCTGTGGTATATAGATGTATTCACTATATTTATTATAACACTGTATGGTGTTTTATATATATATATATATATATATATATATATACCCGTGCATCTCAATAAATTAGAATATTATCTAGAAGTACATTTCTCTCAAAAATTCAATGCATAAATTTAGAAGAAAATAAGGTTTAGTACTTTGTTAGCCAGTTGAAAAAAAGATTGCTCTCAGTGGGAGAAACAAAATATTAATCTTGTAGTTATGATACCTTTTAATGGTTAATAAAAATAAAATAATTGATGTTACAAGGCAAGCCTTCGAGACGCCTTAAGTCTCTTCATCAGGCATGGTATGACAAAATATTCAAAGAAACAGAAATATAAACCCAACTAGATCAGATACAGTTACTGTGCCTTTTTTCCTGTCTATTTGCTCTGCTGGATTTAGATATACATGGATACGTATATCATGGTATCCCATTGTTGTTTCAGGTAATGTGAATTATTTTATAATTTTAATGTCAAAACATCTAATATTGTATTAATAAAGTGATATTTTGTACCAAGATTTGGGCTATAACTCATTTTTATAGGTATTTTCTGACACACGTCTTAGCCCCCTCTAATATTAGGCCACAAATAGGTTGAGTAGAACAGATACAAGTTAAAACAAATGGACATTTGAAAAAACAAACAAACAAACAGAACCTTGAGAGGATCATAAATTAGGCTTAGTGGCATGAAGGTTTTATGGCTCTAATTTATATGTAAATCTAGTGCCTCCATTGTGTTTGGAAAACATTCCTCGGATGTTGTAAAAAATGTTGTTTGAATGGTGTTAGCCAGTAGATAGAAAAATCTCATGTTTTAATATTTTTCTTTAGATGTTATAATGAGTCATAAATCCTTCTGATAGATTTAACCCTGATCGAACAGAATCAAATGTTTGAATGCGTTTGTATTCACAGACCCGGCTATGTTTTTGTAATTTGAAATTGCCTTTTAATATGGTAACTTTCATATTTTCAATGTTAAATCCTGGATTACAGAAATGTTTTGCTACTGGTAAATGGATTTTTTTGTCTGTAATTGTGGGATGATGAGACCTCATCCTTAAGGGTATGTCACACGCGTCGATATCGCTGTCAATGTCGCTCATGCGTCACGGATTTTCAGTCGCTCAAGCGACGTAAAAGTGACGCAGGAGCTACATTGAAGCATGTGACCAAGCGATGCAACCAGCGATATGTCGCTGATCGCCGATCGCAGGTTTCACTGACAGACGTAAAACCTGTGCTCACGCTCAGTAGACTTGTGCATCGCTGCGTTTGAACTAACTCAGCGCGAATTCTCTATTGACATCTCAAATGACTAAATAAAACGCTCGCAAGTGGCGACATCACCATCGCTGGTCAATTGAGCGTGTGACATTTTACCTGCGATAATTCCAATCGCTCAGGCGACGAACTACTATGTGACGCATGAGCGTTCGCGAGCGACATTGAACGTGTGACAGGCCTTTACTCTTAGCCTGTCCTTTCCAACATAAAGACCCCTAGAGGGATATATAGTGCACATTAATTAAATTCACAAGATTGCAAAGGATCATGTGAATGTCCTGGGAATCTTATAAATCCTGTTGTGAGTTGGGGATTGATCCTGTCTCTGGTCTTATGTGAGCATCCATATAATGGGTTTTTAAATTGGAGTGCCTGTATGCACAGCCAAAGGAGGGTCATTTGAATATTATTTTTGTTGGTTATCCTTGTTAGATGTGGTGAAGTTTCTTATCAGTACTCGAGGTGTGGATGTAGGTCTCCACAAGGAACACGATGGTTTTCTTCTTTTTCTCTAGAAGAAAAAAGGTTTGGTACTCTGTTAGCAGTTGAGAAAATGTTATTCTTGAGTGTGAGAAAACAAGATAAAAATCTTGTGGTTTGATACTTTTAAAGGCACAAAAATAAAGTAAATGATGTTTAAGGCGAGCTTTCGAGAGACTCAGGTCTTTCATGGCATGTATGACTAGATATTGAATGAAGCTCTAAATATATGCATGCACACTAAATGATTGGACATTTGATGAAAAAACATTACAGGACTGGACATTTGGCAAAATAAACAAAGCAGCTGGAGAGGATCTTCAATAGCAGGTTAGTGGTCATAAAGTCTTTAGACACTAATTTATAAGAAAACTTGGTCTTAGATTTCATGTCTTTGAATAACATTGTTTAGAGTGTAATGAGCATAAAACCATCAGAGATGTTCAGTCGTTCTCTATTCAATTGAAATTTCATAATTAGCTTGGAATTACACAACCTTTCGATGTTTTTGGGATTTGAAATGACCTCTCAAAATTAAAACTCCATATTATCAATGTTATGTCGTGGCCAGAAAAATGCTCCGGTTCTAGAAAATTTTTTTTTTGTGTGTATATGTGAGATGGCCTATCTGCTCTTAGACGTTCCCAGTTCACCACATAAAAAGACAAATTGGCATATGGTGCAATAATTAAATATAGGAATCTTATAATCTACTGTATTTTCGTAGCAGAGCATTTTTCTGGCCAGGGACATAGCATTGATAATATGGAGTTTTAATTTTGAGAGATAATTTCAAATCCAAAACATCGAAGAGTGTGAATCCAAGCTATTAGACGTTTCATTGTATAGAGAACAGACTGAACAATCTCTGAGGTTTTATGTCTCATTACAGTCTAACAATGTTTGTTTAGTTTGCCAATTTCTGTCCTGAATGTTTATTCAGTAAATGTCAATCATTTTAGTTGTAATGCATATTATTTTGAGTTTCATTCAATATCTTGTCATACATGCCGATGAAGAGACTGAGTCATCTCGAAAGCTCGCCTTATAATCATTATATTTTATTTTTGTTGCTTTAAAAGGTTCAAACAAAGATTTTATCTTGTTCTCAACTGAGGCAATCAACATTTTCTTTTTTCTGTAATTCGAGTGCTTGACTTCTAGATTCCCGTGGCTTTAATGATCTGATCTCAATTGAGTGGGTGGGAACTTTGTTTAAAAGGTCTTTTTTAGATGTTAAGGCTGCATCAGACTTGCAGATGCATCTGCAGCGCTTTGCAGATGCATCTGCAAGCATCTGCATGCAGACCGCGGCCCCTATGTTTATAATGGTGCGCACGGCGGTCTGCAGATGCTTGCGGACCGCCGTGCACACCCATTCACTCCTATATGTGATCTGTGCGCAGGCGAATGCCTGCGCACAAATCACACACTCCCGCCCGCATCATGGACGCGAGATGTCGCGTCCCTGGTGCGGACGAGAGTGTGTGATCTGTACGCAGGCATCCGCCTGCGCACAGATCATATATAGGAGTGAATGGGTGCGCACGGCGATCCATAAGCATCTGCAGACCGCCGTGCGCACCATTATAAACATAGGGGCCGCGGTCTGCATGCAGATGCTTGCAGATGCATCTGCAAAACGCTGCAGATGCATCTGCAAGTCTGAAGCCAGCCTTAGTGTTAATCCCTGTCCATTGGGTTGTAGCAAATACGGTTACATCTAAAGGCCTGGCTGCAGACAATGGACTTTTTAATGTGTTTTGGGTGGAAACTGTCCCATCTGAGGTATGTGGGATGGTCAATCGACTTCCGATACACCGATGTCTGGAATGAACCATTTAGAATTTTTATGGTCGTATCCAGGAAGTGTATGTCTGCTTTTGAGTGGTCCAGTGTCAAGTTTATGGTGGTATGAATATATGCAAATTTGCACTTCACTAAGGAAGTTGAGAAACTCCCGTGCCACATTTAAGCAGCTTCCTCAAAGTCATAATCGCTTTCCTACAAGCTTTTAATATAACTAAGGGATTTGTGCCAGATCAGAACCCCAAACTACAGACGCTGCGTTTCGGGGTACCTGCCCCTCATCAGTGTAGTGTGTGGGATATTCTGATCTGGCAGAGTGAGTGGGCTAAGACAAGGTCTGGGAACTTGCTCTCAACCTTATGGAGAGAGCGAAGTAGGTGAGGAGATTGTAAGCCACTTCCCTCCTCTCAGATATATGCATATATGCAAACTTCCTTAGTGAAGTGCAAATTTGCATATATGCATATATCTGAGAGGAGGGAAGTGGCTTACAATCTCCTCACCTACTTCGCTCTCTCCATAAGGTTGAGAGCAAGTTCCCAGACCTGGTGGTATGAAATTTGTTGAAATTGTCATGGAATTTTAGAAGTTCATGTTCAGCCTCAATCCAGATTATTAAGATGCCATCAATCTAACAGAAGTAGGCCAAGGGTTTGATGGGGTAGGAGGCTAAAAAGTCATTTTCCAATTTAGCCATGAAAAGGTTGGCAAACTGGGAACATTTTGCTTCCCATAGCAGTTCCAGTGCATTGCAAATACAGTTCCTCACCAAAAGAGAAACTTTTGTGTGTGAAGATAAATCTGGTGATTCTTAGTAATGATTCAGAAGGGATCCCATTGACTTCAAGAAACATTCGGCAGGCAGTAAGTCCATCTTTGTGTGGGATGTTGGAATATAAGGATTCCACATCCATGGTGGCTAAGATGGTACTCATGGGGAGGCGACCTATTGTAGGTAGGTTATTTAAAGGTCCGTAGTGTCCTGTATATAGCTGGCTGTCTTCCTTACCAGCGGTTTGAGGATATTTTCCACCCACTCTGAGATTCTTTCAGTGAGTGTTCCCACCCCTGAGATGATTGGCCTTCCTGGGTTACCAGGCTTATGAATCTTGGGAAGCATATAGAAAACTCCCATCCTTGGATCCTCAGGTATTAAGCCCAGAAGGTTTGTGGAATCTGTACCCAAACATTTGATGACTTTTCTCAATCCCCCATATATTTTGAAGTTGGATCCTCAATCAGTCTGGTGTAGTACTGTATATCCATTTGCTGTCTGTGTGCTTCTTTAATGTAGTCTGTTGAATTCAGGAGAACTATGGCACCACCTTTATCTGCAGGCTTAATAGTGATCTCCCTGTTGTTCTTCAGGCTGTGAATTGCCTTTCTCTCTTGCACACTGATATTAGATGTTTCTATTGACTTTTTATCTAATATCGTGGATAGTACCAAATGTCTGAATGAGTCGATATATTGGTCCAAAATGGTGTTGTGCCCAGGACGAGATGTCTAGTCAGAGGTTTTCTTGTTCCCTACCTGCACTTGTGTTTGGCTACTTATTAGCCTCAAGTTCTCTTTATCATCAAACAACTCCTTCAATGTCAACCTCCTGAAGTATTCTTCCATGTCACTACACAGTTCAGTTTTGTCTAGAGATTTTGTAGGACAAAATGTGAGACCTCTGGAAAGGACACTGAGTTCTAGATTTGTTGGTTTGTGAGATGACAAATTAATAACACAGCTGACAGTATCTGTGTCCTTCTGGCAGTTTTGCTCTATGCTGTTGTGTTTATGAGCAACTTGGCTGGTGTTTGAGTATAATCTGCTTTCAGTCAAAGCCTGTCAAGTTTCTTTTTCTTGTGACTCATTCCAACATCTAAAGAAAAATATTAAAATCTGACATTTTTCTATCTACTGGCTAACATGGTAGAAACAACAATTTTTACAACATCTGAGGAATGTTTTCCAAACACAGTGGATGCACTAGGTTTACATATATATTAGGGCCATAAAACCTTCACGCCACTGAGCCTAATTTATCATCCTCTCAAGGATCTGTCTGTTTGTTTTTTTCAAATTTCCATTTGTTTTAACTTGTATCTGTTCTAGTTGTGTATATATTTCTGTTTCTTTGAATATTTTGTCATACAATGCCTGATGAAGAGTCCTAAGACGTCTCGAAAGCTTGCTTGTAAAATCAATTATTTTACTTTTGTTAGCCATTAAAAGGTATCACAACTACAAGATTATTATTTTGTTTCTCCCACTGAGAGCAATCAATGCATAAAGTGAAACGGCCTGTGTGATTTCACAAAGTGGGATTTCAATAAATGGTCTGCAGAGATATTCCAGAGATGTAATATCAGATATACATTTCCCAATGCTGTCATGTCCTGATCTGACAATATATCTTCTTCAATTGCAGGTATGAATTTATTGTACTGCGGCTGCATGTAAACCCTCCTGCATCCCATCTCTAAGTGCTTTGCGTATGGTATGAATTCATTGTACTGCTGCTGTATGTAAACCCTCCTGCATCCCATCTCTATGTGCCATGCAAATGACAGTTATGGTATGTCATATCCATCCATCCAATATTCCTCCATCTGCCCCCTAGCTTCCAAATATCCATCTTCTTTCATCCTGCTTGTGTCTCTCCGTCCTGCTGATTTGCCCTCAAATGTTTTTATTACCAGCAACCTGTTAATTCGCAACTGGTGGGTTGTGTGCTGTCTCCCTCCTCTGACCCCTCCCTCCTACTTAGCTGGGTCCTTCTCTGCACACCCCATGAGTTGGCCTGTGTGATTTCACAAAGTGGGATTTCAATAAGTGGTCTGCAGAGATATTCCAGAGATAAACCGAAAGGTATATGACTCGCCCAAGGGTAGGGTACTCGGATCTCGGGCTCGGGTGCAGTCTGGGATGTCACGGGTGGCTGCCCGAGGCCGTGGCCCTGGCGGTCAGTGAAAGAGGGGTTATTTACAGGGATTATATACAGTTTTTGTCTTCATGACACCACCTGCTGTGTCTGGTGAGAGATCACCAGCGGCGCTACAGTCCTCCGGAGGTCAGCGGAATTGTGGCAGTGATGGTATGGTCCCGCAGGCAGGACCGGGACCCCCGGGGCAGAGTGGTGAGGATGGACAGGTTGTAGCAGAGCTGAGGTGGTGAGTGGGGGTATGAAAAGTCTATTGAGGGCACAGTGAGAAATAGGAAAGGATGCACGCACACATTTAAAGTCTCTTTACCTTTTACTGGTGGGATGTAAGTAAATTGTCCTGAGCACTGACGGTAACCGGGCTGCACAGTGAGCTCCCACAGCAAGTGGGTATAAGGCCTCCTTCCCTGTGTATTCACTGAAGCACAGTCTGCCGAATCCTGACTTGCCTCCACTCTCTTCTCTTGTCTGTGTCTCCTTCCCTCCTGTACGGTCTCCGGTACGTCCTTCTCTGGTTTTTGCAGTGGCCACTGCACCTGGCTCCCATTTCTTGACTCTCTCAGGAGACCGGGTAGCTGTAGTTTCCTGGTAAGGGTTTCCTGTGGGACTTGTAGTTTCCACTGGTGCGAATCCCCAATATCCGGCTTCTCTTTCCCTCTCTGGAACGAACTCACAGTCGGAGCTACCTGTTCCCTGCTTCTGCTTCTGCTTGTAAACTCCTTGCCTTCAGTCCCACTTAGGCTGGTGGGACACTGATAGGCTACTCTGGGTCTCTGGCCTGTGTTTACTCATGGCACGAGCGCCAGAACTTTTCTGCAGCTCTTCTAGCGTCTGCCACACTCTGACTAACTCCACCCCCAGCAGCAGTATTTATAGGGGATCCTGCCTAAGTGCAGCAGGTTGAGCACCCCCTACTGTGCCGGGGTGGAAGGTGTTATTTGTAGTGGTACCTGCTGTGGAAACCCAGCTGTGCAGTAGAGAGATATGTGGTTACCTGAGTTGGCAGGGCGCCACATATACCCATCTGATGACTGTCTCTAGTACTTTGCTCTCTCACTAACACTTTAACCATGCTTAGTTATGCCCTAACAGTAATTGCTCCAGTAATCTTTTCCCTCTTTAACTACCCCCAAACTCCATCACTCCCAACGCAAATATTTATCTCCTTATCCCTCTTACCTCCCCACCTGAGCTCTTCGGATGACCTGCTTCTCGATTTCACACCTCTCCTGCAGAAACACAAAACAAGCCAGCCGCTCTCATTCTCCCACCTACTTGCTCTCTCTTTGCTTCTGTTATCAGCTGGTGATATATCTCCCAATCTGGGACCTCCACAGCCAACATTCCCTACTATTTCTCCCTCCTATCACCCCACACCTGCAAGAAACAACCACAATGTTTTAAATATAAAACCCATTCCCCTGACCCCCTCTCCCCCGCCCCCTCTCTCTCTGGAGCGCTCTGGAATGCCGTTCCATCTGTAACAAACTCCACTTCATTTATGACCTCTTTACTTCTCGCAGACTATCCTTCCTAGCCCTCACATAAACATGGCTGATGTGGCGCCCCTGCGACCAGGGTGGCCACATAGGGAGCTTCAGCCAGGTAGGAGGAAAAGACAGTTTATACACAAATACCCTCACAGACATCCCACACACCACTAGGAGGCAGCACCCAACCCGGAGCCCGGAACTCTAGGCAGGCAAGGGGTGGTGGGTTTAGAGGACAGTAGGTGGGAAAGCATGTAGGTCAGGTGACAGAAGGTACAAATAGAGGAAGAGGAGGAGGAAGGAGTTAGTAGGCCAGAGTGAGCCGAGCTGAAAAGACTGAGTAGGCCGGAGTAGGCTGAGCAGCACAGACACCAGAAAGAAAGTGACAAGTCCTGGAGGAGTGGAGCTGATGGAGATGCAGAATTCACAGCGTCAGAGAAACCATGGAGAGAAAGCTCGTCCATAGCCAGCACCCCAGGGAAGTGTGAGGAAAGAGACGGACCAGCAGCACTGGGTCCGAGGAACACAGCAGCATCGACCAACTACAGGCGGAGTAGTCTTCCCTATTGAAGCTGGAGTCACACGGGTTAGAAGGAGCCTGATAGTGCCTTGCAGGAAAGGGCTATTGCAGGCTAGGCACATAGCAGAGTGTCGGCTCTGACTGGGACCAAAGATTCACACGGTATCCCCAGATTCACCGACGGGGAGCTCCAATTCTAAGTTGGAGTTCCCACACCAAGGATAGGAAGCACAGTAGCAACCACGAGGACTCACAGGGGTACGAGCTGCCGCTATACTGTCCAGAGACACACAAGAGAGAAACCACAGCCTGGAAAGGACCTAGAAGGAGTGAGGGGTCTCAGAGTGGCAACCTGGCTGCAGAGGGTTTAGTGAAAACCGGAGTAAAGTGACTGTACTAAGAACTGCTGTAAACTGCTTGAAGAGAACTGACAAGTAAACCCGGTGAACCCTGCCTGTGTGTTCGTGTTTGATTCCAGGGATAAAGAACTGTTTTCATACCTTTAATTCCTGTCAGGAGCAGCCCGACCCGCGGCGGGCTCATCCATCTGACTGCAGCCCATCCATCCTCCTGGCAGAGAAGAGCTGCAGCGGTGGTCCCATCATTGACCACAAACCGTGAGTGGCGTCACGACAAACTGTATCCTTTGTATATATTCCCTTTTACTTGTGAGAACCCGAGACACGGTCTGGACCAGGACGTCCGTGACATCCCCAGCAGCGATCCGGTCCGGTACCGAGTTCCCCGTCCCAGTGGGCTCCACAACCTGGCGTCACCAACAGGATGAACCTGGTCCAAAAGAACCGGACCCCGTGTGCCTAAATATCATGTTCTGGACTTTTCCCGCCAAATCTGGGCTTAATGGCAGGCATAGGAGCCTGAAACCATGTGCAGGGGAGGCGTGCCCAGACCTCCCATCGTGGGCCGGCCTGGTCCAAAGCGGGAAAAGAAAGGCCCACCCAGGCTTCCCTTAACTCCAGGGGAGCCAGCCATCAATCCCAAAGAAGAGCCCCCGCCCCTAAGTCCACCTACCAATGAGGAGTTGGCGGGAGCCGAAGAGGAAATCGTCACCTGGAAGAGGCGGGACAAAGAATCGGAAGAGAAGCAGTCCCCATTAGGATCAGAGTACACGCGGATGGAAGGAGAGGTCGCCCAGGAGAGAGCTGCAGCCGAGAGACCTGAAGTGATCCCGGAGGGCCCACAGAGTGCATTCGTGGAGGAACCCGGCCAGGGAGAGAGCAACGGTGATCATAACAGCATGGCGGAGGGCGGAGAACGATGTCCAGAGATCCGAGATACCCAGAGGGGTGTGCTGCGGCTGCTGACTTTACAGATGATCCGGGCCCAAGCAGAACATAGGACCCAGATTTGAATAGATATAAGCCATAATCAGCAGGCCTTGTCCGCGCAACCCGGCTGGGTTGGCGCCTCCAGCCATCACCTTGAAAATGAACCAACCTGTTGTACCGCGACTTTAGTAAACGTATCCCTGCCCGAAGCTGCACCGCGACCTCCGCAAGAACGATCGACCCACTAGGAGCCCTAGAGGTGGGATGCTTACCATTGCCGGAAACCCTGATACCTTCGCCAACAACTGTAGAGGTGAGAGGAGAGGAACTCCGATGCTGGTGGGAGAGAGGCAAAGCCAATGAGGATTTAATGGGCTTTCTAGGTGACCCCGGTGGCCCGACAGGTCCAGCAGAATTAATAGCCTGGGAAGAGTATATCAGACGCTGTATGCGTAAATGGGAGAAAGAGGAGATTGAGAGACAGGTACATAAACAAATCGTTATAGTCCGTACCAAAGAAGCTAAAGCTGCTGCTCGACGAGATGGAGTGCGCAGATCCCCGCAACACCAAGGGCAGATCATAAAAATAATAGAGGCTAAAGGATTTTCATTTGCCCGTGAACCCGGCGCCCAAAGAGACATTTTCATAAATCGATGAGACGTAGAGGGGTATTTACCAGCAGATCATCCGGATAGGAGAGTGACAATTGGTGAATGGGTTTCGTATAATGTCGTCCAAAATGAAAGAGGTCCCTATGGGGTGAAAATAAAAAGACTTTGTTTGAGAGTGCAAGAAGAAGATGAGCCCCCAGCCCTAGAGGATCCTGAACCTGATCCAGATCCACAAGTACACAGCCGGATTCATTTGTTAACACGGGTCCAGTTACTAATCCGGATTCTACAAGAGTAATAGAGACTGTTACAGTGAGAAGCAGTGTGGATGTAGCTACGCAAACTCTGGAAAGATACTTGCTACTACAGGCCCTGCAAGACCTGTAACTGTATCCTAGACGGCGAGGAACGCAGATACTCCCATTGAAGGTAGAAAAGGAGAAGAAAGAAGATCAGAAAAACTGAAACCCGGATCCTGCGACCAGAACTGTAAGTGTGAATATGACGTGACCCTTGATGGCCCCATCCCAATCCTGAATGAATGTTAGCCTTTTTCCCCTGTATGTCTTGTACATGTTTTATAGACATTGATATCAAAGACAGTAATTGCTATAAACTTTGCAATGTATATAGTTGAGCACCTAGTGTGCTTCCCATTGGTTTTAAGTCCAGATTGCACTTGTGAGACTGTGAAAAGAACTTGAACTGAACTGCGGAGTGCCTTCTTGAAGTTTTGCACATTTTGAAACTTTTTGCATTTTTGAAAGGAACTTTTATACTTTTACTAGAAAGTAATGTGCCTTTTTCCTAAATTTTATACTTTTATAGGAAAAGTACTGTGTCAAGAATAATGTGAATATTTAAATGTGTTGTAGCACTTGACCCGGTAGAGCGTCCAGAAGGGTGGACAAACTGGATTGACACCCATGCAGATTAAGTTAGGGAAAGCAAGTGCCTGGGGTGGTGTAGCGAATCCAGGCCTCCTAAGGAGATACACACGTGGACTAATGTATATAGTTAATTTAATGCAACGTTAAAAGACCCGTGCCTCCTTAAATGGACGAAAAACACTGTTTAATGTTAATTGTTATTAAAAATAAAATGTTTTCAGGGGCATCCATGCCGGACGGCGTGAGGACACGCCGGTTTAACTCCGGGGGAATGTGGCGCCCCTGCGACCAGGGTGGCCACATAGGGAACTGCAGCCAGGTAGGAGGAAAAGACAGTTTATACACAAACACCCTCACAGACATGCCACACACCACTAGGAGGCAGCACCCAACCTGGAGCCCGGAACTCTAGGTGGGCAAGGGGTGGTGGGTTTAGAGGACAGTGGGTGGAAAAACATGTAGGTCAGGTGACAGAAGGTACAAATAGAGGAAGAGGAGGAGGAAGGAGTTAGTAGGCCAGAGTGAGCCGAGCTGAAAAGACTGAGCAGGCCAGAGTAGGCTGAGCAGAACAGACACCAGAAAGAAAGAGACACAAGTCCTGGAGGAGTGGGCTGATGGAGATGCAGAATCCACAGCGTCAGAGAAACCATGGAGAGAAAGCTCGTCCATAGCCAGAACCCCAGGGGAGTGTGAGGAAAGAGATGGACCAGCAGCACTGGGTCCGAGGAATACAGCAGCATCGACCAACTACAGGCGGAGTAGTCTTCCCTATTGAAGCTGGAGTCACACGGGTTAGAAGGAGCCTGATAGTGCCTTGCAGGAGAGGGCTATTGCAGGCTAGGCACATAGCAGAGTGTCGGCTCTGACGGGGGCCAAAGATTCACCAACGCGGAGCTCCAATTCTAAGTTGGAGTTCCCACACCAAGGATAGGAAGCACAGTAGCAACCACGAGGACCCACAGGGGTCCGAGCTGCCACTATACTGTCTGGAGACACACAAAGAGAGAAACCACAGCCTGGAAAGGACCTAGAAGTAGTGAGGGGTCTCAGAGTGGCAACCTGGCTGCAGAGGGTTTAGTGAAAACCGGAGTAAAGTGACTGTACTAAGAACTGCTGTAAACTGCTTGAAGAGAACTGACAAGTAAACCCGGTGAACCGTGCCTGTGTGTCCGTATTTGATTCCAGGGATAAAGAACTCTTTTCATACCTTTAATTCCTGTCAGGAGCAGCCCGACCCGCAGCGGGCTCATCCATCTGGCTGCAGCCCATCCATCCTCCTGGCAGAGAAGAGCTGCAACGGTGGTCCCATCAATGACCACAAACCGTGGAAGGCGTCACAACAAACTGTATCCTTTGTATATATTCCCTTTTACTTGTGAGAACCTGGGACACGGTCTGGACCAGGACCTCCGTGACATCCCCAGCAGCGATCCGGTCCGGTACCGAGTTCCCCGTTCCTGTGGGCTCCACACTGACATCCTCTGAAATAGCCTCCCTTGCTGCGCTGTGTTACAGCAGACTTCATTCTTCTCACACACCTTGCATTGGCAACAAACATGGTGAAAGAGTGGGTCTTCTCCTTTCTAGCAACTGCACCTTCAACCCAAAACCTCCTCCTCCCTCCATTATCCTCTCATCTTTTGAAGCGCACTCTGCTCTTATCTACTCTCCTTCCAACCTCCAAGTGGCCATCATTTATTGACCCCCGGGCTCGACCACTGCCTTCTTTGACCAGTTCTCCATTTGGCTTCTATTGACTGACATTCCCACCATCATAATGGGCGACTTCAACATGCCCATTTACACCTACCGGTCAAGAGCCTGCAAACTCCTGTCACTTGCTTCATCCTTTGGCCTCACACAATAGTCCTCCACAGCCACCCACACAGACGAACATAGACTAGACCTCATCTTCACCCGCCTCTGCTCCCTAACTAAAACCAAAACGTCCTCTCTCCCCCTCTCTGAACACCATCTACTCACTTTCTCATCCATGTCCTCCTCACCTGCCACCCATGTCCATCAATTCACAAACCCTCACAGAAACCTCACAAATCTTGACACTCACACATTCTCTAATACCATTTTATCGCTACCAAACATATCCTCACTCCACGACACAGATAATGCAACAGCTTTCTACAACTGGACACTCACATCAGCTATTGATGCAGCTGCCTGTCTCGTTCAGGGCAGAACATGACAAATCAACAGCCAACCCTGGTACACTAACACCCCTAAGAAGCTGTGGCGAGAATCTAGGGTTGCTGAGTAGTGCTGGAAGAAAACACATTCACATGAAGACTACACAGCATTCAAACAAGCATTTCTCAAATTCAAGTCAGCACTCATCACCACTAAACAGAATTACTTCTTTACCCTCATATCCTCTTTGACCAACAACCCCAGGCAGCTATTCAACACATTCAACTTCCTCTTCCGCCCCCCACTGCCTCCTCCTACTTCTCGTATCTCTGCAGAAGACTTTTCAACACACTTCACCAGCAAGATTGATCAGATCAGACAAGTCTTTGCTAACAACCACCACAACCCCCATGTATACCAGACCACTCCCCTCCCTCACTAACCCTCCTCCCCTCCATCACTGAACAAGAGAACTTGCACACCTCTTCTCCAGATCGCACCTCACCAAATGTGCACTGGACCCCATCTCATCCTACTTCTTCCCCAACCTCACCACCACGCTTATCCCAGCCATAACCCACCTCTTCAACCTATCACTAACTTCTGGTACCTTCTTCTTCTGGTTTCAAACATGCAACAATTACACCTATCTTAAAGAAGCCATCCTTCGACCCCACTTCAACATCCAAATACCAGCCCATATTTCTGCTCCCGTTCGCTTCCAAACTTCTCGAAAAGCATGTCCACACTGTACTCTCATCCCACCTCTCATCCAACTCTCTCTTTGACAACCTTCAATCCGCCCCCACCACTCCACTGAAACTGTCATGACCATGATATACGGCCAAAGCTAACAGACATTTCTCCATCCTCCACCTTCTAGACCTGTTTTCTGCATTCAACACAGTCGACCACTGTTTCCTATCACAGATCCTCTCTTCCATTGGCATCACTGACCTTGCCCTCTCCTGGATCTCCTCCTATCTTTCCAACCACACATTTAGCATCTCCCACTCCCACATGACCTCCTCGCCCCATCCCCTCTCTGTTGGGGTTCCTCAAGGTTCTGTCCTGGCACCCCTCCTTTTTTCAATCTATACCCTTGGTCTGGAACAACTCAAAGTCTCATGGCTTCCAGTATCACCTGTACGCTGATGACACTCAGATCTATGTCTCTGGCCCAGATGTCACCTCTCTCCTATCCAAAATCCAAAAGCCATATCATCCTTCTTCTCCTCTCGCTTCCTAAAACTCAATGTAGGCAAAGCCAAACTCATCATCTTCCCTCCATCTCACACACCTTCCTTATCAGATCTATCACAATAAATGACATCACACTTTGCCCTGTACCCGAAGTCCACTGCCTCGGAGTAACCCTTGACTCTGCCCTGTCCTTCAAACTGCACATCCAGCCCTTGCCACCTCCAAGTCAAAAATATTTCCAGAATCCGTCCCTTCCTCAACCCTCAATCTACTAAAATACTAGTGCATGCCCTCATCATCTCCCATCTCGACTACTGCAACCTCCTTCTCTGTGGCCTCCCTGCTAACACTCTCGCACCTCTCCAATCTGTCCTTAACTCTACTGCTTGACTAATACATCTCTTTCCTTGCTATTCCTCCACTTCTCCGATCTGCAAATCCCTCCACTGGCTCCGAGTTCACCAAAGAATCCAATTCAAACTACTAAGGCTGCCTTCACACTTGCAGATGGATCTGCAGCGTTTTGCAGATGCATCTGCAGTGTGAGCATGCTGACGCGGCCCTTGTTTATAATAGGCGCACGCGTGTGAAAGCTCTCATTCACTCCTATATGTGTACTGTCAGCAGCGTATGCCTGCTTACAGATCACACTCTCCCGCCCGCAGCATGGACGCTACATCTCGCGCCACATGCGGACGGGAGTGTGTGATCTGTCAGCAGGCATACGCCTGCTGACAGTACACATATAGGAGTGAATGAGAGCTTTCACACCGCGTGCGCCCTATAAAACATAGGGGCGCGGTCAGCATGCTCACACTTGCAGATGCATCTGCAAACGCTGCAGATCCATCTGCAAGTGTGAAGCCAGCCTAACACTGACTTACAAAAAGTCCACAATCTGTATCCCCCCCCATATATCTCTGAACTAATCTCCGAATCACCCAACTCGTAATCTTGGATCCTCCAAGACTCCTCCTTTCCTCCACACTTGTACGTTCCTCATCTTACCTCCTGCCAGACTTCGCCCCGAGCATCCCCCATTCTCTGGAATTCTGCACCACAAAACATCCGACTGTCCCCCACACTCGGAACCTTCAAGCGGAACCTGAAAACCCATCTCTTCAGACAACCTGCAATAACCAGAGTGCCACCTCACCACCACTGGACCTGGTGCTCCACCACCATTGGACCCTGCGCTCCACCACTACCAGAGCATACCCAACCTACTGTCTCCCTCCCCATTGCCCTGTAGAATGTAAGCCCACAGGGGCAGGGTCCTCTCTCCCCTTGTATCAGTCTGTCACTGCTAGTTTGTTCATTGTATTTTTAAATTATTTGTATGTAACCCTTTCTCATGTACAGCACCATGGAATCAATAGTGCTCTATAAATAAATAAATAATAATAGAAAAATATATTGGAATCTGAGAGTCCTCAGTGGTTGATACCTTTTAATGGCTAACTGAAAAGATGGTAAACATAGCAAGCTTTTCGGGACACTGTGGTCCCTTCCTCAGGCTGATAATGACACAGATTCTGAAGACACATATATACATAACTAGCTGTATTACCCGGCTACGCTCGGGTTAATAAATAACTGATGTTAGCTATAACAAAATAGAATTTGAATATGTCATATTAATGACCTGTAAGAAAATAGAAGCTGAGCTGTGATTGATTGCTATAGGCAGCCTAATAAATCTCCAGCCAATAGTAAACCCTCCCCCTGGCCGGGCAGTATATGTTACCTAACACATACACATAATAGACAGCTCATGTGACTGACATCTGCCTTAATTCCCTATATGGCACATGTGTTGCACATTGGCTGTTTTTAATCAGATGTTTATGTTTGGAAATTAAAGATAGCACACGTATGAGGCGAGTTGTGTGAGGTGATTTGTGCACATATGTGTCTGTCTGTGTGGTGTGTGTGTCCCTGGAGTGTGTGTATGTGTGTGTCCCTGTGGGGTGAGGGCATGTGTCCCTATAGGGTGTGTATGTGTGTGTGTGTCCCTGTGGGGGGAAGGTCTGTGTGGTGTGTGTCTCTGTTGTGTGTGTCTCTTTGTGGTGTGTGTGTGTGTCCCTGTGGGGTGAGTGCATGTGTCCCTATAGGGTGTGTATGTGTGTGTGTCCCTGTGGGGGGGTCTGTGTGGTGTGTGTGTATCTGTGTTGTGTGTGTCTCTTTGTGGTGTGTGTGTGTCCCTGTGGGGTGAGTGCATGTATCCCTATAGGGTGTGTATGTGTGTGTGTCCCGGTGGGGGGGTGTCTGTGGTGGGGGGGTGTTCTGTGTTGTGTGTGTCTCTTTGTGGTGTGTGTGTGTCCCTGTGCGGTGAGTGCATGTGTCCCTAGAGGGTGTGTATGTGTGTGTGTCCCTGTGGGGGGGTCTGTGTGGTGTGTCTGTGTCTCCTTGTGGTGTGTGTGTGTGTCCCTGTGGGGTGAGTGCATGTGTCCCTATAGGGTGGCTATGTGTGTGTGTCCTTGTGGGGGGGGGGGGTCTGCGTGGTGTGTGTGTCTGTGTTATGTGTGCCTCTTTGTGGTGTGTGTGTCCCTGTGGGGTGAGTGCATGTGTCGCTATAGGGTGTGTGCGTCCACTTGGGGGTGTGTGTATGTGTCTCTGTGTTGTGTGTGTCTCTTTGTGGTGTGTGTGTGTTTGTTCGGGTGCATGGTGAGTATCCAACGTTGGGGCTGCACCTTAGTGACTATACACTTGCTGTTACTCTTTGTGTGCGTGTGGTGTGTATACATGTCCCTGTGTGTGGTGAATATCCCATGTTGGGGCCCCACCTTAGTGACTATATGGTGGTATATGCAGTTAGTCTTTGGCGCTATGATTAAGCCCCTCTCATTCACAACTGTCAACTGGTAACTGTCACTTTTTTTCCCCATTATGTAGATAGGGGCAAAATTGTTTGGTAAATTGGAGTGCCCGGGGTTAAAATTTCGCCTCACAACATAGCCTATGACGCTCTCGGGGTCCAGACGTGTGACACTGCAAAATTTTGTGGCTATAGCTGACAGCTGTCGATTTTCCTCCAACACATTTCCATTCACTTTTTCCCCATTATGTAGATAGATGCAAAATTGTTTGGTGAACTGGAATGCACAGGGTTAAAATTTCGCCTCACAACATAGCCTATGACGCTTTCGGGGTCCAGATGTGTGACTGTGCAAAATTTTGTGGCTGTAGTTGCGACGGTGTAGATGCCAATCCCGGTTATACACACATACACACACACACATACATACACACATTCAGCTTTATATATTAGACTAGATGGCAGCCCGTTTCTAAAGAATCGGGTAGTCTAGAATCCATGTATAGTTTATTTACTAATAGTTAGGGTAGTGCGGTGAAATTAATTGTGTGTATACAGGCGGCTCTCTGGGTAGCAGAGTATATGGTGGCTCACTGGCTAGCACTGCGCGCGGTGAGATTAGTCAGCGCAGCGGCGTGGGCAGAGTGGTCAGCGCAGCGGCGTGGGCAGAGTGGTCAGCGCAGCGGCGTGGGCAGAGTGGTCAGCGCAGCAGGCGTGGGCAGAGTGGTCAGCGCAGCGGCGTGGGCAGAGGGGTCAGCGCAGCGGCGTGGGCAGAGTGGTCAGTGCAGCGGCGTGGGCAGAGTGGTCAGCGCAGCGGCGTGGGCAGAGTGGTCAGCACATACACACACACACACACACACACTCCGCTATACTTACCACCGACCCTGCGTCTTCTCCGGCGCCTGGATCCTGAGTCAACATGTGGCCACCCCCGGACGACTGGAGAGGGCAGAGGACGGCTGGAGAGGGCAGGGGATGGCTGGAGAGGGCAGGGGACGGCTGGAGGGGGCAGGGGACGGCTGGAGGGGGCAGGGGACGGCTGGAGGGGGCAGGGGACGGCTGGAGGCGGCAGGGGACGGCTGGAGGCGGCAGAGGAAGGCTGGAGGCTGGAGAGGGCAGAGGACGGCTGGAGAGGGCAGAGGACGGCTGGAGGGTCAGAGGACGGCTGGAGGGGTCAGAGGACGGCTGGAGGGGTCAGGGGACGGCTGGAGGGGTCAGGGGACGGCTGGAGGGGTCAGGGGACGACTGGAGAGGGCAGAGGACGGCTGGAGAGGGCAGAGGACGGCTGCAGGGGGCAGAGGACGGCTGGAGGCTGGAGGAGTCAGAGGACGGATGGAGGGTGGAGAGGGCAGAGGACGGCTGGAGGCTGGAGAGGTCAGAGGACGGCTGGAGGCTGGAACGGGAAGAGTATGGCTGGAGGGGTCAGAGGACGGATGGAGGCTGAAGTCGGCAGAGGACGGCTGGAGGGGGCAGAGGATGGCTGGAGGGGGCAGAGGACGGCTGGAGGCTGGAGGGGTCAGAGGACGGATGGAGGCTGGAGGGGTCAGAGGACGGATGGAGGCTGGAGTCGGCAGAGGACGGCTGGAGGGGGCAGAGGACGGCTGGAGGGGGCAGAGGACGGCTGGAGGGGGCAGAGGACGGATGGAGGCTGGAGGGGTCAGAAGACAGATGGAGGCTGGAGTCGGCAGAGGACGGCTGGAGGGGGCAGAGGACGGCTGGAGGGGGCAGAGGACGGCTGGAGGGGGCAGAGGACGGCTGGTGGGGGCAAAGGACGGCTGGAGGGGGCAGAGGACGGCTGGAGGGGGCAGAGGACGGCTGAAGGGGGCAGAGGACAGAGGGGGCACACAGGCTGGAGGGCAGAGCAGCGTGTGGGGCTGCAGACTCACCGCGGGCCGGGCATCAGGTGTACTGTAGGAGGAGAGGAGGGGCGGGCAGAGCTGCAGGAGAGGAAGTCCAGCCCTCCCTCCTCTCTAGGCGCGCGGCAGGGAGCACGGGTACCCCCATGGTGTGTGTGGCCCCCCGAGGTGGCGGCAATGGGCCCCCCCTGCCACCCCCGGTATGTGCGCTAGTGTCTGGAGGGTGGAGGGGAGTGGCTGGAGGGCACACGGAACTTCCGAGATCGGAACGTTCCTGTGCCGCTGCCTGTAGCTGGGCTGGGCGCGGCTACAGTGCACTGGATGACGTCACCAGCCCTGGGCGAAGACCATCACGGAAGTGGGCGTCGCCTTTTCCGGAAGTGGCCTTCGGGTTTTATATATAAGATAAGCAAATGAAACAAACAAAAAAACAGTTTTAGATGTTATAGTAAATGTGATGTAAATCAGAGTCAGGCTGGGGAGGAAGAGATGGGCCTGGGGAATTGAAACTGAAAGTCTAAGATAAGTGGAACAAATTGTATAATGGTAGTGGTCTGTGTAGAACTGAAAATACTTAATGAGTTGAGGAAAGCAATAAAAGGAGGCAAGGGTGTTCATATAAGAAGTGTCAAAAGTTCATTGTCCTCAAACTGGAATCTGTTGGAAGATGTGTTATCCCCAAATGTCTTTTCAATTTATGTAGAAAACGCATGAATCTGTGATGGCCCCAAATGTCCATTCATGTTCTATAAAATGCCATGAATCCATGTGATATATTTAATCCTGTTTTGAATGTGTCAAAGGTCGTTATTAGGGATGAGCGAGTATGCTTCTCACTACTCGGTACTCACACGAATATTCGGTACTCAGGGTACTCGGCGAGTACCGAGTAATCTCGCGATACTCTTGCTATGCTCGGGGTCCACCTCCCTGCATGTTGGTGCTCTTTACAGAGCCAGCCCGCATGCAAGGATTGGCTAACAGCCACTGTAAAGCCACAGCCCTGTTGGTTGTGGCATTACAGTGATTGGCTGGCTGCACAGCGTGATCAAGTCTTTATAAGACCTGACCGCACTGTGCTCGTCACTCTGCTCCACAGACAGTCAGTGTAGGGAGAGCTGCTGCTGATTGAGGGACAGATTTGTGGCCTTTCATTAGTGTAGGCGCAGGGCTGCCAGTCAAATTACCACAACAGTCCTTCTGAGGACTAATAGAGCTGTATACAGGCAGGCAGGGAGGCAGGGTATATAGCAAACTTCGTTGTGCCAGTATACCAGCCTGCATCATATCTGGGGCTGGTGTACAGGCTGGAAATCTCATCCATCCATCCCAAAACAGTGCTTTTAGGCATTAATTTAGCTCTCAAAAGGCAGGAGTAGGTTTTAGCGCAAATTAGGATACGCTATTCTCGTGTCTGACCAGTCCACCTGCAGGGCCTTAATCTCTAATCTCAGTGTCGTGCTAAAAACTAAATCTTGTCTGCAGTCATTTAGCATCTTAGTGCAGCTGCAGTAGGTTGCAGCGTAAATTAGGATAGGCCAAAAGACTCACTATTCTCGTCAGTGTTTGTGTCTGACCAGTCCACCTGCAGGACAAAAGGGGAGAGGGGGTGGGAGCGCATGTGAAGAAAGTTTTTGAAGTGGATTTAGGCCCAGGGCTGTGTGGCCACTCACCAGAGGTGGTTGTGCAACCCTGCACAACTGCGGTCTTACGCCTGTGAATCCACCTCCGCTTGGAGGTATAGTGGAGGCACCGAAATTTGCTCCGGGAGCTCCAGCTCCTGCCGCGGTCACGTGACCGGATTGATGTCACCACAGGTCCTTCAACGGTGACCGTGTTGTATTGCTAGGTCATGGAGCTCAGGATCTAGGATTAATGGTATCTCTTGTCCAGAACTGCTCTTGCCAGGTGTGCACAAGTGCAAGAAGCTGAGAGTAAAAAAATCCCTGGTCTGTGGAGCGCTAGGACTCGAGATAAAATGGCACTAGGGTTATTTTTAGAAAATTATTTCTTTATTAACCTCTTACAGGCCACTACGCGTTTCTGCAGCAAAGCGCTTCCTTCATCAGGTAATGCAAGAGGGTATTGCCAGAAAGTGACTTAACATATAAAACACATCAACTTATCATTGGTTGAACAATAAAACAATTAATGATTACAACATTAACCATAGGGCCACGTCACACACACAGATAGCTGTGCAGAGATTGTTCGCAGATCTCTGGTTGTAGTGAAATCATGGACACATTGTTCCATTTTGTGGCTGTATACAAATGGTACAATGTGTCCATGATTTCACTTCAACCAGAGATCTGCGAACAACAATCGCACAATTATCTGTGTGTGTGACGTGGCCCATACAGATACCAAGATAAAACAAAGAACCCATGTAAAAAAATCTAAAATGACATACACTATCAATTATGCATAACATGCATAATATTATCCAGAATAATAATATTAAATATTAAAAGAGCATTATAAAATAACTTTACTACACATAATCGCACTGTATGCAATACAATGAGCGGCATCGGAGGAGAGAGGAGCAGACACCGTCAGAGCGGGGAGGGTATACAATTATTTATTTTCTATATTTTCAGGCTTTTGTTTTTTTCCATGAACAGTGCCCACGGATGTCACAGTGTAAACATCTGCGTGCAGGGCATTTTATATAATATAATAAAGTGAGTACTAATGAGCGGGACAGGAAAAGAGAGGAGCAAACACCGCCGAAACAATCCTATATAATCTATATTTTCAAGATTTTAGGTTTTTGCCCATGGTCAGTGCACACGGAGGTCACAATGTGAACATCTGCATGCAGGGCATTTAACGAAAAAAAAAAAAAAAGAAAAGAAAACATATCGCCGCGTGGAGCACACACAGACGCGATCTGCGTGGAAACACGGACGTGTGACTAGGGCCCAAAGGATTTCATAAATTGCAAATGATTCGTCTGTATATCCCAAACATTTAACGTTTAGCCACATTCTCTATACTGAGATTCAAACCTTCTGGGGCCAGGGTTCCCAGTTTAAAAATCCAAAAACTCTCATTTCTTATGAGACTTGTTAGACGATCAGGATCTTTACTATCAATGTGGTCGATGATGGTCAACCGCATTTGACCAGGGTCCCTCTGATGGACCGCATTAAAATGTCTGGATACACTGTGTAGTTGGTATCCTATTTTTATGTTATGCCTGTGTTTGTTCAAGCGGGCATGCATGGTCTGCACTGTACGTCCAACATACTGCAGACCACACATGCATTCCAGCAAGTAAACAACAAACATAGACTGACACGACAATCTATGTTTGATGGGAAACTCAATCCCCGTAGTCCTTGAGGTGAAATTGATTTCCCCATCTAGAATACTACGGCAACACAGGCATTTAGGAGTTAGACATCTGTAACAACCCCAATCTGAGTTAACAGTTTGTTTGTACTGATGAATCTTTTTCGGATATCTTACTAGGTGCCACTAAATTACGCAGACATTTGTTCTTCCTATAAATAATCATAGGTTTATCAGGAATGTGATCCGAAAGAATAGGATCCCCCTTAAGAATAAACCAATGTTTATTAAGTAGGCCCTGTATAATATTATGGGCCTGGCAGAATATGGTCACCAGACTCCATCTATTGAATTTCGATGTTATTGTTTTTTCTCCCTTCTTTTTTTAAACACTTGTTCCACACATGATTCCTGAGACAAATCTTTTGTTTTTTTAAAAGCGTCCTTCAAGATTTTTTTAGGGTAACGTTTTTCCAAAAACCTGTCACGCAAAACCAATGCCTCCTTTCTATAATCTGAATCATCTGTACAATTTTTTCGGATCCTCCAGTATTGGCCATATGGCACATTCCGAATCCAACTGGGGAGGTGCCCACTGTCGAACCTCAAATAACTGTTGACATCAACAGACTTAAAGAAGGTCGACGTGGACAACCCCCCCAGGTCATCGAAACGCACCAGCAGGTCCAAAAACTGGAGGGCCCTGTTAGAAAGGGATGCCGTAAAAGACAACCCCCAAGTATTATTATTCAGCTCATCAACAAACCTCAGGGCCTCTTCCTCCGTGCCCCCCCAGACAAAGAAGAGGTCATCTATATAACGACGATATAGAACAATGTGGCCTCCAGCCGAGGTGGACTGCGCGATGGAGGCAGATTCGAAAGCACCCATGAAAAGGTTTGCGTAACTGGGGGCGAACCTCGTCCCCATCGCGCATCCCCTCAGCTGTCGGTACATAGAGTTTTCAAAGGTGAATATGTTGTTCTCCAAGATGAACCTAATGGCCGTTAATAGGAAACTTCTCTGTTCACTTGGTAATGTATCATCAAGAGACAAATAATTGTCTACCGCTCTAAGACCTAGTTCATGCAATATATTGCTATAAAGAGCTGCAACATCCAAGGTTAGTAATAAGCATCGTTTTCTAGGGGGGAGATCCTTCAATTCTTTAATCAATTGCCAAACATCACAAAGCACCCACTGACCTTGTGGAGACCAGTGGAGGATAACACTGCGGGCACCAGTTAAAGCACTCAAACACAGTGAAACCTAAGGTGCATTGCTCCCTAGAATTTGAATATGCAGATGAAGTCCATGGAGCCTCGGTTAAGAGTCTACAACATGGACACCAGCCAGTTATCCCACCAGGGAAGGACCTAGCCCAGGGTATTAGTAGCCCTTAAGTCACTATCCAGCCCTTGCGAGCTTGAAGATATGGCCAGGGATTTACCATGGACTAGGTATCCAACCACAGACAGCTGTTTCGGGGTTGTTGCCCCTCATCAGTGTGGCGCATATTTTAATCAATTGCGTAGAATCCTTTAAGTAGGAGGGTAACCCCACTACATGTTTCTGCAAATGAAGGTCTACATAATGTGACAAATTACAAGTAATGGAACTAATCCCTGAAATGATAGGGCGGCCGGGGGAGTTTTCAGGGTCTTTATGGAGCTTCGGGAGAAAATAAATGTATGGTGTTTTATATTGGGGGATATCGAGAAAAGTTCTTTCTTTTTTATCCAGTAAGCCCCTTGAGAACGCATCTTTAATCATTATATTATATTTTAAAAAGATGGTAATCGATGGGTCCTGATCTAATGTTTCATAAAAAGCTTCATCTCCCAAAATCCTCTTTCCTTCATTGATATACCAATCCTTATTCATAAGGACAATACCTCCCCCCTTATCAGCACCCTTAATGACTAGATTTTTATTGTCAGTAAGGGTGGTGATTGCCTTCCTCTCTCCTGGGGTTAGATTGTCCTTTTTTAGAGAAATCCAATGAACGCATTTCTTTAAGGATTAGTTGCTGGAAGGTCTCAATGTGTGACCCTTTATGATGCAGGGGATAGAATTTGCTTGGTTGTCCTTTCAAATCTACATGTATTGTATTCCCAACAGGGGTAATATCATTATATTGATTGATCTGGTTAGTTTGAGTCTTTGGTTTACTCCTCTCTTCCATTAAAAAATGGCACTGTACGGTAATTTTTTAAAAAAAATTCATTCAGATCTAAATATAGGGAAAAAAGAGTTTAGAGATGACGTGGGGCAAAAGGATAAACTGCGTTTTAATAGAGATATCTCATCAACAGTCAGTATGTGATCTGACAGATTAAAGATCCCCAACTCTCTCAGATTCAGTGGTAAATCCGATTGGATTTGTTTTAATTCGCCTTCTGTTTCTTTATAAGAGGATCTTGATTTATTACATAATCTCTTTGTTGTCCCCGTTCCTCCTCTACATCCCCGCTCCCTCTTTTTTCCCTTTTTCTTTTCGCCTGCCGCCCCGGAACCACCCGAAAAAAATGAGTGATCTTAGTGTCCCTCAAATTGGGATTGGTGTTCATCGTAGTAACGGGGACAGTTGTTATAGATTCTTGAGAATTGTAAGTAAGGTTTGGGGTGGGGGTTAATGATATTACGTTTATAGAGCAATTGTCCTCAATAGAGGGGTATAATTCAAGAACACTGTTTACATTGGTTTTCACAATTCCCTGCTCTACATTAACCCCACAGGGGACCGATTCTATTTGAGTATTCTCCCCACCCCTAAGTTCAAAACACTTTGGTTATTGACTGATGCAACTCCGAGCCACCCCGGCTCCCTCTCGGGGCCTGCAGAAATGGGAGAACCCGTAGAGCCCACCGTCATCCCAATCCCAACCATGGTGTCAATCAGTGAGTTTTCAAGCAAAATATCCACAGATTGATTCTCACGAGGTGGCGTATTCACTCCTACTCTACCATCTCCCGTTTGAGTGGAAGTGATAATAAGTGAATTAACATCCTGGGTGTTCACTAGTGAATTAAGTGGATTCCCCTCTTGGATCTGAGGGGGTTCTACAGTGGCAGTGGACTCTATCAAAGAGGTGACCTCCTGATGTGTCACTGTTTGTGAAGTATTCAGTGTATTACTATAATCTACCAACTGTGTGAGTGTGCAAAATTGTGAACTATTATCAAGCACAGTAAAGAGGGGATCAGATTGGTTGAAACCATTTTCAAATCTTATATGACTATGATTCTGGGATGGTAGGAAAACTGACTCAGAGGGTGTAGCCATTATTTTCTCTATAATATTGTTTACAGGAGGGAGTATGGATCTATTTTCCACGACACTATTTGAACCCATGCTCTTTCCAGCGTCTTTATTATTGATATTATTCTTATTGTTTCTATGTAGCCCCTTATTTATTTGTAATTTACTCTTATGTTGTTCATAAAAAGCCTTCTGTTTGTCCAATTTTAAATAGGATAAAGATTCCTTATTATTCACCTTAGTACTGGTAGTCACAGTGTCAGCTGTTAGAGGAGGACCTGGGTCAGAAGTATCCTTTTCACCTTTTGGAAAAGCCTCATTCGTATCCATATCCTCAACTGTGACATTAATGTTTTTCCTATCACGTAATAGTTTCACCACTTTCCTCTTAATAGTGTCCTCCTCAAACTAATCCAATTTTACCCTGAGATTAATATTAAACTCCCTAAAATCTGAGGACAGGGAATAAAGATCAAGATTATTCCTCAAGAATTTAAGATCCTCCAAAGCTTTCTCAGCTAAGGAATTTCTTTTCATTATTAGTAATTTCATCAGTCCAATAGAACATTGAAGTGAATATTCCTCCTATTTTTTTGTAAATTCAAGATCATTTGGAAATGATGATTTTTGGGACAGTATCAACCCTTTCGGAACAATATTCTCAAAAATGTATCGTTGAAGAAACATTGTGTCTATGTGGTTCACAATTTCAGACTTACTTTTTTGTTCATACTCTAAAAATAATGCTGCCATATGTTTCCTATCAGCATCATTTAAACAGTGTTGGTTTCTCAAGGAATTATTATCAGGTGTGCAGACACTGTCTGCCATGCCTAAGGCATTAAGGATCATAGATTCTCTATGTGACTCACGACTGGCCTTAAAAAAATCCATTATGTGAAAATGATAAAACGATAAACCAATAAAACAAAGTTGTATTCTTATCACCTTATATTCCTGATAAACCTATGATTATTTATAGGAAGAACAAATGTCTGCGTAATTTAGTGGCACTTAGTAAATTATCCGAAAAAGATTCATCAGTACAAACAACTGTTAACTCAGATTGGAGTTGTTACAGATGTCTAACTCCTAAATGCCTGTGTTGCCGTAGTATTCTAGATGGGGAAATCAATTTCACCTCAAGGACTACGGGAATTGAGTTTCCCATCAAACATAGATTGTCGTGTCAGTCTATATTTGTTGTTTACTTGCTGGAATGCATGTGTGGTCTGCAGTATGTTGGACGTACAGTGCAGACCATGCATGCCCGCTTGAACAAACACAGGCATAACATAAAAATAGGATACCAACTACACAGTGTATCCAGACATTTTAATGCGGTCTGTGTGTGCTCCACGCGGCGATATGTTTTCTTTTTTTTTTTTTTTTCGTTAAATGCCCTGCACGCAGATGTTCACATTGTGACCTCCGTGTGCACTGACCATGGGCAAAAACCTAAAATCTTGAAAATATAGATTATATAGGATTGTTTCGGCGGTGTTTGCTCCTCTCTTTTCCTGTGCCGCTCATTAGTACTCACTTTATTATATTATTTAAAATGCCCTGCACGCAGATGTTTACACTGTGACATCCGTGGGCACTGTTCATGGAAAAAAACAAAAGCCTGAAAATATAGAAAATAAATAATTGTATACCCTCCCCGCTCTGACGGTGTCTGCTCCTCTCTCCTCCGATGCCGCTCATTGTATTGCATACAGTGCGATTATGTGTAGTAAAGTTATTTTACAATGCTCTTTTAATATTTAATATTATTATTCTGTATAATATTATGCATGTTATGCATAATTGATAGTGTATGTCATTTTAGATTTTTTACATGGGTTCTTTGTTTTATCTTGGTATCTGTAGGGTTAATGTTGTAATCATTAATTGTTTTATTGTTCAACCAATGATAAGTTGATGTGTTTTATATATTAAGTCACTTTCTGGCAATACCCTCTTGCATCACCTGATGAAGGCAGCGCTTTGCTGCAGAAATGCGTAGTGGCCTGTAAGAGGTTAATAAAGAAATAATTTTCTAAAAATAACCCTAGTGCCATTTTATCTCGAGTCCTAGCGCTCCACAGACCAGGCATGTTTTTACTCTCAGTCCACCTGCAGGGCCTTAATCTCTAATCTCAGTGTCTAGCTAAAAACTAACTCTTGTCTGCATTCATCTAACATTTGTGTGCGCCAGCAGTAGTTTGCAGCGTTAATTAAGATATGCCAAAAGTCTCGCTATTCTCGTCAGCGTTTGTGTCTGACTAGTCCACCTGCAGGGCCTTAATCTCTAATCTCAGTGTGCGGCTAAAAAACATTTCCTGGACGCCTTCATTTAGCTGTATACAGTCAGCACAACATTGAAAATGTGCAAGACCGGTTGCAAGGGACAAGGACCTGGACGTGATGGTGATGCAGGCAGAGGCCGAGGCCGTGTGCAAGCTCGAATTGCGCCACGACAAACGCCCACATCATCTCGCTCGACCTTCCTGTCCCAATTTCTAGGGGACCGCAGCAGTACTCCACTATTAAACCAAGACCAGTGTCAACAGGTTGTTAGTTGGATAGCGGATAATGCTTCCAGTCAGTTTGGCACCACCACAAATACCCTCTCTTCCCCACGGTCAAGTGTCAGTAGCCGTGAGACTGGACCGCACTTTCCACACCTTGATACTCCTTCCTCCCACCATGCCGAGTGCCCGGCCCCGGACATAACTGATCCCACACTTGGACACTCTGAAAAGCTGTTCACTTATCCATTCGTAGATTCTGGCCTCTCGCCAGCTCCAGTTGAAGTGGGTCATGAGGAGATCGTATGTACCGATGCCCAAATACTTGAGCAGCCACGGTCTCACGAAGGCAATGGTGGGAACGTGTCTCATTAATAGGTGGACGATGATGAGACACAATTGCCAGAAAGTCAGGAGGAGGACCAGGGTGCAGAAGTGGAAGACGACGTGGTGGATGATCCAGTAACTGACCCAACCTGGCAGGAGGACATGCAGAGCGAGGACAGCAGTGCACAGGGGGAGGGAGGCGTAGCATCACAACAGGCCGGAAGAAGCAAGGTGGTGTCCGCAGGCAGAAGGCAGGCAACTGATCCCCGAAACAATAACACGAGTGAAGTTGCCAGTACAACTGTTAGGTCTTCCCGAGTCTGGCTTTTTTTTAAGGTGTCTGCAGATAATTTGAAAAAGGCCATTTGCAACACCTGCCATGCCAGCATCAGCATAGGTAGCAAAACTAGCAGCCTGACCACCACCAGCATGATCAGACACATGGCAGCAAAGCACCCGACTTTGTGGGATGTACAGCAGAGACCAGGAGCATTGTCTGTGGGTAACACTGCTGCGTCTTCCACTGTTGTGCGTGAAAACCAATCCCCAGTCCATACTGCAGGCGAAGATGCCTCCTGTCCTTCACCTGTACTTGCACAAGCAGAAATAGCACCATCATCAGCCACATCCTTATCCCAGCGCTGCGTTCAGTTATCCATACACAAATCTTTGGAACGCAGGCGCAAATACGCTGCCAACGCTCCACATGCCACAGTTCTAAATGCACACATTTTGCGACTGCTTGTGCTGGAAATGTTGCCTTTTAGCCTGGTGGAGACGGAAGCATTCCGCAACCTGATGGCGGTGGCTGTCCCACGTTATTCGGTCCCCAGCCGCCACTATTTTTACCGGTGTGCCGCCCCCGTATTACATAAGCACGTGTCACAAAACATCAGATGTGCCCTTAACAATGCAGTTTCAGGCAAAGTCCACCTAACCACGGACACGTGGACAAGTGCTTGTGGGCAGGACCGGCACATCTCGCTGACGGCACACTGGGTTAATATTCTGGAAGCCGGGACCCAGTCTGAGCTTGGGAACGAACACATCCTTCCGACACCAAGGATTGCAGGCCCTAACTCAGTCAGGGTTTCACCCACAGTGTACAGCTCTGGCACGTCATGCTCCTCAGCCTCCTCCTCCTCCTCTTCTTCCAGTTCACCCTCCACACCAGTCCCAAGCTGGAAGCACGGCAGCACTGCCTCGGCTAAGCGGCAACAGGCTGTGCTGAAGCTAATTTGCGTAGTTGACAAACCCCACAACACTGAAGAGTTGTGGATGGCTCTGAAACAGCAGGCAGATCACTGGCTCACACCGCTGAACCTACAGCCAGACATGGTCGTGTGTGACAATGGCCGGAACCTTGTGGCGGCTCTGAGGCGAGGCGAGCTGACACATGTTCCATGCGTGGCCCATGTGCTCAAACTCGTGGTTCAGCGGTTTATTAAATCCTAACCGGAGCTGTCTGATCTGCTCGTCAAAGTACGCTGTCTGTGTGCCCATTTTAGAAAGTCACCTACTGCTTCTGCCGGCCTTGCCGGCTTTCAGCGGCGTTTGCAGCTTCCGGCTCACAGACTGGTGTGTGATGTCCCCACGCATTGGAATTCCACACTGCACGTGTTGGTCAGGATTTGTGAGCAGAAGAGGGCAGTTGTTGAGTACCAGCATCAACTAAGCCGTCGGTATACAGTTCAAACTCCTCACATAAGACCTCAGGAGTGGACATGGATGTCCGACATATGTACCGTCCTCCAAAACTTGGAGGACTCCACCAAGATGGTGAGCGGCGATGACAGCATCATTAGTGTCACCATCCCGCTTCTCTGTCTTCTAAAACGCTCTCTGCTCAAAATCAATGACGATAATAATACATGCACAACCGTCAGACCGTCGGTTGAGCGTGGATGGCCAGAGGACAGGGGAGAGGAGGATGAGGCCTGGCCAGTCATGATGTTGGTGAGGACCCTGAAGTCTTGCCTGTTAACAGTCTGGCGCATATGGCTGACTTTATGTTATGCTGCCTGTCTCGTGACCCTCGCGTTATCAACATCTTGGCGGACACTCATTACTAGTTGGTGAGACTTTTATACCCACGCTACAAGGAGAACTTTATTTTTCTTATTCCCGAGGTGGAGAGGTCTACAAAAATGCTGCAGTACCAGAAAACCATAGTCGTGGAATTAGTCAAAAAATTCGCTTCTGAAAACGCTAGCAGCAGAGGTCAAGATTCAATGGACAACCAAGGCGTCCGGCCGAGAGAGGCACAAGTCCAATTCAGCAGAGGTAGGGGAACACTCTCAAACATCTGGGCCATTTTTCTCAGCACCTCCCGTGCCACAGGCCCTGAGGTGTGGGGTAGTGTCACAAGGAATGCAAAGTTTGCAAAGATGCTGAGGGAGTACCTTGCCGATCGTACTAAAGTGCTCCTAGACTTCTCTGTGTCTTATAATTATTGGGTATCCAAGCTGGACACGTGGCAGGAATTGGCTCTCTACGCCTTGGAAGTCCTGGCCTGCCCTGTCGCTAGCGTTTTGTCAGAGCATGTTTTTAGTGCCGCAGGTGAAATCATTACAGATAAACGCACCTGCCTGTCAACTGAAAATGCTGACAGGCTGACTCTGATCAAGATTAACAAGGGTTGGATTGGGATTGACTTCACCACACCACCACCAAATGATAGCGGAATTTAAATTTTGTGCCGATAGATTGCCATGCACCTCCGCACACCCACACATCGGTACACACTTCATGTCTTTGGCTACTTGCTGTACTGCTCCTCCTTCTCCTCCTGTGCCACCATCATATGATCAGTGTGACCGTGGTTCATGATGCCACAAAACCATAATTTTTTTTACATCATATTTATGATGATGACCCTAACTGTTCAAAAGTTAGGCATTAGTTTCATGCATACCCCCGAGGGGTAAATGTTTTAGTCCATGCTTACAGAATGGGCATTACAAGTACAGGAGACCCGCTCCTTTGTAATGGGAACAATTTTTAGAGGCTCTCCTCCATGTTTCTTCCGAGGGGCATCGCAATGCCTCCCAACTTTTGGCAGCCCTGCCTAGGGCAATTCTACAAAAGACCCACTTCGTTAAAATGGGCACATTATTTAAAGAGGCCCTCATGCACGCCTCTATCCAGGGCAATGGGGTGCCCCCCAATGTTTAGCAGCCCTGCCTAGGGCAATACTACAAAAGACCCACTTCTTGAAAATGGGCACATTATTTAAAGAGGCCTTCATGTACATCTCTTTCCAGGGGAATTGAAGTGACTCGCAACATTTGCCAGCCCTGCCTAAGGCAATACTACAAAAGACCCACTTCCTTAAAATGGGCACATTATTTAAAGAGGCCCTCATGCATGCCTCCATCCAGGGGCATGAGAGTGCGACACAGTTTTTGGCTTCCCTGCCTAGCGCAATACTGCAAAAAAAACATTTGTTTAAAATGGGCACATTATTTAAAGAGGCCTTCATGTACATCTCTTCTCAGGGGCATGGGAGTGCCACACAATTTTTGGCAGCCCTGTCTAGAGCAATACTACAAAGGACCCACTTCCTCAAAATGGGCAAATTATTTAAAGAGGCCCTCATGCACGTCTCTATCCAGGGGCATTGAAGTGCCTCCCAACTTTTGGCAGCCCTGCCCAGGGCAATAGTACAAAAGACCGACTTCCTTAAAATGGGCACATTATTTAACCCCTTCACCCCCGGGCCTATTTTGACCCTAATGACCAGGCCATTTTTGTCAATTCTGACCAGTGTCCCTTTATGAGGTAATATCTCTGGAACGCTTCAACGGATCCTAGCGATTCTGAGATTGTTTTTTCGTGACATATTGGGCTTCATGTTAGTATTAAACTTAGGTTGATAATTTTTGCGATTATTTGTGAAAAAATAAAAAATTTGGCAAAATGTTTGAAAATTTCGCAATTTTCAAATTATGAATTTTTATTCTGCTAAAACAGAGAGGTATGTGACACAAAATAGTTAATAAATACATTTCCCACATGTCTACTTTACATTAGCACAATTTTGGAAAAAAAAAAAATTTTGTTCGGACGTTATAAGGGTTCAAAGTTCATCAGCAATTTTTCATTTTTCCAGCAAAATTTACAAAACCAATTTTTTTTGTGACCACATCCCATTTGAAGTCCCTTTGAGGGGTTTACATGATAGAAAACACCCAAACGTGACACAATTCCAAAAACTGCACCCCTCAAGCTACTCAAAACTATATTCAAGAAGATTATTAACCCTTCAGGTACTTCACGGGAACTAAAGCAAAGTGGAAGGAAAAAATGGTCATTTTAATTTTTCCAACAAAAATGTTCTTTTAGCCTCAATTCTTTCATTTTCACATGGGCAACAGGATAAAATGGATCGTAAAAATTGTTGGGCAATTTCTCCTGAGTACATCGATATCTCATATGTGGTCATAAACCACTGTTTGGGCACACGGCAGGGCTTAGAAGGGAAGGAGCGCAATTTGACTTTTGGAGCTAATTTTACATTCAAAAAGTCAAATGGCGCTCCTTCCCTTCTGAGCCCTGCTGTGTGCCTAAACAGTGGTTTATGACCACATATGAGGTATCGGTGTACTCAGGAGAAATTGCCCAACAATTTTAAGGATCCATTTTATCCTGTTCCCCATGTGAAAATGAAAAAATTTAGGCTAAAAGAAAATTTTTGTAGAAAAAAAAGTACTATTTCATTTTTACGGATGAATTTGTGAAGCACCTGGGGGTTCAAAATGCTCATCACCCATCTAGATAAGTTCCCTGGGGGCTCTAGTTTCCAAAATGGGGTCACTTGTGAGGGAGCTCCAATGTTTAGGCACACAGGGGCTCTCCAAACTCGACATGGTGTCCGCTAACAATTTGACTGAAAAATTAGCTCCAATTGTTAGCGAACACCATGTCGCGTTTGGAGAGCCCCTGTGTGCCTAAACATTGGAGCTCCCCGACAAGTGACCCCATTTTGGAAACTAGACCCCCCAGGGAACTTAGCTAGATGGGTGGTGAGCATTTTGAGCACTCCGGTGCTTCACAAAATAATCTGTAAAAATTAACAAATAATTTTTTTGTGGAAAAAAAAGTACTTATTCAATTTTACAGATGAATTTGTGAAGCACCTGGGGGTTCAAAATGTTCACAACCCAACTAGATACGTTCCCTGGGAGGTCTAGTTTCCAAAATGGGGTCACTTGTGGGGGAGCTCCAATGTTTAGGCACACAGGGGCTCTCCATACGCAACATGGTGTCCGCTAACTAGTGGAATCGTTAGCGGACACCATGTCGTGTATGGAGAGCCCCTGTGTGCCTAAACATTGGAGCTCCCCCACAAGTGACCCCATTTTGGAAACTAGACCCCCAAAGGAATGCATCTAGATGCAGAGTGAGCACTTTGAACCCCCAGGTGATTCACAAATTGATCCGTAATAAGGAAAAAGTACTTTTTTTTTTTTTCACACAAATTTTCTTTTTTCATTTTTACGGATCAATTTGTGAAGCACCTGGGGGTTCAAAGTGTTCACTATGCATCTAAATACAGTGAAGCCCATTTTAATTTTTTTTCTAGGACTAATTCTAGAAAAAAAATGGCGTAGGGCTCCGCCATATTTTTGGTCCAACCAGGTACAACTTAGCAGCTACGGACTGCCAGCAACCCCCAGCTGCCTCATTGTACCTGGCTGGCAACCAAAAATACAGCAAAGCCCATTTTTATTTTTTTTCTAGGACTAATTCTAGAAAAAAAATGGCGTGGAGCTCCGCCATATTTTTGATCCAGCCAGGTACAACTTGACAGCTACGGATTGCCACCAACCCCCAGCTGCCTCATTGTACCTGGCTGGCCACCAAACATACAGCAAAGCCCTTTTTTTTCTTCTAGAACTAATTCTAGAAAAAAAATGACATGGGGCTCCGCCATATTTTTGGTCCAGCCAGGTACAACTAGGCAGCTGGGGGCTGGAATCCACAGCATGGAGAGGCCCAAGCATTCTGGGCCCCCCATGCTGCGAATTGCAGCCCGCAGCCGCCCCAGAAAATGGCGCATTCATTGAAGCGCCATTTTCTGGCGCTGTACCCAGACTCTTCCAGTTGCCCTGGTGCCGGTGGCAAACTGTGTAATAAAGGGGTTAATGCCAGCTTTTTATTGGCAGCTGGCACTAAGCCCGAGATTCATAATATAGGGCCAATGATAGACCCGCCATTAGGAATCTCTGGTAAATAGTCAGAAAATACACACAGAGAAAAATCTTTTTATTTGAAAAAAATAACACAAACAAAATTCGAACTCCATCTTTATTATAAAGATCCGACGTAGTCCACAACAAAGGTCCCACGACACTCGATCGCCTCCGACGTAGTCCACAACGAAGGTCCCACGACGCTCGATCGCCTCTGCTCAATCCAGAGACTGCAGCAAGGGATCAAGTGTCCTCTTCCTACAGCCTCTGGGGTCAGAGTTATGGTGCACTGTATGACAATGATCTGTTATACAGTGCACCATGACTATGATCCCAGAGACTACAACAAGAGGACACTTGATCCCTTGTTGCACCCATCCATCCACCTATGCACCCATCATCCACGCACGCACACAACCACGCACCCACATCCACATCCACGCACGCACATCCACGCACACACACATCCACGCGTGCACGCTGACATCAATGCACGCACATCCACATCCACGCACATACACACACACATCCACGCACGCACGCTGACATTCAAGCACGCTGACATCCACGTATGCACGCTGACATCCACACACGCACGCTGACATCCACGCACGCTGACATCCACGCACGCTGACATCCACGCACGCTGACATCCACGCATGCACACATCCACGCACGCATCCACGCAAGCTGACATCCACGCACGCACGCTGACATTCACGCACGCTGACAATCACGCACGCACGCTGACATTCAAGCACGCTGACATCCACACACGCACGCTGACATCCATGCACGCTGACATCCACAGCACGATGACATCCACGCACGATGACATCCACGCACGCACACATCCACGCACACATCCACACACGCATCCACGCATGCACGCTGACATCCACGCACGCACGCTGACATTCACGCACGCTGACAATCACACACGCACGCTGACATCCACGCACGCTGACATCCACGCACGCACGCTGACATCCACGCACGCACACATCCATGCACGCTGACATCCACGCATGCACACATCCACGCACGCATCCACGCAAGCTGACATCCACGCACGCTGACATTCACGCACGCTGACAATCACGCACGCACGCTGACATTCAAGCACGCTGACATCCCCACACGCACGCTGACATCCATGCACGCTGACATCCACGCACGATGACATCCACGCACGCTGACATCCACGCACGCTGACATCCACGCACGATGACATCCACGCACGCTGACATCCACGCACGCACACATCCACGCACACATCCACACACGCATCCACGCAGGCACGCACACATCCACGCACGCACACATCCACGCACACATCCACACACGCATCCACACACGCACGCTGACATCCACGCACGCACCTGACATTCAAGCACGCTGACATCCACGTACGCACACATCCACGCATGCACGCTGACATCCACGCATGCACACATCCACGCACACACATCCACGCACGCTTACATCCACACATGCTGACATCCAAGTACGCTGACATCCATGCACGCATGCTGACATTCACACGCGCTGGCATCCACGCATGCACGCTGACATTCAAGCACATTGACATTCACGCACGCATGCTGACATCCGCGCACGCACACTGACATCCACACATGCACACATCCACGCACGCTGACATCCACGCACACACGCTGACATCCACGCATGCACACATCCACACACGCACGCTGACATCCACACACATCCACGCACACGTCCATGCACACATCCATCTATGCACGCACACGTCCACACACGTGTCCCACAACGCACACGTCTACGCACGCACATGTCTACGCACACTCACGTCCACGCATGCTCATGTACGCTCACGTCCACGCACGCACACGTCCACGCATGCACCCCCCACCCATCTATCCATTCACCCATCCATCCATCACCCATCCATCAATTCACTCATTCATTCATACATTCATACATACATACATACTTACCTCGTTCCACTGATGAGCAGGAGGAGCCCGGGAGAGGAGGCGGGGCCACAGATCAGCGGGCAGAGGAGGCGCAGCGGCGGCAGGGCGGCCGCAGCGATGAGTGCACCGAAGTGTGCAGCCCGCCGCAGGAGGTGAGGGGGGCCAGGCACAGGGCCCGGAGGTGGGGGAAGCCTGGGGGGGAGCACTAGAGCAGGGGACCAGGCAGTGTTGCTGGCGGGTGCACGCGGGTGCAGCCCGCCGGCAGATACATTATAATAGAGGGGGGAGGGCGGGCTGGGAGGGACGGGGGGGCCTGGACAGTCATGGAGCTGGAGGGAGCTGAGGAGGGGTGGGCACTTGCCGATCCGCCCCTCCAGATTTAATTGGAGAGCTCCAATTAGATCTGGAGGGGTGAATCCCTATGATTCCCTCCGATCAGCAGTTTCCCTTTTAAACTGCCGATCGGAGGGGTCCTGGGCATGGGGAGGTTAATCCACCCCCTGTGGGGTCAACTACAGGCTGTCACAGAGCAGCAGCCTCTGTGACACCTGAGCGACCCCACTCACAGGAGCTGCAGCAGCTCAAATCTGCCAGGACGTTGTACAACATCCTGTGTCGGGAATGGGCAGAAACACAGGACGTTGTACAACGTCCTATGTCGGGAAGGGGTTAAAGAAGCCCTCATGCACGTCTCTATCCAGGGGCATTGAAGTGCCTCCCAACTTTTGCCAGCCCTGCCAAGGGCAATACTACAAAAGACCCAGTTCCTTAAATTGGGCACATTATTTAAAGAGGCCCTCATGCACGCCTCCATCGAGGGGCATCAGAGTGCAACACAATTTTTGGCTTCCCTGCCGAGGGCAATACTACAAAAGACCCACTTGCTTAAAATGGGCACATTATTTAAAGAGGACCTCATGCACACCTCCATCCAGGGGCATCAGAGTGCAACACAATTTTTGGCTTCCCTGCTGAGGGCAATACTGCAAAAGACCCACTTGCTTAAAATGGGCACATTATTTAAAGAGGCCTTCATGTACATCTCTTCCCTGGGGCATTGTGGTGCCTCCCAATGTTTACCAGGCCTGCCTAGGGCAATACTACAAAAGACCCACTTCCTTAAAATGGGCACATTATTTAAAGAGGCCCTCATGCATGCCTCTATCAAGGGGCATTGGGGTGCCTCCCAATGTTTAGCAGCCCTGCCTAGGGCATTACTACAAAAGACCCAGTTCATTAAAATGGGCACATTATTTAAAGAGGCCGTGAGGCATGCCAGCACTATAGCACGTGGCTGGTATGACTCACCTGGCCTGCAGCAATCTGGGTGATTGCTAGAGCTTGTGGTACACACAGGGTTAATGGCAGCTAAGAGTATGCATGAGTGAAAAGTGCTGATTACCACTATGTTGCAGCTGTGGGGTTTTCAGGCAGGAGATTAGCCTGCCCTGTGCTGTGAGAGGCAGTCTTCCAGAAGCCTTCAAAGGTGCAGGACACAGGTTGAGGCTGGAGAAGCATATCCCAAACCTGTGCACCTGTAGGTGAGGATACTGAGAGAGACTGAGGGCCACTTTACACACACCAACTTATCTGTCCAACTTCTGACCAACTTGCTGGTTGCAGTGAAATCATGGACACATTGCTCCATTTTGTGGCTGTGTGCAAATGGAGCAATGTGTCCATGATTTCACTGCAACCAGCAAGTTGGTCAGAAGTTGGACAGATAAGTTGGTGTGTGTAAAGTGGCCCTGAGACATGGAAAGCCTACAGCTTGCTGAGCTGTGAGGAAAAGGCAGACATCCATAGTCTGAAAAGCCGTCCCTCAGAGACCTTGTGTGGACGGATTACAGGCCGTGTGTGAGGTAACCGGACTGAGTTGTTGTAAAGCCAAAGGAAGGCTTATGTTTTACTTTGCACTATGCGGTTTATGCTGTCTTAAATAAACCCGCTGGACTTAGTACACGAAATAGACTGTTGCAGTGTTTATGGTTTTGTGCTGCTAAGTGAGTGCACCCCGACCTGCTCTGTGATCGCTACGTCACAAGGCCTTCATGCACGCCTCCATCCAGGGGCATTGAAGTGCCTCCCAATATTTAGCAGCCCTGCCTGGGGCAATACTACAACAGACCGACTTGCTTAAAAATGGGCACATTATTTAAAGAGGCCTTCATGTACGTCTCTTCCCAGGGGCATTGTGGTGCCTCCCAATGTTTAGCAGCCCTGCCTAGACCAATACTACAAATGACCCACTTCCTTAAAATGGGCACATTTTTTAAAGAGGCCCTCATGCACGTCTCTATCCAGGGGCATTGAAGTGCCTCCCAACTTTTGGCAGCCCTGCCTAGGGCAATACTACAAAATAAACCACTTGCTTAAAATGGGCACATTATTTAAAGAGGCCTTCATGTACGTCTCTTGCCAGGGGCATTGGAATGCCACACAATTTTTGGCAGCCCTGCCTAGAGCAATACTACAAAAGACCCACTTCCTTAAAATGGCACATTATTTAAAGAGGCCATCATGCACGCCTCCATCCAGGGGCATCAGAGTGCGACACAATTTTTGGCTTACCTGCCTAGGGCAATACTACAAAAGACCCACTTCCTTAAAATGGGCACATTTAAAGAGGCCCTCATACACGCCTCCATCCAGGGGCATCAGTGTGCCTCCCAAATTTTGGCAGCCCTACCTAGGACAATACTACAAGTGACCCACTTCCTTAAAATGGGCACATTATTTAAAGAGGCCCTCAAACACGCCTCCATCCAGGGGCATTAGAGTGCGACACAATTTTTGGCTTCCCTGCCTAGGGAAATACTACAAAAGACGCACTTGCTTAAAATGGGCACATTATTTAAAGACGCCTTCATATACGTCTCTTCCCATGGGCATTGTGGTGCCTCCCAATGTTTAGCATCCCTGCCTAGGGCTCATGGGTGTACCCAGGATCAAAACTAGGGGGGGCAACCCATGGTCGTTCAGGTTGCGCCCGCTTCTCGTACCATCACTGCGCAGCAGCACAAGGGCCGCTAAGGGTCCCGTGTGTTTCACTGAGCCTCCTGCTATGCACTGCCGTCCCCCTGCGCTTCCTCTTACCACAGCGGTGATGCTGTGCGTAAAATAAATAAAAAGTAGGAAGCACCACCTACTCCTAGTGTGGACTCGGCAGCACTTTCTGCTTTTATGCGTTACACTGTGCAACGCTCGGTGTCACCGCCTCCTCCTGTATCTTCAGTTTTGGGAAGCTGCGGTGGAACCAGGAGAGGTAAGTACAGATTTTTTTAAGGAGTACACGCTGGCCAGAGGAGTGTGGGGGGATTGCATTATACTGTATGGAGAATTATGAGGCTGTACTGTGCTATATGGAAGGCTGTACTATGCTAAACACAGGACTGTGAGGGTGCATTATACTGTATGGAGGGCTATATGGACAACTATGGGGGTGCATTGATGGTGCATTATACTGTATAGAGGACTACGGGTGAATTATACTATATGGAGAATTATGGGGGTGAATTATACTATATGGAGAACTATGGGAGTGCATTATACTGTATGGAGGTGCATTATAATGTATGGAGGCATATGAGGCTACATTATACTATATAGAGGATAGTGGGGTTGCATTATGATAATTGGATGACTATGGGGGTACCTTATGAATGGGGGACTATGGGATGCATTACAATACATAGAGGATTATGGGAATACATTGTAATGTATGGAGGAATGTGGGGATGCATTATAATAATTGGAGGACTATGGTGGCAGAGGAGGACCATATAAACCATGATGGGGGACATATATACCACGATAAAGGCCATATTCTAGGAGGAGGACCATATACAGCAGGATAAGGGACATTAATACATAATGAAGGAGGAGAGGGGTCAATTTGTGAGTCTTTATAGGATTTAGAATGTTACACGGGGCCCATACATCTGACCAACGTGCACGCGTAAGGTGGGGGGCCTAAATTGTGCACCTGTGCCCGTCAGACTTGTTACACCACTGGGGAGCCCTATGGGGGCCTGTATATGACATGGGAGCCCTATGGGGGGCTGTATATGAGATGGAAGTTCCATCTCTCATACACAGCCCCCCAATGTCCCATAGGGCTGACATCTCATATACAGCCCTCCATAGGGCTCCCATCTGATATATAGCCCCCCATAGAGCTCCCATATCATATACAGCCGCCTTATAGGGCTCCCATATCATATATAACACCGCCATAGGGCACCCAAATCATTTTCAGCCCCCTCATAGGGCTCCTGTATCATATACAGCCCCTCCATAGGGCTCCCATCATGAGAGCCCTATGGGAGGTTGTATATGATACGGGAGCCCTATGTGGTGGGCTGTATATGATATGGGAGCCTTATGGGGGGGCTGTATATGATATTGGAGTCCCATCTTATACAGCCTCCCATACCCCATACAGTCCTCATATCATATACAACAGCCCCCCATAGGGCTCCTATATCATAGGCTGCATATGATATGGGAGCCCTATGGGGGCTGTATATGATATGGGAGTCCCATATCATATACAGCCCCCCTAATGCTCCATAGGTCTCCCATATCACATAAATCCTCATAGGACTCCCATGTCATATACAGCCCCCCCCCATGGGGCTCCAATAATGGGAGCCCTTTAGGGGTCTATATGTGATATAGGAGCCCTATAGGGATGCTGTATATGATATGGGAGCCTATGGGGGGCAGGGGCCAGGGCTGTATATGAGATGGGAGTACATGTCATTTCATATACAGCACGCAGCCCCCACATAAAGCTCCCATATACAACCCTCCGGGCTCCCATCACCTCAAACCCCCACATCACTTTTTTTTATATTTACTTACATCTGTTTTTAACAGTTACTGTGGTCCTCTCCCTCATGATGTCTCTTCACAGCTCCTAGCTCCAGCCTCCCTCCTCACCAGCAGTGTCCCCAGACGGACTCCAGCTTGCACCACAGCCACAGCAGGGACTCAGCCTCAGCACTCAGTGGTGATGTCTCTCATGACATCACTTCTGAGTCCCCCTGCAGGCCTGCCGAGCTGATCTGCAGTCGGCAGACACTGTCTGAGGCTGAGGCTGAGGGCGAGATCCGCACTCTGCGTCCCTGCTGGCTGCCGGCTTGCCGCCCCATGTCACGCGCTGTCACTGACTGAGATAAGCGCTGACTGAGGAGGTAAACTAACCGGCGCCGCTACAGTGTGGTGGAGCTGGAGCGGAGGTGCGGTGGCCACCTCAGCTCAGCCTCAGCCGCCGAGTCAGTGTGTGTGACACCAGAGGTGTATCTAGGTTTTCTGGCACCCGGGGCAAGACTTCAGTTTGGCGCCCTCCCAACCCCCCCCCCCATCATCATGTGGCCGATCATTCATATACGATTTGCACACTTACAGTTAGCTGCTCTACCTAATTCTCTTAATGTTTAATGAAAAACAAATTACAGTATATTACACGCTGTTAGAATTTGGCTACAGGGCTTAGTGTTTAAATTACGGAGCTCACCAGACCCACCAGAGGTAGATAAATACATCCATATAACCCCTATCCTTACAGAGACACTATGTCAAAACCCTCATCAGTGCAGAAAGACATCACCAGACCCACCAGAGGTACAGAAATACATCATCAAAACCCTTATCAGTGCAGAAAGACATCACCAGACCCACCAGAGGTACAGAAATACATCATCAAAACCCTTATCAGTGCAGAAATGCATTACCAGACCCATCAGAGGTACAGGAATACACAACTAGAACCCCCATCAGAACAGGAATATATCCATATAACTCCCATCACTATAGAATCACAGCATCAAAATCCTCATTAGTACAGAAATTAATCATCAGAACCACCATCAGTACATGGTAAAACAATTGTAATGTCAGGTCACACATTTGTGCTGAATGAATCTACAACTCCCATTACATCCTTAACAATGGTAAGGAGTCACTGGGAGTTGTTGTTACCAGTCATCATCAGACCATACAAGAACCACAGCACTGATGAGAAATAGTCATTATCACAATCTTTTACATCCTGGTACCTTATAGATGACCTTGCCTCTGATCGAGGTTGTCTTTTTCTTTTCTTCATCTTGTCCAGGCACCATGATGACGTTTCACATCCACAGCTCGTCTCTGGAGACTTCCATCTTCTCCGGTCTTCTGCAGCACATCCCAGCACGATACCCTTACAAATAGCAGAATGATCAAAATTCTTATGACATAAAATATCTGCCCTACATTACCCCGAAATAAATAATTGCTCCTCCTCAGTCTTCCCTGCACAAAATATGAGTTATACACTGTCCCTCTTCTGGCGCACGCCTTCCACACTGCCAGCTCATCACCCTGCCCTCTTCTTTCCATACCGTACTCCCTGATCACATTGTCCTCTCACACTGTGTCCCCCTATTCTGTCCACTGTTTATACTGTTCTTCCTCATCACACTCCCCCTCCTCGACATATTGTCCCCTCCTGGCAGGGGCCTCACACTGTCCACACACGCTGACCCCTCTCCATACACCCTCACACTACTCACTCTCTATTCTCTGCCCACTTATATTTTTCTCTTCCATACTGTTTCTTCACTACCTCACTCCCCCCTCTAACTTCACATACTGTGTCCACACCAATGTCCTCCTCACTCCACATACTGTGCGCAGCCATCCCCCACACTTCACATCTCTGTCCACACCGATCTCCTCCTCACTCCACATTCTGTGCCGAAGCCATCCCCCTCACACCTCATACTGTATCCACACTGATCTCCCCTCACTCCACATACTGTGCCACAGACATCGCCCACACTTCACATAATGTGTCTACATCAATCTCCTCCTTAATCCACATACTGTGTCGGCAGCCATCCCCCTCACTCATACTGTGTCCACACTGTTCCCCCCTTACTGCATATACCATACCACAGCCATACCCCTCTCACTCCACATACTGTGTCGGCAGCCATCCCCTCTCACTCTTCATATTGTGTCTACACTCTTCCCCCCCCTCACGTGACATACCATAACGCAGCCATCCCCCTCTATCACTCCACATTATGTGCTGCAGCCATCCCCCCTCACTCCATATAATGTGTCGGCAACCATCCCCCCTCACTCCTCATATTGTGTCTACACATTTCCCCCCTTATATCACATACCATACCACAGCCATCCCCCTCTCACTCCACACACCGTGCTGCAGCCATCTCCCCTCACTCCACATACTGTGCTGCAGCCATCCCCACTCACGCCTCAAATTTATCCGCTTTGGTCACATATTTACCCCAACCTTTCCCCCCCCCTAGGATCACATATGATCTCCCCCTCCAGTTTGGCTCAGATAGTCTGTCCCCACCCTTCCCCCAGTTTGACTCATATGTCGTCGTCCCCCCAGTTTGGATCACATATACTCCCCCCAGTTTGACTCACATATAATCCCTCACACCTTTCCACCCCCCCCAATTTGACTCACATATGACCCCCCCCATCCCTTCCCCCAGTTTGACACACATGTTCCCCCCCCCAGGTTGGATCACATATACTCCCCCCTGCTCCCAGTTTGACTCACTTATAATCCCTCACATCCTCCCCCCCCCAGTTTGACTCACATATGACCCCCACTATCTCCCCCCCAGTTTGACTCACATGCCCCTCCAGTTAGGATTACTTATACTACCCCCTCCCCCCAGTTTGACTCTCATATAATCCCTCACACCCTTCCCCCCCCCCCCTCCCAGTTTGATTCACATATCACCAACCCCCCCCCCCAGTTTGGAACACATGTACTCCCCCCAGTTCAACTCACATATCACCCCCACCCTCTCTCCCCCAGCTTGACTGACATATACCCCCTTCCCCTAATTACATTAATCTTCAGGGTCTTCAGCTCCTGTAGCTGGAGCACTTTTCCCCATCCTGCCGCCAATGCAGGGCCGCTGGGTGTCGTCAGCAGCGTGGTCAGGTGATCTGATCACGCTGCTGAGGTCCTCACTGACCCGGAAGTGCGGGGAGCAGGGCGGAAGAACGGCACAGGCTGCTTCCATAGTACAGAGTGTCTGATAGACACTCTGTGCTATGGGATTGCAGGAGCCGGCACACGCCACTTTCTCTGCTCCCCGCTGTCAGATGACCACGGAGAGCAGAGAAAAGCCGGCTCCCATGACGGGGGGGGGGGGGGGGCGCAATATATGGCATGCGGGGAGACTCCTCGGGCACTGCAGCAGGAGGCTGACAGCGCCCCCTCTGACTGCTGCGCCCGGGGAACATGCACCCCCAGCCCCCCCCCAGATACGGCCCTGTGTGACACACATTATAAGCAATACAGTAGGTGCGCGCAGCGCGCGCACAGTGCCGCGCTCACCCCTTCCTTATGAGGGGGGGGGGGCAGCCTCTTGGGGGGGGCACCTGCCCCCCCCTGCCCCACGCTGGGTACGCCCATGCTAGGGCTATACTACAAAAGAAACACTTCCTTAACATGGGCACATTATTTAAAGAGGCCCTCATGCACGCCTCTATCCATGGGCATTGGGGTGCCCCCCAATGTTTAGCTGCCCTGCCTAGGGCAATACTACAAAAAACCCACTTGCTTAAAATGGGCACATTATTTAAAGAGACCTTCATGTACGTCTCTTCCCAGGGACATTGTGGTGCCTCCATATGTTTAGCAGCCCTGCCTAGGACAATACTACAAATGACCCACTTCCTTAAAATGGGCACATTATTTAAAGAGACTCTCATGCACGTCTCTATCCAGGGGCATTGAAGTTCCTCCCAACTTTTGGCAGCCCTGCCTAGGTCAATACTACAAAAGACCCACTTCCTTAAAATGGGCACATTATTTAAAGAGGCCCTCATGCACGCCTCCATCCAGGGGCATCAGAGTGCGACACAATTTTTGGCCTCCCTGCCGAAGGCAATACTACAAAAGACCCACTTGCTTAAAATGGGCACATTATTTAAAGAGGCCCTCATGTACATCTCTTCCCATGGACATTGTGGTGCCTCCCAATGTTTAGCAGCCCTGCCTAGGGCAATACTACAAAAGACCCACTTTCTTATAATGGGCACATTATTTAAAGAGGTCTTCATTTACGTCTCTTCCCAGGGGCATGGGAGTATCACACAATTTTTTGGAAAAAAATCTTTCATATAATCCAAAAAACTAACATACACCAACTCTGTCTCACAAGTGGGTATGAGCCCTTAATATTTTTTACATGAAAATCCATTTTGGTTTCATTTTGTAACGTTTTCTTCACAGTCCATAAAAGTGGCGTAATAGTCTGACAACATTGTTCACAGCAGTGACCTTGGGGTCTGAAATGCTTACAGGGGTCTTCCCCATGCTGTTCCCATGTCATTTGAGCACTGTTCTGATACTGTTGTGACATTTTTAGGGTTTCTCCATGCTGCCGGGGGTCATGCCAGAAAAATACTCGGGTCTCCCATAGGATAACATTAGTACTCGCTCATCTCTAGTCGTTATTAATTTGTATTCCCATATTCTTCTCTCTCTCTGAGATTTGAAGTTGCTTTTTAAGATGAGCAGCCTCATATCAGTTTTACTGTGGTCAGGGCTGGAAATATGTTTTGCTACAGGTAGGTCCATACGCTTTTCTTTTATTGAGTGGCGATGAGAATTCATTCTTGTCCTGAATTTTTGCCCGGTTTCACCTATGTACATGCCAGCTGTTGGGCATTTGGTACATATGATTAAATACACCACATTGCTTGTGGTGCAGCTGAAGTTACCTGGGATCTTGTAGTCCTGATCTGTCCCAGGAATCCTTATCTTGTCCGTTGTCATTATCGATAGACAGGTTTTGCACTTTCTCTGGTTGCAGGGAAAGGTTTCTTTTACTGCTGGAGAAGACAGGGTGCTTCTTCTAATGATGTTTTTTAGATTCGGAGATTGTCTAAACACACAAGAGTGAGGGATCCGGAAATATAGATTTTAGTCGGCATCTTTTTGTAGGAGTGGTTGCAGTTTCCGTGCAGCTCCTCTTAGCACCTCCAGACTTGGTTTGTAGGTGACTACTAGAGGAACTCTGTTGTTCTCTTCTCTAGTTTTGTAATGTAGGAGATGATTGATTGATGCCCTGATGACGGTGCTTGGAGTAGCATTGAAACGCATAGGTGGAAAATAAAGAAGGGGGGTCCTTTACTCAAGACTTTGCAGTGATTATTGCAAGCAGCGCGGACTGTATATACACCATCCCTGGATTTGGATATTCTTACACGTGCTACGTGGAGGTGGAGGTCCTGCGGCAGCTTCTTAAACTACATGCGATTTAAACTAGTTGTGGGTGCACACAACTAGATAAGGTGAGTGCACCATTTTGCGATCTGTGAGCAAAGATCTGTGTCACATTGATAGGGCACTATTGCGCCTCGTTTTGTCTCCTTTTCTTTCTTATAGTGTGCTTGATTGGCAGCACAAACGTGCCTGACCTAAACTATGGGGTATTGTCAAGTGACACCAGACACCAGAGACACCAGACCCAACAATGCAAACGAGCTGAAGGCTGCTATCAAAGCAACCTGGGCTTCCATAACACCTCAGTAGTGCCACAGGCTGATTGCCTTCATGTCACGTCGCATTGATGCAGTAATTCATGCAAAAAGAGCCCCAACCAAATATTAAGTGCATTTACTGTACATACTTTTCAGTAGGCCAACATTTATGATTTAAAAATCATTATTTCAATTGGTCATATATAATATTCTAATTTTCTGAGATAATGACTTTTGGGTTTTTATCGGCTGTAAGCAATAATCATCAAGATTAACAGAAATAAACACTTGAAAAAATCACTCTGCAATGACTTTATATATGCGTTTCACTTTATATATTGAAGTAGATGTGGGCCTGATGCTATCGCAATGGGGGGAAGTCTCTGTGCGCTGTGTCTGCCCTCCTTGTGTCTATATCCATCTCCTTCTGTGGCTGTCTCTGTCTCCTCCTGTGGCTGTCTCTGTCTCCTGTGGCTGTCTCTAACTGTCTTGGTTTCCTCCTGTGGTGTTCTCTGTCTCTTCCAGTGCCTGTCTCTGTCTACTCTTGTGGCTGTCTCTGAGTGTCTGTCTCCTCCTGTCCTTGTCTCTGTCTCCTCCTGTGCCTGTCTCTGAGTGCCTCTGTGTCTTCTGGTGCCTGTCCCTGTCTCCTCTTGTGGCTGTCTCTGACTGTCTCTGTCCCTTACTGTCTCTGCCACATCCTGTGCCTGTCTCTGTCATCCCCTGCTTCCCAACCTAACCTGTGTGGAATTCAGCATAATGTGGCTGTCACATTGTAATTAGTCACATGAATCTGGCTCTGGCCAGTCATGTTGTGACTGATCACTTGACTGTGACATCACCACAGGTCTTCCACCCTCCTCAGGAGTCTGGTAAGTCCAGCCGGGGTGCCGCGATGTGTACGGCCGCGAGATCCTAACTGCACTTGCATAGTGGGTTCTCCCAGGTGCAGTTAGGATGTCATGGGAACTTAATGCGGCGGCGGTGATGTGTGTGGCGGTCAGCTTGGAGTCCCACGAGATTGTAACTCTGCCTCCGTTTGTGACTGGGGCGCAGGTGCAATTAAGATCTCGAGGAACTCCACCCAGTGGGCAGTGTGGTAGATTGGGGGTGCCGGTGGCGGGGGTTCTGCTGGTGGCAGTGTGTGGCAGGCAGCACTACCGCCAGTGGATGCCATATTGTTACACCCAATACTTGGGTGTATGGGTGGACAGGACATGACGTTGGCGGGGTGGAAGTGACATACGTTACAACCGGACGGAAGCGAAAGCCACAAGTCAATTATGTGTAGAGATAACTGAGATAAATTAACTTTTTGGTGATATTCAAATTTATTGAAATGTAACTAACATGTGTAACGACCTTACATACAGTTAAAAGTACTTCTTTATTGATTAAAATACAAATATGACTAAATAGTCATGCAAAAAAAAACATATAGTGCAAAAACATGAAAAAAACAAAATTTACACAATTAATAATCGATATGCCCACTCCTAGTGATACCCTAACAATTTCCTTGGTGTTTAAAGGCACCTACACAGTGGAGCTTGGCACACTCTTAAAACGCCTGTGGTGCCTCCGCTCAAAGGTGACTCATTCTGTCTGTCCTTGACCTGTCACTGGTGTATAACCATTGTATAAGGTGCTGCTTAGTTCATTACCTCATCCATAAATATATATGACAGTGGCTAAGTCCATATATTCATAGGGCTCAGTGCATCGCCAGGTAATCAGACAGTAGCCTATAATCGAACACTCCAATCAATAGCAGGTTACAGCTTATTCTGAACATGGGCAAGGATAATATATTGCAATGTAGAGTAAAATTAATATGATATTCAGGTTAACAGGATACTTACATCAGTGGTTTAACTGCCTTAACGTGTTTTCCCTGCGGTTCATCAGGAGACCTGATCAATGTTACTCCACATCTATGATGTCAGGATAGGAAATGATTGTGTCTACTTGCCCTCCAATCTCCAAATCTTTACCCAAACATTTAGATTTATGAACTGTGAATGAATGGCAACTAATTACCTTTATTCTTTGCTTCCCAAAAATAACTAGCAAGCACCCAGGCCAAAGCAGAAACGCCAATCACAGCACCAATGTGCAAGAAGGGACTAGTTGCCTAAAATAAAGGGAGAGTAAAAGTATATATTTTGAAACAAACAAATCAGTTTGCAAATTGAGGAGGATATGCACAAGAAGAAAGCAAGATAAAATTGTATATATTTACGTTCAATGTATGTGGTAAAGTAAAAAATCATTAAGAAGTTTAATTTTCAACAAGTTCTAAAGATTACACTGCTGGCTTAAAAAGCTAAACTAAAAATGTTGATATACTCAAAAATCTAACTCCACTGTTATGTCACTGGTCTCATAGTAATCTCAGTTAATAACCTGAGTCGGTCGACAGGGTAGGGGGGTACTTGGATACTAAGACAGGGGGTTCACTTCGGTGGGGGATCACGGCTGGTCGGTTCCCAGTTCCATGCCCTGGACCCTCAGTGGCATGGTGGGGGTGATGATGATGGGGAAAATGGTAACGTGACACCACCTGTGGTACCTGGTAATAGGGTTACCAGCGCTGCGGCCGGTCGCTGAGGTGATTAGAATGCAGCTTTGGTAGCACAGCCCCCACAGGTGGAGCTTTACCTCAGGGCAGCGGGGTGGATGAGTGGAGTAGTAGTAGCGATTCTGCTGTGAACGCTGCGGGCGGCGGTGGTGAAGCAGGCACACACACACAATAGTTTCTGTTTCGGTACCTTTTTACTGATATCTGGTAACAGGCACGCTCCAGGAGGGTAACCAGGTTATCGGTGCAACTTGAGGCGTTAACCTTGGGGAGTTGTGAGGCCTCCTCTATTAGCGTGTGCGGTGTTTGGGGTATGTTCTGGCTGTAGCTGAACCTGCCGCTCTTTCTCCCTTTCAGGGTGCTGTTCCACAACCGACAATGAGGACCTTTCTGTGGGATCTCTATTCTCTGCTTAGGTCCCTGGTCCTATGCTTGGTCAGGTTTGGTGTCTTCTGTTCTTTACTTCAGGGGAACTAGATCCTCCTGGTCTGTCCGGGCTTTCTCTGGTACACTTAGAGTATAGCAGCTTCGGACTCCGGTGTCTGGGTGGGCTAAAGGGATACCAGGTATGCTTCCTTCTTCCTACTTCTCCCACTGGCCTCCGTCCCTCTCCCTAGGGCGCTGCACAGCTGGGTCAGGTTTCCTGGTTCTGGGCCTGGCTTGGTCCCACCAACCAGCACCTTTCAGTACCTTCCTCTCTGCTAACTGCTGACTGACTAACTGGAGCTAACTGCGCTCTTCACTGCCGAATGCAGACTGCCTGACTCCTCCTCTCAGGCCCGGATCTTTATAGGGGATCAGGCTTAAGGACAGCCAGTGTGGCTCCCCTTCCAGGTTTGGGATGGAAGATGTTGTATGCTGTGTGTGCCAAGGTGTACATCCCTCCTTGCACCGGTGGGTCCTGTGGCAATCCCCTGCAGGGGTGCCACATTCCCCCCCCAGTTAACTTCAGTCCTCCGGGACTGAAACATTTTTCAACAAACATAACATAACTATTTACATTTGAAATTTGAACAGAGTCTCAAAACTAAAATTTACAGAAACCAGGGAAAAATGGTAAAAACGGGTAAACAGTCCATACAGTGCAAGTCCATCCGCTGCAGGATGCTTAAAGTAATTTTGCCACAACCAGTCCTGTGGGTATGGTACATTTTTAAAAATAGAAAAAGTTCAAAAGTTCAAACAGGTAAAGTCTCTGTAGGCTTAAAAAGTTCAAAACACAGCAAATACTGACTACGGGTGCCTTGGCGTAGGAGTCCTAGGTACTGCAAGGGCCTCTACGGGTCCTAAGCGATGTAGGCCTCCTGACCCTGGGGACACCTATTGGCCAAGAGTTTGCTCTCCCTAGACAGCTCCTTACGCCAACTCCACTCACCCCTCTTTCTGATGTTGTGTACCTGGGTTGTTTTAGCCTACTCTTTACCCTTCTGTACGCTGACATTGGTTACATATTTACATTTTAAACATATTTACATTTCCCGCATTTTACTGCTTATTCTCTGTACCTGAGTGGTGGGTGTCCGAAATTAACATGGGTCGATCTACGTACTTCTGGTGTATGACCAGCATGAGTGGGTCTATGTGTTACTGGTAAACTGGGTAACAGTCTGCAACCACCTGATCTCACGGTAGGAATGGCAGGTCCACCGATTGCAGGATTCTATGGTTCCGATACAACAGGCTGTACTTCTGGTACTTGGGTAGGTTCTTCTACTGGTTGTGGGAATGTCAACATTGGGATTAGGTATGCACCTTCTATTTGGGGCCATTCTGCAGATAGTTCTATGAGTGTCTGGACTGTCTTTGGCTCCTCTTCTTTGGGTTCTGGACAAGGGACCACTTCTTTTGGTTGTAACGGTTGAGGGCACTTCTTTAAATGATCTCTGGATGCAGTTGCTGTTGTTTCTCCATTATCTTTGCTGATTAGACAGGTCTTCTGGTTGTCAAAGTTTGATGGTAAAACAGTGTATGGTTCTGCTTCCCATTGATCATCTAATTTGTGGATTCTCCTTTTCCTTTTCAAAACCAATTCACCCGGTGTTAAGGGTGTTCCTTGTGCATTTTTGTTAAAGTTTGTTTCTTGCCTGTCTCTGGATTTTGCAAGACCTCTCTCAACACTTCCTGTATTTTCCTGTACTTCTCTGTTCTTCTGGTATCCCAATCTGCATCTGAGGTGTCTTCTTCAGGAACTACAATGCCCATTTCAAAGTCTACTGGCAATTTTCCTGGTCTTGCTCTCATGAGGTATGCAGGGGTACAATTTGGTGAGCTTACTGGTATGCTGTTGTAGATGTCAACAAGGTCTGGTAACTTCTCTGGAAATCTGTTTCACTCTTCTAAGGACAGAGTTTTCAACAATTCTATTACTATGTGATTCATCTTTTCGCACATTCCATTGGTTTTGGGATGGTAAGGCGTGGTACAAATTTTCTTGCATCCATATAGGTTACAGAACTCTTGAAATACTTCATCTTCAAAGGCAGGACCTTGGTCTGTCAATATCTGTTCTGGATACCCGTGTGGTCTGCAGAAATAGGTTTGAAAGGTTCTTGCGGCTGTCTGAGCTGTTAAGTCTTTCACCGGAGCTACCACAAGGAATCTGGAATAGTGGTCCACCATGGTAAGAGCATAGGTATAGCCTGATCTGCTGGGTGTAAGTTTGACGTGATCTGTGGCACTCTGTACCAGGCAACCACAGACTTCCCTGGGGCACTGAAGGATTTCCCTCAGCGAGTAAACCACCTACACATAACACCTTCCACTCCAGGCCTGTAGGAGGAGCCCAACTCGTTGCCTTAAAGCCAGTTCCCCCTATAAATACAGGTTCTGGAGGGAAATCACCAGAGTGTGCAGTCACTACAGAACTGTGAAGAGCTCAGAGTCTAGTGAGCTGAGCTGGTACTGGAGCCGTGCTAGGCCCAGACCAGTACACACCAGAGGCAGTGGTAGACCCGTAGAGTAGGGGTCGAAGGCAGAGGAGAGAACGTGTTACAGGGTGCAGAGGAGTCACACCGACTCTCCCCATCAGAGTTCCGGTCACTGGAATCCGAGTCTGCAGGGACAGAGAGATAAACCCAGCAGAGAATCCAGCATCACGAGGAGGCTTAGCTTCCCGGACACCCGCAGCACCAACAATTGAGAGCCAGGGACCGTGGAGAGAGACGGCGGTAGCCCAAGAGAGAGCCCTCAGTGCAGCAACCTGGGTGTGGAGAGAAAGAGAGAAGTAACGGTCCGGTTAGGTTCCATGCCTGCCAGACTCCAAATAGGACAGCTGAAACAAGGAGGCCTACAACCCTACTCGCTGTGGAGATCCCAAGGTGTTATCCCTCACTCCAGACGTGTGTACCCGTAACAAAACATCAGTAAAGGTACAAAAATACTTTTATGTGTGCGTGTCCTTCCTTCCATCTGCACCACACCGACTGCGCTCCCCTATTCCAACCTTGCACAGAAACGACTGTGCTACCCTATTCCACCATTCCAACTCACAGCTCCGGGGACCCCGCTTCTCCTGTAGGGAGCCACTCCATCTTGCTGCCGCCCATCACCCCGGAGGCCCAAGCAGCGCCGTTGCCATCACCGGAACCTACAGGTGGCGTCACGACTTGACATTTTTATTATTTTCCTTTTCCCCATTTTCCACTGTTCCCCCAGGCCCACCGCCTCAGGCACCGCTACCCGTGACTTCCCCCTGAACCGCGCCTGAGAGTCCGAGTCGCCCCCGGGTCTGGGCCGGACAGATCTAAGGCTACCAGTTTTAATAGCTGTTTAGTAATGATAGGCTGGAGTGGTGCTTTATGGCTGTTACGGTCTTTTCTTCTTAATGAGCATGGTCCACAATTTTTACACCATTTCTCTATGGTAGACCTCATGCTGTCCAATAGAATCTCTCACGTAACAATCCAGTTTTCTCCATCCAAAGTGTCCTGCTCCATTATGGTACACTTCTAACTGGAGATAAGTGATGATCGATTTGAAATGTTCGCCAATCTCAAATTCGACCTGATTTGGGCGGTGTTCGAGTCATTCGTTGAATTAGAACAATTAGCTTCAAATTCGGCAGTTCTAGGTTATGTTCGATAATGCTTCAGTCACCAATGGCATACCTGGCTTTTCACACAAATACTGATCTTCAATCTTAATATCCATTTTCAGTGAATAGTGTGCGGGGGAAGGCGGGGTCAAGATCAGTGCTACTGAAGTGATGGAGCTCTTTTTATTTTTTTCTCCAGACCGCATGTAGAGTGGGGCAGTGCAGGCTTTGAGCCAATCACAGTGAAACACAGTAAAGCGCATGTTTTGCACAAGCAAGGTCCGGCATCATTGGCTGTGTATGTCACAAGTCCTTGCCTTATAAGACCCGGCCATTTTCTTCATCGCCACCATTTGCTCATTGCTGTAGCTTGTGCCAGACGGCACCGCTGCTGCTGTGGGCGCCATACAGTCAAAACTCACAATTCTACTATCCCATTCAGCTACAGAGCTAATACATAGATAGATAGGTTTAGGGAGTAGGGGCTGGGGGGAGGGTGCGAATTTTAGCAGAATCAGCACTTGTAAGAGCTGCATCTTAGGAGTAGGGAGTAGGGACTAGGGACTAGGGACTTGGACTGTAACAGCCCTTTTTCAGATCTACTCCATAGAAGCAGGGACTAGTTTTAATTACAGCCCTTTGGGCTAGGTTATAGCAGTCCCTATTAGTTTTTTCCAGGCAGGTGTGTGCCAGAGTACTGTACTCCATAGAAGCAGGGACTAGTTTTAATTACAGCCCTTTGGGCTAGGTTATAGCAGTCCCTATTAGTTTTTTCCAGGCAGGTATGTGCCAGAGTACTGTACAAGTCTTTTTCACAGCGTCTGGCCACATCTAGCGCTGGGAGTCCTTTAGGGCAGGTAGTGTAGTGCCTGTGAAAGTGCATAAAAACCTTTTAATACTTACTCATTAGGGATTATAATTAGCAGGGGATACATTCTTTAGCCCTAAAGGTACCTTTACACGCCGCTACAGAAGGTTGAAAACAACCGGGCTACGGAGACAAATGTATTTTGCACCGTCAAATCAACCCGAGGTAGCGGCGTGTAAACTAGCTTGTTGCTACCCGTCACTTTCGGCACCTGTTTCAGAGCAGTGCTCTAAAACAGGTTGATTTCAACCCGATGCTAGCAGCGTCTAAATAAGGTAGGGTAAGGTTTTTTCGCCACCTAGTTAACTCCCTGGGGCGTAACACAGCCTTCGGGAAACCGCCCCCTTCAGCGATCATTGGTGGAAGCTCCTGCGTTGCGATTGTTTGTCGCTGCATAGGGTGGCATATTTAAGGAGCTGACCAGTCACACTACACATTTGCTATAGGGTCATGTATTAGCCAGCCTTCCTGCGCTGGCTGGCCAATCATGATACTATTGCATTGTCCAATCATCGTACGAGCGTCTCATAATCCACAACTCTGGCACGCCTATGTGTTGTCCCTGCTGCACCAGGTCCTCCCATATTACCTTCTGTAGCGGCGTGTCAATGAGGTAAGTTGCTCTGCAGAAGGCGGTGCCTCCAGAGATAGATTAAACCTTCTGTAGAGCACCTTGTAGCGGCGTGTAAAGGCGGTATCAGGTACCGTTTGTAACCGTTGCTACGTGCTCGTGCACGCGAGACACCCGGTTGTTTCTAACCTTCTGTAGCGGCGTGTAAAGGTACCTTTAGGGCGTGTTGTTTTGCAGGCTCCAGGATCCACCCTCTCTCTCTGTGCTGATTTGCTTCTGCAGGCTTTATCCTCCCCCTCTCTGTCACTCACAGAATGCAAATCAATAGTCATGCCTTCAGCTCCACATCACAGCAGCACAGAGAGAGAGAGGGTGGATCCTGGAGCCTGCAAAACAACACCCCCTAAGGGCTAAAAAATATAGCCCCTGCTAATTATAATCACTAATGAGTAAGTATTAAAACGTTTTTATGCACTTTCACAGGATGCTTTTAGGTGACAAAAGGAGTGTGAGATTAGTGATAGGATGCTGCAGGAACATGTTTTGGTAAGCTTAGGTGGCATTTTGGAGGTGACAGGCAATTTTAAGTAGGCAATTTTTTGCTGCTGCTAGTCTCGGCAATTTGTTCGGACTAGTAGTAGTGTGATTTACACAGTAGTGTAGCCCACTTGTGAAAAGCTACACCACCAGTGTACCTCCTTACTAATTTTTAACTGCACCTTGGCCACATCTGACTTCTGGTCAAGTCGCAGCGTGACAAAAACTAATAAGGTACCTTTACACGCCGCCACAGGAAGGGAGAAACCGCCAGGCACTGGGGACAATTGGGCCTGTTGCCATGAAATCACTACGAAATGGCGGAGTCTAAATCAGGAAATTCCTTCCTGTGCCCTGCAGTTCCTTCGGATACCTGTTTCTGAGCTGTGCTCAAAAACAGGAAGGAACAATTCCTATGGTGGTGGCGTGTAATCGGGGCACAGGCACGGTATTTGCGTCGCCTAGTGAATTCCCAGGGGGGTGCCACAGCGTCATGGTTACCATGCCCCATCAGCTATCATTGGTGGGGGCTACTGTGTAACCATTGGCTGTCCCTTCACGGGGTGCCATATTTAAAGAGCTGACCAGTCACACTACACAATTGCAATGGCGTCATGTATTAGCCAGCCTTCCTGCGCAGGCTGGCCAATCATGATGCTATTGCGTTGTCCAATCACCGTATGAGCGTCACGTAATACACAACTCTGTCACGCCTATGTACTTGCGGTGCCCAATATGTACACCCATATTCCTTTGTGGTAGCGGCGTGTAAACCAGGGAAGGTACTCCACAGGTAGTAAGCCGCGGCACCCGTTGGCACTTCTGGGGAACGCAAATACCTTTAGTGGAGCACGTTCTGGCGGCGTCTATATGCGGCATCGTTGATCGGTATCCACCGTTAAAAATGTGCACGTGCGGTGGCTACCTGTTGCTGCACTCTGCAGCGGTGTGTAAAGGTACCCTCAGTGTAGGCCACTTGTAATACAATTTACTACACCGCCAGTGTACTTCCTACTAATTTTCAACTGCACCTTGGCCACATCTGACTTCTGGTCAAGTCGCAGTGAGCCAAAAACTATTACTGTACGCCACTTAAAATACATTCTACTACACTGAAAGTGTACTTCCTACTAATTTTCAACTACACCTTGGCCACATCTGACTTCTGGTCAAGTCGCAACGTGCCAGAAACTATTACTGTACGCCACTTGTAATACAATCTACTACACCGCCAGTGTACTTCCTATTAATTTTTAACTGCACCTTGGCCACATCTGACTTCTGATCAAGTAGCAGCATGCCAAAAACTATTACTGTACGCCACTTGTAATACAATCTACTACACCGCCAGTGTACTTCCTATTAATTTTTAACTGCACCTTGGCCACATCTGACTTCTGATCAAGTCGCAGCATGACAAAAAGTATAACTGTACGCCACTTGTAATACAAACTACTACACCGCCAGTGTACTTCTGTTAAAGACAACATCATAGGTACTGTGTAGCTTCCGCCATATTGTATCTAAAGAAGCCATATTTGATTAGTTTATCATGTCTATTCTGACTAACTAGCTGTAATTATTTGTTAAGTGAAGTCAGCATAACTCAGCACATTCTTGCCTTTGTCCTTGTTTTCTAGATAAAGACCACCAAGCCATATGTAAGCCCAGTGTACAAGTTCTTATCTTCTGTAACTCTCTTAAAGGTCACTAATTAATCATCTCAAAACTGTCTATACTGCATATTCATCATATTTGTCATTGTATGATGTAACCTATTTTTCTAAACATCTGTAACGTATATAAGCTGATACAAACAATAAACGAGAGCTATTCGTTTGAAGACCGAGTCTGTGTCATCAATTGAGTTATAGCCATTACCAGGTATACCTGTGTAGAGCTCTTTATTAAATCAGTCTACTCTGGTTAGGTGTTTTTAATACATCTTTAACAAATGGAGGCCGCAGCGAGATGTTTATCTGTTATGTATATTTTTCCCCTTTTTATATTCACCTTGGACTGGACACAAAGGTTACCCGTCTCCTGCTGAACAGCATACAGAACCGGGTTAAGTTTGAGCCATTGTCTCAAGGTACTGTCTTCAGAGGAGGAGGTAGCAAGAGCCAGTCTTTGGGGAATTACAAATGGGAAACTCAGATAGACTGATTTGATTATTTGTTATTTGTTCATACTCTTGTCCTGTGTTTTGTCTTGTCTTGTCCTAGTGTCTTCTTTGCTTATCTGTATTGTGCCCTGTATTGTCTTGTCATACTTCACAGTATTGTTGTATTTGTCTGTATGCGTTAGTTGTTAATTGTGCAAAACTACAAAATTGCTAAACTATTGCTATAATTCTTGGTGCTCTTTAATACAAACTTTACTAAACTTCTAATTCTATCACTCTTTCTCTCTATTTACGTACTACTTTGTGATGAAGCGTTGTACTACAACTCCCATCCTCTCCCTAATGTGTTTGCGCCTGATCGGTGAAGTCATGCTGGCTCCCCCCCTCCCTTTTTCGCCTTCCTCCCTCTTTCTCTTCATGTAACTGCAGCTCTGGGATTGTTTTATATCTTGCCCTAATTATGACTTGTAGCCTAGTGATGTTGTAATGGGATAACGCTGATCCGCTGATTACATTAATAACAGTAAACCGTACTGCCATCTTTATTAGATCCTCTAGGATGGGATGCGGGGTACACTCGAGTAGCAGGTACAAGGTACGAATGTGATAAAAGTATGTGTGAAAGAAAGCTGTATGCAGAGCAATTGTGTTGAATGATCTGCTGAAAGACAGACGCATGTTTTCACAAAGATCAGATGAGAATTGCATTGTGCCTTGTATGACAGCAAAAAAATTAACCAAAGTATTTCCAAAAAGTATTACTTTATTTAACTCAAAATTAAGTTAAGCTAAAGTCCAAGTGGACAGGTTTCCTAATTAAATATGTGAATATATAGAAACAGTACTGATCTTTGTCAACAGCCATTGAAATATATTAACCTGCATTGTACTAAAATCACTGCTTTGTTTTTCCTTTGTTAATATTGTTTATGATACAGCCAGTCAGTGGAATTTAGAATATTTGTGTGAAGGTTACGCTCACACAGCAGGGAAAAGGGGGGTTTGAGCAGACAGGGGGAATTGGGTTGGCAGTGGCAGCTACTAATTGTTATAAGTTATTTTGAGTCAGACTTCTGAAACTGGATGAAGTTTAAGAATATAATGTTGATTGTAATGTTTGCATTGTGATTGGGTGACCATCGGCAAACTGTCTAATAATATCATGCCCTCATGTTTTTGTTTATGTGAATTGTTTGATGTGCCACAGTGATGTTGTGTTCTTGTATAAAGTTGATTCAGAAAAAGTGTAAAGTATAGGTGCAAAAAGGTAATAATTACAGATACGCAGAGGAAGGGGTGGATTCAGGAATAGAGGTGTCTGCTACAGATAATTCTGATATACATGACAATAGTTTTTTTTGGGATTGCATTGTATGTTTTTTCCCGTAAATTATTGTTATATAATTATTCATCATTGTATGTTTTCTTTTTTTTTCCACTTGCTTAGACAAGTGTTCCCTACAATTAGAATAATCAGGAAATTGGGTTTTGCATTGACTGCCCAGGAAATCGAGCTCCAGCTTGGGATGCCAGGATACTGAAGACAGGGTTAGCGACCTTTGACAGTTACTGGGGAAACCAGGTTACTGGTTTGGATGACAAGCTGGAAGCAAAGTGAACCGGTGAATGTCTAGTTTGGGATTCCAGTATACTGAAGATAGGGTTAGCAACCTTTGACAGTTACTGGGGAAACCAGGATGCTGGTTTGGATGACAAGCTAGAGGACGAAATAGTAAAGGTCTAGTTTGGGATGCCAGACTACTGAAGACAGGGTTAGCGACCTTTGACAGTTACTGGGGAAACCAGTGTTGGTTACTGATTTGGATGACAGGCTAGAGGAGTACTAGTTCAGAGTGGGAGCAGAGAAGCAAGGCAGTTAATGACGCAGCAAAAATGTTAGGAAGAAAAAAAAAAAAGAAAGAAGCAGGAAATGCCTAGATGGGTAAATTGGGTTGTTTTGATATGGCCTGTTGAAGGCAATTCATCCGTGTGAATAACCAGTGGATTCAGAGGTACAGATACAGGTGCCAGGTGCAGTCCTGGGTATGGGCTTCTGAACGCCACAATCCCCTTATAGATTATAGATAACTAGATGGAGGCCCGATTCTAAAGAATCGGGTAGTCTAGAATCTATATATAGTTTATTTACTAATAGTTAGGGGAGTGCGGTGAAATTAATTGTGTGTATACAGGTGGGTCAGTGGGTAGCAGAGTATACGGTGGCTGAGTGGTTAGCAGTGAGTGCGGTGGCTGAGTGGTTAGCAGTGAGTGCGGTGGCTCAGTGGTTAGCAGTGAGTGCGGTGGCTCAGTGGTTAGCAGTGAGTGCTGCGGCTCAGTGGTGCAGTGAGTGTGGCTCAGTGCAGAGTGAGTGCGGTGGCTCAGTGGGTAGCAAGTTAGGTGCAGTGGTAGCGTGGTGCGGTGGCTCAGTGGGTAGCAGAGTGAGTACGGTGGCTCAGTGGGTAGCAAGTAGGTGTAGGGTTAGCAGTAGTGCGGTGGCTCAGTGGTAGCAGTGAGTGGTGGTGATGGTACAGTCGGTGGCTCAGTGGTTAGCAGTGAGTGCGGTGGCTCAGTGGTTAGCAGTGAGTGCGGTGGCTCAGTGGTTAGCAGTGAGTGGGGTGGCTCAGTGGGTAGCAGAGTATACGGTGGCTCAGTGGTTAGCAGTGAGTGCGGTGGATCAGTGGTTAGCAGTGAGTGCGGTGGCTCAGTGGTTAGCAGTGATTGCGGTGGCTCAGTGGTTAGCAGTGATTGCGGTGGCTCAGTGGTTAGCAGTGAGTGCGGTGGCTCAGTGGTTAGCAGTGAGTGCGGTGGCTCAGTGGGTAGCAGTGAGTGCGGTGGCTCAGTGGGTAGCAGTGAGTGCGGTGGCTCAGTGGGTAGCAGTGAGTGCGGTGGCTCAGTGGGTAGCAGTGAGTGCGGTGGCTCAGTGGGTAGCAGTGAGTGCGGTGGCACAGTGGTTAGCAGTGAGTGCGGTGGCTCAGTGGTTAGCAGTGAGTGCGGTGGCTCAGTGGTTAGCAGTGAGTGCGGTGGCTCAGTGGTTAGCAGTGAGTGCGGCAGCTCAGTGGGTAGCAGTGAGTGCGGCGGCTCAGTGGGTAGCAGAGTATACGGTGGCTCATGGTAGTGGTAGCAGTGAGTGCGGGGGCTCAGTGGGTAGCAGAGTATACGGTGGCTCAGTGGTTAGCAGTGATTGCGGTGGCTCAGTGGTTAGCAGTGAGTGCGGTGGCTGAGTGGTTAGCAGTGAGTGAGGTGAGATTGGTGAGTGCAGCGCCGTGGGCAGAGTGGTCAGCGCAGCGCCGTGGGCTGAGTGGTCAGCAAACACACACACACACACATACACACACACATTCAGACACTCCGCTATACTTACCACCGACCCTGCGTCTTCCCCACCGCCTGGATCTGGGGCACAGGCTGGAGGGGGCAGAGGACGGAGGGGGCACAGGCTGGAGGGGGCACAGGCTGGAGGGGGCACAGGCTGGAGGGGGCAGAGGATGGAGGGGGCACAGGTTGGAGGGGGCACAGGCTGGAGGGGGCAGAGGCAGGAGGGGGCCAGAGGAGGGGCAGAGACGGAGGGGCCAGGCTGGAGGGGCAGAGGACGGAGGGGGCAAGCAGGAGTGGGCGGGCAGAGGGGGCCAGGCTGAGAGGGCAGAGGACGGAGTGGGCACAGGCTGAGGGGCACAGGCTGGAGGGGGCAGGAGGAGAGGGGCACAGGCTGGAGGGGCACAGCTAGAGGGGGCACAGTGGAGGGGCACAGCTGAGGGGCACAGGCTGAGGGGGCAGAGGACAGAGGGGGCCAAGGCTGAGGGGCAGAGGACGGAGGGGCAAGGCTGGAGTGGGCAGAGGACGGAGGGGGCCAGGCTGGAGGGGCAGAGGACGAGGGGGCACAGGGAGGGGGGCAAGGCTGGAGGGGCACAGGCTGGAGGGGGCAGAGACTGAGGGGCACAGGTGAGGGCAAGGCTGAGGGGGCACAGGCTGAGGGGCCAGGTGGAGGGGGCAGGGGAGGGGGCAAGGCTGAGGGGGCAAGCTGGAGGGGGCAAAAGTGGAGGGGCACAGGTGGAGGGCAAGGCGGAGGGGGCACAGGCTGGAGGGGCAGAGGAGGGGGCAAGGCGGAGGGGCAGAGGGGGAGGGGGGGCACAGCTGGAGGGGCAAGTGGAGGGGGCAAGGTGGAGGGGGCACAGGCTGGAGGGGGCAAAGCTGAGGGGCAAGGCTGGAGGGGGCAAGGCTGGAGGGGGCAGAGGAAAGGGAGGCTGGGGGGCAGAGGACGAGGGGCCAGGCTGGAGGGGCAGAGACGAGGGGGCCAGGCGGAGGGGGCAGAGGCGGAGGGCAAGGTGGAGGGGCAAGGCTGAGGGGCAAGGCTGGAGGGGGCAGAGGACTGAGGGGCAAGGTGAGGGGCACAGCTGAGGGGGCACAGGCTGGAGGGGGCAGGTGGGGCACAGGCGGAGGGGCAAGGCTGAGGGGGCAAGTGGAGGGGCACAGGCTGGAGGGGGGCACAGCTGGAGGGGCACAGGGGAGGGGGCACAGGCTGGAGGGGGCAGAGGAGGAGGGCAAGGCTGGAGGGGCAGAGGAGTGAGGGGGCACAGGCTGGGAGGGAGGCACAGGCTGGAGGGGGCTCAGACTGGGAGGGAGCGACAGAACTGAGGGGGCACAGGCTGGAGGGGGCAGAGGACGGAGGGGGCACAGCTGGAGGGGGCAAGCTGAGGGGGCACAGGCTGGAGGGGCAGAGGACGAGGGGGCACAGGCTGGAGGGGGCAGGGAGAGGGGGCCAAGGCTGGAGGGGCAGAGGACGAGGGGGCACAGGCTGGAGGGGGGCAGAGACGGGCAAGCTGGAGGGGCACAGGCTGGAGGGGGCAGAGGATGGAGGGGCAAGGCTGAGGGGACAGAGAGGGCAGCTGAGGGGGCACAGGCTGGAGGGGCACAGGCTGGAGGGGCAGAGGACGGAGGGGCACAGGCTGGAGGGGGCAAGGCGGAGGGGGCAAGACGGAGGGGGCAGCGAGGGGCAAGGCTGAGGGGCAAGGCTGAGGGGACAGGGAGGGGAAGGCTGGGGGCACAGGCTGGAGGGGGCAGAGGACTGAGGGGGCACAGGCTGGAGGGGCAAGGCGGAGGGGACAGTGGAGGGGGCACAGGCTGGAGGGGGCAAGGTGAGGGGGCACAGGCTGGAGGGGCACAGCTGAGGGGCAGAGGCTGGAGGGGGCACAGGCTGGAGGGGCAGAGGCTGGAGGGGCACAGGCTGGAGGGGCAAGGCTGGAGGGAGGGGGCACAGGATGGAGGGGGCAGGGACGTGGAGGGGGCAAGGCTGGAGGGGGCAAGGACTGGAGGGGGCAGAGGTGGAGGGGGCACAGGCTGGAGGGAGGGGCACAGGACGGAGGGGGGCAGAGGCTGGAGGGGGCAGAGGACGAGGAGGGCAGAGGACGGAGGGGCACAGGAAGAGGACGAGGGGGCAGAGGCTGAGGGGGCAAGGTGAGGGGCAGAGGACTGAGGGGGCACAGGCTGGAGGGGCAAGGACTGGAGGGGCACAGGCTGGAGGGGCAGAGGACTGAGGGGCAAGGTGAGGGCAAGGGAGGGCACAGGCGGAGGGGCAAGAGGAGCGGAGGGGGCACAGGCTGGAGGGGGCAAGGCGAGGAGGGGCAAGGTCGGAGGGGGCACAGGACATGGAGGGGGCACAGGCTGGAGGGGGCAAGGCTGAGGGGCAGAGGAGGAGGGGCACAGGCTGGAGGGGGCAGAGGACTGAGGGGGCACAGGCTGGAGGGGGCACAGGCTGAGGGGGCAAGGCTGGAGGGGGCAAGGCTGGAGGGGCAGAGGACGAGGGCAAGGGGAGGGCACAGGCTGGAGGGGGCAGAGGACTGGAGGGGCAAGAGTGAGGGGGCACAGGCGGAGGGGCAGAGAGGGGAGCTGAGAGGGGACAGGCTAGGAGGGGCACAGGACTGGAGGGGGCAAGAGGCGGAGAGGAGCTGAGGGGGCACAGGCGGAGGGGCAGAGAGGACGGAGGGGGCAGAGGACGAGGGGGCAAGGCTGGAGGGGGCACAGGCTGGAGGGGCACAGGGTCACGAGGCGGAGGGGGGCACAGGCTGGAGGGGGCAGAGCTGAGGAGGGGGCAGAGGAGGGGGGCACAGGCTGGAGGGGGCAGAGGACGAGGGGGCACAGGCTGGAGGGGCAAGGAGAGGGGGCACAGGCTGGAGGGGGCAAGGACAGGAGGGGCAAGGAGAGGGGCAAGGCTGAGGGGGCAGAGGACTGGAGGGGCACAGGCTGGAGGGGAGGCGAGGGGGCAAGAGCGGAGGGGGGGGCAAGGACGGAGGGGCACAGGCTGGAGGGGGCACAGGCTGGAGGGGGCACAGGTGGAGGGGCACAGGCGAGGGGGCAGCTGAGGGACAGAGAGGGGCAGAGGACATGGAGGGGGCACAGGCTGGGAGGGGGCAAGGACGGAGGGCGGAGGGCACAGGCTGGAGGGGCAGAGGAAGGAGGGGGCACAGGCTGGAGGGGGCAAGGACTGAGGGGGCACAGGCTGAGAGGGGCAGAGGACAGAGGGGGCACAGGCTGGAGGGGGCAGAGGAGGAGGGGGCACAGGCTGGAGGGGGCACAGGCTGGAGGGGGCAGAGGACAGTGGAGGGGCAGGCTGAAGGGGGCAGAGGACAGAGGGGGCACAGGCTGGAGGGGGCAGAGGACGGAGGGGGCCAAGGCTGGAGGGGGCAAGAGGGACAGGCTGGAGGGGCAGATGGGGCACCTGAGGGCGAGGACGGGCACAGGCTGGAGGGGCAGAGGACGGAGGGGGCACAGGCTGGAGGGGGCACAGGCTGGAGGGGGCAGAGGACAGAGGGGGCACAGGCTGAGGGGCAGAGGACAGAGGTGGGCCAGGCTGGAGGGGCAGAGGACGAGGGGGCACAGGCTGGAGGGGGCAGAGGACGAGTGGGGCCAGGCTGGAGGGGCAGAGGACGGAGGTGGGCACAGGGCTGGAGGGGGCAAGGCTGAGGGGGCACAGGCTGGAGGGGGCAGAGGACTGAGGGGGCACAGGCTGGGGGGCAAATGCTGGAGGGGCACAGGCTGGAGGGGGCAGAGGACAGAGGGGGCACAGGCTGGAGGGGCCGAGGACAGAGGGGGCCCAGGCTGGAGGGGGCACAGCATGAGGGGGGCACAGGCTGGAGGGGGCACAGGCTGGGGGGGGGCAGAGGACTGAGGGGCACAGGCTGGAGGGGCACAGGCTGGAGGGGGCACAGGCTGAGGGGGCACAGGCTGGAGGGGCAGAGCTGGAGGGGGCACAGGACTGGAAGGGGGCAAGGCTGAGGGGCAAGGCTGGAGGGGGCACAGGCTTGAGGGGGCACAGGTGAGGGGGCACAGGCTGGAGGGGGCAGAGGACTGAGGGGGACAGGCTGGAGGGAGGGAGCTGAGGGGGCACAGCTGGAGGGGGCACAGGGGAGGAGGGGGCACAGGCTGGATGGGGGCACAGGCTGGAGGGAGGAGAGGACTGAGGGGGCACAGGCTGGAGGGGCACAGGGCTGGAGGGGCACAGGCTGAGGGGCACAGGCTGGAGGGGGCAGAGGAGGAGGGGGCAAGCACAGGCTGGAGGGGGCAGAGGAGGAGGGGCACAGGCTGGAGGGGGCCAGGCTGGAGGGGCACAGGCTAGGGGCAGCAGGCGAGGGGGGGCAGAGGAAGGAGGGGGCACAGGCTGAGGGGGCACAGGCTGGAGGGGGAGCAGGCAAGAAGGGCCAGCTGGAGGGGGCAGAGGCTGAGGGGCACAGGCTGGAGGGGGCACAGGCTGGAGGGGCAGAGGACTGAGGGGGCACAGGCTGGAGGGGGCCAGGCTGGAGGGGGCACAGCTGGAGGGGGCACAGGCTGGGGGGCAGAGGACGGAGGGGGCACAGCTGAGGGGGCACAGAGGCAAGCTGAGGGGGCAGAGGCTGAGGGGGCACAGGCTGGAGGGGCAGGGCACTGGAGGGGCACAGGCTGGAGGGGCAGAGGCTGAGGGGGCAGAGGCTGGAGGGGGCAGAGGAGCTGAGGGGGCACAGGCTGGAGGGGGCAGAGGACTGAGGGGGCACAGGCTGGAGGGGGCAAGAGGACTGAGGGGCACAGGCTGGAGGGGGCAAGCGAGGGCACTGAGGGGGCACAGGCTGGAGGGGGCAGGACTGGAGGGGGCACAGAGATGAGAGGGGCACAGGCTGGAGGGGCAGAGGACGGAGGGGGCACAGGCTGGAGGGGGCACAGGCTGGAGGGGGCACAGGCTGGAGGGGCAGAGGACGAGGGGCACAGGCTGGAGGGGGCAGAGGACGAGGGGGCAGAGGATGGAGGGGCAGAGGACTGGAGGGGGCACAGGCTGGAGGGGCAGAGGTAAGAGGGGCACAGGCTGGAGGGGGCAAAGGCTGGAGGGGGCACAGGCTGGAGGGGGCAGAGGACTGAGGGGGCACAGGCTGAGAGGGGAAAGGCTGAGGGGCTGAGGATGGAGGGACCAGGCTGGAGGGGGCACAGACTGGAGGGGGCACAGGCTGGAGAGGGGCACAGGCTGGAGGGGGCACAGGCTGGAGGGGGCACAGGACTGGAGGGGGCACAGGCTGGAGGGGCAGGGACGGGAGAGGCTGAGGGGCACAGGCTGAGGGGCAGAGACGAGGGGGCACAGGCTGGAGGGGGCAGAGGACTGGAGGGGCAGGCTGGAGGGGGCAGAGGAGGGGCACAGCGAGGGGGCAGAGACAGGGCACAGGCTGGAGGGGGCAGGGACTGAGGGGGAAGGAGGCAGGATGAGGGGGCACAGGCTGGAGGGGGCACAGGCTGGAGGGGGCAGAGGCTGAGGGGGCACAGGCTGAGGGGGCACAGGCTGAGGGGAAGGAGGGCACAGCTGAGGGAAGGACTGAGGGGCACAGGCTGAGGGGCAAGGACTGAGGGGCACAGCGGAGGGGCAGAGGAGGGGGGCACAGGCTGAGGGGGCCAGGAGGAGGAGGGGCAAGGACTGGAGGGGGCACAGGCTGAGAGGGGCACAGGCTGGAGGGGGCACGAGGACTGGAGGGGGCAGAGGAAGGAGGGGCAGAGGACGGAGGGGCACAGGCTGGAGGGGCAGAGGAGAGGGGGCACAGGCTGAGGGGGCAGAGGACTGGAGGGGGCAGAGGCTGGAGGGGGCAGAGGACTGAGGGGCACAGGCTGGAGGGGGCAGAGGACTGAGGGGCACAAGGCTGGAGGGGCAGAGGACTGGAGGGGGCACAGGCTGGAGGGGCAGAGGCTGGGGGGCACAGGTGAGGGGGCACAGGCTGGAGGGGCAGAGGACGAGGGGCAGAGGACAGGAGGGGGCACAGGCTGGAGGGGGCAGAGGACGGGGAGGGGCACGGCTGGAGGGGGCACGAGGAAGGAGGGGGCACAGGCTGGAGGGGGCCAGAGGACTGAGGGGGCAAGGCTGGAGGGGGCAGAGGACAGGAGGGGGCACAGGCTGGAGGGGGCAGAGGAAGGAGGGGGCACAGGCTATAGGAGGCAGAGGACTGAGGGGGCACAGGCTGGAGGGGGCAGAGGACTGAGGGGGCACAGGCTGGAGGGGGCATAGGACTGAGGGGGCACAGGCTGGAGGGGGCAGGGACTGAGGGGCACAGGCTGGAGGGCAGAGGAGCGTGTGGGGTGCAGACTCACTGCGGCCGCCATGCGTCTGCTGTAGGAGGAGAGGAGGGGCGGGCAGAGCTGCAGGACAGGATGTGCCGTCCTCCCTCCTCTCCAGGCGCGCGGCGGGCGTCTGGCAGCACGGGTAGCCCCAGGGGGTGCGGGGCCCCCCCAGGTGGCGGGCAATGGGCCCCCCCTGCATGTACTCTAGTGGCTGGAGGGCAGAGGCTGGAGGGGAGAGGCTGGAGGGCACACGGAACTTCCGAGATCGGAACGTTCCTGTGCCGGTGTCTGTAGCCGGGCGGCGCCCGGCTACCCTGCACTGGATGACGTCACCACCCCAGTCCGGAGGCCATCACGGAAGTACCCTTCGGGTTTTCCGGAAGTGGCCTTCAGCTTTTATATTATAGATGGTAACAATTAACCTGGATATAAATAGACCAAAATAAAGCAGCTCTACTATCACCTGTACCTATATACTTCTTTACTTGCACACGGAAAATGAACAAGTACAATTGATTATGCACACCAGACAGACCAACTTGTTTACAGGTAACACTGTCTCTGTTGGGGTTTTTGTTTGAGGAGAGATGCAAAGTGGGGAAGAATAAATTATAAGATCATAGACTGAAGTCATTTTGACTTGATTACTGCATCTCTACTCGGTCAAACACATCACAGCTGACAGAAAGAAGGCGATTAGTAAAGCAAAACAACCTACCATTTAAACAGTATTAAGCACCTTCTTATGGTGGGGTTACACGTCCCGATATCGCGGCGATATCGGAGGCAACGCCGCGGGAGCGCGCATTTTTTCAGCCCTTTCCCCGATATCGCATCGCCGGTTTACACGCTGCGATATCGGGAAACAACGTCCCTCCGATGTGTACGCCCACCAACCCAGTAACGACCATTTAACATGGGAGTTAATGGGTGAGGTGCGAGTACAGATCGGAGTTGGGCTGTCACACGCTGCGATGCTGGTACAACGGCCATGCGATATCGGGGAGTTGAATAGCTCTGCTATTCAACTCCGATATCGTTTTGGCATCGTTCCAGCATCGCGTTGTACACTCAAACCGTACAACGCGCACACGATATCGGGTCCAACTCGCGACCCACGTGACTTTTTGTCGGAGTTGGGTCGGAGTTGGACGCCGATATCGCGGCGTGTAAACCCACCATTAGGGCTGGTGGTTTACTGCAGGGAGTGGATTTCTTCAGCATCAAATAAAATGCAGCCACTATATTATGTGTTGGCAGAATGCAACAAGAACAAACCCTATGAAATCACACCAGAATCAAAATTGGGTTTGACATGCTGAAGACTGACATTCTCTCTGCCCCAGCACTAGGAATTGCAAATTTATTGGTTTAATGTTATGAATTAGAGAGATATGCAAAAGGAATATTGACACAGAAACATTTATTACCTGATACTAATGGTGACATGACAAATTAAATTGAACACAATTGTTTTGAACTAATTGACATTGAAACACAGCCATTAGCAAATGTACAAGAGACCCCAATCCATATTACAGACTGAACTAAAGGCTCTGACAGAGGCTTGTATTATGGTGGAGGGGCTTGGGGAGCATTTTTGTTGATAACCGTTATGCTTTTGGTATTTGCCATGATTACGGCCCTCTATGGAAAAGCAGATAGCTTGTGGAATATCCAAGGAAACCCATTAAGCTGTGGTTAATGTGCAAACTCACTCAAAGGAGCGCACCAAGGAGGCCGAAGGAAATGACCATGCTGACAGGGCAGCTAAAGCTGCAGCCTTGCTCCCTCTCCCGATAGGGATGTACACTATGTGTGCCTCTGGGAGGGTGGACGCTGAACTCCTAGGGTGCCTGTAAGCACAGGCCTCTAAACAGAAGAAAGAAGAATGGAAACATGAAGATGCATGAGAAGAGGATCCTATAGAAACATCACTGGGTGGCACCTTGGTTCCACTATGCTGCTGCTAAGTATATACATGGTTGTGTGGTCTGTGCATGCCATAAGGTGGGAATAGCGGTTGAGACAGAGATGTGCGCTAAGGCTACTCTACCCATTTTAGCCACTGCAGATTGACTTTGTTCAGCTTCCAAAGGTAGGCACCTATGAGTATGTGTTGGTCTGCATGGACCTATTCTCTGGATAGCCAGAAGCATGGCCTACTGCCAAGGCCACTGCCCAAACTGTTGAAAGAAATTATTATACATTATATTCTGTAGGGGTAACGCCAAACAAAATACTGGGTTATGTCCATGTGAGATACTATTTGGGGAACCACCAAAGACAGGATTGTATTTTCCTTAGCAGTTACAGACATTACACTCTGATATGACAACATATGTAGGAGCTTTAATTATTATGATACTAATTTTAATATATTGTGATAGTAATTTTATTCATTTGTATGGCGCTATTAATTCCATAGCACTATACATATACCAGTACCAACAGTTTAACAAAATGTATTGCACCAAACTCACAAATGTGTTTTCAGTTCCAATCCAGATCTATCCTCCTTGGAAGGTACACACTCCCTAAAACCTGGTCACAGTCCGTGAGGAAAGCTTGCAACCCAGATTTGAAGGTCCATAACTATCTGGATCCATGCATCCCGCTGCAAGAAGGTTCACAGAGACTAAAGAGATAACCTTAGGGGAGTATTGTTCATTACTCTTGTTTTTCTTCAATACTTTCCTTTCCAGAACAGCAGAAGGTGAACTTAAGCAGTGGGAAAGAGGAGGGTTGCAGCAGAAAAAGGTAGCCAAACAGGGAAACTCACAATGGGACGAGGGTCCACCACAACAATAGGCGGGAAGCAAATGAAGGTTGATTTAGGAAAGTTGATAGAAAGTTCGAGTTGGGTTTTGAAAAATAATGGGAACTGATTACGAGCTGATCAGTTCACTTGGCTGGCGTTGATAGAGGAGTGGGGAAGGAACAAAAAGTATGTGAAAAGGTGTGAAGGTAACATATGAAAGAGACAGGAAAGCGTTGTTGGATCTTACAGGTTTGTCATTCTCCAGGTTGAATAATCTCTTTAAGGGTGTAGGTGGATGGATATCTGGGATAATTCATTTTGTAATCCAGGGAGCATCTATAGTACTGGTTATTGCTATACTGGTAAAGTTATTTGTAATGCTTGTGAAGAAAATTCTAAGAACTAACTGCAAATGATTTCAGGTAAATACAAAATGAAAAAGAATAACGATAAAGATACTGAAGCACTGCGTACTCAAGTGCTCCTGACTTATGTCACTACCCCAGGACGCAAGTGTGTGCTGTGCAACAAAAAGACTTTGGTGGAACTTTCAAACTGCACTTATTGTGGAAATCCTCTGGATTCACCTCCACCACCGGAGATACAAGAAAATGAGAACTACAACATTGTGTGAAACATTCAATATTATGGACTTATGATATCCCACAGTCTAAAATATATCATGTGTTTTTTTTTCCACTGTTTTTTCTTAAATTCATAGACCCCTCAAATTACCCAATATACTAATCTCCAGGTTAGGGGGTGTTGAGGGATAGAATAGGCCGGCTAACAGGGTCTTCCTGAATGATCGCGCTCCATAATATGCGTAGGAAGTAGCCTTGCGTATTGTGTTGTAGGGCGGGCTCTGCGGACCTAGAGGTAGGCAGGGATAGGTCAAGAATAGAAATGATAAAAAGAGGGGACTGTTAAAGACAACATCATAGGTACTGTGTAGCTTCCGCTATATTGTATCTAAAGAAGCCATATTTGATTAGTTTATCATGTCTATTCTGACTAACTAGCTGTAATTATTTGTTAAGTGAAGTCAGCATAACTCAGCACATTCTTGCCTTTGTCCTTGTTTTCTAGATAAAGACCACCAAGCCATATGTAAGCCCAGTGTACAAGTTCTTATCTTCTGTAACTCTCTTACAAAAACTATTACTGTACGCCACTTGTAATACAATCTACTACACCGCCAGTGTACTTCCTATTAATTTTTAACTGCACCTTGGCCACATCTGACTTCTGATCAAGTCGCAGCATGCCAAAAACTATTACTGTACGCCACTTGTAATACAATCTACTACACCGCCAGTGTACTTCCTATTAATTTTTAACTGCACCTTGGCCACACCTTTACTTCTGGTAAAGTCGCAGCATGACAAAAAGTATAACTGTACGCCACTTGTAATACAAACTACTACACCGCCAGTGTACTTCTGTTAAACACAACATCATAGGTACTGTGTAGCTTCCGCCATATTGTATCTAAAGAAGCCATATTTGATTAGTTTATCATGTCTATTCTGACTAACTAGCTGTAATTATTCGTTAAGTGAAGTCAGCATAACTCAGCACATTCTTGCCTTTGTCCTTGTTTTCTAGATAAAGACCACCAAGCCATATGTAAGCCCAGTGTACAAGTTCTTATCTTCTGTAACTCTCTTAAAGGTCACTAATTAATCATCTCAAAACTGTCTATACTGCATATTCATCATATTTGTCATTGTATGATGTAACCAATTTTTCTAAACATCTGTAACGTATATAAGCTGATACAAACAATAAACGAGAGCTATTCATTTGAAGACCGAGTCTGTGTCATCAATTGAGTTATAGCCATTACCAGGATAACCTGTGTAGAGCTCTTTATCAAATCAGTCTACTGAGTTTCCCATTTGTAGTTCCCCAAAGACTGGCTCTTGCTACCTCCTCCTCTAAAGACAGTACCTTGAGACAATGGCTCAAACTTACCGCGGTTCTGTATGCTAATTTTTAACTGCACCTTGGCCACATCTGACTTCTGGTCAAGTCGCAGCGTGACAAAAACTATTAGTGTAGGCCACTTGTAATACAAACTACTACACCGCCAGTGTACTTCCTACAAATTTTCAACTGCACCTTGGCCACATCTGACTTCTGGTCAAGTCGCAGTGTGACAAAAACTATAAGGGCCCCTTTACACGCGGCTACATTTCTAGGGTGGCTACAGATAACTTACTGGTTGCAGTGAAATCATGGAGACAAGGTTCTATCTTGTTGCTGTGTACAAATGGAATAATCTCTCCATGATTTCACTGCAACCAGTAAGTTACCTGTAGCCACCCTAGAAATGTAGCCGCGTGTAAAGGGGCCCTTAGTGTAGGCCACTTGTAATACAAACTACTACACCGCCAGTGTACTTCCTACTAATTTTTAATTGCTCCTTGGCCATATCTGACTTCTGGTCAAGTCGCAGCGTGCCAAAAACTATTACTGTACGCCACTTGTAATACAATCTACTACACCGCCAGTGTACTTCCTATTAATTTTTAGCTGCACCTTGGCCACATCTGACTTCTGATCAAGTCGCAGCGTGACAAAAACTATTGGTGTACGCCACTTGTAATACAATCTACTACACCGCCAGTGTACTTCCTACTAATTTTTAACTGCACCTTGGCCACAAATGACTTCTGGTAAAGTCGCAGCATGACAAAAAGTATAACTGTACGCCACTTGTAATACAATCTACCACACCGCCAGTGTACTTCCTACTAATTTTCAACTGCACCTTGGCCACATCTGACTTCTGGTCAAGTCGCAGTGTGACAAAAACTATTAGTGTAGGCCACTTGTAATACAAACTACTACACCGCCAGTGTACTTACTACTAATTTTTAACTGCTCCTTGGCCACATCTGACTTATGGTCAAGTCGCAGCGTGACAACAACTATTAGTGTACCCCACTTGTAATACAATCTACTACACCGCCAGTGTACTTCCTATTAATTTTTAACTGCACCTTGGCCACATCTGACTTCTGATCAAGTCGCAGCATGCCAAAAAACTATTACTGTACGCCACTTGTAATACAATCTACTACACCGCCAGTGTACTTCCTATTAATTTTTAACTGCACCTTGGCCACACCTTTACTTCTGGTAAAGTCGCAGCATGACAAAAAGTATAACTGTACGCCACTTGTAATACAAACTACTACACCGCCAGTGTACTTCTGTTAAACACAACATCATAGGTACTGTGTAGCTTCCGCCATATTGTATCTAAAGAAGCCATATTTGATTAGTTTATCATGTCTATTCTGACTAACTAGCTGTAATTATTCGTTAAGTGAAGTCAGCATAACTCAGCACATTCTTGCCTTTGTCCTTGTTTTCTAGATAAAGACCACCAAGCCATATGTAAGCCCAGTGTACAAGTTCTTATCTTCTGTAACTCTCTTAAAGGTCACTAATTAATCATCTCAAAACTGTCTATACTGCATATTCATCATATTTGTCATTGTACGATGTAACCAATTTTTCTAAACATCTGTAACGTATATAAGCTGATACAAACAATAAACGAGAGCTATTCATTTGAAGACCGAGTCTGTGTCATCAATTGAGTTATAGCCATTACCAGGTATACCTGTGTAGAGCTCTTTATCAAATCAGTCTACTGAGTTTCCCATTTGTAATTCCCCAAAGACTGGCTCTTGCTACCTCCTCCTCTGAAGACAGTACCTTGAGACAATGGCTCAAACTTACCGCGGTTCTGTATGCTAATTTTTAACTGCACCTTGGCCACATCTGACTTCTGGTCAAGTCGCAGCGTGACAAAAACTATTAGTGTAGGCCACTTGTAATACAAACTACTACACCGCCAGTGTACTTCCTACAAATTTTCAACTGCACCTTGGCCACATCTGACTTCTGGTCAAGTCGCAGTGTGACAAAAACTATAAGGGCCCCTTTACACGCGGCTACATTTCTAGGGTGGCTACAGATAACTTACTGGTTGCAGTGAAATCATGGAGACAAGGTTCTATCTTGTTGCTGTGTACAAATGGAATAATCTCTCCATGATTTCACTGCAACCAGTAAGTTACCTGTAGCCACCCTAGAAATGTAGCCGCGTGTAAAGGGGCCCTTAGTGTAGGCCACTTGTAATACAAACTACTACACCGCCAGTGTACTTCCTACAAATTTTCAACTGCACCTTGGCCACATCTGACTGCTGGTCAAGTCGCAGTGTGACAAAAACTATAAGTGTACGCCACTTGTAATACAATCTACTACAACGCCAGTGTACTTCCTACTAATTTTTAACTGCACCTTGGCCACATCTGACTTCTGGTCAAGTCGCAATAAACAACCAGAGAATCAACATGACCTGTTGTAAAAGTACCGACATATACACATATTAAAACCAACGAACAAAATGTCTTTAAGGTACATAGAGTCACACGATGCATCTTCATGCGTTACAACCAGTTTTATTTGTAGAAAAACAAGTGATTGTCACAGCTAGTAAGCAAAAAGTGCATCAGTGCAAAGGGGGGGGGGGGTTTTCAAGGACAAAGTGCAGGGTGAAAAGAGAGATCAAACACAGGACCCAGAATTTTACATTGCAGACATCTCAATGGTAATGACGTTAATATAAAAGGTAAAATTCCCCCAACAAAGAATACAGTTGCAGCTTTTTGCATAAGTTGCAGCCAAGGTGATTACAGCCAATTTACAACATCATAAACATACAACTAGAACTAATGTCAGGGACACAAGAGGTTAATAAATAGTTCTCATACCAGAGATGCCTGCTGCCTGGGGACTGTGTCAGGGAGAAGCCAGTGTACTTCCTACTAATTTTTAACTGCTCCTTGGCCAATCTGACTGCTGGTCAAGTCGCAGCGTGCCAAAAACTATTACTGTACCCACTTGTAATACAATCTACTATGCCGCCAGTGTCCTTCCTACTAATTTTCAGCTGCACTTTGGCCACATGGTCAAGTCGCAGCGTGAAAAAAACTATTAGTGTATGCCACTTGTAATACAATCTACTACACCGTCAGTGTACTTCCTACTAATTTTTAACTGCACCTTGGCCACATCTGACTTCTGGTCAAGTCGCAGTATAACAAAAAGTATTACTGTACACCACTTGTAATACGATATACTACACCGCCAGTGTACTTCCTACTAATTTTTAACTGCACCTTGCCCAGGTCTCACTTTGGGCCTAGTAGCATTGTTGGTTCAGTCACCTCTGCTTGATTGACATTCACCTTTTTTTTGTAAAACAACTGTACTGCTGCCAATTTTTTCACATACAAAATGAGTGGCAAAAGGCCTGCTACTGGTGGAAATGGGTGTAGGCATGATGGAAAGGGAAAAAAAGTTTGTGTCCCGTGGGGTAGATGCTAAAGCTACATTAACATCTGCTAAAAAAAAAAAAGAGAGAATCTTCAAGCGAAACTAAGATGTCTACTTCTTTCCGTGGCCAATCGGATATGATCCCTTTCTTACGGACACGACCATCGATACCACTTGTGGGGCACGAAAACAGCAGGTGCTTGAATGGATCTCAAGTGCTCCATCAAGTAGCCTCTCCTCCACCTCAACTTCTACATCACAAACCCCCAGTCATCTGAGGTGTCAGACCAATCACACTTGATTCCTCCAAGCTCCCAAGTGTCCAGCCGCCCTACTCAGTCTGGGGCAACAGACATGTTTTAGTCTGCAGAGCTGTTCAGTCACACAATAGCCTGGGAATCAGAGGTCTGCACCAAAGCTGCAGTGAGTCCAGATGAGTTAATGATCTGCCCTGATGCCCAGAAGCTTTGTGAGTCAGACCCAGGCCCAGATGAAGAAGCTTCTGACCTTTATGCAGACCCTCATTCCCTAACAGTACATACTGTTGGTGGACACCAGGAGGATGATGCTGATGAGACTCAGATACCGGATTTGATTGACAAATTAAGTTATCGGTCAAGGCAGGAAGAGGTTGTCTTTGAGGATGAGGGGTGTGAGAGCACAGAGGATGATGATGAGGTTGGAGATCCCACTAACTGTCAACCCACAGTCAGCCAGTCGAAGAGGTCAGCACAGGAGGTGGAGGAGGATGCTACTGACGACGAGGTTAGGTTGTGCCTTCCTGGACATAGAAGGAGCACTGGAAGCATGCCAAAAACTGCATCCGCAGTCACAACTCTGCCTCTGAGCGGAAGTCGTGCTGGCTCTACAGCTCGCATGGGCTCTAAGCCTTGACTAGCCTGGGCCTTTTTTGACATCGCCAAGGATCTCCCAACTCATGTCATCTGCAAGATTTGTCACCAATCTCTGAGTAGAGGGCAAAAACTCACTAGCTTGAGTACTTCATGTATGAACCGCCACATGGACATGAAGCACAAGTCGCAGGGGGAAGCTCACTGTGCTAGAATGCGGGCTAGCGGGGTCTGCCTACCACCGTTTGCCCCATCAAGTGCATCCGTGTGCTCTTCATCGTCTGTGACTGTGGGGTCAGCTGTCACACATGCTTTTGAACGTACACCTTCCACCTCTTTACCCGCAACAGGCAGTGTGATTGGCAGGTCGTCACTTGGTTTTAAAGTGGACAATGCTGCTGGTGTTGAGCTCTCTCAGACATCGAGAGCACCACTTTTGGGTGAAGGCATCATTACATCTTTGCCTGCACCTCCCTTCCAGACCAGCGGTTTGCCGGGGACACCATACTTAACTGTGTCTCAGCACAGCAGCCAGCCCTCGGTCCCTCAGATGTGGACAAGTAAAAGGCCATTTCCTCCAAGCTATGAGAAAGCTAAGCGCTTGAATTTCACCATCTGCAAACTCTTGGCTTCAGAAATGCTGACTTTCCGCCTGGTGGACACAGAGGATTTTTGAGACCTTATGTCCGTCGCAGTGCCCTAGTACCAGATGCCCAGTCGCCACTACTTCTCCAAGAAAGGTGTGCCTGCGCTACACCAGCATGTCGCAGACAACATCACCAATCCCTTGAGAAACTCTGTGTGTAACAGTGTGCATTTCACCACAGACACTTGGACCAGTAAGCATCGACTGGGGCATTACATGTCGCTGACTGGGCATTGGTTAACTACGGTGAGAGCTGGAGAAGGGTCTGCTGTCCAAGTCTTGCCATCCCCACAAGTTGTGCGTCCATCCTCTGTAGGTAGGAGTTCCTCCACTGTTTCTGCCTCCTCAACCTCGTCTTGGTCCTCCAACTCCACCCAAAGCCTGTTTGGTAATGCCACCCGCGTTGTAACTACACAGAAGGAATCCTGCACACCTCCTACTATGCTGGCAGCAGGGCTCAACGCCATCAGGCGGTCTTTACCTTGAAATGCCTAGGAAATGTGAGTCACACAGCTGATGAGTTGTGGTCAGCTCTGGCGGCCTAGTTTCAGCAATGGTTGTCTCCACTCAACCTGCAGCCAGAGAAGGCCGTGTGTGACAATGCTGCAAACTTGGGTGCTGCTCTTCGCCGGGTCAATATCACACACGTGCCTTGTATGGCTCACGTGTTGAATCTGGTTGTCCAGCAATTTTTGACACACTATCCCAGCCTAGATGGGCTTCTGCAGAGGGCACGGTCGCTGTGTGCTCACTTCCGGCGTTCGCATCCCGCAGCTCAACGACTCACTTCGCTCCAGGAGTCTTTCAGCTTGCCCGTTCACCGGCTGAAATGCAATGTGCCGACACGCTGGAATTCTACTCTGCACATGTTGCAGCGATTGTGGCAGCACCCCCGAGCCCTGGTGCAATACGTTATGACGTATAGCCTGGGCCAACGAGATCCAGAGGTGGGGCAGATCACGCTGCAGGAGTGGTCTCAGATCAAGGACCTATGCACCCTTCTGCACAGTTTTGAGATGGCGACAAAGATGTTTAGTGCTGACTATGCCATGATCAGCATGACTATTCCAGTCATCTACATGCTGGAGCACACTCTAAACAATATTCGGAGTCATGTGGTGGGACAAGAGGAGGTTGAGGAAGTACAGGAGGAGCGCTATGGAAGGGATGACAACATCTGCAAGAGCCTCACTGTCGGCAGCACCAAGACGGCAGGCATGGGAGGGTGGTGGAGAGGCATTCACGAGGGCTTATGTTAGCAACCAACCTCTTCAGGAAGGTGCAGGAGCCCAGGAAGAAATGGAGGCTGAACTGGCAATGGGCATTGAAGAGTCAGCAGATGAGGGAGATCTTGATGACATTTCTGTTGTGCGAGGTTGTGGGGAGAGGGCAGAGGAAGGAAGCATCTTTCTCACCTCCCCACCACCAACACAACAAGGACGTGGTCCTCCTGGGTGCACAAGACACATGAGCGCCTTCTTGCTGCACTACCTGCAACATGACCCTTGGACTGTGCGAATTAGGAGTAATGCAGACTACTGGGTCGCCACACTATTAGATCCCCGGTACAAAAGCAAATTTGCTGAAATAGTTCCTGCTATACAAAGGTACTCATGCATGAAGGACTATCAGCAGAAGCTGATACATAATCTCAGATCGGCTTTTCCACAAACCACCAGTGGTAGCACTAGACAGAGTGAATCTCACAGTTCTAACTTGTCAACCGTGGGACTGCCGCGTCATCATCACTCACACTGTACCAGTAACACCGTATCTGGTGGTGGTACCAGCAATTTTGTGGTCTCGTTTCAAGATTTTTTCAGACCATCATTTTCAAGGCCTGAAGACACGAGAAGTCTGACACATAGTCAACGCTTGGAGCGGATGATACACAAGTATCTGGAACTTACCATCGATGCAATGACTGGGGAACTGGAGCCTTGCTCATTTTGGGTTTGCGAACTGGAAAAATGGCCTGAGCTTGCCACTCACGCCTTGGAGATCTTGTCATGCCCCGCAGCCAGCTTCTCTCAGAACGTGTCTTCAGCGCTGCTGGTGGTGTGCTCACAGAAAGGCGCACGAGTCTGTCCACCCAGAACATTCATAAAGATGAACAAGGCATGGATCCGCAAGGACTTTTCTACCCCTGTGTCTTCCTGGGGAGACTAAAGCCTTGTGGATTTTTGCCTAAAAGTAACCATTTAAAGTTTGCAACTGTGGTGCAATTGATGCCACTTCAGTGGTGTCTGTGCCCAAATTTTTGGAAAAAAGGGAGACTCTTCTTGTAGTCCCCGAAATGTGACACAATGCTCATCGTCTGAATGTGTCCTTACAGATACTGAAGTAAAAATCAAGCAATGCTCATCGTCTGAACGTGGCCTTAAGGCACCTTTACACGCCGCTACAGGATGGTGGAAACAACCGGGTGCTTCACGTGCACGAGCACGCACAAACGGTTGAAAACGGTACCCGCACCACCTTTACACGCCGCAACAAGGTGCGCTACAGTAGGTTACATCTATCTCTGGATACACCGCCTGGTGCCACAAGTTACCTTCTGTAGCTCACCTTACCTCATTTACACGCCACTACAGAGGGTAATATAGGAGGACCTTGTGCAGCAGAGACAACACATAGGCGTGCCAGAATTGTGGATTACGAGAATTTCGTACGCTGATAGGACAACGCAATAGCATCATGATTGGCCAGCCAGCGCAGGAGGCTGATCAATACATGACGCACGAGCAATTGTGTAGTGTGACTGGTCAGCTCCTTAAATATGCCGCCCTATGCAGCGACTATCAATCGTAACACAGGAGCTTCCTCCAATGATCGCTGAAGGGGGGCATTTTCCCGGAGCCTCTGTCATGCCCCAGGTAGATTTCAAATATACAATAGTTGCACTCGACATAGACATTATTTCACAATAGAGAAAACTGAAAAATGAAAAAGTAGAGATACTTGGTATTATGGAAATGGCCAAATCGATAATTCACCCAGTTGCCACGTTGCGGCGATCTCTGTTAACTGGGTCCTGCTCAAGTGCTGGGTGACCCCTTGCCTGGATGCTGCAGACATGCTGCATCCAGTGCTGTAATTAGATCACTATGCCTGGTTTGGTGACAGGTCCTCTTTAAGGCACTTCGTCCAAAGAACTTTTGCATCACAACCACGGTTTCCTGTGGGAGTGCGGTCCCTGCAGCAGCTGCCATAACGCTTTTCTACCTGTTGTGGGTGATCACAACTGACAAAGGTGAGCAATTCCACATCGCCGAGCGAAAGTGTTTAATTGAGATAAGACCCTATATGAACATTCTTTGTTCACTGGTTTGGTGACAGGTCCTCTTTAAGGCCTAAACAGGTCTCTGACGTATCTCTCTGTTTTTTCCATAGTATTCCACAAAACTAATGGTGGTCTCACCTGTGTGTGGCGGGGCATGACTTTTATGGGAACGTTTGCACAAGCTCTGACTTTATTCGGCCTACTAGGCACAAACACAGGTCTCTGACCTACCTCTCTGTGAATTCATTTAGTACTCCACAAAACTAATGGTGGTCCCACCTGTGTGTGGCGGGGCATAACATTGACAGGAGCGCTTGCATGGGTTTTGAGGGGATCCGGCCCACTAGGCCTATTCAGGTCACCTACCTCTGTAGTTTTTACTGTAATACTCCACACAACGTTTAGTTGCTGAGCAAGGTTTAACCTTGAAATGCTAGGTCCTGTTCTAGACCCTGTGCCATGCATGCAAGCTGGGCCATTCAGCAATTTTGGGTCTGGGAGAATTGATGCCATTTTGCTATAGGTGTGAACCTTTGAAAGGAGTAAGGATTCTGGTTGGAGTCCCCTTGCTATGTTTTACATGATTTAAGAAGGGTGTGACATGCCCATATCTGTGTCTCATTCTCCTTTTACTCTTCCACCTCTTTTTACTTAATGTAGAAAACTTAAGCCACTTAGGCTACCTTCACATTACAATTTTGAAGGGAGCCCATGCTGTCCGATAAAATAAGACAGCATTGGCTCCCTTCTGATGCCTGGAATCAGATGCCAAATAGGCATCCGATTCCGGCATAAAATCGTTGCCTCCGGGCTGAATAAAAAAAAAAAAAAAAGTATATGCTCACCTATCCCCGAGGCCCCCACCATCTCCCGCCGTCTCCCGCAGGTTCCTGGTGTCCTTGCGGTGTCTGCAGAGGTCTTCTTCTTCTGTACAGGACCTGCCGTGATGTCACAGTCAGTGGACCGTAGGTTACACCATGGTGCCAGGCTAGGCGTCGAAACGCGTAGGAGGAGGAGAATAAAGGATGGAAATCTGACTGTCTCTTTGGTGAGTTTTTTAAGCCCTGGAGCAGCGTGGACCGTGGCACACCTACACTCCCATCATCTTTCTGGATTAAACCACTGTTCAGTGGTCGGTGGAGGTCCTGCAGCAGCTTGGAATAATATTTTCAAAACGCTTTCAAACCAGTTGTGGGGATCACAACTGCACCAGGTGAGTGGCTTCTCGGCATCACCCCATTACCATCAGTGTCACTAGTGATAGAGCACTATTGTGCCTCTTGTCCCCCACCCTTTTATATTTTTATGGAAAGCTGGGATTTCTACTTCCTCAAGCCCTTGCAAATGTACTTGAGTGTTTCTGGAGAGGGAATCAGCATTTGCATTGTTACGGCCTGCCCGGTACTTGATGGTAAAGTCATAGTTCGATAGTCGAGCCATTCAGTGTTGTCTAAATTATGATAGATGTGACTCAAAATAAATTATTAAATCTCCAAAAGAGTGCACAATTAAGATAGCTTTATTATTTAATTATTATTAAAATCGGTCAGTAGTGTGTGTATGCCCTACACCTGTTATCTAGTGAATACTGAGCAGTAGGGGAAGAAGGAGCCTATAATCCCACACTCACCCTATCCTCTGCCCCTGCCTGTCTACGGAGTTTTATACACATAACATGTCAGGTGTCCCCGTTCCATGGCGGCTCACCCTAGTGTCCCTGTTGCTGCACTATGGCGATTACCACCACTGGGAATCTATCCTGGTCTTAGGTGTATCTCAAAAATAGATGTGGGTCAACCCCATCATCTTCCCTGTGTGTGTATGATTTGATTTCACATCAAAGGGTGTCTTTTTTGTAGTTATGGGTGTATAGGTATGCTATCTAGCATGACCACCATTGACGGATTAATATCTATTAGATGCAGTATAGACCTCAAACTGATATACTCAAACTGATGTGTCTCAAGCCCCACTCCGTACAACCCACAGGGGTCAGGTCTAAAATCTGCTGTGTCCTATAATCCACCCACATTCGATATATGGATACCGTCAATGCCCAAGTTACCAAATACACATTCCTTTGTCCAAATACACATATCACACGTATCCCCTATTAAAGGGTAGACAAGGTACAGAGATAACACTCAATCCAAGACAGATAGATAGTTCCCACATATATAAAAAATATAAGGGGAGACAACAGAGGCGCAATAGTGCCCTATCACTCGATAAGAAATAGGGCCTTATAGGTGTAAACAGGTTACACTAACCTGATCCAGTTGTGATTCCCACAACTGGAATAGAAGCGTTGGTTTTAATGTCTGTAGGCTGCTGCTGGACTTCCACCTCCACCACTATAGTGGGTACTCCAAGGAGTCACACGGGAAACAGTGTTCCAAGAAAAAGTTCCTTTATTCTTCAAATAAACCGACGCGTTTCGGCGCCTAATCCTGGCACCATCCTCAGGGTATTACCCTGAGGATGGTGCCAGGATTAGGCGCCGAAACGCGTCGGTTTATTTGAAGAATAAAGGAACTTTTTCTTGGAACACTGTTTCCCGTGTGACTCCTTGGATGACCGGGCAGCGCGGACTGTAGTACACCTGTGGACCCGAAAACTCTAGATAGTTCCCACAGGCAGGTATATGGAATCGTTACTTATCTGATGCACATGATCGTTTAGTCAGTCCCAGTCATACATCTCTTCTGGAGAGGGAATCAGCATTTGCATTGTTATGGCCTGGCCGGTACTTGATGGTAAAGTCATAGTTCGATAGTCGAGCCATCCAGTGTTGCTCCAATGCACCAAGCTTCGCAGTATCCAAGTGTGTTAATGGGTTATTGTCCGTGAAGATGGTAAATTTTGAAGCTGCCAGGTAATGCTTGAACCGCTCTGTTATAGCCCAGACCAAGGCCAGGAACTCCAACTTAAAGAAACTGTAGTTTTCCGGGTTCCTCTCGGTGGGTTGAAGTTTTCTGCTGGCATAGGCAATTACTCTTTCCTTGCCATCTTGCATCTGGGATAGTACTGCTCCCAGGCCTACATTGCTTGCGTCGGTGTAGAGGACAAATGGTAGGTTATAATTGGGGTAAGCCAAGATTTCCTCACCGGTCAGAGCTTGCTTCATCTGTTGGAAGGAGTCTTCTTGTTCTTTTCCCCATTCCAATGGTGGCTCTGAAGACCTTCTCTTCTTAGTTTGGCCTACCAGAAGATCTTGTAGGGGCGCTGCCATTTTTGTGTAGCCCTTAATGAATCTTCTGCAGTACCCAACCAAACCTAAGGATTAACGTACCTTGTTGACGGTGGTTGGCCTTTGCCAATCCTGGATAGCTGTCACTTTTTCTGGGTCTGGTGCTACTCCATCTGCACTGACCACATGTCCAAGGTATTGGACTTTTGGTTTCAGCAGGTGACATTTAGATGGTTTAAGCTTCATTCCGTACTTTGCCAGAGCAGTAAATACCTCCGCCAGGTCTTCCAGATGTTCTTCATAAGTTTTGGAATACACGATGACGTCGTCCAGGTATAAAAGCACCGTCTCCAAGTTCTGGTGTCCCAGACAACATTCGTTGAGTCTTTGGAATGTTCCCGGTGCATAACCCGAATGGTATGCTGTTGAATTTGCATAGGCCCATTGGTGTTGTGAATGCTGTCTTCTCCCGGTCTTCTTCTGCAACGGAGACCTGCCAATACCCCCTAGTGAAATCTAATGTAGAGAAATAATTAGCAGTCTTTAATGCAGCAAGAGACTCCTCTATTCGGGGTAACAGGTAAGCATCTTTGTGAGTGATCTTATTGATTTCCCTGTAATCCACACACATCCTCATAGTGCCATCATTCTTTCTAACTAGGTCTAAGGGGGCTGCCCAGGGACTACAGCTATTTCTTATAACCCCAGCTTCCTTCATGTCCTGCAGCATCTCCTTGGCACATTGGTAGTGGTTTGGTGGAACAGGTCTATGTCTCACTTTAATTGGGGGATGATTTCCTGTGGGTATGTGATGGTGTACCCCTTTAATCCTCCCAAAATCCAATGGATGCTTACTAAATATCTGTTTGAACTTTTGTACTACTCCGTGCTTCTGGTGGGGAGGGGTGGCATCAGTTCCTACGTGCAACTGCTGACACCACTCCTCTAGCTGTCCCTTGGAGTTGTTATCCTCCGCCTTGTTTGACAGGGAAAAGGGCTCTCCTGTCTGTATTTTGTTGTCACAGACAGTGTACAGCTTTGCTACAGTAGCATACCAGGGTAGCTTTGCTTCTTCTTCCCCACAATTTAATACACGGATTGGTACTCTTCCCTTGCGTATATACACCACCCCTCTTGCTGTCAGTAGTGTAGGTGTATGTTCTGAATATACCGTCACTACAACGGCCTGGTATTCTTTTCCTCTGAGACCTATAGCTGCTCGACACCGTATCATCATTTCACTTTTCAGTGGTAACACAATGGGAAACGGGTCTGTTACCCGTACACTGCCAATCTCTCTCCCAGACAGATTTACCTGTTGCTTGTGGACGAAGGGTTCGGATTTATTTTTGAAGGACTCTCTTCCGCCCATAACCAGCAGTCACAGCAATCTGTTGGAGTAAAAACAAAACTTCTCCAAGGCAGTTTTCAATCACATTAGTACCAATTACCATGTAGGGGTATTTTTCATCAGGATTATCTTCTACCACACATAACCCTTGGCCTTTTAACTCCACCCTCCCCAGCTTTATTGTCACTTCTCTGAGCCCCACCTGATTCTATGGTTGTCCATTAGCTGCAAGAATGACAAAGTTAGGGTCTGGAGGTCTAAGATCAGTGTCAGACCAAAATTGTTTGTAAAGGATATGTGGGATGGTGGTAATCTATGACCCTGTGTCCAGGAGCGCCGTGTGGGGATTCCATCTAGCATAATGTTGAGGTACAGACGGCCTCCCACGTACTGATTATGCCAGTCATATGGGCCCGGTCATCCTACTCCTGCAGATTGTCCCTCGGAACCAGGAATATTGAGTTTAAAGGACATCCTCTTGCGAAGTGGACTGGTTTGTTGCAGCGTAGGCAGATGGGTTTTCCGGAGGAATCCGTGTGGTCACTGGCTCTGCGTTGGAATGGTGCATTGGTCCCTTGAACGTGTGATTTGTTGGTCCCCATTATGGGCGACTTGTTGGTCCCCTCCACGGACGACTTGGGCTTCCTCCTCATCCACGGGACATCCTCAAGGCAATCAGCTAGCTGGATTATGCTTGGTGGTTGTGCCCCCGGCATGGCTTGCAAGAGTTTTAACACATAGTCCATATTTGTGGTTAGCTGCAGCACCTGGTTACGTAGGTCATCATCAGGGTTGGTTGCTACAGCTTGCCCTACCGCTTTTGCAGGGTCTTTGGAAGTAGATTCCAAGTCTATGGGAGAGGTGTTAACCTACCAGAATTAGGTTGCAGGTTCTTCAGGCAATGGGTCTCGTAGCATGGTTATTGCTCGGTCTTTTAAAGCATTAAAGTTCACATCAGGATGATCTAAGACCCACATTTATACCTGCTGGTGGTGGTAGTCCGACCTCAATCCAATCATAAACTATTCCGCAAGCATTTTATCTTCTTCTAGCACACTTGCCGGGTCTACCTTCTTTAAGGACAGGAGTGCCGCTTGTAAATGTAAGGCAAAGTTTCTGATGGTATCTTGCGGTCTCTGTTTGCATTGGTAGAATATCATTCTTAGCTTAGACTGTGTGCGTTTTTCAAAATCAGCTTTAAGCTTGTCAAATACTTTTGCTACAGAGTCTCTGTCAGCAAGACTCAACCTCTAGCTCCGCTGCGCCTGTTAATTGTCCCAGCACAATGGCGGCTCGCTGCTTTTCTGTCATAGCATACATGTCCAGCACGGCACACATCTTTTGTTTGAAGGCTGCTAATGTACCGGGCTTACCTTCGTAGGTCGACAACCATTTTGCGACCGGCATGTATGGCAAGGCTAACGGCATCATCGGGGCCACTGATCAAGGTGCTGCAGAACTGGCCGGTGCTGCATTACGGACATTCCCTCTCTCAGGGACCTGTGCATCATCCGCTTCACTCATGGTGGTGCCCCCCTAGTTAATCACTGTCGGCCAGTGAGGTAAAAATGTTTACGGTACTCGGCGGCTCTACAGGGGAAGTGGAGCACCTCGGATATTTCCGGACTAGACGCTGCACTTCGTTGATCTTTGGCAGAGCACAGGGGCCGGGATTATTTTAGGGCTCTTTTCTAGGCGCGACGCTCTTCCCGCTCTGTGGCACAGTAATGGCGGCTCAATTTTCCAGTTCACAAAACAGTCAATAAAGTCTATTTTAAGCACACAGGACCCGGTTTTATTGGGCACGGGATCCTGTTCGTGACGCCAAAACTGAGTCGGTCGACAGGGTAGGGTGTACTCGGATACCGGGACCCTCAGTGGCAGGGGTGGGGGTGATGATGATGATGGGGGAAATGGTAATGTGACGCCACTTGTGGTACCTGGTAATAGGGTTACCAGTACAGCGGCCGGCCACTGAGGTGATGGGAATGCAGCTTTGATAGTACAGCTCCCCACACGATGTGGATGTAGGGAGTAGTAGTAGCAATTCTGCTGTGGACGCTGCGGGCGTCGGTGGTGAAGCAGGCACACACACACAAAATAGTCTCTCTTTCGGTACCTTTTTTACTGATGTCCGGTAACAGGCACGGTCCAGGATGGTAACCAGGTTATCGGTGCAGCTTGGGACGTTCACCTTGGAGGGTTGTGAGGCCTCCTCTATTAGCGTGTGTGGTATTTGGAGTAAGTTCTGCCTGTAGCTGAACGTGCCGCTCTTTCTCCCTTTCAGGGTGCTGTTCCACAACCGACAATGAGGACCTTTCTGTGGGATCCCTATTCTCTGCTTAGGTCCCTGGTCCTATGCTTGGTCAGGTTTGGTATCTTCTGTTCTTTACTTCAGGGGGACTAGATCCTCCTGGTCTGTCCGTGCTTTCTCTGGTACACTTAGAGTATAGCAGTTTTGGACTCCAGTGTCCGGGTGGGATAAAGGGATACCAGGTATGTTCCCTTCTTCCTACATCTCCCACTGGCCTCCGTCCCTCTCCCTAGGGCGCTGCACAGCTGGGTCAAGTTTCCTGGTTCTGGGCCTGGCTTGGTCCCAGCAACCAGCTCCTTCCAGTACCTTCCTCTCTGCTAACTGCAGACTGACTAACTGGACCTAACTGCTTTCTTCACTGCCGAATGCAGACTGCCTGACTCCTCCCCTCAGGCCTGGATCTTTATAAGGGATCTGACCCTCCAGGTCTGGGGTGGAAGTTGTTGTGTGCTGTGTGTACCAAGGTTTACATCCCGCCCTGCACCGGTGGGTCCTGTGGCAATCCCTCGCAGGGGTGCCACAAATCCATGGTCCACAGTGATTTCACATCACCTGTTAATGGCAAGCAATTTCTGCTGTCAATGGTAAATCATCACGGATCAAACTTCATGGTTGTGAATAGTGACAGCTTCTGTAGTCAGGTGATGTAGGAATAATTTAGATTGAAGGAGGACTGGGGAACCAACAGAAAGGGTATTGTGCTTTATAACCTATGAAGAAGGCATGCTTGCCGAAAAACACGCTGGGGACAGGGCCTTATTTGGAGTTCCCACCGCCCTAGGCACTTTCAGAGGTCGCCCCCCCCCCCCACTGATCAGTCAGACAAACGTATGTAGACACAGCATTTTATTTTTCAGGCAGATCCGCTTAGTCTGGCTTCACACCATGGTTTTGTGCTGTCAGGTTCTATCCAATTTTTTGCAGGATGCACTGGACAGAACCTGACAGCACAGGACGAGCAGAAACTGAGGGCAAATATGCCTTCCGATCCTGTTTTTAATAGGATTTGTTTCTGCTCGTTGCTGCTGGTGTCCACGGTGCTGTAATTACAGCCTGCGTGTGCAGGAGAGCTGCCTGTGGTGCAGAAAGTACAGCGTTATGTGCTGTAAGTTCAGGCCATGTGAGCAGTGGTACTCTCCAAGGTGATGAATGCTCAACGGCGGCTCTGACATGCTGCTGCTGTCTATGGTGCTGAATGAGTGTGTGGCGCCCTGTGCCAGGAAAGCCACATAACCAACTAGTTCACTAAGGGATTTCCACATCTGGTACTCGCATACACCCAACACCTTCCACTGCAGGCCTGTAGGGGAGCACCACTGGTTGCTGTTAAGCCAGATCCCCTATAAATACAGGTGCTGGGGGCGGAGTTAGCCAGAGTGTGCAGTCGCTAGGAGAACTGTGAAGATCAGCTCAGTGCCTAGTGAGCTAACTTGGTCACTGGAGCCATGCTAGGCCCAAGATCAGTGCACTGCCAGAGCCAGTGTGAGGTCCAGAGAGTGAGGACGAAAGGCAGAGGCGAGGAACATTACAGTGGGGGCAGAGGAGCCATCCTGGCTCACCCCAGGAGAACACCGGTCACTTGAGTCCGAGTCTGCAAGCGAAAGAGGTTAGCCCGGCAGAGAATCCCACTACACCGTGGAGGCTTAGCTTCCCAGCGGATACCTGCAGTACCCACATTTGAGAGCCAGGAGCCGCAGGTGAGATAGCGGTAACCAAGCGAGAGCCCTCAGTGCAGCAACATGGGTGTGGATGAGCAAGAAAGGTCAGGCCCGGTTTTATACACGCCAGACTCAAGACAAGGGAGCAGGAGAAGGAGGCCTATACTTCACTCGGTGTGAAAATCCCAAAGTGCACCCTTCAACCCTGGATGTGTACCTGGAGCACCATCAGTAAAAGGTACAGAAAAATACTTTATTGTGTGCATGTCCCTTCTTCAACATGTCCCACACCACAATGACTACGGTGCCCCATTCCTACCGTGCTGCCTTATTCCACCATCATACCCTACAGCCCCGGGGAACCCGCTATTCCTGTAGAGAGCTACAACACCTTGCTGCCACCCATCACCCCGGAGGTCCCAGCAGCGCCGGTGCCATCACCGGACCTACAGGTGGTGTCACGACTGACAATAACTTTAATCCCTGTAAATATACCCATTTTTATTTTGTCACCAGGGGAATGGACTCGGGCACCGACCACCTGTGACATCCCCGTACCAGTACGCCCAAGATTCGAGTACCCCAAGGCCTTGGCGCGAGACAAAACCCTGGCGTCAAGAACAGGATCCCGTGCCCGGTGTAACCAGGTATTGTGTGCTGTATATAGACGGTGTTTGTGAACTGTTAATCTGGGCTGCCATTGCTGCGCCACAGAACGGGAAGAAAGTGGGCGTTACAGTCGCAAGGGCGTGAAGATAGGCCTCGCCCCACGCTCTGATGAAAAATACCCGAGGTGCTCCACTTCCCGCCAGTGTAGCCGACTACGTACTTTCGTTTTTCAGAGATTGGCAGCGATTCACTAGGGGGGAGCGAGAATGAGTGCCCCGGATGTAGACGATGCAGTGGCCCCTCATGTAATCCAGCCCGCCATGCCCACAGTCGCCAATCTACCGTCGACGCAGTACCGGCACCTGCACCAGGTAACCCAATAATGCTGATCTCACTGCCATACGTCCCTAATGCAGCCTGGTTGCCCAAGTATGACGGCCAGGCACCCTGGACACATTTAAGAGAAAGATTTGTAATGTACTGGATATGTATGCAATGACCGGTAAACAGAGAGCATCGGTAGTGATGGGACAGTTAACAGGTGCAGCGGAGCTGGAAACCCAAAACTGGTCAGAGGAACATCAGCAGTCTATTGTCCAAATCTTCGAAAAGTTGAAAAAGGTTTTTGAGCATCATACTGAGAATGAACTTAGAATGTTGTTTTACCACTGCAAACAGGGGGCACAAGAAAGTGTACCAGATTACTCCTTACTAGGGATGGGCGAATCTACTCGCTAGGACTCGTTACTCGGCGAGTAGTAAGGGACTCGCAGGACTCTGTACTCTGCGAGTTTCCCAGCGTTTACTCGCACGAGTCCAATGCAAATCATTGGCAAACGCTGACAAAACTAGGATTGCCATTGTTTGCATTAGACTAGGCTACTGTGCCAGTGATAGCAGGGAAACTCGCAAATAACTGCTGTTTCTTTGCCAGCCGAGTCCAGCTGTCTTCTCTGTGCAGCTCCAGGGTCCTAGAGCCCGCCTGCTCACAGAGATGATGTAGCAGTGCTGAGATTGTTCTCAGTCTGCTCATTCCCTGTGCATAGACATCTATATCTATGCACAGGGGATGTAGCAGAGAGGACATCGCGTTTTGGACTACGTCGGACTGGAAGAGGATTTTTTTAATTAAAGATGGAGTCCCTAATGGCTTTTTTTTATTTCAAATAAAAATTTTTCTCTGTGTTTTTTTAACCCTTTATTGGAGATTCTTAGTGGCTGGGTCAAACGTGGCCTGACATTAAGAATCTCGGGCTTAATACCAGCTTGTATAACAAAGCTGGTATTAACCCCTTTATTACCCAGCGTGCCACCGCCACCAGGGCCGCTGGAAGAGCGGGGTTCAGCGCCAGAGGATGGCGCTTCAATGAACGCGCCATCTTCTGGGGCGGCTGAGGGCTGCAATTTGCAGCGGGGGGTGCCCAGAAAGCTTGGGCATCCCTGCGCTGCGGATTCCAGCCCCCAGCTGCTTAGCTGTACCTGGCTAGACATAGAAATTGCGCGGAGCCCACGCATTTTTTTTTTATTATTTCATGAATTTCAGAGTCTCAGAGTCTCAGAGTCTCAGAGTCTCAGAGTGTCAGAGTCAGAGTCAGAATCTCAGAGAGTCAAGTCAGAATCTCAGAGTCAGAGTCAGAGTCAGAATCTCAGAGAGTCAGAGTCAGAATCTCAGAGTCAGAATCTCAGAGAGTCAGAGTCAGAATCTCAGAGTCTCAGAGTCAGAGTCAGAATCTCAGAGTCTCAGAGTCAGAATCTCAGAATTTCATGAAATAATTAAAAAAAATGCGTGGGGCTCCGCGCAATTTCTATTTCTAGCCAGGTATAGCTAAGCAGCTGGGGGCTGGAATCCGCAGCGCAGGGATGCCCAAGCTTTCTGGGCACCCCCCGCTGCAAATTGCAGCCCGCAGCCGCCCCAGAAGATGGCGCGTTCATTGAAGCGCCATCCTCTGGCGCTGAACCCCGCTCTTCCAGCGGCCCTGGTGGCGGTGGCACGCTGGGTAATAAAGAGGTTAGGGCCAGCTTTGTATTATCAGCTGGCCCTAAGCCCGAAATTTATGGCGGTCACGCCAATATTAGACATGGCCGCCATGAATTTCTATTAAATTGTTTTAAAAAAAACACAACACAGAGAAAATTTTTTATTAGAAATAAAAAAAAAAAAGCCATTAGAGACTCCATCTTTAATTAAAAAAATCCTCTTCCGTCCGACGCAGTCCAAAACGCGATGTCCTCTCTGCTCATCCCTGTGCATAGATATAGATGTCTATGCACAGGGAATGAGCAGACTAAGAACAATCTCAGCTCTGCTACATCAGGCAGCAGGCAGGCTCTAGGACCCTGGAGCTGCGGCAGCCAGCACACTGAGCAGACAGGACTCTTATCTGTGCGAGTTTCCCAGCGATTACTTGCAAAGTAAACGAGTCCAATGCAAATAAATGACAAAACTAGGATTGCTTCAGGCTGAAGCTTCCGAGACACATCTGCGATTTGTAAATCTCACACTACTCGCTATTACTCGCTTCCCCATTCATTAACATTGGACTCGCTAGACTCGCAACGAGTAGCGAGTCCCGGGCTCGGACTCGCTAGAGTCAAGCGATTCCGAGTAATTTAGGATTCGCCCATCACTACTCCTTACGCCTGCAGGAGGTGCTGAGAATCCTTAAATAAGATGATCCAATCAGCATAAGTGATGAAAATAAAATGCTTATTGAGCAGTTCGTAAGGGGGCTCAGGTTACCAGATGGCAGAAGCAAGCACGCTGGTGGGCTCTTCAAAACCATGATGCAGAGTTTTTCACCCTGAAGAAACTGACCATTAAGGGACAGCAGCTCCCAGCAGTACCAGACAGCCCCACAGCTGTGATGGGTTAAAACCCCCTCTTTGCCAGAAGCACCTTCCTTATCCCCTGCAGCAGAGACCAGCATGCAGGCTGTGACCCCTGACTAGTTTGACAGCCTGTGCTTCAAGGTGCGCCAGCTGAGCAGAGAGATGGCCAAGTTCCGAGGTGCTAGGCAAACCAAGACAGAGACACAGCCACAAGGAAAGATACAGCTTGCTGACAGCCCGGAGGACGTCCCGTGGATAGGGAAGAGGACACAGACGCTTCGAGGGAGGACCACAGACCACTACAGCTCCAGTGGACAGCCCATCTGTCGCAAGTGCAACAAGGAAGGGCACATCTACCAGTTTTTCCCTTTAAACGAGCAACCCCAGGGGCCGGGGGCCCAATCCCAGGAGTAGACTGTCCAGACCCATCCAATTGGATACGCAGATACGTGGGAGATCATCCGTACCTGTCCATCATCTTAGACGGCATTGCTACCACTGTTTTGGTAGACACTGGATCCCAAGTGACCACCATCCCGAGTATTCTTTACAAACGGTGCTGGTCTGAATTCGAACTTGACCCTCCAAACCCTAACTTGAATATTATTGCTACCAATGGATTGCCTGTCAATATAGAGGGGCATCGGGAGGTAACCATAAAGGTGGGGAGGGTGAAATTAAAGAATTAAGGACTCATTGTGGTTGAGACTAATCCTGATGAGAGGGATCCACATGTGATACTTGGTACAAATATAATGGTTAATTCTCTAGATGAAGTTCTGTTTTTGCTTCAACAGAGTGCAGACACTCCAGGAGAGAGGAGGGATCTTCAGAAGGAGTACCAGCAACAGATAACACTATCAAGTGGTGAAATTGGTAGCGTACGTGTAATAGATCCAATTCCTATTGTTGTACCACCAAGAAGTGAAATGATGATCTGTTTCGGGCAGCAGTAGGCATTAGAGGGCAGGACTACCAGGCGGTTAGTGGGGCCAGTGATGTCTGAAAGTAGTCCTACACTCCTGACAGCCAGGGGGGTAGTTGATGTGCACAAAGGAAGGGTGCCTGTACGCATACTGAACTATGGTGATGATGAGGTCAAGTTACCAAGGTATTCCACTGTTGCTAAGTTGTACCATGTAGATAACAACTCAATACATGTAGCAGAATCTCTGACTCAATCACGTTCAGATAGGCTCACGACCTATAGACTGTGAGCCCTTGTGGACAGGATCTCTGCCCTAATGTACCTGTATGATTTATTCGTCGTTATTTTTGAACTTGTCCTTGTTCTGCCCTTACACATGTAAAGCGCCATGGAACCAATGGTGCTATATAAATAAATCATAATAATATAATAATAATAACTCCAAGAAGAAGTTAGAGAATTGGTGTCAGGAGCTCCATGTAGGAACTGACCACACATCTTCTCAACAGAAACACGGAGTTTATCGGGTAGTTAAAGAGTATGAACAGGTGTTTAGCAAGCATCCACTTGATTTTGGGAGGATAAAGGGAGTACACCATGACAAACCCACAGGAAACCATCCAGCCATTAAAGAGCGATACAGGCCTATACCACCAACACACTGCCAGCGAGCTAAAGAGATGTTGCAGGACATGAAGGATGCAGGGGTTATCAGAGATAGTTGCATTCCCTGGGCAGCTCCACTGGTCCTGGTTAAAAGAAAGATGGTAGTATGAGGATGTGTGTAGAATATAGGCAAATTAATCGAGTAACACACAAGGATGCATACCCGTTACTCCGTATAGAAGAGTCACTAGTTGCATTGAAGTCTGCAAATTCCTTCTCTACCTTAGATCTTACTAGTGGGTACTAGCAGGTCTCCATTGCAGAAGAAGACCGTGAGAAGACAGCTTTCATGACACCGATTGGACTATGTGAGTTCAACAGCATGCAATTTGGGCTGTGTAACGTGCCAGGAACGTTCCAGAGACTGATGGAGTGTTGCCTAAGCCACAGAAACTTTGAGACTGTACTTCTCTACCTGGACGATGTCATAGTGTATTTGAAAACCTGTGAAGACCATCTGCAACACCTAAGTGAAGTGTTCGAAGCATTGTCCAAATACGGGATGAAGTTGAAACCGTCGAAATGCCATCTGTTAAAACCAAAAGTTCAATACCTTGGGTATGTGGTCAGTGCAGAAGGAGTAGCACCAGACCCGGACAAGGTCACAGTCATCAAGGACTGGCCAGCACCAACTACCTTCAGATAGGTACGCCAATTCTTAGGACTGGTCAGGTACTACAGGAGGTTCATCAAAGGCTACACGAAGATAGCAGCGCCCATGCAAGATCTCCTGGTAGGTCAATCCAAGAAGGGCAAGATCAGAGGTCCTCCGTTCCAGTGGGAACAAGAACAAGAAGAATCTTTCAAGCAGCTGAAAGAGGCCCTGACTGGAGAAGAGATCCTGGCCTACCCCGACTACAGTTTACCGTTTCTGTTATACACTGATGCCAGTAACGAGGGAATAGGAGGTGTCTTGTCACAGAGACAGAAAGGCAAAGAAAAAGTGATATAGCCTATGCCAGCAGGAAGCTCCATCCTACAGAAAGGAATCCAGAGAACTACGGCTCATTCAAACTGGAGTTCCTGGCCTTGGTCTGGGCAATTACAGAATGGTTCAAACACTACCTGGCATCTTCAACGTTCACAGCTTTCACAGATAACAACCCTCTAACACATCTGGAGACTGCGAAGCTAGGAGCCATGGAACAACGCTGGAAGGCCAGGTTATCCAACTATGATTTTACTGTCAAGTACCGGGCAGGCCATAAGAACGCCAATGCTGATGCCTTGTCCAGGATGCCTAATTTACCAGACGTGGAAGAAGACGTGGATGAGCTAGAAGAAGTAGAGTTACCAGCCTTCCACCACCCAAGTGCATCCCCATGTCATAAAGCAAGTCAAAGACGTCAGGTGACCACAGTGAACCCATATTACCTCACCATAACTGGAATGAGACACAGGACAGTGACCCAGATGTCAGCTTAGTCAAGGAGCTGATAACTAAAGAGCATTCCTGCTAGGGATGGGCGAATCTACTCGCTAGGACTCGTTACTCGGCGAGTAGTAAGGGACTCGCAGGACTCGGTACTCTGCGAGTTTCCCAGTGATTACTCGCACGAGTCCAATGCAAATCAATATCAATCCTAGTTTTGTCAGAAACGCTGACAAAACTAGGATTGCCATTGTTTGCATTAGACTCGGCTACTGTGCCAGTGATCGCTGGGAAACTCGCAAATAACTGCTGTTACATTGCGAGCCGAGTCCAGCTGTCTTCTCTGTGCAGCTCCAGGGTCCTAGAGCCCGCCTGCTGCCTGATGTAGCAGTGCTGAGATTGTTCTCAGTCTGCTCATTCCCTGTGCATAGACATCTATATTTATGCACAGGGGATGTAGCAGAGAGGACATCGCGTTTTAGACTGCGTCGGACGGAAGAGGATTTTTTTAATTAAAGATGGAGTCCCTAATGGCTTTTTTTTTTTATTTCAAATAAAAAATTTTCTCTGTGTTGTGTTTTTTTAACCCTTTATTGGAGATTCTTAGTGGCTGGGTCAAACGTGGCCTGACATTAAGAATCTCAGGCTTAATACCAGCTTGTATAACAAAGCTGGTATTAACCCCTTTATTACCCAGCGTGCCACCGCCACCAGGGCCGCTGGAAGAGCGGGGTTCAGCACCAGAGGATGGCGCTTCAATGAACGCGCCATCTTCTGGGGCGGCTGCGGGCTGCAATTTGCAGCGGGGGGTGCCCAGAAAGCTTGGGCATCCCTGCGCTGCGGATTCCAGCCCCCAGCTGCTTAGCTGTACCTGTCTAGACATAGAAATTGCGCGGAGCCCCACTCATTTTCTTTTTTTATTATTTAATGAATTTCAGAGTCAGAGGCTCAGAGTCAGAGTCTCGGAGTCGGAGTCTCCTCAGAGTCGGAGTCTCCTCAGAGTCGGAAGTCGCCTCAGAGTCGGAGTCGCCTCAGAGTCGGAGTCGCCTCGGAGTCGGAGTCGCTCGGAGTCGGAGTCGTCTCGGAGTCGGAGTCGTCTCGGAGTCGAGTCGAGTCTCGGAGTCGGAGTCGTCTCGGAGGTCGGAGTCGTCTCGGAGTCGAGTCGGAGTCGGAGTCGTCTCGAGTCGGAGTCGTCTCGGAGTTGGAGTCGGAGTCGTCTCGGAGTCGAGTCGAGAGTCGGAGTCGTCTCGGAGTCATCGGAGTCGCTCGGAGTCGTCTCGGAGTCGAGTCGGAGTCGTCTCGGAGTCGGAGTCGTCTCGGAGTCGTTCGGAGTCGAGTCGGAGTCGTCTCGGAGTCGGAGTCGTCTCGGAGTCGGAGTCGTCTCGGAGTCGGAGTCGTCTTGGAGTCGAGTCGGAGTCGGAGTCGTCTCGGAGTCGGAGTCGTCTCGGAGTCGGAGTCTTCTCGGAGTCGAGTCGGAGTTGTCTCGGAGTCGGAGTCGTCTCGGAGTCGGAGTCGTCTCGGAGTCGTCAGATCGTCTCGGAGTCGGAGTCGTCTCGGAGTCGTCTCGGAGTCGTCTCGGAGTCGGAGTCGTCTCGGAGTCGTCTCGGAGTCGGAGTCGTCGGAGTCGTCTCGGAGTCGGAGTCGTCTCGGAGTCGGAGTCATCTGGAGTCGTCTCGGAGTCGGAGTCGTCTCGGAGTCGGAGTCGTCTCGGAGTCGGAGTCGTCTCGGAGTCGGAGTCGTCTCGGAGTCGGAGTCGTCTCGGAGTCGGAGTTCGGAGTCGTCTCGGAGTCGGAGTCGGAGTCGTCGTCTCGGAGTCGGAGTTGTCTCGGAGTCGGAGTCGTCTCGGAGTCGAGTCGGAGTTGTCTCGGAGTCGGAGTCGTCTCGGACTCGGAGTCAAAAAAATGCGTGGGGCTCCGCGCAATTTCTATGTCTAGCCAGGTACAGCTAAGCAGCTGGTGGCTGGAATCCGCACCGCAGGGATGCCCAAGCTTTCTGGGCACCCCCCGCTGCAAATTGCAGCCCGCAGCCGCCCCAGAAGATGGCGCGTTCATTGAAGCGCCATCCTCTGGCGCTGAACCCTGCTCTTCCAGCGGCCCTGGTGGTGGTGGCACGCTGGGTAATAGAGGTTAGGGCCAGCTTTGTATTATCAGCTGGCCCTAAGCCCGAAATTTATGGCGGTCACGCCAATATTAGACATGACCGCCATGAATTTCTATTAAATTGTTTTAAAAAAAACACAACACAGAGAAATTTTTTTATTAGAAATAAAAAAAAAAGCCATTAGGGACTCCATCTTTAATTAAAAAAATCCTCTTCCTTCCGACGCAGTCCAAAACGCGATGTCCTCTCTGCTACATCCCCTGTGTATAGATATAGATGTCTATGCACAGGGAATGAGCAGACTGAGAACAATCTCAGCACTGCTACATCATCTCTGTGCACAGACATTCATGTCTGTACACAGGGAACGAGCAGACTGAGAACAATCTCAGCACTGCTACATCAGGCAGCAGGCGGGCTCTAGGACCCTGGAGCTGCACAGAGCAGACAGGACTCTTCTCTTATCTGTGCGAGTTTCCCAGTGATTACTTACAAAGTAAACGAGTCCAATACAAATAAATGACAAAACTAGGATTGCTTCAGGCTGAAGCTTCCGAGACACATCTGCGATTTGTAAATCTCACACTACTCGCTATTACTCGCTTCCCCATTCATTAACATTGGACTCGCTAAACTCGCAACGAGTAGCGAGTCCTGGGCTCGGACTCGCTAGAGTCAAGCGATTCCGAGTCATTTAGGATTCGCCCATCACTAATTCCTGCCTGAGTCCAGATGCTCCACAAGAAGCCAAACGTCTATGGAAAGAGAAGGGAAAACTGTTTGTCTACCAAGGTAAGTGTGCAGACGTCACATCAACCCCAGAACCCATGAGATGGTCTGGCAGATAGTGGTACTACAAGATCAAGCCTTCATAGAATTACCTTAAGTTTATTACACAAAGCTGCAGGGTGCGACCACTAGTTAAAAAACTTGCTAAAAATCTTACCAAAAAGCTTGTCTAAAAAAACTTGCCAAAAAAACTTGTTAAAAAACTTACTAAAAAACTTGCTATATAAAAAATTGCTAATGAATCAGAGTAAATGAATAATTTGTGAAATTCTTTAAGAGATTGCTAATGCGCCTCTTTTATCATTTTTTATTAGGTTTTATAACGTGTTTTACCAATATTGTCAGAAATGTTGTCATTTAAAATAGGACATTATGATTTAGAATGTATACATAGAGCTTGTAGCCTATTGCAGTAATAACAACTAGCATAGGAGAGTATAATGAGTGTAGCAGATGTTGCTAATGAATGACTAGTTAAGATCATGTGATAGGTATATATAAGAGAGGGTTGAACAGGGGCCCCTCATCCACTTGAGAAAGACGCCGATTTGTGTGTCGAAACGCATTAAAAAGTGGTCGCACCCTGCAGCTTTGTGTAATAAACTTAAGGTAATTCTATGAAGGTTTGATCTTGTGTTACCTAGCGCCACATTCTAACACCGCTCCTTCTATCATTCATACCTATTCTCCCTTCGTGGAGCGCGGTGTAGCGAGCAGCTTGGGCAAGTCCACAGGACCTGGCAGTACATCATCCAAACTCCACCTGTGTTCATCACATGATCAGCCGGCTCTGAGGAGACAAGGAAGTGATTTCCATTAACTCAAGGAGCGTAAAATATCTTCTCTTCACACAGAGGTCTGATGATCATCAGCTTTATGGACCCTATCTCTCTATACACTTAATCTGGTTGTGCGGATTCGTGCACAACCTGGAAAGGTTAGTGTTCATTTAATAGAACTACTCTAGATTCTTTAGATTCTTAGTAGTAGCACCTGTCAAAGATTTAACTGCAGAAGTAGCAGCCAAAACGTTCCAGACCTATTTCTGTTGACCACACGAATATCGAGATCAAGTACTAACAGATCAAGGTTCTGCATTTCAATCCCAACTGTTTCAAGAATTCCTAGGATTGTATGGTTGTAAGAAGATAAGAACCACACCTTACCCTCCACAAACAAATGGACTGTGCGAGAAAATGAACAACATTGTCATCGATATGTTGAAAACATTACCACTTTACGAAAGAAATCAGTGGCCAGTAAAACTACCTGATTTAGTGGACATATACAATCACATATCTGTAAGTTCTACTAACTACACACCAGCATACCTGATGCGAGCAAGACCAGGAAAACTCCCAGTTGACTTCGAGATGGGAATTGTAGAACCAAACCAAGATGCTTCTGATGAAGATTGGAACTCTACCCATCAGCAGCATTACAAGAAGGTACAAGACTGTGTGGAGAAGAACTTAAAACATGTCAGAAACAAACAAGAGAGAGACTATAACAAACATGCGTCAGCTGAACCCTTGATACCTGGTGAAATGGTTCTAAAAAGAAAACGAAGAACTAATAAACTAGATGATCAGTGGGAAGCTGAACCCTACATTGTCCTTCAATCCAACTTTGATAATAACAAGACTTGCGTAATAAGTAGAGATGAGCGAGTACTAAAATGCTGGGGTGCTCGAAGCTCGGGCCAAGCATCCTAAGATACTCTTGTACTCGGCCCGAGCACCGAGCCCAATGTTATCCTATTGGAGGTCCGAGTATTTTTCTGGCATGACCGCCGGCAGCATGGATAGACCCTAAAAATGTCACAAAAGTATCAGAACAGTGCTCAAATGACATGGGAACAGCATGGGGAAGACCCCTGTAAGCATTTCAGATTCCAAGGTCACTGCTGTGAACAATGTTGTCAGAGTATTTCGCCACTTTTACAGACTGTCAAGAAAATGTTACAAAATGAAACCAAAATGGATTTTCCTGGAGAAAATATTAAGGGCTCATACCCACTTGTGAGACAGAGTTGGTGTAGGTTAGTTTTTTGAATTACATGAAAGAATTTGAAAAAAAAATTGTGTGGCACTCCCATGCCCCTGGGAAGAGACGTACATGAAGGCCTCTTTAAATATTGTGCCCATTTTAAGGAACTTTGTCTTTTGTATATTGCCCTTTGGCAGGGCAGCCAAAAATTGTGTGGCACTATGATGCCCCTGGATAGAGACGTGCATGAGGGCCTCTTTAAATATTGTGCCCATTATAAGGAAGTGGGTCTTTTGTAGCATTGCCCTAGGCAGGGCTGCCATAAATTGGGAGGCACTTTAATGCCCCTGGATAGAGACGTGCATGAGGGCCTCTTTAAATATTGTGCCCATTTTAAGGAAATGGTTCTTTTGTAGTATTGCCCTAGGCAGGGCAGCCAAAAATTGGGAGGCACCACAATGCCCCTGGAAAGAGACGTGCATGAGGGCCTCTTTAAATATTGTGCCCCTTTTAAGGAAGTTTGTCTTTTGTAGTATTGCCCTAGGGGATCAGCCAAAAATTTGGAGGCACCCCAATGCCTCTGGAAAGAGATGTGCATGAGGGTCTCTTTAAATAATGTGCCCATTTCAAGGAAGTCTGTCTTTTGTAGTATTGCCCTAGGAGGGGCTGCTAAACATTGGGAGGCAGCTCAATGCCCCTGGATAGAGACGTGCATGAGGGCCTCTTTAAATAATGTGCCCATTTTAAGGAAGTGGGTCTTTTGTAGTATTGCCCTAGGCAGGGCTGCTAAACATTGGGAGGCACCCCAATGCCCTTGGATAGAGACGTGCATGAGGGCCTCTTTAAATATTGTGCCCATGTTAAGGAAATTTGTCTTTTATAGTATTGCCCTAAGCAGGGCTGCCAAATCTTGGGAGGCACTTCAATGCCCCTGGATAGAGACGTGGATGAGGGTCTACTTAAATGTGGTTCCCATTATTAGGAAATGGGTCTTCCATAGTTTTCCCTAGGAAGGGCTGCAAAAAATTGGGAGGCATTGTGATGCCCATGGGAAGAAACATGGAGGAGAGCCTCTAAATATTGTTCCTATTACAAAGGAGCGGGTCTCCTGTACTTGTAATGCCCATTCTCTAAGTATGGACTAAAACATTTACCCCTGGGGGGTATACATGAAACTACTGTCTAACTTTTTAACGGTTAGAGTCATCATCATCATAAATATGATGTAAATAAATTATGTGTTCGTGGCATCATGGACCACGGTCACACTGATCATATGATGGTGGCGGATGAGGAGAAGGAGGAACAGTACAGCAAATAGCCAAAGTCATGAAGAGTGTACCCATGTGTGGGTGTGCGGAGGGGCATGGCAATTTACCGTCACAAAAAATACAATGCCTATGACTTTAGATTACGCTATCATTTGGTGGTGGTGTGGTGAAGTCAGGTCCAATCCAACCCTTGTTTATTTTGATCAGTCAGCCTGTCCGCCTTCATTTACCATTTTTTGAGGCAGGAGGGGGTTGTAGCTCCAATTTGTATATGCCAAAACACTCAGCATTACCATCTCAGTGATTGTGACTGACCGATATATCTGCTGTAATTTAATCTCTAATCTGTCATCTCAGTGTCCAGCTAAAAACCATTTTTTGGACGCCTTCATTTAGCTATATACAGGCAGCACACCATTGAAAATGCGCAAGGCCGGTGGCAAGGGACAAGGAACTGGATGTGATGGTGGTGCATGCAGAGGCTGAGGCCATGTGCAAGCTCGAATTGCACCACGACAAACGCCCACATCATCTCGCTTGACCTTCCTTTCCCAATTTGTAGGGGACCGCAGAAGTATACCACTATTAAACCAAGACCAGTGTCAACAGGTTGTTACTTGGATAGCGGACAATGCTTCCAGTCAGTTTGGCACCACCACAAATACCCTGTCTTCCACACGGTCAAGTGTCAGTAGCCGTGAGACTGGACCACACATTCCACACCCTGATCCTCCTTTCTCCCACCATGCCGACTGCCCGGCCCCCGGACATAACTGATCCCACATTTGGACACTCTGAAGAGCTCTTCACTTATCCATTCTTAGATTTTGGCCTCTCGTCAGCTCCACTTGAAGTGGGTCATGAGGAGATCGTATGTACCGATGCCCAAATATTTGACCAGCCACGGTCTCACAAAGGCAACGGTAGGAACATGTCTCAACAAGAGGTGGACAATGATGAGACACAATTGCCAGAAACTCAGAGGAGGACCAGGGTGCGGAAGTGGAAGACGACGTGGTGGATGATCCAGTAACTGACCCAACCTGGCAGGAGGACATGCAGAGCAAGGACAGCAGTGCACAGGGGGAGGGAGGCGTAGCATCACAACAGGCCAAAAGAAGCAGGGTGGTCGCCGCAGGCAGGCAACCGTTCCCCGGGACAACAACATGACAGAAGTTGCCAGTACAACTGTTAAGTTTTCCCGAGTCTGGCTGTTTTTTAAGGTGTCTGCCGATAATTCCAAAAAGGTCATTTGCAACACCTGCCATGCCAGCATCAGCAGGGGTAGCAAAACTAGCAGCCTGACCACCACCAGCATGATCAGGCACATGTCAGCAAAGCACCTGACTTTGTGGGATGTACACCAGAGTCCAGGAGCAGTGTCTGTGTGACACCACTGCATCTTCCACTGTTGTGCGTGCAAGCCAATCCCCTGTCCATAATGCATGCGAAGATGCTTCCTGTCCTGCACCTGTAGTTGCACAAGCAGAAATACCACCATCATCAACACGTCCTTGTCCCAGCGCAGCGTTCAGTTATCCATACACCAAACTTTGGAATGCAAGCGCAAATACGCTGCCAACGCTCCACATGCCACACCTCTAAATTCGCAAATTTCGTGACTGCTTGCGCTGGAAATGTTGCCTTTTAGGCTAGTGGAGACGGAAGCATTCCACGACCTGATGGCGGCGGCCATCCCACGTTACTCGGTCCCCAGCCGCCACTATTTCTCCCGATGTGTTGTCCTCGCATTACATATGCACGTGCTACAAAACATTACACGTGCCCTTAACAACGTATTTTACGGAAATGTCCACCTAACCACGGACACGTGGACAAGTGCTTATGGGCAGGGGCGGTACATCTCGCTGTTGACACACTGGGTTAATATTCCGGAAGCCGGGACCCAGTCTGAGCTTGGGACGGAACACGTCCTTCCGACACCAAGGATTGCAGGCCCTAACTCAATCAGGGTTTCACCCACAGTATACAGCTCCGGAACGTCATGATCCTCAGCCTCCTCCTCCTCATGCGGAATTGACGGTAATACATACACAACAGTCATACTGTCGGTTCAGCGTGGATGGCCAGAGGACAGGGGAGAGGAGGAGGAGGATGATGATGAAGATAGCATGGTCAGTCATCCTGTTGGTGAGAACCTGAAGTCTTGCCTGTTAACAGTCTGTCTGAATTAGTCAAATAATTCCCTTCTGAAAACGCTTGCAGCAGAGGTCACGGTTCGGTGGACAACCAAGGCGTCCGGCTGAGAGAGGCACAAAATCCAATCCAGCAGAGGTAGGGGAACACTCTCAAAAGATCTGGGAGAGTTTTCTCAGCCCTTCCCATAGCACAGGTCCTCAGGTGCGGGGTACTGTCACAAGGACTGCAAAGTTTGTAAAGATGTTGAAGGAGTACCTTGCCGATCGTACGAAAGTGCTCCTAGATTCCTCTGTGCCTTATAATTACTGGGTATCCAGGCTGGACATGTGGCAGGAATTGTTCCTCTACGCCTTGGAAGTCCTGGCCTGCCCTGCCGCTAGCGTTTTGTCAGAGCATGTTTTTATTGTCGCAGGTGGAATCATTACTGATAAACGCACCCGCCTGTCAACTGAAAATGCTGACCAGTTGTTTCTGAGCTGGATACTAAGATTAGAGATTAAATTACAGCAGCTATACCAGTCAGACACAAACAATGACACGAGTATACTGAGTGTTTAGGAGTATACTAATTTCCGCTACAACCCCCTCCTGCCGCACAATAATGGTAAATGAATGCAGACAAGAGTTGATTTTTAGCTGGACACTGAGATTACAGATTTGAGGTTAAATCCCAGCAGGTGGACCGGTCAGACACAAACGCTGACGAGAATACAGAGTGTTTTGACGTATACTAATTTCTGCTACAACCCCCTCCTGCCGCACAAAAATGGTAAATGAATGCAGACAAGAGTTGGTCTTTAGCTGGACACGGAGAATACAGATAAGAGGTTAAATCCCAGCAGGTGGACCGGTCAGACACAAACGCTGACGAGTATACAGAGTGTTTTGGCGTATACTAATTTCACTACAAGCCACTCCTGTCACACAAAAATGGTAAATGAATGCAGATAAGAGTTGGTTTTTAGCTGCACACTGAGATTACAGATTAGAGGTTAAATCCCAGCAGGTGGACCGGTCAGACACAAACGCTGACGAGAATACAGAGTGTTTTGGCTAATGGCTAATGTGTCGCCCTGCTCACCAGGTAGTGACAGACTTCTCTCATGCACAGCTGGGTTTCCACAGCAGGTACCTACTACATACAACACCTTCCACCCCGACACAGTAGAGGGAGCACCACTTGCTGACTTTAGGCAAGATCCCCTATAGATACTGCTGCTGGGGGCGGAGTTAGTCAGAGTGTGCAGACGCTAGGAGAGCTGCAAAGACGTCCTGGTGGTCAGTGCTGCGATTAGGCCCGAACCAGTGACCCGGAGTGGCCCTTCAGCGTCCCGCAAGCCTAAGTGGGACTGAAGTCAAGGAGCTTAGGACAGAAAAGGGAGCGAGGAACTTGAAGAGTTCGTCCCAGGAAAACACCGGATATTGGGGATCCGCACCTGTGGGACACTATAGGACCACAGAAAACCCCGTCGCACCGTGGAGGCCTCGGCTACCCGGTATCCTCTGTGGGTCATTAGAGGGAATCAGACTCAGCAAGGCAAAGCCGCAGTGATCAGGAGAAGGTATCCCGGAGACCGCACAGGAGGAGAGGAGGACACTACAGTCAGGAAGAGAGAGGAGGCAAGTCAGGCTGCAAGCAGACTGTGCTTCAGACGAATACCACAGAGCAGAGGAGGCCTTATACCCACTTGCTGTGGGGACCCACTGTGCAACCTGTCCACCCATCAGTGCCCAGGATCGTTTTACCTGTTAACAACAGTAAAAGGTAAAAGAGACTTTCCTGCGTGTGTGTATCCTTTTCCCCACTCCCCTCCATAGACTGTTCCAACTCTCCCTATACAATCCCAGCTCCACTCCAACCTGTCCCTCCTCACTACGCTGCCCCGGAGGTCCAGTCCTACCTCCGGAAGACTACACCATCTCAGCCGCAAAACTACCGACCTCCGGCGGACTGTGGCGGTACTGGTGCCACTTCACCAGAAACTGCAGGTGGCGTCATGACAACTAACTTTGTAAATAATCCCTTGTACATAATCCCCTTTACAAAAGAACCATCCTCCGGGGCACGGGATCAGGAGCGGCCGCCATTCCCCGTGACACAGTTAACCCCTTTTGCCACCTGATACCCGAGTACCCCACACCCTGGGGCGACACACTAATTTACTCTACAACCCACTCCTGCCTCACAGAAATGGTAAATGAATGCAGACAAGAGTTGTTTTTTAGCGGGACACTGAGATTACAGATTTGACGTTAAATCCCAGCAGGTGGACCGGTCAGACATAAACGCTGAAGAGAATACAGAGTGTTTTGGCGTATACTAATTTCCGCTACAACCCACTCCTGCCTATAGAGAGCTAAATTAATCCCTAAAAGCACTGTTTTGGGATGGATGAGATTTCCAGCCTGTCCACCAGCCCCAGATGTGATGCAGGCTGGTATACTGGCACAACGAAGTTTGCTATATACCCTGCCTCCCTGTCTGTATGCAGCTCTATTAGTCCTCAGAAGGACTGTGGTGGTAATTAGACTGGCAGCCCTGTGCCTACACTAGCTGAAAGGCCACAAATCTGTCCATCAATCAGCAGCACCTCTCCCTACACTGCCTGTCTGTGGAGCAGAGTGACGAGCACAGCGCGGTCAGGTCTTATAAAGACTTGATCACCCTGTGCGGCCAGCCAATCACTGTGAAGCCACAACCAACATGGCTGTGGCTTTACAGTGGCTGTTAGCCAATCCCTGCATGCGGCTGGCTCTGTAAAGAGCACCAACATGCAGGGAGGTGGACCCCGAGCATAGCAAGAGTATCGCGGGATTACTCGGTACTCGCCGAGTACTGAGATATTCCTGCGAGTACTGAGTAGTGACAAGCATTCTCGCTCATCCCTAGTAATTATTATTACCCCTGGCTATTCTGCATGACTTTGTAATTATTAGTACCTACTTGTCACTATATATACTTTTTTAAATCAATAATAATGTATGTTTAATTCACACAATGCATTTTTGTTACCTTAGTATTCTTGGTTGTGTTGTTTTGCCACCTAGTGGTTATTTGCTGCATAGCACCCTTGTTCAATTTTTTTTCTGCTACAACTTAATATTCTAAATTAATGAATAAATGGTCAAATAAATGGTTAAAAAAGACACAACTCAGAGAACAATTAAATTTATTTGAAATAAAAACACAGAGACACTGAGAGACTCAATCTTTATTACTACCTACTCACCCTCGTACCCTTCACGATACTCGTCTTCTGTCTTCCTGAATGTCTGCAGCTCTGCTACATCAGAGATCATAAGGGTGCGTGCACACGGTCCAGAGGAGCTGCGTGTTGGACGCAGCTCCTCCGGACCTGAGGGAAGCCGCGGGTGGCCGCAGGGAGACCGCAGCCGCCCTGTACTCACCATGTACGGTGGGTGCGTGGCCGACAATCTGTACTGGTTGGCAACACTGTTAGACCCACGCTACAAGGAGAACTTTATGTCTGTCATTCATGAGGCGGAGAGGTCAGCCAAAATGCAGCAGTTCCAGAAGGCCATAGTCACAACGTGCAGTGGAGGACTATGACGAGGAGGAGGATGAAGACATGGAGCAACTCTCTGGCCAAATTGAGGATATGACATGCACACCAGTCATACCCTCGATTCAGCGTGGCTGGCCAGAGGACAGGGGAGATGAGGAGGAGGAGGAGGAGGAGGAGGACAGCATGTTCAGTCATCGTGTTGGTCTGGATACTGAAGTGATGGCTGTTAAGAGTCTGGCGCACATGGCTGACTTTATGGTAAGCTGCCTGGCTCGTGACCCTCGCGTTCAGAACATCTTGGCCGACAATCTGTACTGGTTGGCAACACTGTTAGACCCACGCTACAAGGAGAACTTTATGTCTGTCATTCATGAGGCGGAGAGGTCAGCCAAAATGCAGCAGTTCCAGAAGGCCATAGACACGGAAGTAGGCAAATCATTCCCCTCACAAAACGCTAGCGGCATAGGTCAGGAATCGGTGGATAACCAAGGCGTACGGCCGAGAGGGGCACAAGTCCAATCCGCCACAGGTAGGGGAACAGTCTTTACGAGGTGGGACAGTTTTCTCAGCCCCTCATGTGCCACAGCCCCTGAGGTGCAGGGTAGTGCCACAAGAAATGCTAAGTTTGGCCAGATGCTGAAGGAGTACCTTGCCGATCGAACAACTGTACTGCGAGATTCCTCTGTGCCTTACAATTATTGGGTCTCCAAGCTGGACACGTGGCATGAATTGGCTCTCTACGCCTTGGAAGTCCTGGCCTGCACTGCCGCTAGCGTTTTGTCAGAGCGTGTTTTCAGTGGCGCAGGTGGAATCATTACTGATAAACGCACTCGCCTCTCAACTGAAAATGCTGACAGGCTGACTCAGATCAAGATGAACAAGGGTTGGATTGGGCCAGACTTCACCACACCACCAACAAATGACAACTGAATTTAAATTTTGAAATGGGAATTTGCCATGTACCTCCACTGACCCATGGGTACACACTTCTGGACTTCCGAGTGTCCAAGTGTGGGATCAGTAATGTGCGTGGACGTGTACTCGGCCTGTTGGTAGGAAGGAGGATCAGGTTGGGAAATGTGCGGTGCAGTATCACAGCTACTGACACTTGACCGTGGAAGACAGGGTGTTTGTGGAGGTGCCAATCAGACTTGAATCATTATCCGCTATCCAAGTAACAAGCTGTTGACACTGGTATTGGTTCAAGAGCGGTGTACTGCAGCGGGCACCAACAATTTGGGACAGGACGTGTGAGCGAGTAGATGTGCCACTTTCTTGTTGCGAAATTAGTGCTTGCACACGACCTCGGCCTCTGCCTTCACCACAATCACGTTCACCTCCTTGTTCCTTGCCAACGCCCTTGCGCATTTTGCTTGTATACAGCGACAACAGTCACAGGAGAGGATTTTAGTCCCTAACCTGTATCAAGGCATGACGTACACCAGTCTGGTGACTGTTCAGATCACAAGAGATTAGGATTTTAGTTCCCTAACCTGTATCAAGGTATGAGTACAACAGTCTGGTGACTGTTCAGATCACAAGAGATTAGGATTTTAGTTCCCTAACCTGTATCAAGGTATGACGTACAACATCTGGTGACTTGAATGGTTTTAGGAGAGGATTTTAGTCCCTCACCTGTATCAAGGTATGACGTACACCAGTCTGGTGACTGTAATGCTTTTGACTCACCGTAGCCGGGGGTACACGTAGCGGGCGTTGTTTCTCCTCCAGTCACGGAACCGCGCCTGCGGTATGTGTAGGCCCGGTGGTCCAGATCAATAGGGGAATGGCGGAACAGTAGGGGTGATTTGTCTTCGTGACGCCACCTGCGGGTGTTCTGGTAACCTTACCAGCGCTGTTCGGGTCTCCGGGGGATGTTATACAGCGAGATGGAACGCTCCCCACAGGATGAGCGGGAATCCCCGGAGCCAGGAGCTGCGGAAGATGTTGTGAGGCAGCTGCGGGATGCTGCGCGCTGAATCCAGGAGTAATGTACAACCACACAAAGTCACTTTTAGGTACCTTTACTGGTTGGTAATCAGGTACACTCGGACCGGGATAGTGAAGTTGGCACTTCCGGAGTTTCACAGCAAGCAGTGTTAGGCTTCCTTTCTCTAGTTCTGGTGCTAAGGTCGGGTGGATGTGGAATCCCTCTGGACCGGGCAGTTTGTTCAATAGAACGGATTTCACCTGGTTGTCAGCACTGAGGGCACTGTAAAAGGGTGATGATAATTCTACCTTCTTCCCTGGGCTCTCGTTGGTAGGTGCGACAGGTGAACAGGGGGCTAGACTCCCTGTGAAGTATGCTGGTTCTCTGTGATGGCTTGGTGGCTCTCACAGCTGCGGTTCCAGTAACCGGTTGATTTGGAAAGAGTCGGATTAACTCTGTGTTCCTGAGAGGTGTTCTCCTTCTTCCTCTTGTCCCAATTGCAGGGACCTCCACTTGCTAACAGGCTGGTTGGGCCTAGTGTGTTCCTCATAGGGTGGAGGTTTCACACAGGCTGGCAGCTCTTGTAGCGTCTACCACACTCTGAAGTTTCTCCCTACAAGACTCTATTTATAGGGGGAACTGGTTCAAAGTCACCAGTGGAGCTCCCCCTAGAGGCTCGGGGTGAAACCAGGTGTTCTAAGTGTTGTTGTGTTTGTGGGTTTTGCTGTGCTGTTACTTACTCCATTTGTGCTCTAAGGATTTCTGTGGTGCCCAACAGGTGCCAGGGTGCCACACTTTCAGGAGAGGATTTTAGTCCCTAACCTGTATCAAGGCATGACGTACACCAGTCTGGTGACTGTTCAGATCACAAGAGATTAGGATTTTAGTTCCCTAACCTGTATCAAGGTATGACGTACAACAGTCTGGTGGCTTGAATGGTTTTAGGAGAGGATTTTAGTCCCTCACCTGTATCAAGGTATGACGTACAACAGTCTGGTGACTGTAATGCTTTCAGGAGAGGATTTTAGTTCCCTAACCTGTATCAAGGTATGACGTACACCAGTCTGGTGACTGTTGAGATCACAAGAGATTAGGATTTTAGTTCCCTAACCTGTATAAAGGTATGACGTACAACAGTGTGGTGACTGTTGAGATGACAAGAGTTAGGATTTTAGTTCCCTAACCTGTATAAAGGTATGACGTACAACAGTGTGGTGACTGTTGAGATCACAAGAGTTAGGATTTTAGTTCCCTAACCTGTATAAAGGTATGACGTACAACAGTGTGGTGACTGTTGAGATGACAAGAGTTAGGATTTTAGTTCCCTAACCAGTATAAAGGTATGACGTACAACAGTGTGGTGACTGTTGAGATGACAGGAGTTAGGATTTTAGTTCCCTAACCTGTATAAAGGTATGACGTACACCAGTGTGGTGAAAGTTGAGATGACAAGAGTTAGGATTTTAGTTCCCTAACCTGTATAAAGGTATGACGACACCAGTGTGGTGACTATTGAGATGACAAGAGTTAGGATTTTAGTTCCCTAACCTGTATAAAGGTATGACGTACAACAGTGTGGTGACTGTTGAGATGACAAGAGTTAGGATTTTAGTTCCCTAACCTGTATAAAGGTATGACGTACAACAGTGTGGTGACTGTTGAGATCACAAGAGTTAGGATTTTAGTTCCTTAACCTGTATAAAGGTATGACGTACAACAGTGTGGTGACTGTTGAGATCACAAGAGTTAGGATTTTAGTTCCCTAACCTGTATAAAGGTATGACGTACAACAGTGTGGTGACTGTTGAGATGACAAGAGTTAGGATTTTAGTTCCCTAACCTGTATAAAGGTATGACATACAACAGTGTGGTGACTGTTGAGATCACAAGAGTTAGGATTTTAGTTCCCTAACCTGTATAAAGGTAGTACGTACACCTGTCTGGTGACTTTAATGGTTTCAGGAGAGTATTTTAGTCCCTAACCTGTATTAAGGTAGTACGTACACCTGTCTGGTGACTGTAATGGTTTCAGGAGAGTATTTAGTCCCTAACCTGTATTAAGGTAGTACGTACACCTGTCTGGTGACTTTAATGGTTTCAGGAGAGGATTTTAGTCCCTAACCTGTATTAAGGTAGTACGTACACCTGTCTGGTGACTGTAATGGTTTCAGGAGACGATTTTAGTCCCTAACCTGTATTAAGGTAGTATGTACACCTGTCTGGTGACTGTAATGGTTTCAGGAGAGGATTTTAGTCCCTAACCTGTATTAAGGTAGTACGTACACCTGTCTGGTGACTTTAATGGTTTCAGGAGAGGATTTTAGTCCCTAACCTGTATTAAGGTAGTACGTACACCTGTCTGGTGACTGTAATGGTTTCAGGAGAGTATTTTAGTCCCTAACCTGTATTAAGGTAGTACGTACACCTGTCTGGTGACTGTAATGGTTTCAGGAGAGGATTTTAGTCCCTAACCTGTATTAAGGTAGTACGTACACCTGTCTGGTGACTGTAATGGTTTCAGGAGAGGATTTTCGTCCCTATCCTGTATTAAGGTAGTAAGTACAAGAGTGTGGTGACTCTAATGGTCACAGAAAAGCTTGGATTCCAATCTGTATCACCCTGCCTATATCCTCCTAGATTAGTCCTGAGAAGGACTGTTCTGGTCACTGGAAAGCTTGGACTCCGATCTGGATCACTCTGCCTATATCCTCCTAGATTAGTCCTGAGAAGGACTGTTGTGGTCAGCAGCAGTTTGCAGCCCTGCTCCGGATCTACCTGTAAGGGCCGCAAATCTGTCCCTAATCAGCAGCAGACACTCTCCCTACACTCACTGTCTGGAAGGCTGTGTGCCGAGCACAGCACGCCGGGAGTTATAAAGACTCGGTGACGCTGTGCAGGGCGGCCAATCACTGCTATGCCACAACTAACAGGGCTGTGGCATTGCAGTGGTCTGACAGCCAATCCCTGCACGTGGGCTGGCTCTCAAAAGAGCACCAACATGCAGAGATGACGACCACGAGCACAGCACGAGTATCGCGAGATTACTCGGTGCTCGGCGAGTCGCCCGAGTACAGTGATACTCGTGCGAGTACCGAGTAGTGGCGAGCATGCTCGCTCATCACTATTGTTAAGTATTAAATCATTCTGTGCTGATTATATTAATTGCATACATATATATGCATGGGATGGACAGATACAGAAGAGGGCCCCTGGGCAAAAACAGTGCAAGGGCCCTTTGTAATTCAATAGTTGATCTAAATCCTACCTGTTATCTGTCTGTCCCAGAAGCTGCTGCTGCTTTGCATGTAGTAGGCCCCACACATGGCATAGATCTCTGGTTTTATGTTACAGATCTAGAAATCTCTACACACAAAGTTCTGATTGTTTGTAGTCACCAATCAAGAGTTTGTAGTCACCAATTGTTTGTAGAGGGAGCTACGGAGCTTACAGCAAACAGATTTATTAGTTAGGTCAATGTATTCACTAACAACCTCTGCCGCCCCCTCCCCTGCAGTGGTGGCAATGGAGTACTACAGTTTTATGACAGAACTCTATGCTACTATAGGGAATTTGGAGCTCTGTATCAGGAAAAACTAAGCTTCAACCAGTCTACAATTATTAAGAAATGACGAAGTGCATTTTTAGGGATTTTTTACATCCCCCAAGTAAGTTACAGTTTAATATTAAAGGGAACCAACCACCCCAAATGACCCCCCCGGACTGTTAATATGTGTCCCTACACCCAGCACACACATTTGGGGCAATCGTTTTTGCTAAAAAAAACTGTTTAGTAGAAGCTAAGATACATGTTTATAAAGTTTAATAACTTCAGCCGGATGGGTGTTACCTAGCTTTGTCCTCTGTGCCTGTCAGCGTCCTCTCCCCTCCTCCCTTCAGTGAAGCCGTTCTGTGTAAGCCGAAAATGGCCTGCCTGTCTGCTGCTGCCTGATAAATTATGCACGCCCATCTCTGCACCTAAGAGCCTGGCCGTGTCATGAAGGGGGCGGGGCTAAATCGCGGCATGCCGGAGCTCCGCCCCCTTTCATGACGCGGCCAGGCTCTTAGGTGCAGAGATGGGCGTGCATAATTTATCAGGCAGCAGTAGACAGGCAGGCCATTTTCGGCTTACACAGAACGGCTTCACTGAAGGGAGGAGGGGCGAGGACGCTGACAGGCACAGAGGACAAAGCTAGGTAACACCCATCCGGCTGAAGTTATTAAACTTTATAAACATATATCTTAGCTTCTACTAAACAGTTTTTTTAGCAAAAACGATTGCCCCAAATGTGTGTGCTGGGTGTAGGGACACATATTAACAGTCCGGGGGGGGTCATTTGGGGTGGTTGGTTCCCTTTAATTTAACATAATACAGTATGGAAAATGAAGAGTAAAATGATGGTTATGACACTGTACTCAACTTGCAGGAGACCTACACATTTCTTAAAAGAAAGTCTGCATTCAGTTACAGCAAGATTTAAGAAGTATAATATTAAAAAGGTCACAAACAGTAAAGTGTATTAGCAACCAAATGCATTCCAGAGCTTATGAAAATAACCTGGGGAGCAGCCAGTAATGTGTTATGTATAGAGTCTATGTGTTTACCACTAGGGCAGTCATAGAAGACGGAGGAGGAATGTCACACATTCACATACTGATACACTAGGATGAGAAGTGTATGAAGTTCTCATCTACTTATATAGAACTAGCTGTGAGCCCGATGCAAATGCATCGGGATTCTAGAACGTGCATTAATTTGATTATAGTAGTTATAGCTGTTAGCCTGATGCAAATGCATCGGGTATCTAAAATATGTTTATTGTTTTTTTAAAGATTTTTAAATAATAATCGCATCATCAATAGCAATAATATAAGCCATAGCATTATTATTAGCAGTAATAGCAGTATTAATAGCATTATTAGCAGTATTATGAGCATTAATAACAGTATTAATAGCATTAATAGCATTATTATTAGCATTAATAGCATTATTAGCATTAATAATAGCATTAATAACATTATTAATAGCATTAATAGCATTATTATTAGCATCAATAGCATTAATAATAGCATTATTAGCATTAATAATAGCATTAATAACATTATGAATAGCATTAATAGCATTATTATTAGCATTAATAGCATTAACAATAGCATTATTAGCATTAATAATAGCATTAATAACATTATTAATAGCATTAATATCATTATTATTAGCATTAATAGCATTATTAATAGCATTAATAGGATACATATTAGCATTAATAGCATTAATAGCATAAATAATAGCATTAATAGCATTATTAATAGCATTAATAGCATTATTATTAGCATTAATAATGGCATTATTAGCATTAATAATAGCATTAATAACATTATTAATAACATTAATAGCATTATTTTTAGCATTAATAGGATTATTATTAGCATTAATAGCATTAATAATGCCATTAATAGGATAAATATTAGCATTAATAGCATTAATAGCATAATTAATAGCATTAATAGCATTATTAATAGCATTATTATTAGCATTAATAGCATTAATAGGATAAATATTAGCATTAATAGCATAATTAATAGCATTAATAACATTATTATTTTAGCATTAATAGCATTAATAACATTATTATTAGCATTAATAGCATTAATAATAGCATTATTAGCATTAATAATAGCATTAATAACATTATTAATAGCATTAATAGCATTAATAGCATTATTATTAGCATTAATAGCATTAATAATACCATGAATAGGATAAATATTAGCATTAATAGCAATAATAGCATAATTAATAGCATTAATAGCATTATTAATAGCATTAATAGCATTATTATTATCATTAATAGCATTAATAGGATAAATATTAGCATTAATAGCATTAATAGCATAATTAATAGAATTAATAGCATTATTAATAGCATTAATAGCATTATTATTAGCATTAATAGCATTAATAGGATAAATATTAGCATTAATAGCATAATTAATAGCATTAATAGCATTATTAATAGCATTAATAGCATTATTATTAGCATTAATAGCATTAATAGGATAAATATTAGCATTAATAGCATAATTAATAGCATTAATAGCATTATTAATAGCATTAATAACATTATTATTAGCATTAATAGCATTAATAATAGCATTATTAGCATTAATAATAGCATTAATAACATTATTAATAGCATTAATAGCATTATTATTAGCATTAATAGCATTAATAGCATTTATTATTAGCATTAATAGCATTAATAATACCATGAATAGAATAAATATTAGCATTAAAAGCATTAATAGCATAATTAATAGCATTATATAGTATTATTAATAGCATTAATATCATTATTATTAGCATTAATAGGATAAATATTAGCATTAATAGCATAATTAATAGCATTAATAGCATTATTAATAGCATTAATAACATTATTATTAGCATTAATAGCATTAATAATAGCATTATTAGCATTAATAATAACATTTAATTAACATTATTATTAGCATTAATAGCATTATTATTCGCATTAATAGCATTATTAATAGCATTAATTAGGATACATATTAGCATTAATATAGCATTAATAGCATAATTAATAGCATTAATAGCATTATTAATAGCATTAATAGCATTATTATTAGCATTATTAGCATTAATAATGGCATTATTAGTATTAATAATAGCATTAATAACATTATTAATAGCATTAATAGCATTATTATTAGCATTAATAGCATTATTATTAGCATTAATAGCATTAATAATGCATTATATAGGATAAATATTAGCATTAATAGCATATTAATAGCATAATTAATAGAATTAATAGCATTATTAATAGCATTAATGGCATTATTATTAGCATTAATAGCATTAATAGGATAAATATTAGCATTAATAGCATAATTAATAGCATTAATAGCATTATTAATAGCATTAATAACATTATTATTAGCATTAATAGCATTAATAATAGCATTATTAGCATTAATAATAGCATTAATAACATTATTAATAGCATTAATAGCATTATTATTAGCATTAATAGCATTATTATTAGCATTAATAGCATTAATAATACCATGAATAGAATAAATATTAGCATTAATAGCATTAATAGCATAATTAATAGCATTAATAGTATTATTAATAGCATTAATATCATTATTATTAGCATTAATAGCAGTAATAGGATAAATATTAGCATTAATAGCATAATTAATAGCATTAATAGCATTATTAATAGCATTAATAACATTATTATTAGCATTAATAGCATTAATAATAGCATTATTAGCATTAATAATAACATTAATAACATTATTAATAGCATTAATAGCATTATTATTAGCATTAATAGCATTAATAGCATTATTATTAGCATTAATAGCATTAATAATACCATGAATAGGATAAATATTAGCATTCATAGCATTAATAGCATAATTAATAGCATTAATAGCATTATTAATAGCATGAATAACATTATTATTAGCATTAATAGCATTAATAGGATAAATATTAGCATTAATAGCATTATTAATAGTATTAATAGCATTAATAGGAGAAATATTAGCATTAATAGCATTAATAGCATAATTAATAGCATTAATAGCATTATTAATAGCATTAATAGCATTATTATTAGCATTAATAGCATTAATAATAGCCTTATTAGCATTAATAATAGCATTATTAGCATTAATAATAGCATTATTAACATTATTAATAGCATTAATAGCATTATTATTAGCATTAATAGCATTAATAATAGCAGTATTAGCATTAATAATAGCATTAATAACATTATTATTAGCATTAATAGCATAATTATTAGCATTAATAGAATTATTATTAGCAGTAATATCATTATTATTAGCATTTTATTTTTTAATTATTATTTTTTATTAAATTATTTTTTATTTTTTATTTATTTTTTTATTATATTTAAATTATTTTTTTTATTATTAAATTTATTATTTAGGCTGAGACCCAGTTCTCTTTCAGGTCCGCTGAAAGGGCTGATATAATTAGCATATATTTAATTTTTTTATTATTATTTTTTTTTAACTATTGAATATTTTTAATTTATTTTTTTATTATTTTTTAATTATTTTTAAATTATTTTTAATATTATTTAATTTATTTATTTTTTTAAGTGAGAGTGAGAGACAGTTCTCATTCAGGTCCAAATTTTTTTTTTTTTTTAATTATTATTTTTATTTAATTATTTATTATTTTTTATTTATTTTTTTTATTATTTTTTAATTATTTTTAAATTATTTTTTTATTATTTAATTAATTTATTTTTTTAAGTGAGAGTGAGAGACAGTTCTCATTCAGGTCCGCATTTTTTTTTTTTTTTAATTATTATTTTTATTTAATTATTTATTATTTTTTATTTATTTTTTTTATTATTTTTTAATTATTTTTAAATCATTATTTTTATTATTTAATTTATTTTTTTTTTTAAGTCAGACTGAGACACAGTTCTCATTCCGGTCCACTTTTTTTTTTTTTTTAAATTATTATTTTTATTTAATTTTTTATTATTTTTTATTATTTTTTTTTATTATTTTTTAATTATTTTTAAATCATTTTTTTTATTATTTAATTTATTTATTTTTTTAAGTGAGAGTGAGAGACAGTTCTCATTCAGGTCCGCATTTTTTTTTTTTTTTTAAATTATTATTTTTATTTTATTATTTATTATTTTTTATTTATTTTTTTTATTATTTTTTAATTATTTTTAAATCATTATTTTTATTATTTAATTTATTTATTTTTTTTAAGTCAGACTGAGACACAGTTTTCATTCCGGTCCGCTTTTTTTTTTTTTTTTAAATTATTATTTTTATTTAATTATTTATTATTTTTTATTATTTTTTTTTATTATTTTTTAATTATTTTTAAATCATTTTTTTTATTATTTAATTTATTTATTTTTTTACTTGCGACAGTGAGAGACAGTTCTCATTCCGGTCCGCCTTTTTTTTCCCATTGACATACATTAGCGGTGTGTCGGCGATTTTATGGCCGTCCACCTGGTTCTATTTGTCGGGCGTAAAATCGCGGACAACACCGCTAATGCATCTCTATGGCAGTCACAGCTCGAATTCTGATTGGTCGGCGTTCAATCCGAAATCGGGCTGACTGCCCATGGAGATGCATTAGCGGTGTGTCCGCGATTTTAGGGCCGACAAATAGAACCAGGTGGGCGGCCATAAAATCGGCGACACACCGGTAATGTATGTCAATGGGGAAAAAAAGGCGGACCTGAATGAGAACTGCGTCTCAGTTTTGAGGGGCTCTTCTGATTGGCTGAGGGCAGTTTACAGCGACCAATCAGAAGAGGGCCTCAGATCTCATTAAGGTAGAATGGCGGATTTTTCGTCCATTCTATGTTAATGAGAAGGAAGAGGACGTCGGAGGAGGAAGTTATCGAAAAGAAGACAGAAGATCCCCGGGGCCGGACGAAGAGGCGGAGATGGCGGAAGGAAGAGAGAAGACCCCCGGGGCCGGAGGAAGAGGACGCCTGGCCGGACGGACGATCAGATGACTTGAAGGCATGTAAGTATGTGCGGACATGGGGGGGCTGTGGGGACATGGGCGGGCTGTGCGGACATGGGCGGGCTGTGCGGACATGGGCGGGCTGTGCAGACATGGGCGGACATGTCGGGGGGCTGTGCGGACATGGGGGGGCTGTGCGGACATAGGGCGGCGGGCTGTGCGGACATAGGGCGGCGGACTGTGCGGACATAGGGCGGCGGGCTGTGCGGACATAGGGCGGCGGGCTGTGCAGACATGGGGGGGGGGGGTGGGGCGAATTGTGGGTAGCGGGGAGCGGAGGCGGCAGTGCCGCCTCCGCTCCATGGTCCCGGGTAGCGATTTGCGGCTCAGGCAGCGACTCGCAATGGCCTCGCGGCCATTGCTCGCGCTACCTGAGCGGTAAATCGCAAAGGTTGTAGCCGGGCCTGTGGATCGATTTTGGGCCAGCGGCTCGCAATGGCCGCTTCGCGGCCATTGCTCGCCCTGGGCCAGCGACTCGCAATGGCCTCACGGCCATTGCTCGCGCAGCATTGGGCGCTTCGCGCCCAATGTTAAATTCGTATCCACATGACGACATCGGAAAGTGCGCGTGAAGGGGCGCTTTTCCGATTCGCGATTATATAATAGACTAGGATATTCTTCAATGAAAGCAAAATACTACAAAAGCAATGTAGAAAAAAAACTTGCTCCATTAACCTGCCAATTATTAATGTATTACTTATCAATAACATTAGCTAAAATACTAAATCTGAAAAGCTTCACATTACTGCAATGAATTTTCACTTGCCATTTCCATGAAAAGTCAGACTCCGTTACATTTTTCACTCTTTTTCAATGCAACCATATGGTAAATTCAAAAAAGTTCATTTTTTCTCATTAATGTACACTCTGCACCACACCTTGACTTTAAAAACAGAAATGTAGATATTTGTGCAAATTTATTAAAAATGAAAAACTGAAATATCACGTGGTCATAAGTATTTAGTCCCTTTGCTCAGACACTCATATTTAAGTCACATACTGTCCATTTCCTTGTGATTGTCCTTGAGATGGTTCTACTCCTTCATTGGAGTCCAGCTGTGTTTCATTAAACTGATGAGACTTGATTTGGAAAGGCACACACCTGTCTATACAAGACCTCACAGCTCACAGTGCATGTCAGACCAAATGAGAATCATGTGGTCAAATGAACTGCCCAAGGAGCTCAGAGTCAGAATTGTGGCAAGGCACAGATCTGGCCAAGGTTACAAAACAATTTCTGCAGTACCCAAGGTTCCTAAGAACACAGTAGCCTCAATAGTCCTTAAATGGCAGACGTTTCGGACCACCAGAAGTCTTCCTAGACCTGGCTGTCCAGCCAAACTGAGTAATCGTGGGAGAAGAGCCTTGGTGAGAGAGGTAAGGAAGAAACCCAAGATCACTGTGGCTGAGCTCCAGGGATGCAGTAGGGAGATGTGAGAAAGTCACCTATCACTGCTGCTCCCACCAATTGGGCCTTTATGGCAGAGTGGCCCGACAGAAGCCTCTCCTCAGCGCAAGACATATGAAAGCCTGCATAGAATTTGCAAAACAACACTTGAAGGACTATGAAAAATAAGATTCTCTGGTTGGATGAGATGAAGATAGAACTTTTTGGTGAAAATTCTAAGCAGTATGTGTGGAGAAAACCAGGCACTGCTCATCACCTGCCCAAAACAATTCCAACAATGAAACACACTGGAGGCAGCATCATGCTATGGGGGTGTTTTTCAGCTGCAGGGACAGGACGACTGGTAGCAATTGAAGGAAACATGAATGTGGCCAAGTACAGAGATAGGCCAGGGTCACATCTGCGTTATGACCCTAGCCTGCCGGATTCCGGTTTCAACTTACAAATTTTTCCAGCACCGCATAGCGTTACCGCTATGCGGTGCTGGAAAACGCTGCCCCTAGTTACCCGTTGTTTACTTTAACGACCTGTCACACAGGCAGAGGCTCGGAGTGCGCTTTACAGCGCCGCACAGGAAACCGTTGCAGACAGCGTTTCCTGTGCGGCGCTGTAAAGCGCACTCCAAGCCGCTGCCTGTGTGACAGGTTGTTAAGGTACACATCGGGTAACTAGGGGCAGCGTTTTCCAGCACCGCATAGCGGTAACGCTATGCGGTGCTGGAAAAATTTCTAAGTTGAAACCGGAATCCGGCAGGCTAGGGTCATAACGCAGATGTGACCCTAGCCATAGTCTAGATGAAACCCTCTTCCAGAGTGTTCTGTACCTCAGACTTGGCCAAAGGTTCACCTTCCAACAAGACAATGACCCTAAGCACGCAGCTAAAATAACAAAGGAGTGGCTTCAGAACAACTCTGTGACCATTCTTGATTGGCCCAGCCAGAGCACTAACCTAAACCCAATTAAGCATCTCTGCTAGAGACCTGAAAATGGCTGTCCGCCAATGTTCACAATCCAACCTGATGGAACAGGAGAGGATCTGTAAGGAAGAATGGCAGAGGTTCCCCAAATTCAGGTATGAGAAACGTGTTGCATCATTCCCAAGAAGACTCTTGGCTGTTCTAGCTCCAAAGGGAGCTTCTATTCAATACTGAGCAAAGGGTCTGAATGCTTATGACCATGTGATATTTCAGGGTTTTTTTTAAATAAATTTGCACAAATATCTACATTTCTGGGTTTTTTTTCAGTCAAGATGGGGTGCAGAGTGTACATTAATGAACTTTTTTGAATTTACCAAATGGCTGTGTGGCACCACAGAGTCCGGTTGCCACGATGGCCTTGCCTCCCTCGGGGATGGTGTAAGATCACGCTTGGAAGAAAGATAGGGTATCCACACCAGGTAACCCACAGCACACAACACTTTCCTGACTCCAGACCTGAAGGGGGAACTCTAACCTGGGTTCAGGGGAGCCCCTATAAATTTTGGATGGAGGCGGGGTTAGGAGGACTGTAGAAGGCATCCTGTGGACTGGAGCAGTGTCAAGCTAATCCAAGGATACTCACTAGCCAGTGTGAGGGACCCGTAAATGAGGGTCCGGGGAGAGGAGCCTGTTAACGGTTCACCCCAGAGCAGAGCGCCAGAACCAGACACCGGAGTCTGAGGTTGCAAGGGTGCTCTAGGCCCAGCAGCCGAAACTGAAGGACGGGAGATTCCAAGTCTTCTGGCCACCAAACCACCTGGAGGCACAGCAGCATAGAAGAGCCCAGGGACAGTGGTCAGAGAAGTGGAGCCCGGGAAGGGCTCGAGCTGCCTGCCATACTGGTGAGAGACTGCAGGGAGGCCTCATAATCAGCCGGGTGAGGAGAACTTTAACTTGCTTCCAGGCCACCAGGATTCCTAACATCGACTGCGGATTGTACCCTGATGACTGCTACTTTAGTAAAGCTAAAGGAAACAGCTCCTGCATGTCTGTTGGTTATTCAGAGCCTTGAGTCCTGCACCCCAACGGCCTACCATCGCCATAGATTTAATGGTCGCCCTGGGGAACGACTCAATCCGTGGGGAGCGATAACACCACAGCTGCCCGTCCATCATCCCCAGAGGTCCTGCACTGCAACACTGGCCCCAATAGCCGGCTACCAAGGGTGGCATCACGACACCAATCCCCCAAGTCCTTTCCCCCAGAACTTTTCAAAACTAATCCCCAGGGTAAAGGAGCCCGGTCTCGACCCGTGTGACTCCCCAGGAAGCACCCAAAGCCAGGTTCTGAGTGCCCCACAATCCTAGCATCACGACGCCTATGGGTACTGTGTGCCATTGATTTTATTATACTGTGAACAGTCGCAACTGTTGTCTCACGCGGCACACGTGAAGAGAAGGGGGTGTGCCGTCATTGCTGGGACCGTTGAAAGGGGGCGAAGAGAAGCCCTGCTTTGCCCAGTGATGTCAGGCAGTGTGACACAGGAAGCCCTGTGCCAGAAACTCCCTGCACGCTCAGCTCCCCGCCTGAGGAGTGGTTGACTGATCAGCTGAGAAATCTGGCTGCAGTTCACTAGGGGAAATAAATGTCTGATCTGGAGAGGAGAGAAACAGTGGTGGGCCCAGACGGTGCCCAAGCCAACGCCGCAGCCCTAGGTGAAGCTGCAGCCCAAGCCAATGATGCAGCAATAGCCCCCGCAGCAGCGCCAGTCATGCCATTCTCAATGCCGTACATCCCAGGAACGACCTGGCTGCTGCAGTGCTCAGGGGAAGCGGACACTCTGACTGATTTCAAGAAAAGGATGACTAGTTTGTTCGGGGTATACTCTATGACCAAAGACCAGAGAGTGACCATGTTGGTGGGACAGTTGACCAATGCGGCCCAACGTGAAGTAAAGTCCTGGCTAGCCACTGACAAACAGACTGTTAAACAAATCTTTGTCAGGCTGAAAGAAACCTTTAACACCCAAGCTGATGCAGAAATTAAAATGAGATTTTATGGGTATAGACAAAGGGTGCAGGATGATATAAGAGACTATGCCTTAAACCTAGCCAGACATCCCTCCAGGGAAGGACCCAGCGAAGCGGTGGCTTCTTGCGGAGAACACCATAACCACCATGTTAAGTGGGTCTTTTAGTCAATATCCAACTCTTTTACGAGTTTAGAGATATGACAAGGGAATACCAAGGCCAGGTATCCATCCACAGACAGCTGTTTCGGGGTGTTGCCCCTCATCAGTGTGGAGTAGGATTCTGGCTAGGTGGGAGCAAGGCCTAGTAGACCAATGTCACAAAGCATTCACTGATCTCAGGGAGACCAGTCCAAGATGTGGATGTGATGTTGGTCTACTAGGCCTTGCTCGAACCTAGCCAGAATCCTTCTCCACACTGAGGAGGGGCCACACTGGTAGGACACCTTGTTGAATGTTGTGTTTTGAATTTCTAACTGGATAAATTGCTTTAACCCCCATGGTAAATAAACAGAGGCATTTCAGGGTACTTATTCCTTTCTGACATTAAAATAAGTCAGAAAGGAAAAAGCCCTGTAGCGCCTGCCAGGGATAGCTGACACCCTGCAGATTATAGATATAGATTTTTTACCGGCACCGATAATGTGATGACCAGTAGATGGTGCTTACCCGCAGTGACATTACAAAAAATATCACCGCCGGTAAAAAATGCTTTCACTCTCATCCAACATGAAAACACATGTTGGATAAAAGTGGTCCATTAACCACTAAGGCCCCCAAGACTCCCGATACCGGGGATCTCCCTTCCACCCCCGATCCATCCCAAAATGGCGGCGGCACGCTGCCTCCCCTGCATCTCCATGCGACCTGACATGACACACGCCTTTGACTATGAGGTTTGACTGCGGCAGCGAGGACGAAACCACACATTGTCCCTGGGAATTCTGTAACTAGTGTATGTATTTTTTTCTAATAAAAATATTTTTCTCTGTCTTGTGTCTTCTCTACAATTTACTAGAGATTCCTAATGGCACGGTCTAATATTGGCCAGACATTAAGAATCTTGAGCTTAGTGCCAGCTGCCAAAAAGCTGGCATTAACCTCTTATTACCCAGTTTTCCACCTCTACACGACAGCTGGAAGAGCTGGATACAGAGCCAGAAAATGGTGCTTCTATGAATGCGCCATTTCTGGGGCGGCTGCGGGCTGCAATTTGCAGCGGGGGGCCCAGAAAGTTTGGGCTTCCCCACGCTGAGTATTCCAGCCCCCAGCTGCCTAGTAGTACCTGGCTGGAAACTAAAAATACGGTGAAGCCCATGTCGTTTTTTTTTTATTATTATTTCAAGAAATAATTTTAAAAAAGGGCTCCGCTGTAATTTGATTACCAGCCAGGTAAAACTAGGAAGCAAAGGGTGGGTAGCAACCTGTACCTGCCTGTTGTACCAATGCTGGTGACCAAAAATACAGTGGAACCCTATATCATCAGTGCAAAATCTCACTTATGGGGGAGCTCCATTGTTTGGGCACATCAGGGAATCTCCAAATGCGACATGGTGTTCACTAACTTTTTCAGCTAATTTTCCGCTTGGAGCGTCAAATGGCGCTCCTTCCCTTCTGAGCCCTGACGGGCGCCCAAACAGTGGTTTTCCACAACATATGAGGTATCGGTTTACTCAGGAGAAATTGCCCAATAAATTTTAGGATTCATTTTATCCTGTTGCCCATGTGAAAATGAAAACATTGAAGCTAAAAGAACATTTTTGTGAAAAAAAGTACCTTCTCATTTTTATGGATCAATTTGTGAAGCCCCTGGAGGTTCAAAGTGCTAACTATGCATTTAGATAAGTCCCTTGGGGGGTCTAATTTAAAAAATGGGGTCACTTGAGGGGGAGTTCCAATGCTTAGGCACACAGGGGCTCTCCATATGCGACAATTGGAATTGTTAGCGGACACCATGTCGTGTATGGAGAGCCCCTGTGTGCCTAAACATTGGAGCTCCCCCTTAAGTGACCCCATTTTGGAAACTAGACCCCCCCCAAGGAACTTATCTAGATGCATAGTGAGAACTTTGAACCCCAGGTGCTTCACAAATTGATCCGTAAAAATGAAAAAGTACTTTTTTTTCACAAAAACTTTCTTTTTTCATTTTTATGGATTAATTTGGGAAGCACCTGGGGGTTCAAAGTGCTCACTATGCATCTAGATAAGTTCCATGGGGGTCTAGTTTCCAAAATAGGGTCATTTGTGGGGGAGCTCTAATGTTAAGGCACACAGGGGCTCTCCATATGCGACATGGTGTTCGCTAACAATTGGAGCAAATTTTCCATTAAAATTGTTAGCGAACATCATGTCACGTATGGAGAGCACCTGTGTGCCTAAACATTGGAGCTCCCTCACAAGTGACCCTATTTTGGAAACTAAACCCCCCCCCAAGGAACTTATCTACATGCATAGTGAGCAACTTTAACCCCCTGGTGCTTCACAAATTGATCCGTAAAAATGAAAAAGTATTTTTTTTTTTTACAAAAACTTTCTTTTGGCCTCACGTTTTTCATTTTCACATGAGCAACAGGGTAAAATGCATCCTAAAATTTGTTGGGCAATTTCTCCTGAGTACACCAATACCTCATATGTGGTAATAAACCACTGTTTGGGCGCACGACAGGGATCTAAAGAGAAGGAGCGCCATATGACTTTTTGCATGGAAAATTAGCTTCAAAAGTCAAACGACGCTCCCTCCCTTCTGAGCCCCGCCATGCGCCCAAACAGTGGTTTATGACCACATATGAGGTATCAGTGTACTCAGGAGAAATTGCCCAACAAATTTTAGGATGCATTTTATCCTGTTGCCCATGTGAAAAAGAAAAAAATTAGGCTAAAAGAACATTTTTGTTGGAAAAATTATAATGTCAATTTTTTCCTTCCACTTTGCTTTAGTTCCTGTGAAGCACCTGAAGGGTTAATAATCTTCTTGTATGTAGTTTTGAGTAGCTTGAGGGGTGCAGCTTTTGGAATGGTGTCCCCTTTGGGTGTTTTCTGTCATGTACACCCTTCAAAGGTACTTCAAATGTGATGTGGTCACTAAAAAAAATGGTTTTGTAAATTTCGCTGGCAAAATGAGAAATTGCTGATGAATTTTGAACACTTATAACTTCCTACCCAAAAAAAGTTTTTTCTCAAAATTGTGCTGATCAAAAGTAGACATGTGGGAAATGTTATTTATTAACTATTTTCTGTCTCGTAACTATCTGGTTTAATAGAATAAAAATTCAAATTTTGAAAATTGCAAAATTTTCTAAATCTTCACTACATTTTTGATTTTTCCACTAATAAACGCAAAAATTATTGACCTAAATTTACTACAAATATGAAGCCCAATATTTCATGAAAAAACAGTCTCAGAATCGCTATGATCCGTTGAAGTGTTCCAGAGTTAGAATAACCTCATGAAGGGACACTGGTCAGAATTACAAAAAACGGTCTGGTCATTAAGGTGGAAACTGGCTCCGTCACTAAGGGGTTAAAGTAGGAACAAATATTATTGTATGTTATAGCTGATCATCTGCACCAATGTAATAATATATAGGGAGAATAAGGTTATGGACTTCCTAATATGTTGACACCAGAGTATTGATCTATGTTTTTACTTTTGATTTATGTTTGTGAACTTACCGTATATACTCGTGTATAAGCCGACCCGTGTATAAGCCGACCCCCCTACTTTTGCCCCAAAAATCTGGAAAAACCTATTGACTCGTGTATAAGCCGAGGTGGACCCCAGCACAGTTATACAGCCCCCAGCAGTGTGGTATACAGGCCCCCCAGTGGTAGTATACAGCAGCCCCAGTGGTAGTATACAGATTCCCCAGCAGCCCCAGTGGTAGTATACAGATTCCCCAGCAGCCCCAGTGGTAGTATACAGGAGCCCCAGCAGCCCCAGTGGTAGTATACAGATTCCCCAGCAGCCCCAGTGGTAGTATACAGGAGCCCCAGCAGCCCAGTGGTTGTATACAGCAGCCCCAGTGGTAGTATACAGGAGCCCCAGCAGCCCCAGTGGTAGTATACAGGAGCCCCAGCAGCCCCAGTGGTAGTATACAGGAGCCCCAGCAGCCCCAGTGGTAGTATACAGGAGCCCCAGCAGCCCCAGTGGTAGTATACAGGAGCCCCAGCAGCCCCAGTGGTAGTATACAGCAGCCCCAGTGGTAGTATACAGGAGCCCCAGCAGCCCCAGTGGTAGTATACAGGAGCCCCAGCAGCCCCAGTGGTAGTATACAGCAGCCCCAGTGGTATACAGCAGGCCCCCAGGGGTACATATAGCAGCCCCCAGGGGGTACCCAGCAGCCCCCTGGGGGTACCAACAGCCCCCAGGGGGTACCAACAGCCCCCTGGGGGTACCAACAGCCCCCTGGGGGACCAACAGCCCCCAGGGGGTACCCAGCAGCCCCCTGGGGGTACCAACAGCCCCCAAAAGCTGGCACTGTCCCCCCTTGTAAGGCCTCCCCCTCCCGCTACTTATACATTACCCTCCCGGTGTTCTGATCGGCGCCGCTCCTCGGTGTTGCGTCGCCGTCTTCATCCTCCCGCGCTGGCTGCATCCGGGTTCTCCAGCGGTCGCGCGATGACGTCATATCGCTGCGACCGCCGGAGAACCCGGATGGATGCAGCGAGCGCGGACAGGAGGATGAAGACGGCGACGCAGCACCGAGGAGCGGCGCCGATCAGAACACCGGGAGGGTAATGTATAAGCACCGGGGGGGGGCCCTTACAAGGGGGGACAGTGCCAGCTTTTGGGGGGGCCATATGCACTGCTTCCCCCTGCGCTGATTGACAGGGGGAGCAGTGCATATATAATGAGCGGCCCCACGTGACGGGGCCGGTCATACAGCAGCCCCCCCCCCCCCCACCCCCGCCTCCTCCAGCCTCCACAGCCCCCACCACACAGCCCCCACCACACGGGTCTACCGTATAGACCCGTGTATAAGCCGAGGGGGGGACTTTTCAGCCCAAATTTTGGGCTGAAAAACTCGGCTTATACACGAGTATATACGGTACTTGCTTTGTATATGAATCACTTATTTTCTAAATTTAATTCAATATAAATGAACCCGATTTAAAAAAAACATCACTTATCGTGTCCACTGCTTGTACTTTCGAGGTCGCTCATTACCTTCTGAATTATTTACTGGTGAAGGATGCAACAGCCAATCACAGACACTGACAGCGAGAGTGGGATTTGCTGCTGAAGTAACCTGGAAACAGCCCATACATTTTATCATCTACCATCCAAGATGTAATAACCTGGAAACTGTCCATATATTCTAACAGCCAAAAACCGATGCCCACTCTCTGTGACAGCGTCTGTGATTAGCTGTTGTGCCCCTAACCCATTGATTGACATCATAGCAGTGTAAACATAAATACATTTTTAACAAATTACATAGAGCTTTGCTGTAATTTTGATGCTCAGTGCAGATAGAACAGATAGCTACAGGCTACCACCCTGAGCTGCCTGACTTTACCTTGGCTGGTAAACAAAATATAGGGAAGCCCATTATTTTTTTAATTATTTAAATAAATAATTTAAAAAAAAATGTGTGGGCTGCGCTCTATTATTGATTGACATCCAAGATAAAATTGAGGCAGCTAGGGTCTGGTATTCTCAGCAAAGTGAGGCCCATAGTTATTGGGCCCCCAGGCTAAAGAATAGCAGCTCGCAGATGCATCTGAAGTTAGCGCATTCATTAGAAGTGCCAATTCCTGGCACTTTAACTGGCTCTTCCTGATGCCCTGGTGTGGTGGCATCGGGGTGATAGAAGTGATTAATGACAGTTGAAGATTGACAGCTTCTCATTAAACTCAGATCGATAATATTCAGGTCTCTATATGACCTGCCTCAATCCTGTGAGGAAATAGTTTATTATTTGTACACTACTATGATATCAGTCAATGGGTGAGAGGTTCAACAACCAATCACAGACGCTGTCCCAGAAAGTGGCTGTGATTGGCTGTTGGAGTAACCTGAAAACAGCCCATAAATTCTAGCATTTACCCTGCACTGTAGATGCTAGAAAGAATGGGCTGTTTCTAAATTACTCCAACAGCCAATCACAGATGCCTACTCTTGGAGACAGCATCTGTGATTGGCTGTTGCACCACCTTACCAGTGAATAATCAGGAAGTTAATGAGCGGCCCAGGGAGTACAAGCACACGGACCCCGGTAAGTATGACCTGATGTTTAATCAATGTTTTTTATCTTTTTTACAGCCTTCCAGTCCCCATCTCATAACTGTAAAGTCCATAATTGGGGTTCGGAATGAAGGTAGAGTCAAGCTCGGTCCCGAACTCGAATTTTCAAAAAAGTCCACAAGGGTCTGTTGAACTCTTACATCAGCGAGTTCACCACCACTAGTGTTCAAATCAAATTATGTTCAAGTCCCCTTATGCTAGTAATAAATCTAAAAAAAATTAGTGTTAAAAATGATAACAAAATAAAAGCATAAGGAAAACACAAAAAAAAAAATCACATTTATTTTTACATAAAAACATACTTTATTATAAAAACAAAACATGAAAAATAAATGGTAATGCCACCTCTATAACAACCTGAGCTGCAGAACTATAATAATTTTTATCCCAGAAGGCATGTTAAAAAAATGAATAAAATCTGGTTGAAAAATTGTATGTTCTCAATGGAAATTGGGTCTAGTTCAAAAAATGAAGCCCCATATTGCCTCATCAGCACAAGGAAACTTATGACTCTCAAACAACACAAAATGTTGCAAAATTGTAAGTGTTAAAACAAATGGCAAACTTGGCAAAAGTTACTAAAATGGCAACAGTTGGGGTGAATACAACATAGTGTTTATAATGAAAAATACATTTCGTCTCACAAGACAAGTCTTGTGGCTTCACTGAAGAAGAAATAAAATACAAAGTGATATATTTTATTTAAAGAGGACCTGTCACCGCCCCTCCTGGATTTCAATCTAAATGCAGCACTGAATGCAGCATGTTTGCTGCATTCAGGCAAGAAGTTCCCTTTGTGTGTGTGTGTGTGCTTGGTACCCTGATATATAGCCTTAGGCAAACTCACTGTAAAAATGAAGGAGGGCACCGCCTCCTTCATGTTTTTTCATCCATCCTCGCCTGCGCGTCCTTTTGCACCTTGATGCAGAGCAAGGTCTTGTTAGTGTCGGTCCCGCGCTCCTGTCCCGCCTCCTGCCCTGATGTCAGCGCCTGCCCTACTTCGTGTTATGCTGTATACATAGACCAGGGCAGGAATCTGGCGCTTGCTTATGCGAAGACGCCAGATTCCCGCCCTGCTCTATGTATACAGCATAACACGGAGCAGGGCAGGCAAAGGCGCTGACGTCAGGGCAGGAGGTTGGACAGGAGCATGGGACCAACAATAACAAGACCTTGCTCTGCACCTGCGTCAAGGTGCAAAAGGAGGCGCAGGCGTGGATGGATGAAAAAACATGAAGGAGGCAGCGAGGACATGGAAGGAGGCGAAACAGAGATGCAGGGGGTGGGAATGGCCCCTGAGAAGCAAGCTGACTGCTGCCACAGAGAAAGCCCTCCTGACTTTTTACAGTGAGTTTGCCTAAGGCTATATACCAGGGTACAAAGCACACATACACATGGGGGACCCCTTGCCTGAATGCAGCATACATGCTGCATTCAGTGCTGCATGTAGATTGAAATCCAGGAGGGGGTGACAGGTCCTCTTTAAACAAAGCCAGACTGGTGTTACTACAAGTTTACAAAATAAAGTAGGTTTATGAAGCAGCAAACTTACCTGCAAAGAGATGGCAACTGCTGTCCACTCTATGTTCCATCTCAAATCAAGGCCAATAATCCCAAGGGAAACCAAGACGACACAGAAACACAAAAATATCTAATGTAAAAAGAAAACAAAAAAAAATAATGTCCTTGTTAGGAAAGTGATATAAAGCAACATAATGCAAGTAAGGAACTGATGCGAACAAAGATCTCACCTTATGTAGCCAGTGTAGATTGAGAGGTTGAGCGCAGACCACCAGGCACAAGGCAAGTAACTGTAGGAACGCAAAGGAAATGTGGATGAAACAAAGTAATTACAGACATCCCATCTCCTGTATGACCCAACAGATGGCAGTAGCACAGCAATTTCTGGAGAGGTCTAAAAAATATTGGAATCTGAGAGTCCTCAGTGGTTGATACCTTTTAATGACTAACTGAAAAGATGGTAAGCAGAGCAAGCTTTCGGGACACTATGGCCCCTTCATCAGGCTGATAATGACACAAATTAGACAGTTCACATAAGAAGTGTAAAGTTAATTGTCCTCTAACTGGGGTCTGTTGGAAGTTGTGATATCCCCAAATGCCCTATCAATTGATATTAAAACACATGAATCCATGTGAGACATTCAATCCTGTTTTGAATGTGTCAAAGGTCGTTATCAATTTGTATTCCCAAATTCTTCTCTATTTCTGAGATTTGAAGTTACTTTTTAAAATGAGCAGCCTCATATCAGTTTCACTGTGGTCAGAGCTACAAAAATACTTTGCTACAGGTAGATACATACGCCTTTCTTTTTATTGTGTGGAGATGAGAATTCATTTTGTTCTGAATTTTTGTCCGGTTTCCCCTACGTACACACCACCTGTTGGACATTTGGTACATATAATTAAATACACCACATTGCTTGTGGTGCAACTGAAGTTACCTGGGATCTTGTAGTCCTGATCTGTCCTGGGAATCTTTATCTTGTCCTTTGTCATTATAAATGGACAGGTTTTGCACCTGTTCTGGTTGCAGGGAAAGGTTCCTGTAGCTGCTGGAGAAGACAGGGTGCTTCTTAATGATGTTTTTTAGATTTGAAAGTTGTCTAAAACACAAGAGTAAAGTATCAGGAAATATTGATTTTAGTCGGGCATCTTTTTGTAGGAGTGGTTGCAGTTTCCGTGCAGCTCCTCTTAGCATCACCAGACTTGGATTGTAGGTGACTACAAGAGGAACCCGGTTGTTTTCTTCTCTAGTTTGGAATGTAGGAGATGATTCCTTGATATTCTAGTGGCTCTTGTAATCTGGTTTTCAATTGTTCTTGGATGGTAGCCCTGGTTCAAAAAGGTCTCTCTGAAGTCCTCAAGGTGATTGTCTCTATCTGTAGGGTTGGAACATATCCAATTGTATGTGATGGCCTGTCTGTACACAATCAATAGATTGTTTTGGATGAGTTTTGGATGAAAACTGTTCCAGGCACCCTCTACCCACCCAGAAATTTGTTTGGTCGGTGTTATGAACCGATGACTCAGGAGTACATTCAGATTCCATAGAATTCGTTGGTAACTGTACTGACCGCAATCCCTGACTACACACCGCAACTAGAAGTAGCCGTGGGATGTAACTAACCAGACCTAGACACCTCTGCACGGCCGGAGAACTAACTGCTCCCAAAAATGGATGTAGGAAAAGCTATCTTGCCTCAGAGCAGAACCCCAAAAGAATAGCAAGCCCCCCACAGATATTAACTGGGAAACAAGAGACGGAAAATCAAACACAGGCAGAGTATAAGGTTTAGCAAAAGAGGCCACACTAGCTATATAGGAAAGACAGGATAGAATACTATTGCGGTCAGTATAAAACACTATCAAAAATCACCAACAGCAGATATTACAAAAATTACCCTGAGTCACTAAGACTCGGCGAACTCTATATCAGCAGACTTCTATTAATCAAAAGCCAGCAGAACTGGAAATAACAGATAATAGTGAATGGTAAAATTCCTAGGAAGAAAATTTCCTATCTGAGAGCAGATAAACAAATATACAAACTAAATAGCAACCCACAGCTCAGAATAAGACAAAACATAAGCCGAACCTTAAGCACACAAAAGTGTGCCACAAAAAAATCAAAGAAACATTCACTTTTCTTGCAAAGATCTCCACAGAGCAGAAGAAACCAGAGAGATGTGAACTCCTCCAGGAACAAAAGACAACTGGCAAGGAATGACCAACTTCCAACCATTATATGCTCCAAGAACAAGATTGCCAATCCCCATCAGCTGTGAAGCCCACATAGTCAGCTGCATCACCAGCAACAACCACCGGAGAGAGCTCCAATGAATTCACAACAAGTGGGGGTGCTGAATGTTCTCAAACCCCTGGTAAAAGAGACACCCAGCTACATTCAGGATACAACTGACCTATTGAATAAACTGTCAGCAATAGGTCCTCTACCAGAAGGAACCATCCACACCACCATGGGTGTGGAATCTCTGTACAGCAACATCCAACACCAAGATGGATTAAATGCCTGCAAAACCTTCCTGGAAAACCCAGGGATTGATGCTGACTCTGTGGTGAAGCTTACAACATTGATCCTCACGCACAACTATTTAACATTTGACGACAACATATATTTACAGGAGACTGGCACAGCAATGGGACGCAAAATGTCACCACAATATGCAAATCTTTTCATGGCCAAGCTTGAAGGTGACTTTTTATTCTTTTTACCTATCATGCTTCTGGCCTATTACTGTTATATCTATGACATTTTAATCATCTGGACAGAGTCTGAGCAACAGCTGAAGACGTTCCATAAACACTTCAATCAGTTTCAACCCACCATCAACTTAACACTCAACTACTCCTGCACTGAAATCAGCTTTCTGGACACCATCATTAAGCTATGGAAGAATTAAATAGAGACATCTCTGTACCAGAAGCCAATTGACTGCCCAACATATCTCCGATGGGACAGTTTTCATGCAAGACACAAAAAAAACTCTATTGTGTACAGCCAATCCATCAGATACAATTGGATATGTTCCAACCCTACAGATAGAGTCAATCACCTTGAGGACTTCAGAAAGACCTTTTTGAACCAGGGCTACCATCCAAGAGCAATTGAAAACCAGATTACAAGAACCACCAGAATATCAAGAAATCATCTCCTACATTACAAAACTAGAGAAGAAAACAACCGGGTCCCTGTTGTAGTCACCTACAATCCAAGTCTGGAGGTGCTAAGAGGAGCTGCACAGAAACTGCAACCACTCTTACAAAAAGATGCCCGACTAAAATCAATATTTCCGGATACCCCACTCTTGTGTTTTAGACAACCTCCAAATTTAAAAAACATCATTGGCTGAAGCGTCCTGTCCTCCAGGAATCTTTCTCTGCAACCAGAACAAGTGCAAAACCTGTTCATTTATAATGACAAAGGACAAGATAAAGATTCCCAGCACAGATCAGGACTACAAGATCCCAGGTAACTTCAGTTGCACCATAATCAATGTTATGTATTTAATTATATGGACCAAATGTCCAACAGGTGGTATGTACATAGGGGAAACCGGACAAAAATTCAGAACAAGAATTAATTCTCATCACCGCACAATAAAAGAAAGGCGTATGTATCTACCTGTAGCAAAGTATTTTTGTAACTCTGACCACAGTGAAACTGATATGAGGCTGCTCATCTTAAAAAGCAACTTCAAATCTCAGAAAGAGAGAAGAATTTGGGAATACAAATTGATAACGACCTTTGACACATTCAAAACAGGATTGAATGTCTCACATGGATTCATGCGTTTTTATATTAATTGAAAGGGCATTTGGGGATATCAAATCTTCCAACAGACCCCAGTTAGAGAACAATGAACTTTTGACGCTTCTTACGTGAACTGTCTCACATGAATTTATAGCTTTCTTCACTCACTGAGGAATTTTCAGGTCTCCACAGACCACTAATCATTGAACAATAATACAATTTGTTCCTCTTATCTCGGAATTTTGATTATACCTCCCCAGCTCCTCTCCCCCTCCCAAGCCTGACTCTGCTTTATGTTACCTGTCATATTTACTGCATCATCTCACCCTGCTTATATATATATATATATATATATATATATATGTGTGTGTCTTCAGAATTTGTGTCATTATCAGCCTGATGAAGGGACCATAGTGTCCCGAAAGGTTGCTCTGCTTACCATCTTTTCAGTTAGCCATTAAAAGTATTATCCACTGAGGACTCTGAGATTCCAATATATTTCTATCTACTGGTCAACACGATATAACCATTTTTTTTCCTTACTAAAATGTAGAGGTCTAAGGAGTTGTGAGACAAATTCTACTACTTGCAATCGGATCTACTGGTAGCAGCCAAGTCCTGAATGTGTGTAACAATGTTCCCATTATACAGGGAGTCTTTTCACTTCTATATCAAAGCTTTGCTTTTATTTAATCAGCCAGTTTAATCTTTCTTGTTTTTTTACACAATGGACATACATTTTCTTGTGGTTTTATGCTTTAAAAGTTAAATTTATTAGGGATACACTCATGGAAAAAAATCTGAAAAATATAAAGAAAACCTAAAGTTATTGTACAGACCAAAAGTTTGGACACACCTTCTCATTCAAAGAGTTTTCTTTATTTTCATGACTATGAAAATTGTAGATTCACAACATCACAACTATGAATTAACACATGTGGAATTATATACTTACCGTATATACTCGTGTATAAGCCGACCCGTGTATAAGCCGACCCCCCTACTTTTGCCCCCAAAAAACTGGGAAAACCTATTGACTCGCGTATAAGCCGAAGGTGGACTCCAGCACAGGTATACAGTCCTCAGCAGTGTGGTATACAGCCTTCAGCACAGGTATACAGCCCCCAGCAGTGTGGTATACAGCACTCAGCATAGTGTATACAGCCCCGAGCACAGTGTATACAATACAGCCCTCAGCACAGTGTATACAGCCCTCAGCACAGTGTATACAGTCCTCAGCACAGTGTATACAGGACCCCATCCCTGGTATACAGGCTCCCCCTCACAGTATGGAACACCCCCATGCTGCCGCTGCTCACTGTACAATAAATACAGTGTTATTAGCTCTCACCCGCCGGCGGATTGCTCCTGGCTGTGCATCTTCCCTCCTTCCTGCTTCTTGTCCTGTGACCGGGGCTCACCGCGATGACGTCACCGGCCGGTCACATGACACGCAGGGTGGAGGGAGGATGCACTGAGCGATCCGCCGGTGGGTGAGAGCTAATAACAGTATGCATTGTACAGTGAACAGCGGCAGCATGGGGAGGCCTTACTGTGGCGGGGGGCACCATACTGTGATGGGGAGCCTGTAATGCGATATGCACTGCTCCCCCCGCGGATGGGCGGGGGATGCAGTACATATCATGAATAAGTTATGAGCGGCTCCACGTGACGAGCCGCTCATATTACAGCCTTCCCCCACCTCCTCCAGCCTCCTCCTGCTCCCGGACACAGCCCCCACTTCACACTAAAGTCTAGTTGACTCGTGTATAAGCCGAGGGAGGGACTTTTAAGCCCAATTTTTGGGCTGAAAAAGTAGGCTTATACACGAGTATATAAGGTAACAAAAAAGTGTGAACCAACTAAAAATATGTCTTATATTCTAGGTTTTTCAAATTAGCCACCTTTTGCTTTGATTAGTGCTTTGCACACTCTTGGCATTCTCTTGATGAGCTTCAAGAGGTAGTCACCGGAAATGGTCTTCCAACAGTCTTGAAGGAGTTCCCAGAGATGCTTAGCACTTGTTGGCCCTTTTGATTTCACTCTGCGGTCCAGCTCACCCCAAACCATCTTGATTGGGTTCAGGTCTGGTGACAGTGGAGGCCAGGTCATCTGGCTTAGCACCCCATCACTCTCCTTCTTGGTCAAATAGCCCTTACACAGCCTGGAGGTGTATTTGGGGTCATTGTCTTGTTGAAAAATAAATGATGGTCTAACTAAATGCAAACCGGATGGAATAGCATGCCGCTGCAAGATGCCGTGGTAGCCATGCTGGTTCAGTATGCCTTCAATTTTGAATATAAAGATAAGTGAAGCGCACATAAGGTAGTACTGTCAGATATAAATTGTCACCGTAACCCCAATCTGTTTGACTCACCTGGTGAAGTTGTGTGAGTCACAACAAATTGGGAACTGCACATAATTGTATGACTGCCGCTGTTGCCCTGCTGGGAAGATAAGAATATCTAAAATAAACAGATAGGAGCGGGGCTTTCTCACCGCGCTGGCCAAGAACACACCGTCCACAGAAGATTAGTTATTAATCCAATTTAATGAGCCTACGTGTTTCGTGGCTTAACCAGCCACTTCATTAGGGCAACTTGATACCCTGATGAAGTGGCTGGTTAACAAAACGAGTAGGTTCATGAAAGTGGATTAATAACTAATCCTCTATGGATGGTGTGTTCTTGGCCAACGTGGTGAGAAAGCCCAGCTCCTATCTGTTTGTTTGGATCTTCAATTTTGAATAAATCCCCAACTGTGTCACCAGCAAAGCACTCCCACAGCATCATACCTCCTCCTCCATGCTTCACAGTGGGAACCAGGCATGTAGAGTCCATCCGTTCACCTTTTCTACGTCGCACAAAGACACAGTGGTTGGAACCAAAGATCTCAAATTTGGATTCATCAGACCAAAGCACAGATTTCCACTGGTCTAATGTCCAATCCTTGTGTTCTTTAACCCAAGCAAGTCTCTTCTGCTTGTTGCCTGTCCTTAGTAGTAGTTTCCTAGCCGCTATTTTACCATGAAGGCCTGCTGCACAAAGTCTCCTCTTAACAGTTGTTGTAGAGATGTGTCTGCTGCTTGAACTCTGTGTGGCATTGACCTGGTCTCTAATCTAAGCTGCTGTTAACCTGCGATTACTGAGGCTGGTGACTCAGATGAACTTATCCTCCGCAGCAGAGGTGACTCTTGGTCTTCCTTTCCTGGAGCGGTGCTCATGTGAGCGAGTTTTTGTGCTTGATTGTTTTTGCAATTGCACTTGGGGACACTTTCAAAGTTTTCCCAATTTTTCGGACTGACTGACCTTCATTTCTTAAAGTAATGATGGCCAGTTGTTTTTCTTTACTTAGCTGCTTTTTTTCTTGCATAATACAATTTCTAACAGTCTATTCAGTATGACTATCAGCTGTGTATCCACCAGACTTCTGCACAACTGATGGTCCCAACCCCATTTATAAGGCAAGAAATCCCACTTATTAAACCTGACAGCGCACACCTGGTGAAAACCATTTCCGGTGACTACCTCTTGAAGCTCATCAAGAGAATGCCAAGAGTGTGCAAAGCAGTAATCAAAGCAAAAGGTGGCTACTTTGAAGAACCTAGAATATAAGACATATTTTCAGTTGTTTCACACTTTTTTGTTAAGTATATAATTCCACATGTGTTAATTCATAGTTGTGAGGCCTTCAGTGTGAATCTACAATTTTCATAGTCATGAAAATAAAGAAAACTCTTTGAATGAGAAGGTGTCCAAACTTTTGGTCTGTACTGTATATATTCTATATTATTATGATGATATTGATTTTCTTTTTTCGGTAAGATGCTCAGCAGGTAGAAGAAGGTCCATGTTGGACTTATTTATCAGTGTGACTGTATCTAAAAGTCAAAATATTTTGCAAAAATTGAGCTGGACAGTCACTATGCACAAATATGAATAACCTTTGGTTTCAAAGAAAATAATAATTTATATGGTGAAAAACCACCCCCGTGAATGATCCCCAATGTGCTCCATAAAAAGGTAAAGGTCCTTTACTTTGAGACCTGTGTCTGTCAGCAATCTCATATCATACACAATGTTACATACAATGCAGCCAATCAGCCTGTAATGAGATGCCCGGACTCAGTGTGCAGGAGCGGCACCAACCCAGAAGGTAGGCATTTGTTTTGGGGGGTTTTATGCAGAACACTGGGAACATTAAAAAGTAGATATCCATTAGTGGACAATCCCTTTAAATCAATCAATGACCATTAGAATCCCTTCTGGATCAAGTAGAATACTTATTGGAAATGTTGGAATCATATGGACATTAGTTATATGCCAACGGGTAGAGCAACATTCACAGAACATTTCATATATACATCAACAAATGCTACTGGCATCAAGTTGATGAAATCCATCGTTTACAATGGAACAATTGCTTTCTAAAAAGGCTTCTACTTGATACATGCGAAAACTTGACTTTCATTAGTTATTTTGCATTATTATTTTAAGTAAAACAAAAGTCTAATGGTAATATATGATATCACAACTGAATGTGAGTAAAGATCAGTTTTGAGTAACTGTAAATAAATGGATAGTCTTTGATCCACAAATTAAATGAATATGAAGAATTTTGGAACCTCTGCGATGGTCACAAGGTCACTTGGGACCAGGGCCGGCCTTAGCCTAAATCAGGGGTGGGGAACTCCAGTCCTCGAGGGCCGCAATCAGTGCAGGTTTTCAGGATTTCCTTAGTATTGCACAGGTGATAACATAATCACTTGCACTGGTGATGATTCCAATCCCTGTGCAATACTAAGGAAATCGTGAAAACCTGAACTGTTTGCGGCCCTCGAGGACTGGAGTTCCCCACCCCTGGCCTAAATGGTGCCCTGTGCAAAACTGCCTTTTGGTGCCCCCATCCTATTGATTTTTGTACCCAGTTTCCCAGGAAACAAATGGAAACAGGACACCATTTTTATATTCTAAAATAATTTATTCACATACTGTATATTGTACAATAAACTCTTCCAAATTTGTGACCAGGAATCTGCAACTCAAATTCATATTAATTCCACTATGTCTGAATCTACTATATAATTGCCGTAGGCATTTTCGTGTCGGACCCCGAAAACGCCGTGGCTATGTCACGCTGTGACGTCACCACGCGCGAGCAATGGCCGCGAAGCGGCCATTGCGAGTTGTTGGCCGAAAATAGAACCAGAGGCTCGGCCACAAAATTAGCGATGTACCGCTGAGGTAGCGCGAGCAATGGCCGCGAGGCCATTGCGAGTCGCTACCTCAGCCACCGCACCTGCCGCAAGTCTCTCTATACTTTCAATGGGGATCCATTGAGAGTCGCTGTGTAGCGCGAGCAATGGCCGCGAGGCCATTGCGAGTCACTACCTCAGTCGCCGCACCTGCCGCAAGTCCCCCTATACTTTCTATGGGGAGTGCGAGCACTTGCGGCGCGGTTGCGGTAATCCCTATAAGGATTACCGCAACTGCGCCGCATTGCGAGTCGCTGGCTGAGTGCGAGCACTTGCGGCGCGGTTGCGGTAATCCCCATAGAAAGTATAGGGGGACTTGCGGCAGGTGCGGCAAGTGCGGTTTTGCCGCACCTGCCGCAAGTCCCCCTATACTTTCTATGGGGATTACCGCAACCGTGCCGCAGATGCGGTTTTTAAATAAAATAAAATAATTTTAATACAAATAAATTCACTTAAAATAACAAATAATAAATAAATTTAATAATAATAAAAATAGTAAAAAAACAAAACAAAATAAATAATAAAATAAAAAATAGCTATCTACTATAATCAAATTAATGCACGTTCTAGAATCCCGATGCATTTGCATCGGCTCACAGCTAGTTTACACTAAAAGGGATAATCTAATTCTGTATATTTATACCGTATCCATGGATCTATTATATAATCACGAATGGATTTCGCGCACCACACTCGCATGCGACTCGCCGTGGTCATGTGGATACGAACGAAGCATTGGCCGCGCAGCGCCATTGCGAGCAGCTCTAAGGCGACTCGCTATGCCCGCGCAGCGGGCATGGCGAGTCGCCTTAGCGGCGCGAAGCATTGGCCGCGAAGCGGCCATTGCGAGCAGTTCTAAGGCGACTCGCTATGCCCGCGCAGCGGGCATGGCGAGTCGCCTTAGCAGCGCGAAGCATTGGCCGCGAAGCGGCCATTGCGAGTCAGAGACTCGCTCTGCTAGAATCCCGATGCATTGTGCATCGGGCACCCATCTAGTATTACATAATGGGTGGTACATGTGGATCTCACCAATAGGGCAATGTGTATCTGAAGAATGAGGTGCTGACGCTCCATGTGGAGACTGATGAGACTGTTCTGTCATCTCTTGGATGAGAGCGGCGCTGTTCCAGGCTCTATTGATTGGATCAGCATCTACTATACGTTTCTCCCAAATCCTGTAGATCTGCCATAAATGTACAAAACTAGAAATAGGCCTGAAGCTATTGCATCAGGAGTGCGGTGAAATGAACAGGTGCCATAGAAATAGCCTCTCTCCAGAAAGTACGCTGTTGTTGCAGGATTTATATGGTGTATACGGTGGCTCAGTGGTTAGCACTGTATACGGTGGCTCAGTGGTTAGCATTGTATATGGTGTCTCAGTGGTTAGCACTTTATGGTGGCTGAGTGGATAGCACGGTATATGGTGGCTCTGTGGTTAGCACTGTATACGGTGGCTCAGTGGTTAGCACTGTATACGGTGGCTCAGTGGTTAGCATTGTATATGGTGACTCAGTGGTTAGCATAGTATACGGTGTCTCAGTGGTTAGCACTGTATGGTGGCTGAGTGGATAGCACAGTATATGGTGGCTATGTGGTTAGCACTGTATACGGTGGTTCAGTGGTTAGCACTGTATGGTGGTTCAGTGGTTAGCACAGTATATGGTGGCTCAGTGATCAGCACTGTATACTAATCAGCGAAGCGCGATTTAAATCACGCGCCAAGAGCGCTGATTGATTGGCGTCTTGGCGGGAGATTTGAATCCTGCGCCACTGATTGGCTGAGCACTGCGGGATTCAATTCTCCCGCCAAGCCGTGCTCCGCTTCGCTGATTGTCGTCACCGACCACGGCAACCAATCAGCACTTTTGGCGCCTCGACTCACCTGCCTCCAGTGCTGTCTGCTCCTCTCACCTCCTCTAGAGCTGTCTGCTCCTCTCACCTCCTCCAGCACTGTCTGCTCTGCTCACCTCCCTCCAGAGCTGTCTGCTCCTCTCACTTCCGGGGGGCTCATTAGGTTCATCTAATATTAATTCCTCTGAGTGCAGCGCCCCGCAAGAGAGGAACAGGCAGCACTGGAGGGAGGTGAGTATACATTGACAGATATCACCCAGATAGCACAAGAACATATATAGCACACGGGCAGTGCATGCTCCGTTCGCCTCCCCTCCCTGGTCCTTGTCTCTGCACTGTCTGCATAGGGGGCAGAGAGAGTGCATAGAAAGAGCAGAGTGAGATCGCACAGGGGAAGCAAAAAGAGAGCACACAGGGGCATAGAGAGAGCACTAGGGCAGGGAAGAGAGAGCGCAAAGGTTGTGACAGAGAGAGCGCACAGTGTGGAGCAAAGAGAGCGCACAGTGTGGGGCAAAGAGAGCACATGGCACAGAGAGAGTGCACGGGACAGAGAGCACACAGTGGCAGAAAGAGCACAAGGGGGAAGAGAAAGCGCACAGGGCAGGACAGAGAGAATGCACAGGGCGGGACAGAGAGTGAGCGCACAGGGCAGGACAGAGAGTGAGCGCACAGGGCAGGACAGAGAGTGAGCGCACAGGGCAGGACAGAGAGTGAGCGCACAGGGCGGGACAGAGAGTGAGCGCACAGGGCGGGACAGAGAGAGCGCACAGGGCGGGACAGAGAGAGCGCACAGGGCGGGACAGAGAGTGAGCATACAGGCAGGACAGAGTGAGCGCACAGGGCAGGACAAAGAGTGAGCGCACAGAGCAGGACAGAGAGTAAGCGCACAGGGCGGGACAGAGAGAGAGCGCACAGGGCGGGACAGAGAGAGAGCGCACAGGGCGGGACAGAGAGCGCACAGGGCAGGACAGAGAGAGAGCGCACAGGGCAGGACAGAGAGAGAGCGCCCAGGGCAGGACAGATAGAGAGCGCACAGGGCAGGACAGAGAGAGAGCGCACAGGGTGGCAGACAGAGATCGCACAGGCAAAGAAGAAAGCACATGAGAGAAGACAGTGCACTGGGGAAGTCAGGTTAATGGAGAGAGCACAGGGGGAAGAGACAGCACACGGGGGGGGGGTATCTGGACAGGGGGAAGAGAAAGCCGCCGTCCCCAACGCCACAGAGCCGCCACCGTTTGTGATGTCATCCACATGGAAATCTTTACAGGACGATAATAATACAGCATCCAAAAAATGTATCCTTCACTGCAGGTATCAGTGTAATCAGCATTGCAGTGACAAAATGCCCAGGGCTGTACTGTATAGGAATAACCCTGCTGACCGAATAATATTCCTATGCAGAGCAGCAGATATCGCAATACTTACTAAGAAGGGACCAAACAATGACAGATAGAAAGTAACAAAGGAGGAGCGAGAGCACTGATCACAGAAGCTGACAATCTGTGGACACAGGAATGACAAACAGCCTCTATACTGATCACTATATACTATATATATACACTGTACAGTGTATGAGGAGGAGGAGAGCCCTGATCACAGGAGCTGACAATCTGATCACACAGGAATGATAAAGAGCCTGTATACTGATCACTATATACTATATATATATACACTATACAGCTGTATGAGGAGGAGGAGGTGCCCATTACTAGCCCCCACTATGTATGATAGTCCCCCCCTTAGTAGCCCCCACTCTAGTACTTGAAAGAAGGAGATAAGGGGACAGTCCCAGGCAGCAGCCTGGACTCAGAAGTTCAGTAGTGACAGGAGATGAGGAGCAGTGATCTGGATGCCTTCCTCTCACAGCTCGGTGCCTGAGTCGGTGCTGTGTGTGACTGACAAACCTGATCCTGCACCGACCCAGCACAGAGCTCCAAGCACTAAATGTTTCTTATCTCAGAGCCGGCACCTATTACTGCTGGGATGAAGATGGCAAACAGCAGTGACCTCCTCATCTCCATAGAAGAGTTCTCGGGTGAGGGCACGCTCCTCCATTCTGCACTGGTTGGAGGCCAGGAGGAGACTTGATGGTTCTGGAGAGAGGAGGGGCGGTGTACTGCATGGATCATCCTCATTTCGCTGAGGTACACTGTGCTGTACACAGCACAAATGAATCAGGGCTTTGAATTTAAGATTTGGGCGCAGGAAGGAACAGCGAGGCCCCTGCAAATCAAAGTGACTACTGTCTCCCTGCAGTGCCCCCTGGAGCATGGCGCCCTGTGCGGCCACACAACTCGCACATGCCTAAGGCCGGCCCTGCTTGGGACTCCTAGAATTTGAATTGAATTTTAAGCTCTAACACACATTTCAAAAAAGGGAGGTGTTCACCACAATACCCCAAAAACATAACTAACCATGAGAAAAAGTCAAGGAGGTGTGAAAAAAATGTTTAGGCAATCTATGGATTAAGAGGAATAAATTATAACTTTATTATATACATAATGAGCTCACAGGTTCAGAAATCTCAAAAATCAAATTTTATTATTATTATATATTATTATTATTAAATATTGATATAGCGCCAGTAGTTCCATGGCGCTTTACATGTGTAAGGGCAGAACAAGGACGAGAACAAGAACATAAAAATCACAAAAATTAAATCATACAGGTACAGTAGGGCAGAGGATTCTATCCACAAGGGCTCACAGTCTATAGGGGATGGGTGGGAGACAATAGGAGGGGGAGAGGTGGGGGTGAGATGGGGGCACTGGATTAGGTCTCAAGGGGATTGTAGGCTTGAAGGAAGAGGTGGGTCTTCAGGTTTTTCTTGCATGTTCCCAGGGTAGGGGAGTGTCTGATGTGCTGGGGGAGAGAGTTCCAGAGTAGGGCGGATGCACGAGGGAAGTCTTGTATGCGGTTGTGGGAGGTGGAGATGTGGGGGGAGAGGAGGAGGAGCTCTTGAGAGGAGCGCTGATTGTGTGAGTGGAGGTATCAGGAGACCAAGTCGGAGATGTATGGAGGGGACAGGTTGTGGATGGCTTTGTATGTCAGGGTTAGGGTTTTGAACTGAGATCTCTGGGAAGTAGGGAGCCAGTAAAGGGCTTGGCAGAGGGGGGAGACGGGGAGTAACAGGGCGACAGGTGGATGAGTCGGGCAGTGGAGTTGAGGATGGTTCGGAGGGGTGTAAGAGAGGTAGTGGGTAGGCCGGTGAGCAGGAGGTTGCAGCAGTCGAGGCGGGAGATGATGAGGGCTTGGACAAGTGTTTTGTAGTGTCATGGTCAAGGAAGGAACGGATTCGGGTAATGTTTTTGAGCTGGAGTCGGCAGGCGGTGACGAGGGCTTGGATGTGGGGCTTGAAGGAGAGGGAGGAGTTGAGGATTACCCCGAGGCACTTGGTGTGGGGGACGGGTGAGAGTGTGCAGTCATTGACAGTGATGGAGAGGTTGGGTAGGGGGGAGGAGCGGCTGGGGGGGAAGACGATGAACTCTATTTTGTCCATGTTGAGCTTGAGGAAGCAAGCGGAGAAGAAGGATGAGATGGCGGACAGGCAGTGCAGAATTTTGGATAGTAGGGAGGTGATGTCGGGGCGGGAGAGGTAGAGCTGGGTGTCATCGGCGTATAGGTGGTATTGAAGGCCGTGGGACTCGATGAGTTGGCTTAGGCCGAGGGTGTACATGGAGAAGAGTAGTGGTCCCAGGACTGAGCCTTGAGGAACTCCAACAGTAGGGGGTAGGGCGAGGAGGAGGTGTAGGAGTGGGTGACGCTGAAGGTCCAGTCTATTAGGTAAAAGGAGATCCAGGAGAGGGCTAGGTTAGCGATGCCAAGAGATTCTAGAATTTGAAGTAGGAGGGAGTGGTCGACTGTGTCAAAGGCAGCAGAAAGGTCGAGAAGGAGGAGAATGGAGTAGTGTTGCTTGCTCTTGGCGGTCAGTAAGTCGTTGGTGACTTTGGTTAGGTCAGTAAGTCGTTTGGTGACTTTCAGTGGAGTGGTGGGCTCGGAAACCAGATTGCAGGCAGTCCAAGAGGAAGCAGGAAGAGAGAAAGGAGGACAGTTGAGAGTAGATATGTTGCTCAAGCAATTTTGAGGCGAAGGAGAGGAGAGAAATGGGACGATAGTTGGAGACTGTTGCGGGGTCGAGGGAGGGTTTTTTGAGTATGGTTGTGATGAGGGCATGTTTGAAGGTTGAAGGGGAAGTCACCAGTATTAAGTGATATGTTGAAGAGAGAGGTTAGGACAGGGATGAGGACTGTGGTGAGGTTAGGGATGAGGTGGGAGGGGAGAGGGTCGAGGGCATACGTGGTGAGGTGTGATCATGCTAGAAGGGAGGAGAGGCACTCTTCTGTCATGGAGGAGAAGCTGCTTTTGGTCAAGGGGGGTTGGACAATAGAGGGGGGGTGAGGGGATTGAGAATCAAAGCTTTCTCTGATTTTGTCGATCTTCTGTTTGAAAAAGGTGTTGAAGTCATCGGCAGAGATGAGGGAAGGGGGAGGGTGTGCAGGGGGACGGAGTAGAGCATTAAAAGTTCTGAATAGTTGCTTGGGATTGTGGGAGAGGGTGGTTATGAGAGAAGAGAAGAAAGCTTGTTTTGCGGCAGTCAGTGCAGTCTTGAAGTCGATGAGGGACTGTTTGTACAAGGCGAAGTGAGCTGGGAAGTGTGATTTCTTCCATCTCCGTTCAGCCACCCTAGACGTCCGTCGAAGTTTTTTTGGTGTGGGTGGTGAGCCAGGGTTGTCTGTGTGCACGGGTTTTGTTGTATGAGAGGGGGCGGCCTGGTCGAGGGCTGTGGCGAGAGTGGTGTTGTAGAGGGTGGCGGCTGCGTCAGCGTCTTGAGCGGAGGCTAAGTCAGAGAGAAAGAGGAGGGACTCGAAGAGTGAGTGGAAGTCAATGAGCTTGAGGTTTCTTCGGGGATGAGGGAGTTTCTAGAGAGGGGGGAGCATGGTGGGGGGAGAGGGAGGAGAAGGTCAGCAGGTTGTGATCAGATAGGAGGAGGGGTGAGTTTGCGAGATCAGTGAGGAAACAGAGGCGGGTGAAGACAAAGTCCAGTGTGTGGCCGTTATTGTGTGTAGCGGAGGAGGACCACTTGGAGTGTCGAAGGAGGAGGTTAGAGAGAGGAATTCTAGAGGCAATGGTGTGGGGGGTGAGCCATATTTTGGTGATGCCAAGGAAAGAGTTTTTTGGAGATGAAGAGGTTGTAGATGAATGTGAGTTTATTGCATACTGAGCGGGCATTCCAGAGTGCGCCAGAAAGGGGGATAGGGGGTGGGGCGGCTTGGGGAATGTGTGTAAGGTTGCAGGGGTTGCGGGTGTTAATGGTGGGAGTGGGTGTGGGCTAGAGGTGACTGTGGGGGTGTGTTGGGGGAGACCGGGGTTAAGGAAGATATCGCCAGCAAGTAGGAGGAGGAGGGAGAGGGTTAAGTAGGTGAGGGCGTGAGAGCTTGCCTGGTGGGCGAGCATGTTTGGAGGTAAAGGCTTGGGTATGGAGTAAAAGTTCAGAGGAATGGGTGAAATGGCTAGGTAGGATGGAGGGGGAGAGTGTTATTGTGTTGTCAGGAGGAGGGATAGAGGGGGATTGCAGGAAGTGGAGTAGGAGGTACAAATACACTTTTCATACCCAATAACAAAATGTTTGCAGAAAATCCAACGGACAACAAGGATCTACAGGGACCAAAATGAAAAAGGTACTTAAAATCTCATAATGTATAAAATGTTTTACAAAATAAAATACAATATAACAGTAGGGTTCTCTAGGGAATAACACAACACAACTTCACTCTGCTGCCCCAAACGTTGTGCTTTTTCATATGGAAAGTGAACAAGAGGCTTCTAGTATAAGTAGAATGTAAATCAGGTAGAAGCTTTATTTTCCTTTTTGCAAATAGATTATTTTTCCTTCTTAGGCAGTAATTTACTCACTTGCAGCACATATATAACTATATAAGCAAGTCATTAACAAATACAGTAATTACTGAAATAGTATAGCTTTTCTGCTGATTAGACTTTGCAGCTACTTGTCTTGGCATTAAAGGTGCGCTGAAGCTTCCTGAAAGGAAGTCCTGGAGCGTTGGAGTATGTGTTTGTTTAGTCTGTCATGCAATGTATGCAGACGGCCAGCAGACTTGGGGATGTAAAGATCACATTTTCTATGATAAAAAATACAAATTTCTAACTGACAAGGAAACTGATTTTTCAATCAACCATTTACTGCATGGATAATAGATTCTGAATTTCCCGCTTTCTAGTGTTACCATATATACCTCTAAGTAATTGAACATTTACATTTGAAAATAAATAAAAATACAACAAAATGTATACTCAACTAAGATCACAATCACTGTTCTTACTGTCCAATACATTCTGTTTTACCCTAACAAACACCCCCCCCCCAGTCCGGGACAACATGAAACAAGGCTTCTCTACTACTCTTTGCCTATCTAAGGATAAGTTATATAACTTCACCAAAAGGATTAAAGAGAAGCAAGTGGGACTAGGTCCCTCGACAACATAAACTGAGGCAAGTGTCATGAGAAAGGTCCTAAGTGGACCGAAACGAATTGACACCTGTGTTGCTCCTGAAAATAAAAACCTTTTTTGCATCAAACAAAACTAAAGAGTGTGCAATTGTCAAACTTATTCTATGTACAGTGCAGGTTCTACCAGACCCCCAATTAGCACCTCTACGTGAAGAAAAGCTCAGTGTGCCCACCTTTTTTGCAACTACAATATTACCCCAATAATCAGCCTGTTCCTGGCCTGCGGACACTACTTGCTTCTGCACTTATTCTGCATTCCGCAAGCCGTTTAGGTGGAATGTGGGAATAGAATAAAAGCATCAGTTCACATCTACCTGCAGGGTTTATACACATACCAGAAGGACAGTTGTCCATACAGGTTCTTTGCCTGAACAGGGTACAGTATATACACGCACTAGATGTTATCTTGGCATTGCTCTAGTTGTTTGAACCCTTTTAAAACTTATGTAGCATCATGTAGCATATTCTTCAGAATTTTGATTTTTTTTTTCCACACAGGCTCACAAAGTAATTGTTTTATACTATAATTTATAGCAGTAACGCAAAACAGAAACAACCTGTATGAGGTCATGGAATAAGATTCAGGCTCCATTCACACGATACGTTTTTGGTCTTTTTTTGCTCATCAGTTTTTGTAGCCAAAACCAGGAGTGTAATAGGGATGAGCGAGTACACTCGTTACTATTCGTTACTCTGCGAATAGTACGGTGCTCGCTCTACTCGTTACTCTGCGAGTATCCTTGCGATTACTCGCACAGTAACGAGTCCAATGTAAATTAAGGGAAATGTAATTCCTCTGCTGCTGGACCCTATAAAGAGGTCTTGCAGCAGAGGAAAAACCTGCAATTTCCCCATTTCATTGTTTAAAAGCCAGCGGTAAAAAGCCGCTGGCTTTTAAACAATGCTGACAGCTACTGACAGCTTCCCCGCTGCCTGACAGCAGGATCCTCCGCTCCCCCCACCGTCTCCCCACCCTATCCTAACTTAGGATAAAGGAAGGAGGAGAGAGCGGAGGATCCTGCTGTCAGCAGTGGCTGGCACTATTGTGCGGGTGGGGGTCGATCACTCACCGTCCTCCGCGGCCACCGTCTTCTTCTGTGTCTTTGCTGCTTTGTGAAAGCAGCCACAAAGCACAGCCGCTGTCACAGCATTAAGTAAAAACCAGATTGCCCTGGTCCGAAGCAATCCGGGACCACAGAGTCCCATGTTATGGGGCGCCGGATTGCACCTGCAGGGTACAATCTGGGAGAAACCAGTTTTCAAAACCGGATTCTCCCGGATTGTACTGATCCGGTGCAATTCGGCGCCCCATAACATGGGGCTCTATGGTCCCGGATTGCACCGGACCGGGGCAATCCAGTTTTCAATCCGGTTTTCTATTTTTGACCTTCCCGCCTGGATTTTTGAATGAACAGCTGACTCAGGTCAGCTGTTCATTTGAAGCAGCAGTGCTGGCAGGGTTCATGTGAGTTCATGCTTGCCTGCATGAACTCACATGAACCTTCCCAGGGTGCACAGCTCTGCTACATCTCTGGTGGAGGTTCTCTACCAGAGATGTAGCAGAGCTAAAGAAGAACCCTGGATTGGACTACGTCGGATGGAAGAGGATTTTTTTTAAATAAAGATGGAGTCCCTAAGTGTCTTTTTGTTTTGTTTTTCAAATAAAAATATTTTTTCTCTGTGTTGTGTTTTTTTTAAAAATTCACTAGAAATTCATGGCGGTAATGTCTACTATTGGTGTGACCGCCATGAATTTCGGGCTTAGGGCCAGCTGATAACAAAAAGCTGGCTCTAACACCTTTATTACCCAGTGAGCCACCGCACCAGGGCCCTGTAAGAGTTGGGTTCAGCGCCAGAAAATGGCGCTTCAGTGAACGCGCCATTTTCTGGGCGGCTGCGGACTGCCATTCGCAGCCGGGGGTGCCCAGAAGGCTTGGGCCTCCCTGCGCTGCGGATTCCAGCCCCCAGCTGCCTAGCTGGACCTGGCCGGATATCGACATCGCGCGGAGCCCCACGCATTTTTTTTTATTATTATTTCATGAAATTCATGAAATAAAAAATAAGGGCTTCCCGATATTTCTGTGTCCAGGCAGGTCCAAGTAGTCAGCTGGGGGTTGGGGGCAGCCCGTTGCCGCCTGCTGTATCCGGCTGGCGTACAAAGATACGGCAAAGCCCACGTCAAAAGTTTTCTGAAAAATCCATTAAATAATCCTCTAAAAAGGGACTGCATCTTTATTAACCCATCGACCATGGTCGAGGGGTTAATAAAGATGCAGTCCCTTTCATTCTTATTGTTTTTTGGATTTTTTCAGAAAAACAATTGACGTGGGCTTCGCCATATTTTTTGTATCCAGCCGGATACAGCAGGCAGCGACGGGCTGCCATCAACTCCCAGGTGCCTATCTGTACCTGGCCGGATACAACAATATAGGGGAGCCCCTTTTTTATTATTTCATGAATTTCATGAAATAATGAAAAAAATGCGTGGGGCTCCGCACTAAATCTATGTCCAGCCAGGTTTAGCTAGGCAGCTGGGGGCTGGAATCCGCAGCGCAGGGAGGCCCAAGCCTTCTGGGCAACCCCCGCTGCGAATGGCATCCCGCAGCAGCCCCAGAAAATGGCGCGTTCACTGAAGCTCCATTTTCTGGCGCTGAGCCCAACTCTTCCGTGGCCCTGTTGCGGTGGCTCACTGGGTAATAAAGGGGTTAGAGCCAGCTTTTTGTTATCAGCTGGCCCTAAGCCCGAAATTCATGGCGCTCACCCCAATAGTATACATTACCGCCATGAATTTCTAGTGAATTTATAAAAAACACAACACAGAGAAAAAGTATTTTTATTTGAAAAAAAAAAGCAAAAGGACACTTACGAACTCCATCTTTACATAAGAAAATCCTCTTCCGTCCGACGTAGTCCAATCCAGGGTTCTTCTTTAGCTCTGCTACATGTCTGGTAGAGAACCTCCACCAGAGATGTAGCAGAGCTGTGCACCCTGGGAAGGTTCATGTGAGTTCATGCAGGCAAACATGAACTCACATGAACCCTGCCAGCACTGCTACTTCAAATGAACAGCTGACCTGAGTCAGCTGTTCATTTGAAAATCCAGGCAGGAAGGTCAAAAATAGAAAACCGGATTGAAAACCGGATTGCCCCGGTCCGGAGCAATCCAGGACCATAGAGCCCCATGTTATGGGGCGCCGGATTGCACCGGATCGGTACAATCCGAGAGAATCCGGTTTTGAAAACCGGATTCTCCCGGATTGTACCCTGCAGGTGCAATCCGGCGCCCCATAACATGGGGCTCTATGGTCCCGGATTTCTCCGGACCGGGGCAATCCGGGAGAATCCAGTTTTTACTTAATGCTGTGACAGCGGCTGTGCTTTGCGGCCGCCGCCGTTCTGTGCGGCTGCTGTCACAAAGCAGCAAAGACACAGAAGAAGACAGCGGCTGCGGAGGACGGTGGGTGAATTGACCTCCCCCCCGCACAATAGTGCCAGCCACTACTGACAGCAGGATCCTCCGATCACCCCCCGATCCTAAGTTAGGATAGGGTGGGGAGGCGGTGGGGGGAGCGGAGGATCCTGCTGTCAGGTGGCAGGGAAGCTGTCAGTGGCTGTCAGCATTGTTTAAAAGCCGGCGGCTTTTTACCGCTGGCTTTTAAACAATGAAATGGGAAATTGCAGGTTTTTCCTCTGCTGCCAGACCTTATAGGGTCCAGCAGCAGAGGAATTACTCGCAATTTCTCGCTTCCCCATTGACTTACATTGGACTCGCTAGACTCGTAACGAGTACCCGAGTATTAGGACCTACTCATTACGAGTCTAGCGAGTCCGATTATTTTAGTACTCGCTCATCCCTAGAGTGTAACAATAAGGCCCTTTTCACATCTAAGCCTGGTCTGCATTTTGCTTTATTTGTGTTTCTATGCATTTTTAGTAGTAAAAACGCATCCAAACGCATTTGTTTTTGCAAACGCAGCCCTAGACACAATGGCCCATGGGAAACTTCAACTACCCTGAAATACATTGGGGATCAGAAACTTGCAGTTCCAGCAAAGGTAATAGGTTTTGACAACTATGAGAGACAATTACCTTTCACAACTGGTTCAGGACCTAACAAGAAGGGGGGCACTATTAGACCTAATCTTAACCAACAGGCCAGACTGCATATCAAATATTCGGGTTGGAAGTCACTTGGGTAATACTGATCATAAAATAATAAGTTTTCAAATATCCTTTAATAAGATGTGTAGTAGAGGGGCTACAAGGACACTAAACTTCAGGAAAGGCAAATTTCCAACGGATGATTGATAGATGATCTTAGTGCAATAAACTCGGATGATGTCCTGAGACATAAAAGTACACAAAGCAAATGGGAGACGTTTATTAGCATCCTGAATAGGGCCTGTGCACAATATATACCCTATGGGAATAAGCATGCTAGAAATAGGAGGAAACCACTATGGCCAAATAAGGTTGTAAGGGGCGCAATTAGTGACAAAAAGAAAGCATTTAGGGAATTAAAGCAAGTAGGTAGTGATGAGGCATTAAATAAATACAGAAAATTAAATAACATTTGTAAAAAGCATATCAAGGCAGCAAAGATTGAGACAGAGAGACTCATTGCCAGAGAAAGTAAAAATAATCCCAAAATATTTTTTAACTACATAAATAGTAAGAAACTAAAAAATGATTGTGTTGGTCCTTTTAAAAATAGTCTGGGTGAAATGGTGGATGAGGATTAGGAAAAAGCCAATATGTTAAATTACTTTTTTCAACAGTATTTACACAAGAAAATCCCATGTAGACAATATGATCAGTGATAACAAAAACTCTCAATTAAATGTCACCTGCTTAACCCAGCAGGAAGTACGGCATCGTCTAAAAATCACTAAAAGTGACAAATCCACGGGCCCGGATGGGATACACCACAGAGTGCTGCAGGAATTAAGTACTGACATAGGTAGACCATTATTTTTAATATTTAAAGATTCCATAATAACATAGTACCACAGGACTGGCGTATAGCAAATGTGGTGCCAATATTCAAAAAGGGGACAAAAACTGAACTTGGAAATTATAGGCCAGTAAGCTTAACCTCTACTGTGGGTAAAATCCTAGAGGGTTCTCTAAGAGATGCTATACTGGAGTATCTGAAGAAAAATAACCTCATGACCCAATATCAGCATGGTTTTACGAGGGACCGTTCCTGTCAAACTAATCAGATAAGCTTCTATGAAGAAGTAAGTTCTGGACTGGACCAAAGAAATGCAGTGGATGTGGTGTATATGGACTTTTCAAAAGCTTTTGATACGGTGCCACACAAAAGGTTGATATATAAAATGAGAGCAATGGGGGTAGGGGAAAATATTTTAAGAATTGGCTTAAGGATAGGAAACAAAGGGTGGTCATTAATGGAACACACTCAGAATGGGTCACAGTTAACAGTGGGGTACCACAGGGGTCAGTGTTGGGCCTGCTCTTTTTTAATATATTTATTAATGACCTTGAAGGGGGCATACAGAGTAGAATCTCAATATTTGCAGATGACACTAAACTCTGCAGGGTAATCAATACAGAGGAGGACAATTTTATATTACAGGAGGATTTATGTAAACTAGAAGCTTGGACTGATAAATGGCAAATGAGCTTTAATGGGGATAAATGTAAGGTCATGCACTTGGGCAGAGGAAACAAAAGGTATAATTATGTGCTTAATTGTAAAACACTGGGCAAACCTATCACTGAAAAAGACCTGGGTGTATGGGTAGATGACAAACTCACATTTAGTGGCCAGTGTCAGGCAGCTGCTGCAAAGGCAAATAAAATAATGGGATGCATTAAAAGAGGCATAGATGCTCATGAAGAGAACATAATTTTACCTCTATACATGTCACTAGTGTGAACACACTTAGAATACTGTGTACAATTCTGGTCTCCGGTGTATAAGAAAGACATAGCTGAACTAGAGCGGGTGCAGAGAAGAGCGACCAAAGTTATTAGAGGACTGAGGGGTCTACAATACCAAGACAGGTTATTAAACTTGGGGTTATTTAGCTTGGAAAAACGAAGGCTTAGGGGTGATCTTATAATAATGTATAAATATATGAGGGGACAGTACAGAGACCTTTCTAATGATCTCTTTACTCTTAGGCCTGAGACTGGGACAAGGGGGCATCCTCTACGTCTGGAGGAAAGAAGGTTTAATCATAATCACAGACGTGGATTCTTTACTGTAAGAGCAGTGAGACTATGGAACTCTCTGCCACATGATGTTGTAATGAGTGACTCACCACTAACATTTAAGAAGGGCCTGGATGCCTTTCTTGAAAACTATAATATTACCAGTTATATATACTAGATTCTTTGATAGGGCGTTGATCCAGGGAATTAGTCTGATTGCCGTATCTGGAGTCAGGAAGGAATTTTTTTCCCCCAATGTGGAGCTTAGTGTTGCCACATGGGTTTTTTTTGTCTTCCTCTGGATCAACATGTTAGGCTATGGGTTGAACTAGATGGACTTATGGCCACTTTACACGTCCCGATATCGGCGTCCAACTCCGATAAAAAGTCACGTGGTTCGTGCGTTTGCCCCGATATTGGTCGTGCGTTGTATGGTGTAAATGTGCAATGCGACGCCAGAACGATGCCAAACAGATATCAGGGAAAAAATGAGCGTTCTCTCCAACCGCCCGATATTGGATGGCCAATCTGGGCGGATCGTGCTGCTTGAAAGCCCAACCCCGACTTGGAGACCAACTTCCCCTATTCTCTCCCATGTTAAATGGTCGTTCCTGGGTCGGCCGCACAAGGGGGTGTTCACATTGCAGTTACGTTGCCTGCTGATATCGCCCTTTGTGACAGCTCCTATGCGATGTGGGATTTCTGCCAAAGAAATGTGCGCTCCCGCGCCGTTGTATCCAAAATCGGAACGATATTGGGACGTGTAGCATTAATATTAGCATTAATAGTATTATTAATAGCATTAATAGCATTATTAATAGCATTAATAGCATTATTAATAGCATTAATAATATAATTAATAGCATTAATAGCATTATTAATAGCATTAATAGCATTATTAATAGAATTAATAGCATTAATAGCATTATTAATAGCATTAATGGCATTAATAGCATTATTAATAGCATTAATAGCATTAATAGCATTATTAATAGCATTAATAGCATTAATAGTATTATTAATAGCATTAATAGCATTATTAATAGCATTAATAGCAATATTATTAGCAGTAATAGCATTATTATTAGCATTAATAGCTTTATTAATAGCGTTAATAGCATTAATAATACAATTAATAGCATTAATATTAGCATTAATAGCATTATTAATAGCATTTAATAGCATTATTATTAGCAGTAATAGCATTATTATTAGCATTAATAGCATTATTAATAGCATTAATAGCATTAATAATACAATTAATAGCATTAATATTAGCATTAATAGCATTATTAATAGCATTAATATCATTATTACTAGCATTAATAGCATTAATAATACAATTAATAACATTAATATTAGCATTAATAGCATTAATAGTATTATTAATAGCATTAATAGCATTAATAGCATTAATAATACAATTAATAGCATTAATAGCATTATTAATAGCATTAATAGCATTATTAATAGAATTAATAGCATTAATAGTATTATTAATAGCATTAATAGCATTAATAGTATTATTAATAGCATTAATATCATTATTAATAGCATTATTAATAACATTAATAGCATTAATAGCATTATTAATAGCATGAATAGCATAATTATTAACATTAATAGCATTAATAATAGCATTAATAGCAATATTATTTGCATTCATAGCATTCTTATTACCATTAATAGCATAATTATTAGCATTATTAGCATTATTATTAGCAGTAATAGCATTATTATTTAGCATTAATAGCATTATTAATAGCATTAATAGCATTAATAATACAATTAATAGCATTAATATTAGCATTAATAGCATTAATAGTATTATTAATAGCATTAATAGCATTATTAATAGCATTAATAGCATTAATAGCATTATTAATAGCATTAATAGCATTATTAATAGAATTAATAGCATTAATAGTATTATTAATAGCATTAATAGCATTATTAATAGCATTAATAGCATTATTAATAACATTAATAGCATTAATAGCATTATTAATAGCGTTAATAGCATTATTAATAGCATGAATAGCAGAATTATTAACATTAATAGCATTAATAATAGCATTAATAGCAATATTATTTGCATTCATAGCATTCTTATTACCATTAATAGCATAATTATTAGCATTAATAGCATTAATAATACAATTAATAGCATTAATAGCATTATTAATAGCATTAATAGCATTATTAATAGAATTAATAGCATTAATAGTATTATTAATAGCATTAATAGCATTATTAATAGCATTAATAGCATTATTAATAACATTAATAGCATTAATAGCATTATTAATAGCGTTAATAGCATTATTAATAGCATGAATAGCAGAATTATTAACATTAATAGCATTAATAATAGCATTAATAGCAATATTATTTGCATTCATAGCATTCTTATTACCATTAATAGCATAATTATTAGCATTAATAGCATTAATAATAGTATTAATAGCAATATTATTTGCATTAATAGAATTAATAATACAATTATTAGCATAAATATTAGCATTAATAGCATAATTATTAGCATTAATAGCATAAATAATTAGCATTAATAGCATAATTATTAGCATTAATATCAATATTATTTGCATTAATAGCATCATTATTACCATTAAAAGCATAAATATTAGCATTAATAGCATAAATATTAGCATTGATAGCATAATTATTAGCATTAATAGCATTAATAATAGAATTAATAGCAATATTATTTGCATTAATAGCATTATTATTACCATTAATAGCATAATTATTAGCATTCATAGCATAATTATTAACATTAATAGCATTAATAATAGCATTAATAGCAATATTATTTGCATTCATAGCATTCTTATTACAATTAATAGCATAATTATTACCATTAATAGCATAATTATTAGCATTATTAGCATAATTATTAGCATTAATAGCATAAATATTAGCATTAATAGCATAACTATTAGCATTAATAGCATAAATATTAGCATTAATAGCATAATTATTAGCATTAATATCAATATTATTTGCATTAATAGCATTATTATTACCATTAATAGCATAAATATTAGCATTAATAGCATAATTATTAGCATTAATAGCATTAATAATAGCATTAATATCAATATTATTTGCATTCATAGCATTGTTATTACCATTAATAACATAATTATTAGCATTAATAGCATAAATATTAGCATTAATAGCATAATTATTAGCAATAATAGCATAAATATTAGCATTAATAGCATAATTATTAGCATTAATAGCATTATTATTAGCAGTAATATCATTATTATTAGCATTTTTTTTATTCTTATTTTTTATAGTTATTATGTATGATTTTTTATTTATTTTTTTATTATTTTTTAATTATTTTTTAATTATTTTTTTTATTATTAAATTTATTAGTTATTTTAAGTGAGCCTGAGGCTGAGACACAGTTCTCCTTCAGGTCCGCTCAAAGGGCTCATATTATTAGCATATTTGTATTTTTTATTATTATTTTTTATTTATTTTTTTATTATTTTTTATTTATTTTTTAATTATTTTTAATTATTTTTTAATTATTTTTTAATTATTTTTTTTATTATTAAATTTATTAGTTATTTTAAGTGAGCCTGAGGCTGAGACACAGTTCTCCTTCAGGTCCGCTCAAAGGGCTCATATTATTAGCATATTTGTATTTTTTTAATTTTTTTAATTTTTTTTTTTATTATTTTTTAATTATTTTTTAATTATTTTTTTTATTATTAAATTTATTAGTTATTTTAAGTGAGCCTGAGGCTGAGACCAGTTCTCTTTCAGGTCCACTGAAAGGGCTGATATTATTAGCATATATTTATTTTTTTTCTTATTATTTTTATTGAATTATTTATTATTTTTTATTTATTTTTTTATTATTTTTTAATTATTTTTTAATTATTTTTTTTATTATTAAATTTATTATTTATTTAAAGTGAGCCTGAGGCTGAGACCCAGTTCTCCTTCAGGTCCGCTGAAAGGGCTGATATTATTAGCATATATTTAATTTTTTTATTATTATTTTTATTGAATTATTTATTATTTTTTATTTATTTTTTTATTATTTTTTAATTATTTTTTAATTATTTTTTTTATTATTAAATTTATTATTTATTTAAAGTGAGCCTGAGGCTGAGACCCAGTTCTCCTTCAGGTCCGCTGAAAGGGCTGATATTATTAGCATATATTTAATTTTTTTATTATTATTTTTATTGAATTATTTATTATTTTTTATTTATTTTATTATTTTTTAATTATTTTTTTTATTATTTAATTTATTTGTACACACATTAGCGGTGTGTCGGCGATTTTATGGCCGCCCACCTGGTTCTATTTGTCGGCCCTAAAATCGCGGACACACCGCTAATGCATGTCTATGGGCAGTGAGCTCGAATTCTGATTGGTCTGCGTCAGCAGAGAGCGACCAATCAGAAATCGTGCTGACTGCCCATAGACATGCATTAGCAGTGTGTCCGCGATTTTAGGGCCGACAAATAGAACCAGGTGGGCGGCCATAAAATCGCAGACACACCGCTAATGTATGTTAATGGGAAATGAGGGGCTCTTCTGATTGGCTGAGGGCAGTAGACAGCGACCAATCAGAAGAGCCCCTCACATCTCATTGAGGTAGAATGGTGGATTTGTCGTCCATTCTATCCTAATGATAAGTGAAGAGGACGTCGGAGCTGGAAGTTGGCGGAAAGAAGACAGAAGATCCCCGGGGCCGGACGAAGAGGCGGAGATGGCGGAAAGAAGAGAGAAGACCCCCGGGGCCGGAGGAAGAGGACGCCTGGCTGGACGGAGGACTTGTGGATCGGACGGACGATCAGATGACTAAGAAGGCATGTAAGTGATCGACGGGGACGTTAGGTTAGGGGACGGCGGGGGCTTAGGAGGTAGGGGCTTAGGTGCGGCGGGGGTTAGAGGGTAGGGGCTTAGGTGCGGCGGGGGTTAGAGGGTAGGGGCTTAGGTGCAGCGGGGCTTAGGGGGTAGGTAGGGGCTTAGGTGCGGCGGGGCTTAGAGGGTAGGGGCTTAGGTGCAGCGGGGCTTAGGGGGTAGGTAGGGGCTTAGGTGCGGCGGGGCTTAGGTGCGGCGGGGCTTAGGGGGTAGGGGCTTAGGTGCGGCGGGGGTTAGAGGGTAGGGGCTTAGGTGCAGCGGGGCTTAGGTGCGGCGGGGCTTAGGTGCGGCGGGGCTTAGGGGGTAGGGGCTTAGATGCGGCGTGGCTTATAGGGTAGGGGCTTAGGTGCGGCGGGGCTTAGGAGGTAGGGGCTTAGGTGCGGCGGGGGTTAGAGGGTAGGGGCTTAGGTGCAGCGGGGCTTAGGGGGTAGGTAGATGCGTGGCTTATAGGGTAGGGGCTTAGGTGCGGCGGGGCTTAGGAGGTAGGGGCTTAGGTGCGGCGGGGGTTAGAGGGTAGGGGCTTAGGGGGTAGGTAGGGGCTTAGGTGCGGCGGGGCTTAGAGGGTAGGGGCTTAGGTGCAGCGGGGCTTAGGGGGTAGGTAGGGGCTTAGGTGCGGCGGGGCTTAGGTGCGGCGGGGCTTAGGGGGTAGGGGCTTAGGTGCGGCGGGGCAGCGGGGCTTAGGGGGTAGGTAGATGCGTGGCTTATAGGGTAGGGGCTTAGGTGCGGCGGGGCTTAGGAGGTAGGGGCTTAGGTGCGGCGGGGGTTAGAGGGTAGGGGCTTAGGTGCAGCGGGGCTTAGGGGGTAGGTAGGGGATTAGGTGCGGCGGGGCTTAGAGGGTAGGTAGGGGCTTAGGTGCGGCGGGGCTTAGGTGCGGCGGGGCTTAGGGGGTAGGGGCTTAGGTGCGGCGGGGCTTAGAGGGTAGGGGCTTAGGTGCGGCGGGGCTTAGAGGGTAGGGGCTTAGGGGGTAGGGGCTTAGGTGCGGGGGCTTAGGAGGTAGGGGCTTAGAGGGTAGGGGCTTAGGTGCAGCGGGGCTTAGGGGGTAGGTAGGGGCTTAGGTGCGGCGGGGCTTAGGGGGTAGGGGCTTAGGTGCGGCGGGGGTTAGAAGGTAGGGGCTTAGGTGCAGTGGGGCTTAGGAGGTAGGGGCTTAGGTGCGGCGGGGGTTAGAGGGTAGGGGCTTAGGTGCGGCGGGGCTTAGGGGGTAGGGGCTTAGGTGCGGCGGGGCTTAGGGGGTATTGGCTTAGGTGCGGCGGGGCTTAGAGGGTAGGGGCTTAGGTGCGGCACTTAGGGGGTGGTTTAGAGCATTAGGGGGTGGTTTAGAGCATGGCGCTGTAGTGTACAGCGCGATGGTATACTACAGTCCCATGGGCATACGCGTGTCGGCCCTTAAGCGCCAGCGGACATTGCGAGTCGTTGGCGCTTAGGTTTAGGGGCGGATAGGCGTATGGGCATGGGACTGTAGTATACTATAGCGGTGTACACTACAGTCGTATGCGCTTCTGTGGCTTTGTTAGCGGTGGGTGACAACTACTCGCAATGCCCGCTTCGCGGGCATTGCTTCGCGAGACTGCAACGACTCGCAATGCCCGCTTTGGGGGCATTGCTTCGGGAGTCGCCGTGGCCGCAAAGCGGCCACGGACAGAGTCCAGGAGAGACACCCAGGACTCGCTAACCAAGCCACCGGAAGTTGCGCCGCTCCGACGGAAGTCAGTTACGGCAATTATATAATAGATGGCTTAAAGCTTCATTAGTTACCTTTATTAAATATATTATTAAGAGATCACTGCACTTGCACCATATGACATCATAGGTCATTATTATATATCTAATGTTTTTTATTGTCACATGTACTTGATAATAGTATATGCTAGTGGATGCTTATACCCTATAGGATCGTATTGCACTAGCACTTTCCTATCTGGACCCGTAAGCAATTCATGATTTGATTCATATTATTTATTAACCATGAAGCAGTTGTATCTCTACTGTATACACAAAAGTTACAAATCACTTTTGTATATACATGTATATCACTTGATTTAACTGTTTGATATCTCTTATGTCTCCCTTTTCTCTAGTTGCAGTTCCGTTGCACATATTTGTGATCTAACTACTTATACCAGGTCTGGCGAATCCATACCTGAGCAGGGCCCACGCGCTCCTGGGCATGCTCTCACTCTGTCAGGTTGTCTGTTGCCCTTCACTGGCCACGAGGGGTGGGATGTCACTTCCGGGGGGCAGAGCTTGTGCGGGGGTCACTCTGACCATATATGACCATATGATTTACTCCTGGTATCATTGATAGGTGGGACACCACTACTCCCAGCAATTAGCCATTCAGGACTGGTGCTAGCTGCTGCTGGTGGATATGGAAAGCCGTGTCTGCTGGGGCAGTGAGGCGGTGGGAATTCCCTCCCCTTCCCTTTCCTCCCCTTGTCTCTGTGGACTGAGGGTGGAGATGTGGTGTTGCTTCAGATATGTCAGGTGACTGCTGAGAGGCAGATTGAAACCTGCAATATCCTCTCTGTGTTGCTGATTATTTCAATTCTATTGGGTGGTAAAGGTTTGTGAGCTTCTAAGGTGGTTTTTGGTCTGGTCTCTGATCTTGGCTTGTCATTGTTTCTTTTGATTAGTTTAGGTTTGCACTGCTTCTTTCGTCTCTGGTGTGTCTGGCCTGGCTGCTGCTTATTTGCTCGGTCACCAGCCACTGCGCTGTTGGCTACTTGGGAAAGGCTCTACCAAAGTCCCCCCTTTCCAAGACACGGAGGTGATGAGTCCCCCAGCCCTCAATGGGGTTCGGTAGCACAACAACTAGCGCAAAGTGTGAGCGGCATACTGTACTTGCTGGCTTGCAGCAGGTCATTTCACCACTACCCAGCCTTATATTATAATTTTATTCCATGACTTCATCTTGGTTGTTTTCTGTTTGTCCATTTTGCTTTGTCACTGTTTGATGGGGGGTCACTATTTGTGTCCAATGTATCTATGTACATATGCCCCACATAGTGTAAATACTATACTACTGAAAATGAATATTCATGTATATACATACCTGGATACAGGGTCATGTCTTTCACCTTCCTCCATATACAATTTATAGCACAACCCTTTTTATTCTGTAAACCATCCCAGCCAGCTCCGCTCCCCATGTAAAGTGTTGTGCAACTCCTATCATTGAGATTATAGATTGTGAAATTATAATTGGTGTATTATTTTCAAAGTTTATAGTGTATGGCTGACAAAAGGAAAAAGAAAAAAATCACTGAAAGCGTTAACCTTTTCTTTTGCAGAAAAAGAAAAATATTTCTGCATTAATACCTTGGCAGTCATAAGTACAGTAATTGAAGGCAAGATATCTTATTTTTGCGTCCCATACCACATACTGAAAGTGTTGGGAGAATAATTATAGATAACTAGAGCATTCCTTCTTCATTTTGCAACATTCAATAATAATAGAAATATAAATTTCTAACTTTTTAATTATGAACAATTTATCTAAACCATTTTATGTCTCTTCAAACAGAGAGACGTGTGTAGAATTTCTCCGTGGAAATGAATGTGAGTTACAGAAATTGCCAAATGCTTTTTATACATTCTGTGAACTCATCTCTTTACAATTACCAAATCATACTTACGAGGAGGACAAAACAGTATGACGCGAGCACAGCGGCCACTGTAATCAAGATAACAGACCAGTCTTCCCAAAAACCTGCAAGCCGGAAGATTTCCCTGTTTAAAAAAAAGAGTAATAATCAGATATATTATTGAGACATTAGAAAGTGATATTCCTCTGGCACACATAATAAATTCTATAAAGTAAGGAGACTAGAATCCTACTCACTCATTGAAGTTGTGTATGTCATTTGTCAGGATCAACGTGACATATAACCATATCAAGGTAAACAGGAAAACACAAAGAACCAGGAGCACCCAGATACAACCATGCTGCAAAACAAATAATCAAGACCTGAGTAACAGTCAGCTACATATACATGGGAAAAATTTATCTATAACAGCTATACAAAGACATCCATTAAATGTCTCTGTATAGCTATTGTTGAGAACCTGTCATATTCTCAACCAAAAAAATTGAGTTAAATATCTTATAAGAATCCCCCAGCTTGCCTAAAGGCCCTGTCACACATAACGAGATCACTAACGAGATCGCTGTAGCGTCACAGATTTTGGGATGCACAGTGATCCCGTTAGTGATCTCGTTCTGTGTGACACGCACCAACGATCTGGCCCCTGCTGTGAGATCGTTGATCGTTACACACTTCTCTGGATCATTTCTATGTCGTTGCGCTCCCGCTGGGAGCAATACATCGCTGTGTTTGACAGGGACACTGACCAACAATCTCAATGCTACGCTATGGAGTGACAATTCCCAACGACCTCGGTATAATTCTGGATCGCTGGTGCGTCGTCTTTTCACATCGCTGGTGAGATACCTATTTGACATCTTACCAGCGATGTGAAAAACGACGCACCAGCGATCTCTTCACATCGTTATCGGGATTGCTGGTGCGTCGTTATGTGTAACTGGGCCTTAATTCTGCTACTCTTTTCCATTGTATGCTGCGTCCCTCTATTTTCAGACATATTCACATTTGTTGCTTTGGGAGTAATGCATGTGAAATCTCTGCTCGCAAACCAAATGGTTGTTTCTGTAAAGTCTTTTCTGGGGGTGTACGCCTTGACCTCTACCGAAAAATTCTGGGATCAAACAGGTGTGCTACAGTCCGCGCTGCCCGGTCATCCAAGGAATCACAAGGGAAACGATGTTCCAAGCAAAGATTTCTTTATTCTTCAAACCGACGCGTTTCGGCGCCCAATCCTGGCACCGTCCTCAGGGTATTCTACCTCTACCGGGAAGGTGACTACCCCCGGAGAAGATTCAAATGAAACGCCCAGTTAGTCTGCAAGCTGAGATTTCACATACTGTGCTCCAAAAGGAACAAATATGAATATGTCTGCAATGGAGGCATGCAGCACAAAAAGGAAAAGAGTGGCAGTATCAGGGTAGTAGCAGGTATTTTTTATGAGATATTTAACACAGTCTTTTTGAATAAATGGCAGGTCTTCTTTAAACCCAAAGCTGTGTAGAGTAATACTGGATTTCAAGAAAATATAAAGTATCCTCAGTTTGAAATTGTGAAGTAAGCCAGAACATAAGAAATATACCTCCTCATCAATTCATGCTTCTTTCCGATGTTCCTAAAACCATTTTAAATACAATCAAAGGCACATGGGCATTTAAGAATCTCACTTCATCTGTCAGTTGAAAAGCTTAACTTTTTAATTGTTAATCTCACAGCATACAATTGTCAGCAGAAAATATACATATCCTGGCAAGTGTATACAAAAAAAGTATTTTAAAAGGCAATATACAGCAAAACTAATTCTCATCCGTTCAGATCATTTCAAATGATACACAGGTCCACAAAAATATTTTTTGTAGTCCTGATTTAAAAAATGTATCTACGGTAGTTTTTCTGTAGCACGTATAGTTTCCGGTGAGCAGCATCATTATTATAAGGTATAGGAAACATTACAAAACCAGTAATTTACTTATCAGAAGAAAAGCTTGACCTTACAAAAGAGTATTTATTGAACCAAAATAATTTCACATGCAATTAGAAACCATAATATGAGCAGAAATTAAAAGTGCTTGACATTAGACTGTTGTTGATATGATTTTTCAGGGTTGTCCCTATATAACATCCAACAGTGATCTGCCATCATTAAGTTAATCCCAAAACCCTGGTAGCCGTGTTTCATTACTTTAATGTCCTGGTTAAACCGCTCGCCTTGTTCATCGCTTACATGCCAAATATTTTGAGGGAAGAGATGTACATGTGAATGCAAAAAGTGCATTTTAAGAGACATGCGACATACAAGACCTTTTTATGCAGTTAGCAGTTCGTCAACACCTTCCACATATTTTGGATTCTTTTTTTCCTAAGGCTGGCTTCACACTGCATGATTTCACTGATCAGTGTCCATCAGTGTTTGGGTGCCAAAACCAGGAGTGTCTCCAAAACTCAGAACCGGTGTCAATCTTTCAATTATAGTTTTTCTCTGCAAGTTCCTCTCCTGGTTTTGGCACACAAACACTGATGGACACTGATCAGTGAAATCATGCAGTGTGAAGCCAGCCTAAGGCCGGCTTCAGACTGTGTTTTAGATCCGATCCGTAGCTGTCCGCTTGAAGCAGACAGCCGCGGACCGGATCAGCACACAGGGCCGGGGGGCTATTATGCCCTCCGATCCTGTGTGCAGCCGCACGCAGTTCCTGCTGCTGATAGGTGAGGACCGCAGGCGCCGGAATGTTATCTCTCCTGACTGGTTGGTGGACCTTGCATGCAGAGCAACATCACATCAATAAGCTAAGTACCTTTACTTGATAAAAATGAAACTTCTTTCCTTTCTTTATAATTTAGCTGAGAGGTATCTATCTGACAGGAAACCCAGGGATAACACAACACCTGATACTGAGAAGGACAGACTCCAGGCACTTACTACTACTAACACGGTACTAATGAGATCCACTTGAGAAAGACACCTTTAGTGTCGAAACATGTTGTGGCGTGGAGACCTATAACATCTACTGTTCACAATAAATTTGAAAGGTAATATTCGATAAGAGCCCAGTGCCTGTTTCTGTCCCTAGCGCTCATTTTATCATACCTTTTTACTTCATATCGTACATATAATAATGAGGACATACATGTGAATATTAAAAATATTAAAAATATCTAACTGTATATATATCCACAGACTGCAACACTGCAGACTAAGACTAGGATTGTGCCTTAACAGGACAGCACACATAAGTCTGGACAAATCCATAGCCTATAAGGTAATTACACGACTGCTACTATAAATACGCTATAGTATATGACTTAACACATGTACATAATTCCAGGCATTCTGTAAGCTAACTGTAACCTACGTCCCAGACGGCACAACAAAGTCATCAGGTCTGAAGGTAAAATTAAACGTATGACGATACTATACAGACAAACACAAACTATGTATACTTTTAGTTCACACGGTACCCATTTTCCCATAGATAAACAAGCTCTCTAGTACACGACCATACTTTGCCAAGCTTTCGCCTTATTGAGCCTTAAACTTCTCACCAGGACCCACAGGTAAATGGTTAAGCCTCCTTAATCCAACTGTACCCTTGCCATACGATTTTTTGATACTTCCCCTTCTCTTTCCTCTAGCCTTCTCATTAGTGCCTTCTGTAACATAATGAATTATTATAAAATATACAGAACTCCTGTCAGTTACATGTACCATATTTGACTGAGTTTTAATCCTATAAATAATGTATATATGTAGACTGATATATACCTCAATGTTCCACTGTAAATATCCTCACTGTATTTGTTTGTTTTACTCCATAGTGACGTATTGATAAAGGTCCAATAGGGGACCGAAACGTATGCCGTCACCACTCACCCTGTATATGTCTCCAAATAAATCACTTGATAAGCAACTTTTCATGACTCGATGAGTGCTTGGATTTCTATAATAATAGACTGAGGGTCTTTGATCCTTTCCGCAACAGCACCATCAAACAAAAAACCAGAGTGCTGGTCATCTACGACTACAGATATAGGCATGTCATGCCCCTCTAAAATCATGTAAAACACATTTAGGGGACTCCAACAAAAGTCACAATTTTTTCCAAAAATGTGTGCACAGACACCACTTAAGTGGCATCAATTGCCCCACAGTTGCAAACTTAAAATAGTTACTTTCATGAAGCTCATTCAAAAATCCACAAGCCTTTAGTCTCCCCAGGATGACACAGGGGCAGAAAAGTCCTTGCGGATTCATGACCTGTTGATCTTGATGAACGTTAGTCTGTCCACACACTCAGACATATTCACACACATACTCACACTCACATACATATATATACTAGATGGTGGCCTGATTCTAACGCATCGGGTATTCTAGAATATAGAAATAGGGATTGCATGGCGGTTCCAGTGCTGGCCTCATGTCTCTGGTGCTGAGCACGGTGTCAGCAGAGTGTTGGTGTGGAGGAGGCGGGCACAGAGGCGACGGTGTGCAGGATGATCCCGGGTGTCAGCCGCCTCCTGTTAGTGCAGCTGGACCCAGGCTGGCATGTGCTGCTGCCACCCAGCAGCACTGACAGGAGACGGCTGACACTCGGGATCATCCTATGGCCGCACAGTCTGTGACAGACTGTGCGGCCATAGGAAGGGGGAGCCCATGATGCGCGCTCCCGTTGCTCCCTGAACCCTGGGAGCCCCGACCCCGGCAGCCCCCGGTCCCCGGTGTCAGTGGGCGGCTCGTGGCGGGGGTTAGTGATATGAGGCTGCGGCAGGAGTCCGCTGCGCCGCGCTAGCCGCCGCCATCTTTTGTTCTCTTTCTGTGTACAGAAATCGCACGCTAGCACCGGGTGCTCAAATAATCATCGCTAGCGTGCAATTTCCGTGACAGACAGAGAACATTAGACGATTATATAGTAGATATATACACACACTGACATGTATACACACACACCAGACATGTATAAACACACACACTGACATGTATACGCACACAAACTGACATGTATACACACACACACTGACATGTATACACACACATTGACATGTATACACACACACACTGACATGTATACACACACACTGACATGTATACACACACATGTGGCACCCAGGTTGGGGCACCACAGGAACTCTTAGGACACTATGGAAAAGTACATAGCAAGCAGACCCCACCTACTTACAACACCCTTTTCACCCCAGACCTGTAGGGGGAGCTCCACTGGTTGCCTTAAGCCAGTTCCCCCTATAAATACGGGTCCTGGAGGTAGAAACTGCGGAGTGTGCAGTCACTTTAGAACTGTGAACAGCTAGGAGAGCTGACCTGGTACTGGTGCCACACTAGGCACATACCAGCATATCCGGAAAGTGGTAGACCCTCGCAACAGGGGTCATAGGAGCAGGAGGCAAATACAGAAGAGGGACAGAGGAGTCTGACTTACCCTAACAATCCGGTCACTGGGTCCGAGCTGCAGGAGCTATATAGCACGCTGCAGAGAAACCAGCACCTCAACAAGGGAGTTTAGCTCCCTGGACACCTGAAGCACCGCCAGATGAGAGCCCGGAGTGTAGAATTCACACAATAATCCTTTATAGTGCCCTCAGTGCAGCAAACTCAGGTGTAACAAGTCACACCAGAAAGTACAACACCGGTTTGGCAGGATTTCATGTCCACCAGACCCCCTAGGAGTTACGTATACCAGGATGCCTACACCACTGCTTGCTGTGGATCTTCCAGAAGTATCTACTTCATCGCCCGGTTGAGTGTACCTGATAACACCAGTAAAAGGTACTAAAGGACTTTCTGTGTCAGTACATTCTTTCTGGATTAATACTAAACTATCCGAGCTGCCGTATTCCATCCAGAGCAGCTCCTGGCCCCGGGAACTACTGCTCATCCTGTGGGAGCATCCCATCTAGCTGCCGCACATCCCCCGGAGGCCCAAGCAGCGCAGGTGCCATCACCGGACACCCACAGGTGGCATCACGACAATCAAGACTTATCCCAATCCCCTATCCCTGCCATTTGACCACCGGGCCCCACAGCCTCAGGCGCAGAACCGTAACAAGTGAAGCATCGCCTGAGACGTGAGAACTCGGCAAAGGTGAGTCACACACACTGACATGTATATACACACTGACATGTATACACACACACACTGACATGTATACACACACACAGACATGTATAACAACAAACACATGATACACACACACAGACATGTATACACACACACACACTGACATGTACACACACACTAACATGTATACACACACACACACGCACACTTCCATATACCACTTCACAGTGACCTATGCTATCCTCATGTGGCTCCAGGACAGCAGTGTTCCTTCCTCTCTGGCTGTGTGTGCAGGCGCCCCTCCCCCTCCAGAGGAGACAGGACGCAGAAGGGAGATCTCTTTTTCCCCCTGACCCCTCTGGGCCGATCATGCTCCCGGCATATCACCAGTGCTATCACCCTTCAGCCTCCACAGCTCATATGACTGACAATGCACAGCTTCTCCATGCAGTCGCTGGAGTACAATAGCAGTGAGGAATTTGTCAAGTGAATAGTGAGAACTGCTGCCTCTCACTATTCACATGACAAACACATCTCACCTACTGTGTCCAGCACTGCCACTGCTTCATCTCTCCCACACAAGAGAGGGTGGGAGGTGGAGGGTGAGAGGCTGGCATGTGCTGCTGCCACCCAGCTGCACTGACAGGAGGCATATGATGACACCCGGGATCACGCTATGGCCGCACAGTCTGTGACAGACTTTGCGGCCATAGGAAAGGGGAGCCACACGATGCGGGATCCGCTGCCTGCACCCTTGGAGCTCCGACCCCGGCAACCCCGGTCCCCGGTGTCAGTGGGCGGCTCATGCCGGGGGTTAGTGACATGAGGCTGCGGCGGGAGTAGGCTGCGTCGTGCTAGCCGCCATCTTTTGTTCTCTTTCTGTGTACAGAAATCACATGCTAGCTCTGATTGGTTGAGCCCGCCGGGTGGACTAATCAGCGCTAGCGCGCGATTTCCGTGACAGGCAGACATTAGACGATTATATAGTAGATACACACACACACGATGCACACTCACACATACACACACACACATACTCAGACATATTCACGCACTCACATATATACACATACTCACATACATATACACAAGCTCACACTCGCACATGTACACACACACTCAGACATATTCACACACATTCTCACACTCACAAACATATATATATATACACACACACATATGCACACTCACAAATACACTCACACTTATACACACACATATTCACACACACACACATATACACGCACACATATACACACACGCACTCAGACGAATTCACACACTCTCAATCACACAAACCTTAATGATGCTGTGATCCATTGTACAGGGAGCCGCCGCGGTACCCACTTTATTGTGACTTCCGGTTACCGCTCGCACAAGCTCCTTCACGCTTCTACATCAATGCAAGCCAGCGGACCAATCAGAAGCCTGCAGCTGACATTGGCATATGATGTCAACAGGAGGCTTCTGACTGGTCCGCCGCCTTGCATTGATGTACAAGCGTGAAGGAGCTTGGGGCCGCATGTTTGAGATCCCTGCTCTATGGCATCAGAGAACTCCATGGCCGAGTCATCACTCAACTTTTCCTTCATCTTGTGATTCTTGTTGCTGTTATTTTTGTACAAGATATTTCACTATAGCGGCGGCAGCAGACAGATGGAAGATTGTGAAAGAAGATGAAGGCTCATGTTTTCTTTTTTATCTTTTACTCTATTTGCATATTTTAGATCAACTCCGTCCTTCTCCTCCTCACCATCACACACCTGCCACTTCCGTACTCCTCACCATCACACCTGACCCCTCCGTCCTCCTCACCATCACACCTGATCCCTCCTTCCTCACTATCACACCTGCCCCCTCTGTCCTCCTCACCATCACATCTGCCTTCTCCATCCTCCTCCTCATCACAACTGCCTCATCGGTCCTCCTCACCATCACACCTGCCTTCTCTGTCCTCACCATCACACCTGCCTCCTCCATCCTCCTCCTCACTATTACACTTACCTCCTCCTCACCATCACACCTGCCCCCTCCATCTTCCTCACAATCACACCTGCCCCCTGTCCTCCTCCTCACCATCACAACTGCCTCCTCTGTCCTCCTCCTCACATCACAACTGCCTCCTCTGTCCTCACCATCACAACAGCCTCCTTCATCCTCCTCACGATCACACCTGCCTCATCCGTCGTCCTCCTCACTATCACACTTGCCTCCTCCGTCCTCCTTCTCACCATCACACCTGCCCCCTCCACCCTCCTCCTCACGATCACAACTGCCCGCTCCGTCCTCCTCCTCCTCCCCATCACACCTGCCCCCTCCGTCCTCCTCACCATCACACCTGCCCCCTCTGTCCTCCTCCTTCTCAACATCACACCTGCCCCCTTCGTCCTCCTCCTCCTCACCATCACACCTGCCCCCTCCGTCCTCCTCACTATCACACCTCTCCCCACCGTCCTCCTCCTCCTTACCATCACACCTGCCTCCTCCTCCTAACCATCACACCTGCCACACATATATACACACTCACAAATACACTCAGACATATTCACATATACACTCTCTCTCACACATACACACACTCAAACATATTCACACACTCACACATACATACACATACACACACTCACACATACACACACGCTCTCTTAATCCCACACACCTTAACAATGCTGTGAGCCGCCACAGTACCCGCTTTAGTGTGACTTCCGGGTACCACTCACACAAGCGCCTTCACGCTTGTACATCATTGCAAGCCGGCGGACCAATCACAAGCCTGCAGCTGACGTTGGCATATGACGTCAACAGGAGGCTTCTGATTGGTCCACAGCCTTGCATTGATATACAAGCGTGAAGGCCCTTGTGTGAGCGGTACCTGGAAGTCACAATAAAGCGGGTACCGCGGCGGCCCCCTGTACAATGAACCGGGGTGTGCTTTTGTTTGTGTGTTGCCACGGGCCGCAATGTGAAGCCTTGCAGGCCGCATGGGGCCCGGGGGCCACGTGTTTGAGACCCCTGCTCTAAACTAAAATACAGTATAATAAGAGTGATCACCTAAAACAGATGTATATATCCTGGAGGGAGTAATGGGTTCATATTGTAGCTATTTGCTGATATAGCATTTTTCTTAGTAGAAATGCATATTCACCCTTAACCATTTTAACACACTCGTATTGTGTGGATAAATTCCAAATCTTTATAGTGATCATGGCTGCTTCCTCTGACACAAAACTCGACATTCCTCTAGTGCCGGATATATGGGGGCCCAAGGGGCCCGGAACCTGGGCTACCCACCAAGCGGGGGCCTCCCACCAATATAGGGATAAAGATCTCAAAACATGTAAAATACACGTTTCTTTGCTGTGAACCGTTTCTAATGATATGTAACATTTAGCAAAAGAGAAACTATTGAAAGCGTAGGGACCTGGCTACGGTCCTACATCATTCTCAGTGGCTGGCGCAGAGTCACGGCACCTGCGTCAGCATCCACTGACCTGGCTAGCCAGACGTCCTTACTACCTGTACCTAATGCTTAGCTTATTATGGCATGCAGAAGCCTTCTCCGATCCCAACAGAAGCTGCTAGGTGGCGCTGCTATACTTTCACTTCGCTACCGCTATAACACAGGACCTGTGGGCCCAATCCCAGGAGGCCTCGGGCACCTGTCACAGCTGCAGCGATGTGAAAGTAATTTATGCGCTGCAGCAGAGGAGATCGGCACTCTGCTCATTATTGGAATTTGTACTGCGCATGGGCTAAAGAGGCTGCCATGCGCAGTACAAACAGGGACTTACAGGAGGAAGGAGGTGGAGTCAGGATGTCGGCATGAGAAGAGGATTCTCCACCGCGGAGTGCGGCAGGACTTCACTGGACCTTCGGTCTTTCAGTGTGTGTCTGTCTGTGAGTGTGTCTGTGTGTGTCTGCATATCTTTCTTACAGCTCCTGTCCTACACAGTACCATACTGTATATACAGGTCCACACTATATCCTGCATTACATTGTGTCTGTGTATACTGTTACTGTATGTATATAATGTGGACCAGTTTACAGTATAGTGCTGTGCATTCACTTTATACAGCCCCTCAACCTCTATTCTAGTAATTAAAGCCAGAACAACAACAGCCTCCAATATATACAGGTAAACAGCCTTTAATATATACAGCCCGGCAGCAGCCCCTCATATATATACAGCCCAGCAGCAGCTTCTAATATATACAGCCCAGCAGCAGCCCCTCATATATATACAGTTCATCAGAAGAATCTCATACATATACAGCCCAGCAGCAGTCTCTCTGACATGTACAGCATACAGCCCACTCGTCACCAGCCTCTAATATATATGTATATATTTAGCCTCTATGTTACATATATACAAACCGCCACCTGTATGTTAGAATCATGAATCATGTTATGTCTTAAAGGGGCCCACTGACACTGTTTCACCCAATGCCCGGGGCCTTCAAAAGCCTGGAGCTGGACCTGTGTTGTAGTACATTGTGAACTGCGTACCTTTGGTAAGTATCTAAATAAATTTCTACAATATACATACATACACATGTACATATTTTAATCTTTAATTCCCTTTCAGGACTTCAAGGGTTGACAAGGTCATTTTGTTACTTTTAGTTTACCATCATGGACAATCATGAAGGAGATAGGCACAGACATCGCACAAGAATTTGGGAGTCTGGGGCTTCTATAAGACGTAAGGCAAAAGAAACCACAATTAAATCAACAGAAGAGATGAGAAAGTGAAGACAAGAAAATTGGACAAGTTCTTCACTGTTCATTCAAGGCAAATGTCAGAAAGGAGTAATGACCTTGCAGAATCTGATGATCAACCTGACAATGCTTCAGTGGAAATGGTTGTTGATCCTGGCAAAGAAAAGGCTGAAGTAGTAACGTGTACAACTGAAGAACACAAAGAAAAGGAGATGGATAGTGGCACATCTTATGAAGAAGGTGAAGTTGAGGGCCACCAGGGGGCGATGATATTGGACTTTGGCCATCCATTATTTCGGAACAGATACACCCCTTTTCAGCCAGAAATCTTGCATCAACAATCCAGCACTGTGATGAAAGTTTGTTCATTGCACACTCGGTTCAGTAACCTAGAAAAGACTGCAATATTCCAAGAATGTGCACACTTGAGATTTTCCGTCATCAAAATCATAATGGAGAAGTCATAAAGAGGAATTGGTTATGCTTATTTCCCTCTAAAGGATTCATTTACTGCTTCATGTGCAGATAGATGTGCTTTATTACAGCATCTGAGTCTTCTCAGCTTTTGTTTAATGGATTCTGTGATTGGAAACATTCACAAGAACGTATAAAAAGTCATGAGCAGTCAGCGGAACATATGAACTCTACAATTGCTTTCAATAAGAGGTTAAAAGCAATTGGGCAAACTGATACGGCACTAATACAACAGGTCGAGGCTCAAGAGCATTATTAAAGGTTAGTATTGAAACGAGTAGTAAATTTTATTCAGTTTATTGCAGAGCGTGGCGTAGCAGTTAGAGGAGATAACAAATTGGTTGGATCACCTAGAAATGGAAACTTTCTGGGCATTCTTGAACTCATCGCCCAGTACAACGACTTTCTTGCACAGCATATCAAAACTCAAGCCAATCACGGCAAGGGTCATACAAACTACTTGTCATCTACAATTATGGAAGAAATTATCATGTCCTCAGAGAAATTATTTCTCGAGTTAACAAATCAAAATACTACTCTATCTCTTTGGACTCCACACCCGATGCAGCTCACGTTGACCAACTAACCATTGTATTGAGGTATATGGAAAAAGATGGCCCTGTAGAACGCTTTGTAACATTCATGGCAAACAAAGGCCTTGGCGCTCAAGACATGCCTTGTTGGAATTTTTAAAGAGACATGACCTAGACCTGAGAAATTGCCATGGACAAAGTTATGACAATGCATCTGCAATGAGTGTCAAATACAATGGCCTGCAAGCCAAAGTAAGAGAGAAGAACAACCTTGCATCCTGGATTTCTTTTATGGCATAGTCTTTAAATCTGGTTGCTAATAGGGATGGGCGAATCTACTCGCTAGGACTCGTTACTCGGCGAGTAGTAAGGGACTCGCAGGACTCGGTACTCTGCGAGTTTCCCAGTGATTACTCGCACGAGTCCAATGCAAATCAATATCAATCCTAGTTTTGTCAGAAACGCTGACAAAACTAGGATTGCCTTTGTTTGCATTAGACTCGGCTACTGTGCCAGTGATAGCAGGGAAACTCGCAAAGTAACTGCTGTTACATTGCGAGTCCAGCTGTCTTCTCTTTGCAGGCTGCCAGCTCCAGGGTCCTAGAGCCCGCCTGCTCACAGACATGATGTAGCAGTGCTGAGATTGTTCTCAGTCTGCTCATTCCCTGTGCATAGACATCTATCTATGCACAGTGGATGTAGCAGAGAGGACATCGCGTTTTGGACTACGTCGGACGGAAGAGGATTTTTTCAATTAAAGATGGAGTCCCTAATGGCTTTTTTTTTTATTTCAAATAAAAAATTTTCTCTGTGTTGTGTTTTTTTTAACCCTTTATTGGAGATTCTTAGTGGCTGGGTCAAACGTGGCCTGACATTAAGAATCTCGGGCTTAATACCAGCTTGTATAACAAAGCTGGTATTAACCCCTTTATTACCCAGCGTGCTACCGCCACCAGGGCCGCTGGAAGAGCGGGGTTCAGCGCCAGAGGATGGCGCTTCAATGAACGTGCCATCTTCTGGGGCGGTTGCGGGCTGCAATTTGCAGCGGGGGGTGCCCAGAAAGCTTGGGCATCCCTGCGCTGCGGATTCCAGCCCCCAGCTGCTTAGCTGTACCTGGCTAGACATAGAAATTGCGCGGAGCCCCACGCATTTTTTTTTTTATTATTTCATGAATTTCAGAGTCAGAGTCTCAGAGTCAGAGTCTCAGAGTCAGAGTCAGAATCTCAGAATTTCATGAAATAATTAAAAAAAAATGCGTGGGGCTCCGCGCAATTTCTATGTCTAGCCAGGTACAGCTAAGCAGCTGGGGGCTGGAATCCGCAGCGCAGGGATGCCCAAGCTTTCTGGGCACCCCCCGCTGCAAATTGCAGCCCGCAGCCGCCCCAGAAGATGGCGCGTTCATTGAAGCGCCATCCTCTGGCGCTGAACCCCGCTCTTCCAGCGGCCCTGGTAGCGATGGCATGCTGGGTAATAAAGAGGTTAGGGCCAGCTTTGTATTATCAGCTGGCCCTAAGCCCGAAATTTATGGCGGTCACGCCAATATTTAACATGACCGCCATGAATTTCTATTAAATTGTTTTAAAAAAAACACAACACAAAGAAAATTTTTTATTAGAAATAAAAAAAAAAGCCATTAGGGACTCCATCTTTAATTAAAAAAATCCTCTTCCGTCCGACGCAGTCCAAAACGCGATGTCCTCTCTGCTACATCCCCTGTTCATAGATATAGATGTCTATGCACAGGGAATGAGCAGACTGAGAACAATCTCAGCTCTGCTACATCATCTCTGTGCACAGACATTCATGTCTGTACACAGGGAATGAGCAGACTGAGAACAATCTCAGCTCTGCTACATCATCTCTGTGCACAGACATTCATGTCTGTACACAGGGAATGAGCAGACTGAGAACAATCTCAGCACTGCTACATCAGGCAGCAGGCAGGCTCTAGGACCCTGGAGCTGGCAGCCAGCACACTGAGCAGAGAGGACTCTTATCTGTGCGAGTTTCCCAGCGATTACAGTTGCAAAGTAAACGAGTCCAATGCAAATAAATGTCAAAACTAGGATTGCTTCAGGCTGAAGCTTCCGAGACACATCTGCGATTTGTAAATCTCACACTACTCGCTATTACTCGCTTCCCCATTCATTAACATTGGACTCGCTAGACTCGCAACGAGTAGCGAGTCCTGTGCTCGGACTCGCTAGAGTCAAGCGATTCCGAGTAATTTAGGATTCGCCCATCACTAGTTGCTAACAATGCTGTAGAAAGCTGCTCGAGTGCAGTATATTTTTTTGACTTCCTTGAAAAGCTGTTCCTCTTCTTCACAGTTTCAATGCATCAGTATCAGCTCCTGACTGAGGCTTTGAAAAATATTGACTTAGCAACAGCATTGACTCTCAAACGTGTCACAACAACGCGTTGGTCCTGCAGAGCTGACGCTACTAAGGCCCTTACGCATGATTATCAGCAGATTAAAGATGTACTTAAACAGATTGCTGATGACTTTGAAGAAATAAGCTGTGTACGGTGTGAAGCAGAAGGACTGTTAAGACAAATCAATCAGCTTGCAATTGGTATTAACACCACCTTCTGGAATTCTGGAATGATATCCTGCAAATGACAGATCTACTAGTAAAAATCTACAACACGCAAAACTTGATCTAAACACTGCTGTGTCGTCACTGACCAGCTTAAAAAACTATGTCACATCAAAGCGTGACGCCTTCAAAATTCATGAGAAGCAAGGCGAAGAGCTGTCTGGTTCATCTGAGTATGTTCAGACTGAGGAGAGCTGAGCTCAGGATTCGCAGACTGAAGGGGGCTGGGCCTCCTCCTGCAGTGTGACACTACAATCGCACACAGCCAGAGAAGAATCCTGAGAAGCCGGAGACACAGGCAAGAGGGAGAGAGGGAGGGATGATCTGGGGAACAAAGGATGCCTGACAGTGTGCATGGGGATAGATAGCACAAATTCAGAACTAATGTCTCTGCTATATAGTGAGGGGGGAGGAAGAGAGGGAAGGGGGAGGGTTTGGCTTAGAGCAAACAGGGCAGTAATATAAAGAAACTCAGCCCCTCTTATGCTAATATGCTGCACAGATTTTCCAAAATTCGATAACTCTTTTCTCTGCAATCATACACATAATCATTGAAGTAAAGGTATGAATGATTGCACTCAGTATTCCAGTGCCTTTAAAGGGAACCAACCACCCCAAATGACCCCCCCGGACTATTAATATCGTTCCCTACACCCAGCACATACATGTGCTGCAAGGTTTTTAGCTAAAAAACCTGTTTTTTAAAAGTGAAGATAATGCTTTATAAAGATTATAACGAAGCGACGGGTGGGCGTTACTTAGTTGTGGCTAAAGCCGAGTTCCAGCTGCCAGTCATCCTCCTCTCTCCCCTCGCAGCATTGAAGTTCAGCCCTTTCTTTTCGTCACAGCCTGGTGCACGGGATCTCATGCCCGTGCACACGTCATCAGCTACAGCCGGGTCGCGAGCGCGCGCTCTGACTTCCTGCGCTCGGCTGTGGAAGTCAGAGCGTGTGCTCGCGACCCGGCTGTAGTTGATGACGTGTGCACGGGCATGAGATCCCGTGCACCAGGCTGTGACGACAAGAAAGGGCTGAACTTCAATGCTGCGAGGGGAGAGAGGAGGATGACTGGCAGCTGGAACTCGGCTTTAGCCACAGCTAAGTAACGCCCACCCGTCGCTTCGTTATAATCTTTATAAAGCATTATCTTCACTTTTAAAAAACAGTTTTTTTAGCTAAAAACCTTGCAGCACATGTATGTGCTGGGTGTAGGGAACGATATTAATAGTCCGGGGGGGTCATTTGGGGTGGTTGGTTCCCTTTAAGGCACTGGCTTCACTTTACAGCTCTAAATCCTGCCGTTTGGTTCCCTATATCTGTGTTGGGGTATGAAAAGGGCATTTTCTGACTGGAGCAAAGATCATTGTGAAGGACATGGACAATGGGGGCAGGAGGCAAAATTTATACTCAGCAGCCAGCATGAAAATTCAATGTATCTGCATTTTATATATACGGTATTTATTTTTAGTAGATAGTGATATAGAGCATCTAAAAATATCAAAAAAATGAATTTGACTTGAAAAATGTTTGCTAATGTTTGTAATTTTCGGATGACGCATTCTTACCATTTTGCACAAACTATTCCGGAAGGGCACATTACTCTGCTAAAAGAAGCCAAGGTCTTTAGGGAATACTAATCTGTAGGTAGGTGATACGTGTCATAGTAACATACCGAGAATGCTAAAAAACAAGGTTTACATTGCCAGATCATCACCCTGCTTGTGTCAGCTGCATCTGTCAGTCCTCACCAGCCTCTCCCCACCCTTCTACTGTAGACTGACAGGTCTCATTCTGTATATGCAGAGAGAGAGAGACATATTACTCAAAAGGTTCAGGCATAAGCTGCCACGGACCTGTCAGCCAAGACACATAAGTACCAATGGGCCATACTCATATAAAAATGTTGCCGTTTTTCACTGCAAATCATTTATGGTTGCAATAGTGCAGCGTGTATCTGATTCAAGGTACCTATAATTCAGGCACTTTCAAGTAGTGGTATGTCCTATACTATGCAATCGAACAATTGACACACAAGAGGAGGGAAAAGGGGTGTAAGAATGACCCATTCTTTCCCTGGCTTGCCTTGCCTGGCAACGGGGGTTTTCTACATGTAAAAAAACCCTGGTGTCCCCGTACAGCAGCTGCTTACCCTACTGACCTTGTTTTGAGCCTAAAGGGGGCCAACCATACAACATTCACCTAATTCCCCCTAGTGTGAAAAACTGTTAAGGGATTAGGAAAAAGGTGGGGTTGATCCTCAGAGTCCAGGTCTATCCCTGGAACTCAGGGCCACCCCACGCTGAGTACTCCAGCTCTATTCCAGCTGCCTAGTTTTACCTGTCTGGCAACCAAAAATATGGCGAAGCCCCACGTTATTTTTTATTTATTTTTTTAATATTTGTTACAAACATTTTTTTTTTTAAAAAGTGCTCCTCTGTATTTTTTATTACCAGCCAGGTAACACTAGAGAGCTTGGGGGTGGGCACAAGCCTGTAGGTGCCTGCTGTACCTGGGCTGGTGACCAGAACAATGTGCAAAACAAAAAGGAAGAGGGGCGCAAATGTGTAGAATCCCCTTATTAAAAACTTCTAAGTGGCGTGAGTAGGTGGCCACTCACCTTATCGGGTTGTACAAGTCCTCCACAACCCGGTTTACCTGCCTTCGCCGCCGGCAGTATGTGCGCTGCCTCTCCGCTCTCCTCTCTCCTGGTCCTCGGAACAGGATCTATCCGGTCACGTGACCGCGAAACCGAATTTGCGTCACCGCTCCATGTTGTGGGTTACCAGGGAAACGCTAGGTCCTCAAGGCAGATCGTTTGTGCTGTTCCTGAGCTGCTCCAGTCGCCAGTCCCTCACAAAGGGAGTAGTTTTCATGCAAAAAATAGTAATGGCGGTCTGATTAGGAGCGCTCTAAGGATCAAGCAGACATTTATATGCTATTTTTATCCTATCTGTCTGCTGAATAATTGGTGCAACATAGAAACTAACTATATTTGTTGTATATATAATTTGGAGAAACCTTTGTGGGGATAGATTAATGGGAAGTATGCCCTCTATAGGTGAACAGGAGATCGTTTTAAAATTAAAAAAATAAAAAAAAGCTGTAAAAAAAGCCTTATATCTGGTGTGCGGCTCTGCAGGTGGAGGTGAACAGGAGATTGTTCTTTGTTGGATAAAGGAAGGGTTAATTGAATAATTGTGAACCAGCCAGTTGGAAGCAAAGCATTTCAAAAGACCAATCATGAGTAACTGCTATCTATATAATGCCAATGTCCAGTGTACCCCCTTACACCACCTGATGAAGAATGTTTTGGGCTGCGTTCACACATTGCGTATTTTGCCGCGCTTTTTTACACGCGCTTATTTACGCGCGCTTTTTCAAAATACGCAATGTGCCTTTTGTCTGCCAGCAAAGTGAATGTGAAATTCACTTTGCAGTGCAGACATTGCGCAAAAATACACAGTGCGTTTATGGGAGAAAACGCAGCTGCGTAAAGAATTGAGATGTCAATTCTTTACGCAGCTGCTCCTGCGTTTTCTCCCTGTGATGTCACAGAGGGGAGGAAGAATCCTGCTTCCTTCTCCCCTCTGTGACAGCTGTGACAGCCCCATTAGATTTCGCAGTGTATTAATATACACTGCGAAATCTAAATTAAACAAAGGCAAGTGTATGAAAAATAAAAAAGAATGAATACTTTACCTGTCTGACGCCTTTTCCCGCTGTCCGGTGTTCGGTGCCAGGAGATCTGTCTCCTGCCAAGACCTGTGGTGACGTCAGAGGGGCGTTCCAGATGCGGATTGGCTGCTCGCAGTCATGTGATATGCATCACATGACCGCGAGCACCCAATCAGCGCCGGGAACGCCCCTCTGACGTCACCACAGGTCTTGGCAGGAGACAGATCTCCTGGCACCGAACACCGGACAGCGGGAAAAGGCGTCAGACAGGTAAAGTATTCATTCCTTTTTATTTTTCATACATTTGCCTTTGTTTAATTTAGATTTCGCAGTGTATATTAATACACTGTGAAATCTAATGGGGCTGCCACAGAGGGGAGGAAGAAGCAGGATTCTTCCTCCCCTCTGTGACATCACTGCGCTTTCTGGGGATAAGATAGCTCAGTGTGTGAAAGCCCCTGCGTATTTTGTTGCAAAATACGCTATGTGTGAACGCAGCCTTATACAGTTGAAATGCGTAGTGGAGCTGTGAGGGGAGCTAAGAATTTAATAAAAGGTTTGCCATTTATTAAAACATCTTACATGTCTGCTTGATCCTTAGAGTGCTCCTAATCAGACCGCCATTACTATTTTTTGCATGATGACCAGAACAACAGCAGAGGTCCACATCACATTACCACATCAAGAAATCATTTTTTTTCTTTTTCCAGCCTTTAACTTAGCTTCATTCACAGTCACAACAGTAAACAACTGCTAAAGTAACGCATGAAAAAAACATGGCAAAAAAGCACCAAGAGACCACCAAGTTAACTATGCGGATCTTTGAAATATGGTGCCCATTTGGGATGTCAAAAAGGCATAGCACACATTGTATGTCGGCACATAGCCTTAAGCGGCCGTCACACGCTACGATAAATGGCTAGATATCGTTTAAGCGATCTGCGTTTTGATCGCTTAAGCGATATCGTTTTGACATCGTTGCATGTAATCAAGCGATTTTACTATGTAAAATCGCTTGATCGTGACATCGCAGATCTGGGCTCCGGAGCTCAGATCTAGCGATGAACGATTTAACGATATGCTTCATCGTGGTGTGTGACACCACGATGAACGATCTCCCAGCGGCAGAGCCTATGCTGGGAGATGGTAACTATGGTACACGTCGGGTTACTAAGCGCCACACAGCGCCTAGTAACCCGATGTGTACCATAGTTACCAGCGATCTCGCTGGTCCACATCGCTGGTGAGTCTGTCTGTATGACATCTCACCAGCGATGTGAGCGATATTGTAAGCGATTGCGCGTGCACGTGATCGCTTACAATATCGCTAGCGATGTCGACATGTGTGACGGCCGCTTTGCAAACCTCTTGCCACTCCAGGACACTCATTGGTCTATGCTGTGACACATGTGTTAGTGGCAGCTGGGAGTGAAGACTCAGCAATAGGATTTACAGTCTAAGCAACACATTAAATACTTATCTTTAGATTTCATTTATAGTACGTTATGTGCCCCGTGTTATTTTGTCCATTTTGTTTTTTGGCGTAAAAGGAGTGGCTCTGCAACATTTGTAACAATTGTTGCTCAAATAATTTAGTAAGTTGTGTTTAATTTTAAAACAGCACATAATAAAACAAGAAGTAGTATAGTAATATGCCCATTACTAGTTTTTAGTATCATCAGATAAAAAAAAAAAGAAAAACACAGTTGCTTAAGTATCTAATATATTAGTGAAAGTCACATAACACATAACCAAAGTCTCATAATTGTCCTAAGAACAATACAAAGATACAATCAAAAAGTTTCCAGATACGACATTTATATCATAAGAGACATTATTGTTCTGACTTACTGTGCTTGCAGGTTCTCTCCTGATACTTTCACATGAACAATTATAAAAGAAGCTTAAGCAAGGACAGCGTGATCGGCAACAACTGCACTGAGACATCTTTTATCTAATAGAAGTAAAAAAAGGAAAATTGGTGACTGTTAAAACTGGCAGAAAAAAAAGAAAATAATAGTTGCAGTTGGTGTCTCACGCACAATATTATCACTAGCAACCTCTACAGTAGGCAGTGTGAGAACATTCCTGCTAGCACAGATCAAAAAAAAAAATGTGTACAGAACAAGTTAAACCAGACTGGGAGGGTATCAAAATAAAATTATCACAATAGTCCGAGGAAGCCCCTCTCCTGTGTGTGACACAATGAAAATGCAAGGAAGACCCACCACAGGCTAAGCTTGCTTCTTACAGTCCATCAGAAGTGTTTTCTGGAGACGGTCACTCACAAAAGATTTAAAAAGTAGCCTACAGCTGAAAGAATAGCTCTCGACTGGTTAGGAATGCTCGTTTCAGTATATGTATGACCCGCCCCAGGACCTTGGGGTACCCGGTCCCGGGCGTTGTCGTTCACGGGGGAATGTCATGGGGCCTGTTGCCCATTCCCGTGTTCCTGGTGGTTGCTTAAAAAAGGGGTTTAAAGTCAATAGAAATAAAATAAAAGATGATTCGTGAAGCCACCTACGGTTCCGGTAATGTTACCAGCGCTGCGGGACAGACCTCCGGGGTGATGGTAGAGCAGCAAGATGGTTACGCTCCCCGTAGGTGGAGCTGGATCCCCAGGGGCAGTTGTAATAGTTTATGTACAGTCTTTACACAGGGAGGCAGCTTACCACACAGCCTTGTTACCAGTCTTTGCAATGCAGCAGGTGTGCAGCTCTTCAGCCGCAGGCAAACGAAGTACACGACACAGTCTTTAACTCTGAACGGTTTACTGGGAGTACGTCAGGCAGGTTAATGATGACACACTCTTTCAGGTCACTCTCTGGCTTGGGTAGTCACCAGGGAACTGGGATGACTCACTTAGGACCCTCAGTGGTGTGCCTGCCATTCCTTTCCAGTCTCTCACTGTGCTCTTTCCTGTCTCCCTTGAAGCGCTCTCGCACGCAGAGCCTCGAGCCAACTCCCACAGATTATCTCTGGAGGACTCTGCTCTGACCCTATTCGGCGCCTTTTCAGGATGCGCCGGGCGTTCGGCCGCGACTTCCTCTAGAAGCTCAGGCCTCCGGTTCGATGGCTCAAGGATAGACTCCCGGGCTGCGCTCAGAGCCGGTCCTCTGTTCTGGGACAGATCGCTCCGGTCGGTAGATGTACCGGGTCCGGATTCAGGTGCGCCGCACTACCAGGTGCCCTTAGGATCTCCTTATGTTCTGATTACTTCTCCGCCGTGCTGCACTCCTCACTCGTCAATGGAGCTCTCCACCTCAGACTCACTGTCTCACTAAACTCATTCTCCCCCCACACACTTTTCTATCCTCCTAAACTCCTCCCATGGGACTAGATCCTCCCTAAAGCAAGTCCACTCAAGGTCCCCTACCTAGAGGGTGTGTGGATGTGTGTTATGAGGCTCCCTTATGCGACATACCAATTCCCTAGTCTCAGGAATACTACACACTCTTATATGGGTGCAGTACCCCTACGTGGCATCCTGACCAGTGGGGTGCCACTTTCCCAATTGGTTAACCTCACTCGTCCGTGAGTGACCCGACCAGGTACAGAATTAAATTTCTTTTTTTTTTTTTATTAACATGTAAACAACAATATGTTTGCACGGGTAGTCCCTGCTGATCATTAACATAGTAATGAGTAAGTGATAAAAAGCTTTTATTATACAGTCACAGGGCACATTTAGCGCAGAAAGGGATAGTTAGAGTAGTAATAGGAAGATGCAGGGACAGGTAGTGATAGCCAGGGGGGCTTTATAGAGGTGACAGGTTTCCGTTAAAAAAAAACAGAGGTTTAGAAATCAGAGTTGGATGTTGAGGTTGTTTATATATGCAATTGCAATGTAATTTCCAGTGTAGAAGTCGTTCTTGTCACCAGTGTAAGATCTGAGGGGTCACTCCTCAACAATGTGCTGGATTGTTTGACGCTCAGCTCCACAGTCACAGGCAGGAGAGTCAGATTTCCCCACTTATATATAATTATCTGCACAGACACCAAAGTTTGTTCTGATGCGATTTAGGGTGACCCAGGTTTTCCTTGGTAGATTTAAGCCTGGTGGTGGGTTTTTGTAAGTGAGGAAACGTTTAAAGCTCACCGTCTACTGCACTGACCAAGAGTTCTCGCCATTTCTCTTCTAAATTGAAATCATGTTCATACAGGTTAATTGCAGTTCGCATGGGTGGATGTCTAGATTTCAATCTCTGTATTTGTACATCATAGATGTTTTGAGGTATTGGAAGGTTTCCATTTTTTACTACTTTGGTGTATTCTTTAAGTAGAAGCTCTTGTCTTCTCAGGTTTGCAGGTGCGATGTGGCTCAGGGCAGGTAACCGGTGGACAGGCGTGAGTCTGATAGCCCCAGATATTATACGCATAGAGTTGTTCAGCTGGCTGTCGCTTTCATTCATGTGGCAGCTACCATGTTTCCCCGATAATAAGACCGGGGGGGGGAAGGGAGGGCCTGCTAATATAAGTCCCGACCGAAAATAAGACCGTGGGGGGGGGCGCTGCGCAATATAAGTCCGGCCGGCGGGGAAGGGGCGCTGCGCAATATATACTACCTTGTCCGCGCTGTCATGCCCCGCTCCTCCGGCCGTCCAGTGGTGTCCCCGCTCCTCTCCTGGGCTGCGGTGCGGAGTCCGGTCCAGTTTCATGCTGATCGGTGCTGTGCCCGGCCGACTTCCGGCTTCCTCCGGCAATCCCCGCCCAGATCAGGCCCTGCGCCAATGAGAGCGCAGGTCCTGTGACGTCAATCACCGCCCAGACGCGGCCAGATGACGTTGGGGCCTCTGATTGGCCCAACGTCATCAAGCAGCTGCTGGGCTGTGATAGACGTCACAGGTCCTGCGCTCTCATTGGCGCAGGGCCTGATCTGGGCGGGGATTGCCGGAGGAAGCCGTAAGTTGGCCGGGCACAGCAACGATCAGCATGAAACTGGACCGGACACCGCACCGCAGCCCAGGAGAGGAGCGGGGACACCACCGGACGGCCGGAGGAGCAGGGCATGACAGCACCAGTCAAGGTAAGAAGCGATGCATATGTGTGTGTATGTGTGTGTATGTATGTGTATGTATGTGTATGTATGTGTATGTGTGTGTGTGTATGTATGTGTGTGGATGGGGCTGGGGCTGCCAATATAAGTCCCCCCCCCCTGAAAATAAGACAGGGGCCACTTTTGGCTCCCCAAAAAATATAAGACACTGTCTTATTTTCGGGGAAACACGGTATTTAGCCATACTGGAGCTCAGTATTCTGCAGCAGAGAACACCAAGGCAAGGGTGGACGTTCTCAAGACAGGTGTTGAGGAACTCCAGGAGGATCTGCAAAGTTTCGGAATAATATTATTGCGTGATTTCAGTTTCTTCGCTATCTTATTCAAGTGATATTTAAAGGTTAAGCTTCTATCAAGGGGTATGCCTAAGTACTTAGGCTTGAAATTGTGTCTGATAGGTTGATCTTCAAAGTGTACTTTGAGTTGCGTCTTAGCACTTGCGTTGTGTACATGAAAGCAGCATACTTTCGTTTTTGATGGTTTGGGCTTTAGCCTCCATTGTCAGAAATACTTTCCCATTTCCTTAAGATCTTGAATTAGAACTTTCTCTGCTTCCTCCATTTTTCTGCTCACTGTGGTAAGTGCCCAGTCATCGGCATGTTCAAATTTCCATGATACTGTGTCAGGAGGTTCAGCTAGGCATAAGGCAAATAGGAGAGGTGCCAGCACTGATCCCTGGGTCAGGGATATGGACTGAATAAATTATCCATATGCCTGCAACCCGGTGAGTGCCGCTCCTTTCTCTGATTGTATTAAACCTATTTTTAACTTCTATGATATGCGCTCAGTCTTTTGGGGCTCTTGAGGTGTTCACAATATGTGCTGCGATTTGGTTTGGGGGTTACAGCATTCATCTTCTGTTTTGCTTTATGATTTCCTTCTAGTTTTCTTAAAGAGGACCTGTCACCAACCATACATGGTGATCTAATTACAGCACTTAATGCAGCATGTCTGCTGCATCCAGGCAAGGGGTCCCCCAGCCCTTGAGCCCCCCTGTACCCCGAGATAATACACTCTGAAAACTTACATAGCGGAGCCAAATAGGAGGTGGCTTGTGGCTGGAGCCAAAGGGCAGTATCACGACCCCTGTATGTTTAATCTGCCCACCGCCGCCTCCCTGATGCCAATCATTGTCTCCCTCGCCTGTAACAGAACACAGAGCGAGGGGTGTGGTTCTGGCCGCATTGCCCCGTCCCCTGCGGAGACGTCACCGCTTGTACCCGCCCTGCTCCGTGGTTAACATGGAGCAGGCGGGGAAAGGCGGTGATGTAACATACATAGTAACATAGTAACATGGTTTTTAAGGTTGAAGGAAGACTTTAAGTCCATCTAGTTCAAGCCATAGCCTAACATGTTGATCCAGAGGAAGGCAAAAAAAAAAAAACAGTGTGCCGTCAGCGAGATGTACCGGCCCTGCCCACAAGCACTTGTCCACGTGTCCGTGGTTAGGTGGACTTTGTCTGAAACTGCATTGTTAAGGGTACGTCTGATGTTTTGTGACACGTGCTTATGTAATGCTGGGGTGGCACACGGTAAAAATAGTGGCGGCTGGGGACCGAGTAACGTGGGACAGCCACCGCCATAAGGTCTCGTGCACACGCTGAGTATTTGGTGAGGTTTTAACTCAGTATTTGTAAGGTCTAGTGCACACGCTGAGTATTTGGTGAGGTTTTAACTCAGTATTTGTAAGGTCTAGTGCACACGCTGAGTATTTGGGGAGCTTTTACCTCAGTATTTGTAAGGCCTCATGCACACGCTGAGTATTTGGTGAGGTTTTACATCAGTATTTGTAAGGCCTCGTGCACACGCTGAGTATTTGGTGAGGTTTTAACTCAGAATTTGTAAGGTCTCGTGCACACGCTGAGTGTTTGTTGAGGTTTTAACTCAGAATTTGTAAGGCCGCGTGCACACGCTGAGTATTTGTGAGTTTTACCTCATATCTGTAAGGTCTCGTGCACACGCTGAGTATTTGGTGAGCTTTTACCTCAGTATTTGTAAGGTCTCGTGCACACCTGAGTGTTTGTTGAGGTTTTACCTCAGAATTTGTAAGGTCTCGTGCACACGCTGAGTATTTGTTGAGGTTTTAACTCATAATTTGTAAGGCCTCGTGCAGATGTTCAGTATTTGATGTTGTGTACCTCAGTGCTGTAATTGTTTAAGTTCACACAGGGCATTTTTAATTGGATTTATGCAAATCCACGCTAATAAACTTTTTTACAGCACCAGCAAAACCTATAAGATTCCAGAAATCTCCTTCACACACACCTGCTGTTTTTTCTGATTTAAATGGAACAGCTTCATTTCTGCTGCGTTTTTAAAGAGGCAGCATGTTAATTATTTCAGCGTTTTTGCTTTATTTTTTCAACCATTTGAAGCAATACTGACTAAAAAAAAGTGCACAGCAACATTTCTGTTTAGGTTTTGGTGCATTTTTGTGGCAAAAACGCAGCTTTTTTATTGCTTGTTTTTTAACTGAAGGGTAGATTTACTAGATCAATGGATGTTTTGCAGGTTATAGTTTCCCTTGACAACTATTTTTCCAAAATAATCTGTTTCAGGTATATGATAATGACACAGTCACATGGGGGGGCCCACAGAGTCTGAACAGCCCCGGGCCCTGGCTACCCTTAATCCGCCCCTGCAAGTCACGGGTATTCATTTCTTCTAGTGATCTAGTTTCTACTTACTTTACTGAGGCTTATTGCATTCCCTATAGACACTTGATCACTGCTTGGGGATGCACTATACCTGTCTTGGCTACTTTACATTTGGATAACTATCGACGGTTGTTCCTCTAACAATAGACCCAGGGGGTTTGGAGCGTTTTAATGTAACCATGTACAGTGGCAAGTATCACTATTAAACCGCTGATGATTTATAATCATGACTTGTTTTTGTCTCCCATCTGTCTCCCCCTCCCTCCCCACTCCCCCGCACTGCCCCCCCCCCCACTGATGTGGGGGTTAGTGACAACTCAGCACCCTCCTCCGCTACTATGTACGAGGCGGTGGCCATTTTGGCTCACTCATTGAAGCTGAGTGCCCCTAGGAGCATGTGCGCAAGATGCAGAGCGGTGCATCAACACCTACATCATTGCTGGTCATCTGTGCTGTGATTGTGGCCATGATCAGTTTACTACAGGTGCTATCACTTGCTTAATTAACAGAGATGTGTATACAGACATTCACTGCAGAATTGTGCAGGATCCCCTTGATGAAGTGTGGCACCCCATGGGTTAATGTGCCACAATAACATCACATGGGTTCTCTCCCCACTACACACTGACAAACACTAGCACCTCTGGGCCAAGAGGGGGAGCACAACCTGCTTCCTTATATACTCTTGCTCATGAGGGAGAGCTCAGTTCAGCTTGGAGCAGGGCTGTGAAGAGCACGAGTTAGTGCAGAACTTAGTGCAGACCTAGTGAGGGTCAGAGGAACAGGAGAACTACAGACTGAGGAACACGTCTGGGAGCTGGAGTGACACCTTCACTCGCCCCAGAAGAACGCACAGAACGGACACCGGATCCGGTACTGTGTCTGGCACCCACAGCACAGTGAGTCCAGGAACAGTGGGATTTCTAGATGCCCCTAGTACCAGTGCAAAGCAACACGGAGGGGTCAGCACAGCACAGAGGACTCAAGTTGCCTAGCCAAGTGGTACCAGCAGAACAGAGAGAGAGAGACGTGAGAAGTCCCAGCAGCTCAGCTAATAGCAGCAGCCAGGACACACACACAGTGCAGCACAAGGAAGCTTACGACCCGGACAGGGTGGGAAGAGAGCTCAGCCCTATTACAGACTCCGTGGACTATAATCTGCAATAACATCAGCAGTAAAGCTTTGGAAAACAGCAAAACTGTGAGTCTGTGTACTGATTGCGACCTTTGCTCCACATTCAGCACAGAGAGCTTCCCCCTGCTACAAGCCTGTCAGTTCTGCATCACCAGGAGAGAAGGAGAAATGCATCAGTGTCTACCAAACGTGAGTGTGTGTCCTTTAACCCCGTCTCCACCATCTATACCCCTTATAGACTATACCATCACTGCCCGGGGAATACAGTTCTACCCACAGGAACTATACAATCTATGCTGCCACTACATCATCCCCGGATGTTCTGCAGCAGCGGCGGCCCCCTTACTGGCCGCATATAGTGGGTGGCGTCACGACTGACATTTCCCCTGTAAATAATCCCCTTTTATTTGCCGAGCCCGGGACACGGTCCGGACCAAGCCACCCGTGACTTCCCCAGCACCATCCGGTCCGATACTGAGTACCCCCTGTCCCGAGGGGCCCGACAAACCTGGCGTCACGAACAGGATCTACCCGGTCCAAAAGAATTGGACCCCGTGCGCCATCTGAACTGTATTTTTGAAAATCCGCCATTTTGGAGAGCGCAGCGCGCGGGAAAGAAAGGGGGCGGTACCTTGCATTGGCGCGAACCCAGCCTCTTCCCTTGGTGCTGACGACAGCCGGTGGGGAAGAAGATCCCTGTTGCACCCCGGAACCTCCCATAGACATCCGGATGGAAGCGGAAGACGGAGGGCGGATATTAACTAAGGGGGCCCAAGATGTCGCAGCCCGGTGCGCAAGGCGGCGACGGAGCAGCCGGTGGAGCTGCAGCGCCGGACCCAGCGATAGTACCCGGCGGTACAGCGGCGCAAGGAACAGCATCCATAATGCCATTCCTGATGCCGTATACTCCAGGGCAATGTGGCTGCCCCAGTACTCCGGTGAGCCTAATACACTAACTGACTTTCTGCAAAAGATTAAAGAGTATTATGTGATGTATCCCCTCACTGAAGCCCAGCGTGTAGGAATGATAATGGGACAATTAACGGGCAATGCACGGCGTGAGGTTGCGTCCTGGCTGGACACGGATAAGGACACTGTAGAGCATCTAGTAGCCAGACTGAAAGCAACGTTTGAATCTGCTGTTGATACCCGGGCTAAGATGAGGTTCTTTGCATGCCACCAGAAACCTAAACAGAGTGCCAGAGACTTTGCCTTGAACCTGCAGGAAGCACTCAAAGCCCTTAAGCTGGCAGAACCTGCTTTAGCCCCGGGAGCTGATAAAATGCTATTTGATCAATTTATAGAGGGCCTCCATTCCCCTTCCCATCGAGGACAGTTGAGCATGGTACTGCTGCAGAACCCTGACATGACATTTACTGAGCTGAAAGATAGAGCTATCCGTCTGCAGCAGCTAGAAGAGCCACGGGAATTAACATCTGTACCTGACACTGCAGCAGCACCTCAGCAGCCGGCAGCGCCAGCGACATCTGCAATGTCAGCGACTGCTGCTGAGGCCGGGGAATATATCTCAAATGCAGCCCTAAACCAAAAGCTAGATGCCCTAACAGACACCGTGATCTCCATGGCCAAGGTCATCAAGGAACTGCGAGATCAAAACCTGCACCCAAGATCGAGTTGGCGACCAGCAGAGAGGATGTTCCGTGGATGAGGCCCAGAAGATACCCAGCAGCAAGAGGACGACCCAGCGATCGCTACTAACCGGATACACAGCCCATTTGCCGCCGTTGCCAGAAATCAGGCCATCTTGCTCGAGTGTCCTTTAAACGACGATTCCCTGGGCAGGCGGGCCGCTCCCCAGGAATGAACGTTCAAGGCCCCTCAGCCTGGTATGACAAATTCGTGGGAGGAAAGCCGGTGATCCCTATTGTGTTGGATGGCATCCCCTTCAGTGCCCTGCTGGATACCGGATCCCAAATAACATCCATCCCACATGTTCTATATAAAAGGTACTGGGCTGATTCAGACATTACTAGTGCGCCAGATGACTTTAATTTTGATGTACGGGCTAGTAATAGACAGGTAATACCAAAGGTTGGATTTAGAGAGATGAATATTCAGGTTGGGAAGGCAGAATTGCAGAACCAGGGTATTATAATCATAGATGTTAACCGGCGAGAACGTGAACCCGTGATGCTGATTGGAAAAACATTTCTCAATGACATTCATTCCTAAGTGTTGAGTGTTTTGCAGCAAATCGCCGAGACTGCCGGAACTGGACAACAGAGGCTTCTGCACAAAGAGATCAAAGCCCTGATGTTGAAGCAGCAGGTAGAAATCTCCGGAGGTGAGATCGGCAGTGTACGAGTAAGTGATCCAATACCCATTGTAATTCCTCCCAAAACTGAAATGTTGGTATGGTGTAGAGCCGCAATAGGCATCAAAGGGCGAGACTATCAGGCCCTGGTAGAACCCGTGTACTCAGACAGTAGACCGACCATACTCACTGCTAGAGGAGTAGTTGACGTACACAGGGGAAGAGTGCCATTACGCCTATTAAACTGCGGAGAAGATGAGATCACGTTACCAAAGTATGCTACCATGGCTAAGTTGTACACGGTTGATAACAACAACATCACAGCCGTCGAGCCCTTGAACCCGTCAAGTCAGGCGGATGAACAATGGCTCAGGAGAGAAGCTGGAGGATTGGTGCCAAAAGTTGCATATAGGTACCAGTTCTACACCTCCCGTCACAAGCATGGAGTATACCGGGTAGTGAAGGAATATGAACAAATATTCAGTAAACACCCGTTAGACTTTGGGCAGATCAAAGGAGTAGAGCACACTATACCCGCAGGTAACCATCAGCCTATAAAAGAGAGGTATAGACCCTTACCACCAGCTCACTACCAAACCACCAAAGACATGCTCAGAGAAATGAAATCTGCAGGGGTAATAAGAGACAGTTGTAGCCCCTGGGCAGCACCTCTGGTGTTAGTTAAAAAGAAGGATGGGACCATGAGAATGTGCGTAGATTACCGGCAGATTAATCGCATCACACATAAGGACGCATATACATTACCTAGGATTGAGGAGTCATTAGCTGCATTAAAATCTGCTAACTACTTTTCCACCCTTGATCTGACTAGTGGGTACTGGCAGGTTCCTGTGGCCGAGGCCAACAAGGAGAAGACAGCGTTTACTACGCCGATGGGCCTCTGTGAGTTCAATTGTATGCCGTTCGGACTCTGCAACGCACCCGGGACCTTCCAACGTCTGATGGAGAGCTGCCTCGGGCACAAGAACTTTGAAACTGTCCTTCTGTACTTAGATGACGTCATAGTCTATTCCAAGACGTATGAGCAACATCTACAAGACCTGGCAGAAGTGTTCGAAGCTTTATCGAAATATGGCATGAAGATCAAGCCATCCAAGTGTCACCTTCTAAAACCAAAGATACAGTACTTGGGACACGTCGTGAGTTCAGAGGGAGTAGCACCGGATCCTGATAAAGTCACCGTGATAAGGGATTGGCCAAGACCTACAAACGTGAAAGAAGTGAGGCAATTCCTGGGCCTGGTAGGCTATTATAGAAGATTTATCAGAGGATTCACGAAGTTAGCAGCTCCCCTGCAAGACATCCTGATAGGACAGTCAAGAAAGTCATCCCGTAATCCTCCGTTCCAGTGGAGTGAAGAGAAGGAAGACTCCTTCAACAAGCTGAAATGTGCACTGACGGGAGAAGAGATTCTGGCATACCCTGATTACCATCAACCGTTCATTCTTTACACGGATGCCAGCAACGTGGGACTGGGAGCAGTATTGTCACAGAAGCAAGGAGGCAAAGTGAGAGTAATTGCCTTTGCGAGCAGGAAGCTCCGGCCTACAGAAAGAAATCCCGAGAATTACAGCTCCTTCAAGTTAGAACTACTGGCAGTAGTTTGGGCTGTAACGGAACGCTTTAAACATTACTTGGCAGGTGCAGAATTCACCATCTACACGGATAACAACCCGTTGACTCACCTGGATACAGCGAAATTAGGTGCTCTGGAGCAGCGATGGATAGCCCGGCTATCTAATTACAACTTTGTCATCAAATATCGGGCAGGCCGCAAGAATGGGAACGCAGATGCCTTATCCCGGATGCCACACCTGAGAGACGTGGAAGAGGAACCGGAAGAGTTGGAAGAGATTGAATTACCGGCCTTTCATCGCTCAAAGGTAGAAGATTATCAACCCGGCATCTATCAAAGAGAGAAGGAAGTAAATCTTAACCCGTTAAGACACTACGGATGGGCCGAAACCCAAGATACTGATCCAGCTGTGAAGCTAGTGAAAGAACTGCTTACGCGACAAGGTGCATACCCGGATCAGAATGCCCCAGCTGAGACTATACAGCTCTGGAAGGAAAGAGGCAAGTTGTTCCTGAATCAAGGGAAGCTCTGCAGAAGGTTCACCAATCCCAAGACACATGAACTGGTCTGGCAGATAATCGTGCCCAAGCAAGACATCCAAATGGTCTTAAGAGCGTATCATGACAGTGCAGGTTATTTCGGATGGAAGAAGTTGGAAGCAATCCTGAGAGAAAGATTTTATTGGGTTGGCATGAGAAGATCAATTGAACGTTGGTGTAGAGCATGTGCCGCATGCAACCTCAGAAGGAAAGTTCCACAGAAAGCTCCACTCCCAAGCAAGACATCCAAATGGTCTTAAGAGCGTATCATGACAGTGCAGGTTATTTCGGATGGAAGAAGTTGGAAGCAATCCTGAGAGAAAGATTTTATTGGGTTGGCATGAGAAGATCAATTGAACGTTGGTGTAGAGCATGTGCCGCATGCAACCTCAGAAGGAAAGTTCCACAGAAAGTTCCACAGAAACTCCAATAGTAACCAAGCAGCCACTTGAGCTAGTCGCGTTAGACCACGTCAAGTTGTCACCAAGCCGGTCAGGCTATGTCTATGCCTTAACCATCGTGGACCATTACTCACGCTTCTTAGTGGTGGTACCAGTCAAAGACTTGACAGCGAAGACGGCAGCAAAAGCATTCCAGACGCATTTCTGTAGACCAGATGGTTACCCAGAACAAGTCCTTGCAGACCAAGGTCCAGCTTTTGAATCAGAATTATTCAACGAATTCTGCAATATGTATGGTTGTAAGAAAATCCACACAACAACGTACCATCCCCAAACAAATGGTTTATGCGAGAAGATGAATCATATCGTAATTGAACTGTTAAAGACCTTACCAGAGTCAGAAAGAAACCAGTGGCCAGATAAATTACCTGATTTGGTAGACTTATACAACCATGTCCCCGTGAGTTCTACAAACTGCACTCCAGCATACCTTATGCGTGCAAGACCCGGTAAACTACCAATTGATCTAGAAATGGGAATTGAAAAACCAGATACAGAAGTAGAAGAAACAGATTGGGATACCAAACGTCAGAAACAGTATCAACAAGTGCAAGAATGTGTAGAGAGAAACCTACAACAAGCAAGAGCAAGACAAGAGAAGACCTTTAACAAACATGCTCAAGCAATGCCATTACAAGAAGGTGATCAAGTTCTCAAGAGAAAGAGACGCTCAAACAAACTGGATAATCAGTGGGAAACCGTCCAAGACACAGTCTTACCATCTCACCTAGCCAATGTTAAAACCTGTTTGATAAGCAAAGATGAAGGAAGAACTTCACAAGTCGTATCTCGTGATCAGCTAAAATTGTGACCTGAAACCCTGAAGACACCTGAAGTCATAGAACCCGTACAGGTCCAACCTATCCAAGAGAAAGAAAAAGAAGAAGTATTCCACACGGTACTAGGAGATTTTCCTAAAACTTGGCCAAATTATCATGGAGCAGTTGTCGTACCAATGATTGCATTCCCTCCAATGGTGGACTCAAAACCAGAACCCGTGTTACCAGAAGAAGACCCAAGACTTGAAGAACTGGAAGTAGAATCCGAAGAGGAAGAACAAATTCCTGGTCCCAGTGGACTTGCCAGTCCTGCAGTCAGACCTCCATCTGCCATAACACCACACACCCCAAATAGGTACACGTCCACTCAACTCACACTATCAGGTTAACTCCACCAACATTGCGCAGATCAGAGCGTAGTACACAAGGTCAGTTACCAGCTAGGTACAAAGAGTAAAATGCAGACTTAAATGTGTAATGTAAATATGTTTGTTTAAATGTAAAGTAAAGTAAATTGAACCCAGTAGACTGTGTCCAAGAGGGTGGAGGAACTGGATTGACCACCATGTATATTAAGTTAGGGAAAGAAAGTGCCTGGGGGTGGTGTAGCGAATTCAGGCCTCCTAAGCAGAAACGCCCGTGGACAAATGTATATAGTTGTTGCAACGTTAAAAAAGCCCAGTACCTACAGAGACTATCCTGTATGAACTTTTGAACTTTTCTTATTTACTTATGGACCATATATACCACGGACTGGTTGTGGTAAGAACTTTCTTATATATATTCATCAGCCCGGAGGCAATAGAGCCGACCCGTGTATAAGCCGCCCCCCCTACTTTTGCCCCCAAAACCTGGGAAAACCTATTGACTCGTGTATAAGCCGAGGGTGGACCCCAGCACAGGTATACAGCCCCCAGCAGTGTGGTATACAGGCCCCCCAGTGGTAGTATACAGCAGCCTCCCCAGTGGTAGTATACAGCAGCCTCCACAGTGGTATATACAGGCCCCAGCAGTATTACAGCAGCCTCCCCAGTGGCATATACAGGCCCCAGCAGTATATACAGCAGCCCCCAGAGGTATACAGCAGCCTCCCCAGTGGTATATACAGACCCCACCAGTATATACAGCAGCCCCAGTGGTATACAGGCCCCAGCAGTATATACAGCAGCCCCAGTGGTATATAGCAGCCCCAGTGGTATATAGCAGCCCCAGTGGTGTGGTATACAGCAGCCCCAGGGGTATATAACAGCCCCAGTGATATATAGCAGCCCCAGTGGTGTGGTCTACAGCAGCCCCAGGGGTATATAACAGCCCCAGTGGTATATAGCAGCCCCAGGGGTGTGATATACAGCAGCCCCAGTGGTATATAGCAGCCCCAGTGGTATATAGCAGCCCCAGGGGTATATAGCAGCCCCAGGGGTATATAGCAGCCCCAGTGGTGTGGTATACAGCAGCCCCAGTGGTATATAGCAGCCCCAGGGGTATGTAGCAGCCCCAGGGGTAAATAACAGCCCCAGGGGTATATAACAGCCCCAGTGGTATATAGCAGCCCCAGGGGTATACAGCAGCCCTAGTGGTGTGGTATACAGCAGCCCCAGTGGTATATAACAACCCCAATGGTATATAGCAGCCCCAGGGGTATATAACAGCCCCAGGGGCATTTAACAGCCCCAGGGGTATATAACAGCCCCAGTGGTATATAGCAGCCCCAGTAGTGTGGTATACAGCAGCCCCAGGGGTATATAACAGCCCCAGGGGTATACAACAGCCCCAGTGGTATATAGCAGCCCCAGTGGTGTGGTATACAGCAGCCCCAGGGGTATATAACAGCCCCAGGGGTATATAGCAGCCCCAGGGGTATATAGCAGCCCCAGGGGTATATAGCAGCCCTAGTGGTGTGGTATACAGCAGCCCCAGTGGTATATAGCAGCCCTAGTGGTATATAGCAGCCCCAGGGGTATATAACAGCCCCAGGGGTATATAACAGCCCCAGGGGTATATAACAGCCCCAGGGGTATATAGCAGCCACAGGGGTATATAGCAGCCCCAGTGGTGTGGTATACAGCAGCCCCAGGGGTATATAGCAGCCCCAGGGGTATATAGCAGCCCCAGTGGTGTGGTATACAGCAGCCCCAGGGGTATACAACAGCCCCAGTGGTATACAGCAGCACCAGGGGTATATAGCAGCCCCAGGGGTATACAGGCCCCCAAATGCTGGCACTCGCCCCCCCTGTGTGGTAAAGGCCCCCCCCGCTGCTTAACTTACCATCCCTGGTCTTCTGCACTGCCCCGCGCCAGTCTTCTGTGCTCCGTCCTCCATGCTCCCATCCGGCTGCATCCGGGATCCCCGGCCGTCGCAGTTACGATGACGTCATTGTGCGACGGCCGGGGATCCCGGATGCAACCGGACGGGAGCATGGAGGACAGAGCACAGAAGACCGGTGGTGCAGAAGACCGGGGATAGTAAGTTAAGTAGGGGGGGGCCCTTACCACACAGGGGGAACGAGTGCCATTATTTGGGGGCCTTTACCGTATTGACCTGTGTATAAGCCAAGGGGGGGACTTTTCAGCCCAATTTTTGAGCTGAAAAATTTGGCTTATACACGAGTATATACGGTATTTGGTAAAATATATTGGTCCCTACATCAGGGGATTACTTCTCCCCCTTTAGCATGTAGGCTTTCAGACTTTTAAAATGTTTTTATTGAATCTTGTATAATGTGTAAAGTGTTTTCTATTAAAAAAAAAATTGATATTTATTAACCCAGAGGTGATCGCTCATTTATATATAAAAAAAAAAAAGCTCACCAAATTTTGGCCTCTTATAAATATCATTGCATTTAGCAGGATACTATCAGCCACCTCAGAAGCAACCCATATCTCTCAACACCGATGCACCATCCCCTACAACCTTGACACGGGGGCGGTTGTGGCACCAGCGACCATCCGTGCCACAAGGAGGAGACAGGTGGTGTCACTGGACATGAGATCACTACAGGGCGACAGCCACTCCAAGAGTGAGGCATAAAGTCAGAAAGCAGCCTATTAATGACGCCCAGCTGTTAGACAAGGCGGGCCGCTCTGCAACAAAATATGCAACACAAGTGACTGTCGCCCCCCAGAGGACACAGCTGTAGACTGCAGATAGATAAAAAAAATGCAATATAACTCTATAGATGAAGTGAGGAGTTAGTTTGATATTTTGGACCAAAATAGCGTAAGCTCGTAGCCCCCGTCACGGGCCCTCACGCCTACGAGTACCTATCCACATGTATAACACATGTATAATTTAGCTTTAGACAAAAAAAAAATCACCGAATTGGTACATAGAATAAATATATAGAAAAAAAAAAAACTCACCAAATTTTGGCCTCTTATAAATATCATTGCATTTAGCAGGATACTATCAGCCACCTCAGAAGCAACCCATATCTCTCAACACTGATGCACCATCCCCTACAACCTTGACACGGGGGCGGTTGTGGCACCAGCGACCATCCATGCCACAAGGAGGAGACAGGTGGTGTCACTGGACATGAGATCACTACAGGGCGGCAGCCACTCCAAGAGTGAGGCATAAAGTCAGAAAGCAGCCTATTAATGACGCCCAGCTGTTAGACAAGGCGGGCCGCTCTGCAACAAAATATGCAACACAAGTGACTGTCGCCCCCAGAGGACACAGCTGTAGACTGCATATAGATAAAAAAAATGCAATATAACTGTTACCAACCGGGGGTCTGCCGCCCGTGCCCCGCGGCCTGCTGCCTTTACTCCCTCGGTTCCTACCGCCCCTGTCCGGCCTCAAGGATCCCGGGTGTCGACCGTCCGCCGAAGGCTTCGGGGCGCTGGCAGCCGCCGCCCGCGGGTTGGTCGGGTAGCGTCTTCCTTACCGTATGCTCCCCGGGTGCGCGCACCTGTCCCCAGCCGCAGGGGTTCAGCACCCTCTGCTTGAGCAGCGCTGCTCTTCTCACTTCCGGGGCCACTGCTTGAGCTATGACAATCCAAATCAGTATCTGCTGGAGAACTGCAGGGAGCTTGCTCCTCCCCTCAGCCAATCACCAGGTCTCTGTGTTCTGCCAATCAGGAGTACCCTGATGTGATATAAGCTTCCTGTTTCCTCTTACTCTTTGCCAGGGCAATTTCTATGTAGTGAACTTGCTAATCCTGGTCTGGTCAGGTCGTTCCTTATTTGGCTTGATATCTGATTACTCTGTGTTCCTTCCCGCAGATTCCTCCCGTTCCGGCTCCTCGCTGACTCCAGTGGTCTTGGTCTGCTTCCCGGACCTCTTCCCTGCTGAAGCGCTGTCTCCAGTCCTGCTCCGGATTCTCAGTGTTCCCGGTTCCCGTGTCCTATTTTATACCTGGTTGCTGTTTTGTTACCACGTCGCCTGGGGTCGGTTTAACACTCGTGTCCGCTTCATTGGTCCCCCCGAGGTTGGTACCGGCGGTATCCCTGTATAGGGGTTAAGTGATCCGGGGCCTCCTTCGGTGGTATTCCGGTGCTGCGACCTTGTGGATCTCCCCTGGGGCGTGGGTTCTTGTTTTGTTGTTGTTCAAATAAACCTGTTGACTCTACTGTACAGGTCCGCCTCTCTTCACCCGGTATCAGCACCCGCTCTACGCGGTCCAGTGGGTCCACGTGTGGGGTCCGTCAGTAGGACGTGACAGATCTTGCCCTGGCCATGGACCCCGCTGATACCAGGTTTGATGCCCAAAGAGAGCTGGCCGGACTCCGCCAGAGTCACGACCAGGTCGTGGGTTTTATCCAGTCTCTGGAGGGTCGCCTAGGGGCGCTCTCCGCTACTGATCCCGCTCTCTCTTCTCAGATCTTGGGTCTCCACCAGGAGTTGGACCACCAGAGGGGGATACAGACTCGGATGCTATCCCATATGGCCTCCGTGGATGATCGGCTTACCAGCCAACAGAGAGCGACTGGAAGTCCAGGATCCGTCCCCGTGCTACCTGCTGGAGCTCCGGCCGGAGCCGTGTCTTCTCCACGCTTATGCCAGCCCACCAGGTATGCAGGGGATCCTAAAGCATGTCGGGGGTTCATTAACCAGTGCCAACTCCACTTCCGGTTGCTACCCCACCAATTCCCGACGGATGAGGCAAGAGTGGCGTTTCTGGCTTCGCATCTCGAGGGAGAAGCACTGGCATGGTTCAACCCGGTATTGGAGAGGGAGGATCCCATCGTGTCCAACCTCCGGGCATTCCTGGACACCTTTCGTAGGACCTTTGATGAGCCAGGTCGGGTGGCCTCTGCCTCCGAGGCACTCTTCAACTTACACCAAGGTAACCAGTCTGTTGGGCAGTATGCCATCCGGTTCCGTACCCTGGCTTCCGAACTCCGCTGGGCGGATGAGCCCTTAGTTGGTGTCTTCCGCCGGGGGTTGTCGAGCCGGATCAAAGACGAACTGGCGGTTCGGGACCTGCCCAGCTCCCTGGAGGAGTACATCACCCTCGCTGTCCGAATCGACCGTCGTCTTCAGGAGCGGTCCCTGGAGAGAACGCAGGAGAGGACGCAGGAGAGAAGACCCCTTCGCTTGGCTCCCACTTTCCAGCGACCCCAGGTCAGGAGGCCATGCAGGTGGATCACGTCCGCTCCCGGATCCAGATGAGGGAGGAGAGGATCACCCTGGGTCTATGCCTGTCCTGCGAGGATCTGACCACTTTCGTCGCCAATGCCCCAAGCGGCCGGAGAACCTTCGTCTTGGACAGGTAAGAGAGACTAACCTAACGAAGAACGATTCCTCTCATCCTCTCACTATTGCCATCCTGCTTAAGGTCGGAGACAAACGTCATTCGGAGGTGGCTCACCTGGATTCCGGTTCTGCAAGTAATTTCATGCAACAAGATGCGGCGCAGCGCTACGGTATTCCTATATACCCCCTGCAGCAACCCTGTGTCATCATCTCGGTCGATGGGAGACCCTTACAGGACGCAGTGACGGGTGTCACCGGAGAGGTAGAGATACAAGTCGGAGCTCTGCACACGGAACGCCTCACTTTCTATGTCCTGCCGACCCTGTCTCCTCCGTTTATGCTCGGTCTTCCATGGCTCCGCATGCATGAACCGGTTCTGGAATGGCGAACAGGTGAGGTCCTGCGGTGGGGGCAGGCTTGTCATAGTCGTTGCCTTCTTCCCGTGTCCCCGGTCCGGTTGCCACCATCACCGGCAGCGCTACCCGGTCTGCCCTCAGCCTATTGGTCGTATGTCAACGTCTTCGACAAGAAGGAGGCCGAGACGTTACCCCTGCACAGACCTTATGACTGTCCTATAGACCTGGTGCCTGGGGCTCTACTTCCGAAAGTCCGTATCTACCCGTTAAACCCTGCCGAGACCCAGGCAATGTCTGACTACGTAAGGGACAGCCTGGCGCGGGGTTTCATCCAGAAGTCCTCCTCGCCTGCAGGGGCAGGGTTCTTCTTCGTAAAGAAGAAGGACGGCTCCTTACGACCGTGCATAGACTATCGGGGTCTCAACGCCATCACCGTGAAGAATAGATACCCGCTTCCCCTCATACCGGAAACTTTTCGACCGGCTACATGGTTCCCGGGTCTTCACGAAGCTGGACCTCCGATGGGCATATAACCTGGTCCGGATACGAGCAGGAGACGAATGGAAGACCGCCTTCAACACCCGGGACGGGCACTACGAATATAAGGTAATGCCGTTCGGTCTCAGTAACGCCCCTGCTGTCTTCCAGGAATTCGTGAATGATGTCTTCCGGGACCTTCTGTACATGTGTGTCGTGGTCTACCTGGATGACATTCTGGTGTTTTCTCCGGACCTTCCACTCACAGGCGAGATGTCCGACGGGTCCTACTCCGGTTACTGGAAAACCAGTTATATGCCAAATACGAGAAATGCTTGTTCGAACGGACATCTTTGCCCTTTCTGGGCTACGTTATCTCCGACGTCGGTCTGGAGATGGACCCGGAGAAGCTTTCCGCAATCCTCTCGTGGCCTGACCCGTGGGACTCAAGGCCATCCAGAGGTTCCTTGGTTTCGCCAACTACTATCGGCAGTTCATCCCACATTTCTCCGATGTGGTCAAGCCTCTTACCGCACTGACCCGGAAGGGGATGCCTGCTAAGGCTTGGACCCCTGAGGCCGAGACTGCCTTCTTGACACTCAAGAGTGCCTTTTCCTCGGCTCCTGTTCTCCACCGGCCGGTGGCGGATAAACAATTCTTTCTGGAGGTGGACGCATCCTCCTCTGGAGCCGGAGCCATCCTCTCCCAGAAGTCCTCCACAGGGCGTATGGTGACATGTGGCTTTTTCTCCAAAGCCTTTTCCTCCTCAGAGCGGAACTACTCCATAGGGGATTGGGAGCTGCTGGCCGTCAAAATGGCGCTGGAGGAGTGTCGATACCTCGTGGAGGGCGCGGTACATCCCGTGGTGATCTACACCGATCACAAGAACCTGGCATACGTACAGTCGGCACAGAGACTCAATCCCCGACAGGCTCGATGGTCACTGTTTTTCGCCCGCTTTGACTTTCAACTCCATTTTCGCCCAGCAGGCAAGAACATCAAGGCGGATGCCTTATCCCGATCCTTCCTCGTAGAAGACCAAGAGGAGGAGCCCCGATCCATCATCGAGCCATCCAACATCTGCATGGTGGCACCACTCCGTCTGTCCCTTCCGCCTCCAGGTAAGACTCTGGTACCCGAGGCTGATCGCAGGCACGTCCTGCGCTGGGGTCATTCGTCCAGACTCGCAGGCCATGCGGGGATAACAAAGACCCAGCTCCTGATTGAGCGGTACTACTGGTGGCCGCAGATGCGTCGGGACATCTCCGACTATGTCTCCGCCTGTCCTTCTTGTGCTCGGAACAAGACGCCCAAGCAACGGCCCGTCGGGCTCCTTCTACCCTTACCGGTGCCATCGGAACCGTGGAGGCACATCGCCATGGACTTCGTCACCGACCTTCCTGTCTCCTCCGGCAACACTGTGGTATGGGTCGTGGTTGACCGGTTCTCTAAGATGGCTCATTTCATTCCCCTGCCCGGTCTCCCGTCTGCTCCCAGGTTGGCTGAACTGTTCGTGTCCCATGTTCTCAGTCTGCATGGTCTTCCCTCTAACATTGTCTCCGACAGGGGTGTGCAGTTTGTCTCCGGGTTCTGGCGTTCTCTCTGCAAGAAGCTCGATGTCAACCTCGACTTTTCTTCAGCTTATCATCCACAGTCCAATGGGCAGGTCGAACGGGTAAATCAAGTGTTGTCCGGGTACCTGCAACATTTCGTCAACGCCCACCATGACAACTGGTCCTCCCTGCTTCCCTGGGCCGAATTTTCCTATAATAACCACGTTGGTGAGTCCTCCCGTAACACCCCTTTCTTTATAGTCTACGGACACCATCCTAGGGTCCCACGTCCCGTGGCGGACGCAACTCCGAATCCAGCTGCGAACACGCTGGCTCGAGACTTTACCAAGATCTGGGAGACGACCCGTACAGCCCTGGAGAGGGCTTCCCAGCGGATGAAGGGTCATGCCGACAAACGCCGTCTGGACTCACCCCTGTTCAACCCCGGAGACAAGGTATGGCTCTCCTCCAAGTACGTACGCCTCAAGATGCCTTCCTACAAGCTCGGTCCGCGTTATATCGGTCCCTTTGCTGTGGTCCGGAGACTGAATGAGGTGTGCTACCAGCTACGATTGCCTCCGTCGCTGCGTATCCATAACTCTTTCCACCGTTCTCTCCTCAAGCCTCTGGTCCTCAACCGCTACTTCCCGGATCCGGACTCGCGTCCACCACCGGTCACGGATTCCACGTGTTCGAGATCAGTGCTATTCTGGACATGAGGATGAGGGGTCGTTCTAAATGGTATTTGGTCGACTGGAAGGGGTTTGGTCCCGAGGAACGGTCCTGGGTACCCGAGGCGGACATCAATGCCCCGCGCCTCCTGTGCCGGTTTCTGGCCGGGTTCCGTCCGGGGGGCGTGAAGGGGGGGTACTGTTACCAACCGGGGGTCTGCCGCCCGTTCCCCGCGGCCTGCTGCCTTTACTCCCTCGGCTCCTACCGCCCCTGTCCGGCCTCAAGGATCCCGGGTGTCGACCGTCCGCCGAAGGCTTCGGGGCGCTGGCAGCCGCCGCCCGCGGGTTGGTCGGGTAGCGTCTTCCTTACCGTATGCTCCCCGGGTGCGCGCACCTGTCCCCAGCCGCAGGGGTTCAGCACCCTCTGCTTGAGCAGCGCTGCTCTTCTCACTTCCGGGGCCACTGCTTGAGCTATGACAATCCAAATCAGTATCTGCTGGAGAACTGCAGGGAGCTTGCTCCTCCCCTCAGCCAATCACCAGGTCTCTGTGTTCTGCCAATCAGGAGTACTCTGCTGTGATATAAGCTTCCTGTTTCCTCTTACTCTTTGCCAGGGCAATTTCTATGTAGTGAACTTGCTAATCCTGGTCTGGTCAGGTCGTTCCTTATTTGGCTTGATATCTGATTACTCTGTGTTCCTTCCCGCAGATTCCTCCCGTTCCGGCTCCTCGCTGACTCCAGTGGTCTTGGTCTGCTTCCCGGACCTCTTCCCTGCTGAAGCGCTGTCTCCAATCCTGCTCCGGATTCTCAGTGTTCCCGATTCCCGTGTCCTATTTTAAACCCGGTTACTGTTTTGTTACCACGTCGCCTGGGGTCGATTTAACACTCGTGTCCGCTTCATTGGTCCCCCCGAGGTTGGTACCAGCGGTATCCCTGTATAGGGGTTAAGCGCTCCGTGGCCTCCTTCGGTGGTATTCCGGTGCTGCGACCTTGTGGCTCTCCCCTGGGGCGTGGGTTCTTGTTTTGTTGTTGTTCAAATAAACCTGTTGACTCTACTGTACTGGTCCGCCTCTCTTCACCCGGTATCAGCACCCACTCTACGCGGTCCAGTGGGTCCACGTGTGGGGTCCGTCAGTAGGACGTGACAATAACTCTATAGAGGAAGTGAGGAGTTAGTTTGATATTTTGGACCAAAATAGCGTAAGCTCGTAGCCCCCGTCACGGGCCCTCACGTCTACGAGTACCTATCCACATGTATAACACATGTATAATTTAGCTTTAGACAAAAAAAATTTCCGAATTGGTACATAGAATAAATATATAGAAAAAAAAAAACTCACCAAATTTTGGCCTCTTATGAATATCATTGCATTTAGCAGGATACTATCAGCCACCTCAGAAGCAACCCATATCTCTCAACACCGATGCACCATCCCCTACAACCTTGACACGGGGGCGGTTGTGGCCCAGCGACCATCCGTGCCACAAGGAGGAGACAGGTGGTGTCACTGGACATGAGATCACTACAGGGCGGCAGCCACTCCAAGAGTGAGGCATAAAGTCAGAAAGCAGCCTATTAATGACGCCCAGCTGTTAGACAAGGCGGGCCGCTCTGCAACAAAATATGCAAGACAAGTGACTGTCGCCCCCCAGAGGACACAGCTGTAGACTGCAGATAGATAAAAAAATGCAATATAACTCTATAGATGAAGTGAGGAGTTAGTTTGATATTTTGGACCAAAATAGCGTAAGCTCGTAGCCCCCGTCACGCTCATTTATAACAAACCTCTTTCTCTCCTTGAAATTCTATTTTTCAGATGTGTTGGAACAGATCCCCTGCATTTATTTACATAAAAATTTAGTGGTGGCCTCAGAATCTATATTTCTGTTTGAACCTAATAGTAAATGCAGTTCTGGAGCCTAACACAGGAGGCCAGGACCTTAACAACTATCAACCATGCAGCTCTTAAAGACAAACACATACACAGCAGCATCCAGCAATGTCAGCGCCATCTAAGCGTGTGACAGTACCCCCTCTTTAAGAGAGGCCTGCGTACTCAACTATGGCACATCCGAAATAACTCCACATCCCCAAGTGACAAGATATGGAAGACATTACGGGTTGCCCAAACTGGGGGTAGGTCAAGGCGGTACAGCACAGGATTACAAATGGCCGAAATCCGAAACGGTCCTATAACAAGAGAACCAGGAGCCCCAGCAACACACTTCCACCTGACGTGTTTGGAGAACACCCACATATACTCATGAACTCTCAGGTCTGGACCTGCACGTTTATTTCCAAATCTGCGGCACAGTTAGAGGACACACATCCAGGATGGTAAACTGCAGCAGTGTCCCCTGGGGCCCAGGGCTCCCTCCCCTGGAGTGCACAGCAGGAACCACCATCCCTCCCCGGCCCCTCTTCCTGGAACGACGCCTAGACCCACCATTAATCTGAGGCGTTGTCTGGAGTCCACCCCCTTTTCCAGGCTCACTCCCATTCACTTCTGGACTTAGCAAAAAAGGAAAGATAAACTCTCTGTCTCCTTCTGAACAACCCGAGGTAGGCTGCTTTTGAGACTGTATTGTCTTGGAGCGAAGCGTACAAACCTTAATAAAATGGTCAGATTTTCCACAGCAAGTAGGCTCCGCCTACTTGCTGAACAGTAACCACAGCAGGTTTAACACAAGATCCTACCCCCAACTGCATGGGTTCATTGGGTATAGTCTCCTCAGCAGGGATAGGTACAGGAGACATAGTAGGTTTTGGTCTCTCCTTCGGGCGTCTGTCAACCCGTATGACTAGGGACATCGCAGCCTCCAATGACTCAGGTGCGGCGTACTGAACCAGGGTGTCTTGCAGTCTATCTGACAAACCCAAGCAGAAATGACTCCGGAGGGTTGGGTCGTTCCACTGGGTGGCAGTTGCCGATCTCCGAAACTCCGATCAGTACTCCTCCACTGCTTGTGTGACCTGCTTGAGTTTACGGAGATTAGACTCAGCAAAGGTCGCCCTATCAGGTTCGCCATACACCTGAGCCAGAGCAGCAAAAAACCCGTCCACCGACCGCAACGATGGTGAGTCGGCCTGGAGGGAAAAGGCCCAGGTCTGGGGGTCCCCTTTAAGAAGGGAGACTATAATCCCCTCCCGCTGTTCCTCACTTTCCGACGAATGGGGCCGGAGCCTGAAATAAAGCTTACAGGCTTCACAGAAAACCTATCTGGAAGAGAGACCTTGGGTTCTGGCATGGCCTGAGCATGAGCGAGGCCAGGTAATTCACGGCTTGCTGCAGCTGTTGCACTACCTGAGTCCGCAGACCAGTTACCTCTTCAGAGATGGTCTGCATCAGTTGAGAAAATGCATCAGCTGAGGCAGTATGACACATAATGGCTCAAGGGAAAAGGTATAGGCTGCTGATAATGTCAAGGTGAGGGAATAATGAGAAAGGAATGGCAGTTACGGGCAGGGTGACCAGGGAAGACTAGTTGGACCCTAGTCTAGGAACCCTGAATGGCTCTGATCCCGAAGGTATCTCTGATGGTGAGAAGGTTTGGGCCTCCAGCCTCTCCCTAACCTCTTCCACCAGCCCTGCACTATTCCCCACTCACCTCCCTCCACAGAACCGGGATACAGCAACTCCAAAGGAAAGGACTTCAGTCACACAAACACACAGAACTCCACAGCACGGCTTCAAGGCATAGAGTGAAACTCTATCAGCAGCACCACCTGGTGGAAGGCTAGGGGGAGGGGAGTTTAGGTGATTCACACATTAACCCCTCAACCAGCAGTTGAACCTAACAGTGAATGCAGTTCTGGAGCACAACACAGGAAGCCAGGACCTTCACAACTATCAACCATGCAGCTCTTAGGGTACCTTTACACACGGCTACATTTGTAGCTTGTCACCAGGTAACTTACTGGTTGCAGTGAAATCATGGATACATGGTTCTATCTTGTTGCTGTGTACAAATGGAATCATGTATCCATGATTTCACTGCAACCAGTAAGTTACCTGGTGACAAGCTACAAATGTAGCCGTGTGTAAAGGTACCCTCAAAGACAAACCCATACACAGCAGCATCTGGCAATGTCAGTGCCATCTAAGCGCGTGACAGTTACTCAGATGCCTCCGCTCTGGGTCAGTCACTGCACTGGCTACCCATACAGGATCCAATTCAGATTGCTTGTGATTGCTTGTTCTCACCCACAAAGCTCTTCACAGTGCAGCACCTCCCTACATCAAATCCCTCATCTCTGTCTATCACCCCACCTATTCTCTTTGTTCTATAAATGACCTTCAACTAACATCTGTACTAATCCGATCCTCCCACTCCCGGTTCCAAGATTTCTCCCGAGCTGCACCAATTCTTTGGTATGCTCTACCCCAAGAAATCAGGACTATCCACAACTTGCTTCGCTTTAGATGCTCCATAAAAACATCTTTTTAAGGTGGCCTATTATGCTCCCTAATAGAAGTCCTTGGTACTGTATATAGCCCATTCACTATCTCTCTGGACATAACTCTTCTTCAAACTCCACCAAACCCAAAAGCTCTACACAGATTGTCTGGTGACCATTCATGAAACTTTATTTCTATCCTCCACTTCCTCAAGATGCCTGGACCATCACTGTAATAAGCCTCTGTACTTTGTGTAATCCCTATCTCGTTGTAGACTGTAAGCCCTTTTGAGCAGGGTCACCTTTATGTTTGCTTTAATTATTGTATTGTACTTTTTACATTGATTCTATGCTTATTGTATCTAATTACTGTACTGTATTTTTTATATTGTTTCTCTGCTTTAATTATTGTACTTTTAACATTGATTCTCAGCTTAGTGTATTGGATTTTTTACATTGATTCTCTACTTTAATTACTTACTGTATTGTATATTTTTTATTTTACCCATGACTGATTGTAAACGAACCACTGTATTGTAAAATGCTGCAGAATATGTTGGCGCTTTATTATTATACTAGATGACGGCCCGATTCTAAAGAATCGGGAGTCTAGCATGCATATATACATTATTATTCATTCAAATTTGACAATAATGCACATAAGACATGATATCTATCTATCAACTACCAATGTTTGTATGGTATATGTCAGTGTAGTACATGTCATGATTCTAAGGCAAGGCTTTTCGTACAGATACTGGCACCGATGTTTTGTACAGATTACGTATATTCAATTTATATATGAATGTTAATAATCTATGGTTTAGCCAGTACATGTTTCCCCACCAACCACGGGAAGGTAGCCTTACAGCTGGTGGGACCTACTCTACTCTATCCCTAATAATTAATAGTTAGACTCCTTTTAAATCAGATATTTTTCGGCTATTTGCAGAAGGTGTGGAATAACAAAATACAATTTCTGCACTTGGCACCAAAGGGCCAAACCTACAGCTCACTTTCAGCAAGTAACATGAAATGTATATGGAAATTGCAGTTAGCTTGCAGTAAATACGGCAAGCACAGCTTCGACAGGTTCACTAAATGCAACCACTAAAAATCAGAGGTAACTGCGATTTTGGCAGTTGAAACTGTCGAAACCACATGTGCTGCAACTGCCGCAAGTAAACCACAAATTCCATATACATTTCATGCAACTTACAGCAAGAGTGCTGTAGGTCACCATTAGGCAGCAAGTGGCAAAATTGCCTTGTTTCCACTATAAATTCCACAAATAGCAGAAGAATTCAGATTTAAAATCAAAATGTCTATTCTTTCCCTATGTGTCTAAATATGTACCTATGTGTCTAAATATGTACCTATATGTATGTACAGTACCTACAAGTAGTATTCAACCCCCTGCAGATTTAGCTGGTTGACACATGCAGAATTAACTTCGCATTGTGACATTTGGACTGTAGATCAGCCTGGAAGTGGGTAATGCACTGCAGCCAAAAAGATTTTTTAATTTTTTTTTTTTTTTTTTTTTTTTTTTTAAAGCATTAAAAGTTATTTCAGAGGGTCATTTATTATTCAACCCCTCAAACCACCAGCATTCTGTTTGGTCCCCCTAAAGTATTAAGAAGTAGTTCAGGCACAAAGAACAATGAGCTTCACATGTGTGGATTAATTATCTCTTTTGCCAGCCTTTTCTGACTATTTAAGACCCTCCCCAAACTTGTGAACAGCACTCATACATGGTCAACATGGGAAAGACAAGGAGCATTCCAAGGCCATCAGAGACAAGATTGTGGAGGGTCACAAGGCTGGCAAGGGGTACAAAACCCTTTCCAAGGAGTTGGGCCTACCTGTCTCCACTGTTGGGAGCATCATCCGGAAGTGGAAGGCTTATGGAACTACTGTTAGCCTTCCACGGCCTGGACAGCCTTTGAAAGTTTCCTCCCGTGCCGAGGCCAGGCTTGTCCGAAGAGTCAAGGCTAACCCAAGGACAACAAGGAAGGAGCTCCGGGAAGATCTCATGGCAGTGGGTACATTGGTTTCAGTCAATACCATAAGTAACGTACTCCACCGCAATGGTCTCCGTTCCAGACGAGCCAGTAAGGTACCTTTACTTTCAAAGCGTCATGTCAAGGCTCGTCTACAGTTTGCTCATGATCACTTGGAGGACTCTGAGGCAGACTGGTTCAAGGTTCTATGGTCTGATGAGACCAAGATTGAGATCTTTGGTGCCAACCACACACGTGACGTTTGGAGACTGGATGGCACTGCATACGACCCCAAGAATACCATCCCTACAGTCAAGCATGGTGGTGGCAGCATCATGCTGTGAGGCTGTTTCTCAGCCAAGGGGCCTGGCCATCTGGTCCGCATCCATGGGAAGATGGATAGCACGGCCTACCTGGAGATTTTAGCCAAGAACTTCCGCTCCTCCATCAAGGATCTTAAGATGGGTCGTAATTTCATCTTCCAACAAGACAACGACCCAAAGCACACAGCCAAGAAAACCAAGGCCTGGTTCAAGAGGGAAAAAATCAAGGTGATGGAGTGGCCTAGTCAGTCTCCTGACCTTAACCCAATTGAAAACTTGTGGAAGGAGCTCAAGATTAAAGTCCACATAAGACACTCAAAGAACCTAGATAACTTGGAGAAGATCTGCATGGAGGAGTTGGCCAAGAAAACTCTAGAGACCTGTGCTGGCCTGATCAGGTCTTATAAAAGACGATTATTAGCTGTAATTGCAAACAAGGGTTATTCCACAAAATATTAAACCTAGGGGTTGAATAATAATTGACCCACACTTTTATGTTTAAAATTTATTAAAATTCAACTGAGCAACATAACTTTTTGGTTTGCAAGATTTATGCTTCTGTTAATAAATCCTACTCTCGTTTGCAGTTTGAAGGCTCTAACTTATTTGCATCTTATCAAACCACCTAAATCTGCAGGGGTTGAATACTACTTGTAGGCACTGTATGTACTTATATGTACAGAACACACTTCGAGATAGAGATGTGTGTGAACAGCCGTCCCACCCATCTCTTAGCTGTTCACAAAAACCTCACCCTGTGTAAAAAGAAAATGAAATCTTTCAGCAGCTATACTGCTGAAGCTTCAGGTTTTTATCACTAAATGCAAGCATTTAGATGATACACATCTACAATCTACTACAAAATGTGTGTTTGTGTGTTTATATACATATACTATGAAATATAAAAATAAAGTTTCTGAGCTAAAAAACTAACGACTATATATCTTAAATGACTATTTTATATCTAATAACTAATTATAATGTCTTTATCTATAACTAAACTAATTTTTTGGGTATTTTTGTTTTTTTCTATTCTTATACATCTATGGCTAAACTAATTTTTTTGTATTTTTTTTTTTTATTCCTATACATCAATGGCTAAACTAATTTATTGTAATATTTGTGTTTAATTAGAAAGTAACTATGTATCTAAATCTAATATGTATCTAAAGAATTTAAAGTAAAATATTTTTATACACTAAATTTTTAGTGAAAACTATGTCACAATTTTCCACTATTTTCCTTGAACTGGTGTATCAACGACTTGAACTTTCACATTACAGCGTTGCCTCACTCTAGAAAAAGCCACGTAGAGTTGACCATGGCCAAATGCTGGTTCAGGTAGACAAATACCAACTCGATGAAGTGTTTGGCCTTGCGATTTGTTAATGGTCATGGCAAATGCTGGCTTCACAGGAAACTGGCGACGTCTCAATTTAAAAGGTAATCCTGTGTCAGATGGACATAAGTCAATACGTGGAATAAAAACAACATTTCCAGCAGCTGACCCAGTAATTACTTTGGCTTCTATGATATTAGGAAGCAAAGCAGTAACAATCAAGTGAGTACCGTTGCACAGACCTTTTTTGGTGTTGAGGTTGCGTAACAGCATGATAATAGTACCACTTTTCAGTTTTAGCCGATGTGAAGGCATTCCAGTTGGTGTAAGCGAATGTAAGAATTCTACTGGATATTGGTCAGGGTCATCACATTTATCAGCATCTATGGAATCATGACTGATATATTCTGTGTAGTCACCATTCAGACGATCCATGATATTGGAGTTAACATTATCCACATCCTCATTTTTAGGGCATAGAATTGCATGTGATGCAGCAATATTGATGCTCTCATTGTTGTTAATATCAATAGAAATGTTGTCTCCAAAGATATCACGTATTAAGCAGCCAGTGGAAAGCATGTCTGAAGGTATTTCGATGACATCATTTCCAAGGTTGAAATCATTGGAAAGTTCACCATTTCCCAGTTGAAGCAACCAAGTACTGTATTGTTGGTCAATGGAGCGCGTGTTCTTAATAAGTGGTAGTCTAACGAAATTTTGCCAGTGTTTGGAATACTTAATGCAGCTCTCTACAATATCAGTTCTGGTTCCGTGAGCGATGACAGGAAGGCATTGTCTAAAGTCTCCTCCCAGAACAATAACTTTACTTCCAAACGGTGTTTGCTGTTTCTTGGAGACATGTGTTGTCATGACATCCCGTAAAAGTCTATCAATGACATGCAATGCATATTTAGAGAGCATTGTGCACTCATCAATGATACATAGTTTAGTATTCTTTAACTGTTTGGCTGGCTCTGTATCAGTTTTAATCCTTGAAACCGAAGTTTCATTGACAGGAATTGGAATGCCATAAAGAGAATGGATTGTGCGTCCTCCTTCGAGTAAGTTAGCTGCGATTCCTATTGTGGCAGCTGCTGACACAATGTGTCCTTCTCCCCTTAGCTGATGTAGCAGTAGATGATATAAGTAGGTCTTACCACTCCCACCAGGACCGTCAATGAAAAAGCACTTTGTGCTATCAGTAGAGTCTTGTAAAGCTTGACTGATAGTATTATAGGCCAAGAGTTGTTCGTCATTTAGAGTAGCTTTCATGTCCGCAGCTATTTGTAGCTCAACATCCTTATCATACAGTGGGAGAAGATGTGGTTTATTTACAGGTCGTGGTAAATGAAAATCCATATAACTTTTGCCATGACTTTTTAGAACATCTTGAACATCAGTCATAGCATAGCTTTCACAATTTATACAGGCCTCAGTATTGGAGTGGTATGCATGGCAATAGTCCTGTACAAAGTGTTCCTTTAATTCATTCCATAACTGCAGAGGATTAGCTGGAGGGCCAAAAATGCAGATATAGGCAAACATGTCCCAAAGCTGTGCTGGCATGTTAAGAATACAGGCATCTTGTAGCGTATTTTTCCATAGACTATCATCAAATAGTAAGCCAAGGGCTAATGCTGCCTCTTTGAAGGTTTCATACGTTACTCCGTTGACCGTTTTAATACTGTCAAAACTTGTTGCACCTTTGGCGTGTAATAGCAACAATCGCAAGTAGTAGCGTTCTTGATCTTTGACACTGACAGTGTACATCCTTCCAACAACAGAGCCACCTCCTCGCTTTCTAAGTTCCCAAGAGCCTTCCTGCCAAACATAGGTACTCTGGAATTTGCCGGTATAAAAAGTTATGAGCATGTTGGTCATTTATATTGAGCTCAAAGTAGGCCATAAGAGTAGAATTCCGATGAAGTTTTTGTTGGATGTTAGCAATGGAGTCATCCTCATGAAAATAGAGTGACTGAGAATGAGGCAGATGTACGGCAAGGCGAATGATGCTATGCGATTGCTTATGCATAGGATAAGCAAAAATGCGCCAAGCTGCCTCTGGTGCACTGACATATCTGGAATCCATAAATTGATGTGTTTCATCATGGTCAATGTGAGTGGCAAATGTCAAGGTTTGCTTTATCATGGCCTTTGTAGACATAGTTAAACAAATATTTGACACTTTGTATTGAACCACAAACTTCCACATTGATATGGCACATGTATTTCAACAGTAGGAATGGATTGTACGGAACTACCCAAGAATTGTCAAGTGTTTTAGAGTGGTGTTGAATAGAAGGGCCAGAGCTTCTTACGATAAATGGGATAGGCATCTTTAGCTATAATGGTAGAGGTTTGAAAATCTGTAGGGAAACCTTTTGTACATTTGCCGAGATCCATACAGGGCGAATTGGGGTTGTGTCATGAAGTAGAGGGTAGGAGTTAGCATCAGGAATTTCGGCCCAGACAATGTTATCAACATCCTCCTTAGTTCTTAATTTAGAGTTGGTATCCAAAATGATCAAAACGTGTGCGTGTGGTAGCCCACGTTTTTGAAATTCTATTACATGTACCATAGCACAAACTTTTCCAAACAATCCTTTTCTAATGTCTTGTAATAGAGCTTCTAACTTAATTTTGAACACACGTGCTACTAAATCAGGTCTGTGTTCCACACGCTGCCATGGCTGCAAATTAGTTGTAATCTCGCTCCATTTAGGATTGCAGGTCATAGTGATGAACAAATCAGGGCGACCGTACTTGGTGACAATAGCCATAGCATCCTGATACCGTTGCTATGAAAATTATCCCAAGCAGCAATACCCACTTCATTCTCCACAATATTGGGAAAATAAGGATATCAGTGGGGTATAACAGGACTAATATAAGAACCCATCGCAAAAACAGACTAGAAAAAGGGGAAAAGAATAAGCGACAAAAACAGGGGTATTATGAAATATAATATATTTTATTAAGGACGTGCAGAAATAAGGTAAAAATATCAGAGGGAGCTACAATGTAGTCCAACCACATATGCGGACTTAAATACTCTATATATCTATTATTATTATAAAAGACATAAAGTGACAGTGCACATTGATCTACATAGGAATAAATATTCCATAGAACATATAACCAACAACCACTTTTACTATGCCATATAGTGGAAACCCCATAAGATAGACAGGAATCAATTTAGATAAATAACCTAGCACTAGAATCACATGTGTCTCATGAAACACCGTATGGCTATAATTGTATTAGGCAACCATAACAATCATATATATGCTATAGGTTATATCTATGTCTCCCACTCCTATAGAGTTCTGTGTAGGAACATCATATGACTCGCTTTAAACAATTAGCAGCAACACAGCTGAGAGGGATAGATGAGGGAGAGGTCAATCCTAGGAGCAGTCATAGAAGGGGCATATAGTGGAGCATAGTATAAAAATCAGTGGGTCTCTCAGCAGGGATGGAAGTGTATAACAGGCAAACATGTCTATTGAAAGTAACCACTGCAAGAGATCTACAGAGTATTTCAACAGTAGGAATGGATTGTACGGAACTACCCAAGAATTGTCAATTGTTTTAGAGTGGTGTTGAATAGAAGGGCCAGAGCTTCTACGATAAATGGGATAGGCATCTTTAGCTATAATGGTAGAGGTTTGAAAATCTTTAGGGAAACCTTTTGTACATTTGCCGAGATCCATACAGGGAGAATTGGGGTTGTGTTCTCTACAGGGCCCATGAATCATATGTTGCAAAACAATGCCATGAAGTAGAGGGTAGGAGTTAGCATCAGGAATTTCGGCCCAGACAATGTTATCAACATCCTCCTTAGTTCTTAATTTAGAGTTGGTATCCAAAATGATCAAAATGTGTGCGTGTGGTAGCCCACGTTTTTGAAATTCTATTACATGCACCAAAGCACAAACTTTTCCAAACAATCCTTTTCTAATGTCTTGTAATAGAGCTTCTAACTTGATTTTGAACACACGTGCTACTAAATCAGGTCTGTGTTCGACACGCTGCCATGGCTGCAAATTAGTTGTAATCTCGCTCCATTTAGGATTGCAGGTCATAGTGATGAACAAATCAGGGCGACCGTACTTGGTGACAATAGCCATAGCATCCTGATACCGTTGCTGCATGTTCCTCGGACTACCCTCAAAGGAGGAAGGTAAAATTACAGTCTTGCCAATGCGGATGCCTTTTGGATGGAGTTTTGTAATAAATGCTCTTGCAATAGACAGTAGTCCTCTACTTTCAAATCCTTTTGATGTTTGCGGATAAAATGTAGGCGATTGGCCTCAATTTTCACATACGCGTCAACAATGTACTGTTGGGTGAGTTTGCCACCATTCAGTACCGGATTAAAGTAATCTCTTATGGCCCCTTTACACGCAGCTACAGGTAACAGGTTTTCCACAGGTAACTTACTGGCTGCAGTGACATCATGGAGACATAGTTCCATTTGTACACAGCAACAAGATAGAACCATGTCTCCATAATTTCACTGCAGCCAGTAAGTTACCTGTGGAAAACCTGTCACCTGTAGCTGCGTGTAAAGGGGCCATTACAGATAGCATGTAGCAATAATATTGCAGTTGTGTTATTCTGCGCGTACTTGGAGCTTGTTGTTGCATGTCATCATGCCAGCCTTGTTCTCCGTACGGAAAAAACAATGGATACAGGAGGGCATCTAAGTTACTGTGTAGAATGCTGATAGGTTTGGTTTTTGGTGCCAAAGGGTTGTTTGGGTCAGGTTTTAGGTGAATTAAGATATCACGATTGAATGGTGGCTGGCCATTGTCATTTTCAAAAACAACAGCAACCTCATTGACAGTAGGGTTATTGTAGCGTCGAGGGTCTTGTGTGCGATCCTGTTTTAGGGCCATGATTATATTAAGCATGACAGTACCATTTGCAAGAGCTTTAAGATGTTCCTCCTGTTCTACATCCCTTAACATTTTGTACGCCGCAACAATTGGATTGATGTTATCTAATTGAAGAGCAATCATACTCATCAAAGTAGGATGACAATTTTGATTGTGTTGACATTGCAAACGTTGTTGATTAGCAGTCTGGGTATCTAAAATGTAAAGCTGGGCATACACTGGAACGTCTTCATGAGATGGATGTAAGGTTCCAGTACGATGATATATTTGCCCATGTATCTGGAAGCAATATGGGCCATATCCAGGAGGTGGAGAAATATTGGCACCCATGGAGTCAAACGCAAAAGAACTGTTGATGCTACGGATGTTTTCCATCAAATTTTTACTGAACTCACTTTGTCCTGTGAGCAAACGTGTGAAGAGGTAGGGATATTGGGGCATAGGTACATGGACCTTACCCTTGTGACAACATAGAGTGAACTTTTTATCTGATGGTATCTCAGCATTAAAATGCAATGCTTGACAATCTTCACAAACATAGTTCATAGGACCACAGGAGTGTTGTACAACGGAACTGTCATCATCAGTGAAACCTTTAGGATGTATAACTAAAGATTGTGGTAATGGACGATTAGACTGGCGCTGGAAGCCAAGATATATAAAGCATGGACCTGGTAGAGGATCTTCACTGTCCACAGATGCAATGACGGGAGAGGTGGAAGTTGTATCGTCAACAGAGTGTATGAGTGCAGAGGTCAAAGGAGTATTGTTGCGCTGTTCACGGCATGCACCAGCAGCATTTATTACTGGATTAATTATTGGCATAGAAGAGTCATGTGTGAAGGATTTTGTGACAGCAGACTCCACGGTGTTGTGGCGACGACGTTTGTGTTCAAAATTGTGGGTAGCACACTGTTTCCGCTTACGTTCAGAATTAGACACAAATACAGTAGGCTCAGGGTCAGGACATTGTATGGCAGTAGACATAGAAGGTATATTGTGCTTAGAAACAAAGACTGGAGAGATGGCATTAATATTTTTGGAACGTTGACGGCGAGCAGCAGCAGCCTGATTATTTAAGCGAAGTGCTTTTTGCTCAGCAGACTGATTAGTAATGCGTTTTTTCCTATTTTCGCTGTTTTTGTCCAGGCGCTGGCGTCTCTCTTCTTGAGTCTCGTTAGCACGCTGTTGACGCATATATGCGGCTTTGGCAGCTGTTCGCCCAGTGTTTTCAGAGCTCATGTTGTTTATCATAAACAGCTATAGCTGTGTTGGTGGCAAATGAGGGGTTAATAACAGGCAGAGTATCTGAGTGCAATTGCCAGTGAGTAATCAGCTGGCAATTGAGGGGTTATTAACAGGCAGAATATGTCAGTGCAATACTCAGTGAAAAAAGAGCTGGCAAATGAGGGGTTAATAACAGGCAGAGTCTCTCAGTGCAATACTCAGTGTAAAAGCAGCTGGCAAATAAGGGGTTAATAGCAGACAGAGTGTTTCTGTGCAATAGTCAATGAGTAATGAGCTGGCAAATGAAGGGTTAATAGCAGGTAGAGTGTCTCAGTAGAATAGTGAGTAATTAATTGCCAGTATACAGCTAAATAACCACATAGGACGTTAATATAAATTTCAAAATGTAACAGAAGCACTTCAAAACTAAATAAATTTAGTTTTGATAAAGGGTCTTATCTCTTTTGAGGAGAAATTCAGGGGGAGCTTGGAGTCAGACGTCACTGGCACCGCCTCCACGCAGTAGAAATTCGCTCTGAGGTGAAAATTTAAAAAAAGGCGCCTCAAAATGGTGGCGGGACGTGTCGCAGTGCACCGCGATGCTGATTGGTCGCCGCCTGCCCCGAGCGACCAATCAGCATCGCGGCGCATGGCAAGGCGCGAAATGTGTAAACCTGAAGTTCAAATTTAGATTTTAAACATGGTGCCATTCCGCGCTGCGCTATGTTGATTGGTCGCCGCAAGCCGCGAGCAATCAAAATAGCGGGGCGTGTCACGGCGCCATTTGTTTTTCATACTTGGCGGCGTGGCGTGATTATATCTCAATGGGAAGTGAGGCGCTATTGTCATTGGTCGCTGTGTGCTGGCGCCGACCAATGAGAATAGCACCTCACTTACAGCGGTAAATTTGAAACTCAAAGTCCTCCATTATATCTCAATGGGAAGTGAGGCGCTATTCTCTTTGGTCGCTGTGTGCTAGCGCCGACCAATGAGAATAGCGCCTCACTTACAGCGGTAAATTTGAAACTCAAAATCCTCCATTATATCTCAATGGGAAGTGAGGCGCTATTCTCATTGGTTGCTGTGTGCTGGCGCCGACCAATGAGAATAGCGCCTCACTTACAGCGCTAAATTTGAAACTCAAAGTCCTCCATTATATCTCAATGGGAAGTGAGGCGCTATTCTCATTGGTCGCTGTGTGCTGGCGCCGACCAATGAGAATAGCGCCTCACTTACAGCGCTAAATTTGAAACTCAAAGGCCTCCATTATATCTCAATGGGAAGTGAGGCGCTATGCTCATTGGTCGGCACCGGTTCACATTAGTCTGCGAGTGCTGTGCAGTTTTTTTTCTGTTTTGTATCTTATGGAGTTGCTGGCTCCATGCTGCAATTTGCACCCTTATTGACTACAGGTGAGCTAGGGTCGAGAAGGAGTCTGCCCACTGAGAAGTGGGGGGGTGGACAAGGAGGACTTGGGTGTCAGAGTTAGGACTCATCGGACCTGAAGTCACTTTGTCGCAGTCGATGAGCAAACAGACATTGGCCAATGTGTGTACCAAGAACTTCAGAAATAAAAAGATATTTTGAGTTTTTTTTAAAAAACGTACGTTTTTAAACTTTTTTCTCATATATATATAGCTTGTTAGCATATGTACATCATTGGTAGTAGCTGAGTGCTACAGAGTATTTTTTTCTAGTTATTTGATCCAGCAGCCCTGCTGGCACCGGTTCACATTAGTCTGTGAGTGCTGTGCAGTTTTTTTTCTGTTTTGTAGAAGTTGGTAAGCTACACACAGGAAGTGTGGACATGTCTATGCACATCACATAGCATTATCCAAACTATGTGGCTGCCAAATGTATGTATGTGTTTCCAGATATGTATATATGTCTCAATCAAATAATATAGAAGTGACCGTGTGCGTGGACGCATACCCATGTCTACATGCAGCAATCTGGACAGGGAAACACACAAACACCAACGTGTTTGGACAACCGCCACACGTGTAGTGTACCTGTGCACACAATGGTGCAGGGACCCTCAAATAACATTGTAGTCTCACACCTCAGAGCACACCATGATGGTGATACGATGGTCAGCTACAAAGAAAAGAATAACACACGTTTGCCTGATCAGAAAAATATATATTAGGAGTTTGGCCACACAAATAAAAACAACAACAACAAACACACAACAAAAAACAAGTGTTGTCATCACACAAATAAGATATTACATAACTCAAATACTGGCTAATTCTGCTCTAACTTAGAATTCAATGTCTGTGATGCGAAAACATAAAGAAAAGCACATTGTACAGTGTGGACCCATCACACACCCCTTACATCTGGTGGTCCTGCAAGGCAACTGCCCCAGAGCCATTGAAATACGAGCAGTAGCTGTCTCTGCTGCTCCTGGCATCCTGCTGATGTTGGCCCTGGCCCAACAGCTGGAGTGGCGCTATGCCAGGGTCGTTTGCCCGCCACTCACCTGGCATGAGTTCCCCAGTTGTGGGGTCCACACTGTCCACATAACTTGCTGGCATGTATGATTGAGTATCCCTACGACGCAGAAAGTTATGCAGCGCAAAACACGCCATCACTACCATTTGGATAGATTCCAGTTTCATATTTAAAGCACTGTGAGGTAGCGCACCCTGGGGGACACGCTTGGCAGCAGAATTGACGCACACGGCAATGGATTCTTTACAAAAGTTAATCCGGTTTATTCTAAACTTCTTAAACCGTGCTCCACAACACAAATATGAGGCTTTCCTTCAGCTTCAACATAAATGTCTATATATCTCCATAGACCATTTATGTCACTTATAATCCATAATGCATGGATTCCTGTACAGGTTGAGATACACATCTCCCTAAGTGTCCCAGGGCATTAATCCATTAAGTGTCTTAATGGATTATCAACAGTACATTAGTGGAGCACTCCCAGTGTCCATTCACCGTCTTCAGTCAGTGAATACTCGGTAAACAGGCCGCTCATTACTCACTGTGATGTGAGCCGTGTTCAAATAGAACTCCTCCGGTACTCCCAGCAACCTCGCACAGAGAGGTTCAAACCATACCTCTCAAGGGGGGTTTACACGTTGCGATATCGGCGTCCAATTTCAATGAAAAGTCACGTGGTTCGATCGTTGGATCCGATATCGTTCCTGCGTTGTATGGTGTGAACGTCCAATAAGATGCAGGAACGATGTCAATGCGATATCTGGGATTGAATGAGCGTGCTATTCAATGCTCCGATATTGAATGGTGATTGGAGCCTGATCGTGCTGTGTGACAGCCCAACTCCGATGTGAAGTTCTACGTCACCCATTCACTCCCATGTTAAATGGTCGTTCCTGGGTTGGGGGGCGTAGACATCGTACGGACGTTGCATCCAGAAATCGCAACGTCTAAACCTCCGATGCGATGCGGGAGAAACGTGCACTAAATGCGCGCTCCCGCGCCATTGAATTGCGATATCGCAACAATATTGAAACGTGTAACCCCACCTTTACACTGCCTGCTCTGCAGTTGTCTTATCCAGACCCTCAGACTCATATCATGGTCCTGCACCTTTGCAGGCTTCTGGAAGACTGCCTCACACAGCACAGGGCAAGCTAATCTCCTGCCTGAAAAAACCCACAGCTGCAACACAGTGGCATTCAGCACCTCTCACTCATGCACACACTTAGCTGCCATTAACCCTGTGTGTACCACTAGCTCCAGCAATCACCCAGATTGCTGCAGGCCATGTGAGTCATACCAGCCACGTGCTATAGCGCTGGCATGCCTCACATACCCCCCTCCTTGTTCAATCCCGTAAGGGGTGAACATATGATACACAGGCGCTTGACCACGCACAGGTCAAACAGGGTCCCCGCACTGGACCTGTGTCATCGACCGCAGCCCCTCCTCAGGGACCTACAACCCGTCAATGTCACTGACTGTTTCCGTATGCGGAACTCTCTATCAGACATCACCACGTCATTTGTCCGAGTCATCCTCTTGTCAGACCTTCCCCGACCCCAGCAGTCTTTACTGTAGGTAGGGTAATTGGTTACCGTATTCACGGTCGGGTCTGACAGTGTCCTGTCACAAACCCTAGTGGGTCATTTGAGAGGGCCTCCCAGAGTTGAGGTACTGGAGGATTCATCACCTCCAACCGGACTAGCCCCGCTACCCTTAGTATGTCTCTGGAGACCTCTCTGTTGGCGTCCTAAATCATCAATTGTTATCATTTGAGAAGCAGTACACCACTCGTGTCTTCTGGCTCTAGTTTCTGCTGTGGCCAATCCGTTGTTTGGATAGCGTTGTCGGGTCTCACCATTCCTGGGTGGCTTCTGTGGCGCCCCGCAACGAGTGCGTCACAGGAGGGTATTGCAGCCAAGACAGCAGCAGCAATATTCTCTGATTAAGCAATGACATGGTTAAAACTCAGAGCTCCATACCCTACATGCACATCAGCATAGAGAGCCAATAAGGTCCTGGTGGGCGAGTGAAGTGTGTGTAGTGGAGAACTTAGTGCAGAAAGACACAGTCTGCAAAAGTTAACAACGAGTCTGCAAGAATGTAGGAGAAGGAGGAAGCAGACATGGCCAGGAGGAACGTAGGAGAGGGGGCCTTGCACAGTTTCGTGCAGCCCCCAGGCCATCATCACCACCGGTTAGGCGCCATTATCCCGGTGCCTCAACAACCGGTCCCTGGGCAACCATATAAGGGCCAAAACATCCCCGTGCCTATTTACAACCGGATTACTGGTTCCGAAGCTGGGAGTCGTTTATCACTGCCATGCAAACCAGGAGTGGAGGACCGCTCTCCAGGAGCACCCCACTACAGCCGCACACACAGAGTCGTCTTGCCAGCGGAGTACCCACCAAAAGGACCCAAGGCTCCCCACAAATCCAGCCAGAATTCCCCGGTAGGGAAATTGAAGCAGCCTCCTTGTACCCGATCAGGCACCCCAAGGCGACAACGGCAACACAACTAGCTTAGAATGGAGGAACACCACGGAGCTCTGAGAAACACTGGTCATTGCTGAGTTTACCCGGTCCGTTATCCGTTAACTGTACACCATGTAGTGCCTGCTGGTTACAGTAAAGTACTCGTTACAGGGACTTTCAGTGTCCATGCCTTTTTCAGAACTGTTTCAATCCGCACGTTAGAAGGTAACTGCAGCTGTCTCACCACATCTTGTGCAGCACCTGGCTCCGGGGACTCCCACTCATCCTGTGGGGAGCGTTCCATCTTGCTGCATCCCATCCCCCGGAGGCCCAAGCAGCGCCGGTGGACATCACCGGAACTCTCACAGGTGGCGTCACGAAACAATTAACCCCTTAACTGTTCAGCCAAACCCTTTTTAAATCTGGACCACCGGGCCCCACAGCCGCAGGCGCGGTTCCGTGACAAGGAGAAGCAGACGTCTGCGACGTGTTGACCCGGCCACGGTGAGTCACTTCCACCTCCCGCTGCTCAGAGGACGATATCTATCAACTCTCCATCTTGCAAGATTCAGCTGTTCCACTTCTCGCAGGTGGGCCAGACGGTATTCCATCAGCATCCGTATGTACCCAAGAGGTTCTTCTGTACCAATAGCAGTGAACAACACCATACCACCTGCATCAGGTATCCAGTCCTGGCGATCACGTGGACAGCTTACTTTCATCACCCCGGACTTCTTTACCATGTTTTGCATGGCCTGGCCTTTTCTTCCAACGTGTTTTGTCACCATAGCATAAGGGACCTGGATGACATCTTCCTGCAGACTCTGAGCTCTCTTCATAAGCTCCAGCTGTCTAGCAGCTTCTTTAGTCTTCAACTGGATCCTCTGCTTTGTGTGAGCGCATCGTAAGTGCATGACACTTAGGATAGCCACTCGCTTCACTGTGACTTCTGTTGTGGACAGGACCACCAGCTGTTTGGCTTCTGAGGTCCAGTACACCTTACAGGCTCCCACAGCTTTCTTAAACTCTTCATGCACCGACTCTCTGGTGCATTCTTCTCTCAAGTCCTCAGGTACATCAATGAGGCACTTGTATAGAGAAGTTTCTGTCATACTACTGGTCCCCTCCAGTTCCCCTGGCTTAGGTTTCAGGGCCAATGGAATTTCAGCTTCTTCAGCGCGTTTGCCCGGGAGGAACACTGGGTGCTCTACCTTCTCCAAGGTGGCCTCCTTCCTCATCTGGCATGCACTCAGGCGACTTTTCAGATCAGAGACTTCCTCCTCTAGTTTGGCTACTCGCCTCTCAGCAGCTTGTCTTCGAAGCCCTTCCTTCTTCAACTCCTCTTCTACCAAAATTCCCGGAGACCTCCTCTCTGTCTCCAAAGCACCCACTCGAGACTCAACAGCCTGTCTCCACAGCTTCTCTTGTCTCAAGTGGACCTGGAGTACCTCCGTGAGCTCCCTTATCTTGGCTCTGACATCCACTGGACCAGGCAAGCTCACAACACTCGAGGAGGTATTCACTTCAGCCCTCACTTTCTCAGTGGCTTCTTCCACTTCTGCAGTCAATTTCCCCCCTTGGGGTCTGGCAGCACTCCTAGCAACCTCGACCACATCACCTTGGGTCTGTCCAGGGGTCTCCAGTTCTTCACCTGTGACCTCTGCCACAGCACGCCACTCTTGGGTATCGGCAGCCCCCTCTGCCACCCTCACCAGGGTCTCAACGGTATCAGCTTCCTCCTTCTCGTAGGTCTCAGCATCGCTACCTTCGGCCCTCTCCTGGGTCTCTGTAGTGTTACCCTGAGAGGTTTTCTCACTCTCCATCTCTTCAACCTTTTCCGAAACTCCACCCATCTCCGCCGTGGTGTTGTTTCCACTTCCCGCCACCCCAGTGGTGGGTCTATCATTGGTCTGCTCTCCATGACTTTCAGGGACTCTTGCTTCACTAGCTGTCCCCAGGATTTCTTCTCCTACAGCGCCACCAAATGACCGACCATCAGCTGCTTGTGCAGACAAGGGAGCGTACACCCATACAGTCTTCCTAGGTGGCTCTTTCTCCTTGTCCTTCACTTGAACGGTATTGGCATCACACAGTGTCAGTTCCTTAGACAGCACAATATTGGTCTCAGCTCCAGCGGTTTCTATGGGCAATAACACTTCACCTTCCATTCTGTTCTTGTTGGTGTCTGGAAGAGAACCCACACATGGTATAGAAGCAGATGACATTATATTGTCAGCTGGGGTCACCTGGGCAGTTTTCGTTTTATGGCGCTTGCTCCTTTTGTTATGGGAGGATTTGCCATCCTTGCTGGGCCCTTCCTTACTGTACTCTCTTTCTTTCTCAGAGTCACAGTCACCTCTTGAGTCTGTGTTATATGCCACAGTCTGGTGAACCCCCAAGTCACTCTCCAACTCGGTGTCAGCTCCATTCTTAGTAGCTACGACATCACTACCAGTCACAGTGAGGTTTGCGCCTTTACTCATCGTGTCGCTACCTTGGGGAGACCCACCATTTTCTTTGGTCACCCCTAACTCTGGGCTGTCATACTTATGGGGTACAAATTCATGATTACACATAACTATATCACACAAAACCTCTTTAGCACCACGCTGTAACAGCGCTTTCTTTGGACTGTTCTGGCTCTTACCTGAGCAGCCAGACACCAGCCCTTGCTCCCACAAGTCCAAAAATAATTTAGAGTCCCGGCCTATTATGACTGGCCATGCTAAGTCCTGGACTACGCCAACATCGGGTTGCTCCAGATCACTGTCCATCTCAAGGATCACTCTGCCCAGTGGGTACTCTTTAGTGGCCCCATGACTACAGCATCCTTCTATTCGCTGTCCAGCCATCAGATGAATTTCAGGTGTGGCCCACACTAGGGTAACCAAGTTCCCCAGGTCTAGAATACCCGACACATATTGTCCATTCATTTTAACAGAACATAACCTAGACCCTAAGTTGGATGAACAGTCCATACCACAGATTGAACATCGGTAAGAGGGGCCCCAGAGTTCCCGCCTCCAGTTGATCAGTTCAGAGTTGGAATGCTCCACCCCCTTTTGGGCAACCACCCCTTTTTGGGTCTCCGCCCCCTTTTGGGCAACCACCCTTTTTTGGGTCTCCGCCCCCTTTTGGGCAACCACCCCTTTTTGGGTCTCCACCCCCTTTTGGGCAACCACCCCTCTTTGGGTCTCCGCCCCCTTTTGGGCAACTACCCCTCTTTGGGCCATGATCCCCTTTATGGAATCCACCCCCTTTTGGGACATTATCGGCTTTACTGAATCCGCCCCTTTTGTGACTCCGCCCCTTTTGATCAACCCAGTCTCTAGGGGATGCTTTCTGAGGACACCCCACAACGTATTGCTGGTGCTGCTGTTCCTGGCTCTGCAGTAGAAGTTTCAGGATCTCCTCCATGCTGCCCGGCCTCTCCGGCTGCAACAAGAGAAAAACAGGAGGGGCGCTCCAATGGGTGGGGGGGGGTAGAATAGCACTAACCTTTCCTGGTTGTACCGCCCGTACGACCAGGATCTGCAGCCTGTTGTGTATTACTGCTCACCAAGCAGAAAGCAGTTGCTTGACTCCTCCCACGAGCACCTGGGTTGAGTGCGTTGTCCACCTTCGTGACCCCGCCAGCCAGATGCTTGCATACGACGTCTTCGTGACCCCACCGAGTCACCGGAAAACGTGCTTGGGTACGTTGTGCAGTTGCCCATAGCAACCAATGTCCATATAAGTGCTCCTGCACCGTTACCACAATCCACAACCAACCTTGTAGGCCTTGTCCGTTGCCTCCAGCAATAAGGCTGCTACAATGCCTGCATTCTCCACCATATGTGAGGTAGCGCACACTGGGGGACACGCTTGGCAGCAGAATTGACGCACACGGCAATGGATTCTATACAAAAGTTAATCCGGTTTATTCTAAACTTCTTAAACCGTGCTCCACAACACAAACATGAGGCTTTCCTTCAGCTTCAACATAAGTGTCTATATATTTCCATAGACCATTTATCTCGCTTATCATAATGCATGGATTCCTGTACAGGTTGAGGTACACATCTCCCTATGTGTCCCAGGGCAGTATTTCACACATGTCTTAATGGATTATCAACAGTACATTAGTGGAGCAGTCTTCAGTCAGTGAATACTCGGTACACAGGCCGCTCATTACTCACTGTTATGTGAGCCGTGTTCACATAGAACTTCTCCGGTGCCCCCAGCAACCTCACACAGAGAGGTTCAAACCGTACCTCTCACACTGCCTGCTCTGCAGTTGTCTCATCCAGACCCTCAGACTCATATCATGGTCCTGCACCTTTGCAGGCTTCTGGAAGACTGCCTCACACAGCACAGGGTAGGCTAATCTCCTGCTTGAAAAAACCCACAGCTGCAACACAGTGGCAATCAGCACCTCTCACTCATGCACACACTTAGCTGCCATTAACCCTGTGTGTACCACTAGCTCCAGCAATCACCCAGATTGCTGCAGGCCATGTGAGTCATACCAGCCACGTGCTATAGCGCTGGCATGACTCACAGCACTATGAAACACGCGGAATCTATTGGCCATGATCCCGAACGCATTTTCAACCACACGACGTGCCCAGGATAGCTGGTAACTAAAAGGCGTTGCTCAGGGGTCAGAGTCCTCTGGGGATATGGCAGGATAAAAGGTATGGAATGCACAGTTCAATATACCTGGAATCAGACACGGACACTGAAGCAGGGTTCACCGGGTTTACTTTCAAGTTCTTCAAAGTCACACAAGTCACGGTACAGTTCTCAACACAGTTCAGTTAACTCCGGTGGCACTTACCCTGGCTGCAAAGGGTTATCGCTCTGAGACCCCTTTCAGGCTGTTCTCTCCTTCTCTGTTCCCTCCGCGGGTTGTATGGCGGCAGCCCTGCCCCTTGTGGGTCCTCGTGGTTGCTGCTGTGCCTTCAACCCTGTTGTGGGAACTCCAACCTGGAATTAGGGCTCCCCGTCGGTTTGTTTGGGAAGCCAGTATGGAACTTGAGTTCCCCTCAGAGCCGACACTCTGGTGTGTGCCTAGCCTGCAGTAACCCTATCTTCCAAGGTGTTACCAGGCTCCATATAACCCATGTGATTCCAGCACAATCAGAAAAAACTACCCGTATTTAGTCAGTGCTGCCGTGTTCCTCGGACCCGGTGATACCGGACCGGTCTCTTTCCTCACCCTCCCTTGGGATGCTGGCTATGGACGAGCTTTCTCTCCATGGTTTCTGTGACTCTGTGGATTTTGCGTCTCCAGGGAGCCCAACCCCACCGGGATGTGTCACTTTCCTTCTGCTGTTGTCTTTACTGGTCGGCACCCTTGGCCTACTAACTCCTTTCTCCTCTTTTTCCTCTATTTGAGCTCTCTGTCACCTGATCTACATTCTTTCCCACCCACTTTCCTCTTAACCCACCACCCCTTGCCTGCTTAGAGTCCCGGGCTCCGGGTTAGGTGCCGCCTCTTGTGGGTGTGTGTGTGCTGTGAGGGTGTTTGTTGCATAAACTGTCTATCTTCCTGCCTGGCTGCAGTTCCCTATGTGGCCACCCTGGTCACAGAGGGCGCCACATAGCCTATAGCCTAAAACAAAGTGGTAACAGTGGCCGAATGGCCAAGGAGCTCCTGGTGCTCATTAGCGCAAAGTCTCCATGCAGGAATATTTACAACACACAGTTAAGATGCCAGAATATCCCCAAACAGTTGTGCACATGACTACTTACTCAATAGCTCTGGGCAGCAAACACAACATCGTTCAACCGTTCCCCATTTTTATGTGTGAAGCCACCAATCACAACTCGCTTGTGTCGTACAATTGTATCTTGCCTTGCCGTTACCATGCCCGACGTTGCCGATTGGACGACTCTGCTGCGATGTGTTTGGTTGAGCGCCCTTTAAAAGATGGATGTAGGACATCCGGCCTGTTGCACATGGCAACACAAACACAACGTGGTAGCGTCTCCTCCTCTGGCACTGCAGGGCTGAAGGTATGTATTGATGACTCTGCCTCGTCTTCATCTCTTCTTTCTGTATGGGCTGCAATTTGCACTCACTACCCTACCATGTGGTAATATTGTTGGTGTTAGCTAATACTACGTATGTGTCCTATTGGGCTATGTAGCCTTCATAGCTGCTATGAGCATCCCCTTAATGGCATATTCCTCAGAATGTCCATTACCAGAGTAAACATCATATATGTTGCAGCCCACACTATTGATGCTTATACGTATAAAGGGCATGTGCTTGTAAAGTATCTCAAACCAAATTATAAGTTTGTTTTAAATTATACATCATACCTACAAGAATGTCCTTTGCCTGTGAGCCTTTGCACAAGTAAACCAAAGTTCACATTATCCTCCTCAATTACCATACAGGCCCATGTAGGGACTGTAGTGGCATTTAGCTTAACCCCTTAAGGACCGAGTCACTTTGCAGCTTAATGACCAGACCATTTTTTGTAATTCTGACCACTCTCCCTTTATGAGGTAATATCTCTGGAACGCTTCAACGGATCCTAGCGATTCTGAGATTGTTTTTTCGTGACATATTGGGCTTTATGTTAGTATTAAATTTAGGTCGATAATTTTTGCGTTTATTTGTGAAAAGATCAAAAATTTGGCAAAAATTTAGAAAATTAAGCAATTTTCAAATTTTTAATTTTTATTCTGCTAAACCAGAGAGTTATGTGCCACAAAATAGTTAATAATAACTTCCACATGTCTATTTCACATCAGCACAATTTTGGAAGAAAAAAAAAATTTGGTAGGACGTTATAAGGGTTCAAAGTTCATCAGGAATTATTAATTTTTCCAGCAAAATTTACAAAACCGTTTTTTTAGTGACTACATCACATTTGAAGTCCCTTTGATGGGTGTACATGACAGAAAACACCCAGAAGTTACACTATTCCAAAAACTGCACCCCTCAAGCTACTCAAAACTATATACAAGAAGATTATTAACCCTTCAGGTGCTTCACAGGAACTAAAGTAAAGTTGAAGGAAAAAATGGACATTTTAATTTTTGTAACAAAAATGTTCTTTTAGCCTCAATTTTTTCATTTTCACATGGGCAAAAGGATAAAATGCATCTTAAAATTTGTTGGGCAATTTCTCCTGAGTACACTGATACCTCATATGTGGTCATAAACCACTGTTTGGGCGCACGGCAGGGCTCAGAAGGGAAGGAGCGCAATTTGAATTTTAGAGCCAATTTTCCGTTCAAAAAGTGAAATGGCACTCCTTCCCTTCTGATCCCTGCCGTGCGCCCAAACAGTGGTTTATGACCACATATGAGGTATCGGTGTACTCAGGAGAAATTGCCCAACAAATTTTGGATTGGATGTATTTTATCCCTTTGCCCATGTGAAACTGAAAAAATGAAGGCAAAAATAAATTTTTTGTGAAAAAAAAAGTGTTTTTTTCATTTTTATGGATGAATTTGTGAAGCATCTGGGGAATTAAAGTGCTCACTATGCATCTAGATACGTTCCTTAGGGGTCTAGTTTCCAAAATGGGGTCACTTGTGTGGGAGCTCCATTGTGGAGACACACAGGGACCCTCCAAACGCGACATGGTGTCCGCTAACAAATTGAGCTTATTTTCCATTCAAATTGTTAGCGGACACCATGTTGCGTTTGGAGGGTCCCTGTGTGTCTCCACATTGGAGCTCCCCCACAAGTGACCACATTTTGGAAACCAAACCCCCAAAGGAACATATCTAGATGCATAGTGAGCACTTTGAACCCCCAGGTGCTTCACAAATTGATCCGTAAAAATGAAAAAAGAAACTTTTTGTGGAAAAAAAAAGTGCTTTTTCATTTTTATGGATGAATTTGTGAAGCATCTGGGCGTTCAAAGTGCTCACTATGCATCTAGATACGTTCCTTAGGAGGTCTAGTTTCCAAAATGGGGTCACTTGTGGGGGAGCTCCAATGTGGAGACATACCGGGTCCCTCCAAACGCGACATGGTGTTCGCTAACAATTTGAATGGAAAATGAGCTCAATTTGTTAGCGGACACCATGTCGCGTTTGGAGGGTCCCTGTGTGTCTCTACATTAGAGCTCCCCCACAAATGACCCCATTTTGGAAACCATACCCCCAAAGGAACGTATCTAGATGCATGGTGAGCACTTTGAACCCCCAGATGCTTCAGAAATTCATCTGTAAAAATGAAAAAGCACTTTTTTTTCCACAAATAATTTATTTTTTTATTATTACGGATCAATTTGTGAAGCATCTGGGGGTTCAAAGTGCTCACTATGCATCTAGATATAATCCTTTGGGGGTCTAGTTTCCAAAATGGGGTCACTTGTGGGGGAGCTCCAATGTGGAGACACACAGGGGCTCTCCATACGCAACATGGTGTCCACTAACAATTGGAATTGTTAGCGAACACCTTGTAAGATATGAAGAGCCCCTATGTGCCTAAACAATGGAGCTTCCCCATAAGTGACCCCATTTTGGAAACTAGACCCCCCAAGGAACGTATTTAGATGCATAGTGAGCACTTTGAACCCCCAGATGCTTCACAAATTGATCCGTAAAAATGAAAAAGAAACTTTTTGTGGGAAAAAAAAGTGCTTTTTCATTTTTATGGATGAATTTGTGAAGCATCTGGGTGTTCAAAGTGATCACTATGCATCTAGATACGTTTCTTCGGGGGTGTAGTTTCCAAAATGGGGTCACTTGTGGGGGAGCTCCAATGTTCAGGCACACAGGGAGGGGCTCTCCATACCCGACATGGTTTCCGCTAACAATTGGAGCTAATTTTCCATTGAAATTGTTAGCGGACACCATGTCGCATATGGAGAACCCGTGTGTCACCAGCACAAGGGCAACTGGAAGAGTTGGGGTACAGCACCAGAAAATGCCGCCTCTAATGAATGCGCTATTTTCTTGGGTGGCTGTGGGTTGAAATTTGCAGCGTGGGGGACCCACAACATTTGGTTTCTCCACGCTGAGAATTCCAGTCAGCCAGCTACCAAGTTGTACATGGCTGGCTACAAAAAATACAGCGAAGGCCTTTTTTTTATTTCTAGAACTAATTCTAGAAAAAAAGAAATGACGTGGGGCTCCGCCATATTTTTGGTCCAGCCAGGTACAACTTGGCAGCTACAGACTGCCAGCAACCCCCAGCTGCCTCGTTGTACCTGGCTGCAACCAAAAATGCAGCGAAGCCCATTTTTTTTTATTTCTAGAACTAATTCTAGAAAAAAGAAATGATGTGGGGCTCCGCCATATTTTTGGTCCAGCCAGGTACAACTTGGCAGCTACAGACTGCCAGCAACCCCCAGCTGCCTTGTTGTACCTGGCTGCAACCAAAAATACAGCAAAGCCCTTTTTTTTTATTTCTAGAACTAATTCTAGAAAAAAAAATGACGTAGGGCTCCGCCATATTTTTGGCCCAGCCAGGTACAACTAGGCAGCTGGGGGCTGGAATCCTCAGCATGGAAAGGCCCAAGCATTCTGGGCCCCCCATGCTGCGAATTGCAGCCCGCAGCCGCCCCAGAAAATGGCGCATTCATTGAAGCGCCATTTTCTGGCGCTGTACCCATGCTCTTCCAGTTGCCCTGGTGCCGGTGGCAAACTGGGTAATAAAGGGGTTAATGCCAGCTTTTTATTGGCAGCTGGCACTAAGCCCGAGATTCATAATATTGGGCCAATGTTAGACCCGCCATTAGAAATCTCTGGTAAGTAGTCAATAAATACACACAGAGAAAAATATTTTTATTTTGAAAAAAAACACAAACAAAATTCAGACTCCATCTTTATTATAAAAAGATCCAACGTAGTCCACAACGAAGGTCCCACGACGCTCGATCGTCTCCGACGTAGTCCACAACGAAGGTCCCACGATCGCCATGCAGGAGGATCGGACTGCAAAGTAGCGATCTGACAGCCCGGGTGCAGTGATCCACTATGTGGATCGCTGCACCCGGGCTGTCAGATCGCTATCTGCAGCTTAATCTGCATGCAGATGGATCGGACTGCAGAGCAGCGATCTGGCAGCTCAGGTGCAGCGCTGGGGCTGCGAGATTGCCTTCTGCAGCTTGATCCCTATGCAGGAGGATCGGACTGCAGAGCAGCGATCTGGTAGCCCGGGTGCAGCGCCGGAGCTGCGTGATCGCTTTCTGCAGATCGATCCTCATGCAGGAGGATCGGACTGCAGAGCAGCAATCTGGCAGCCCGGGTGCCGTGCCAGGGCTGCAAGATTGCTTTCTGCAGCCCGATCCTCATGCAAGCTGACAGCTTGGGCGCAGTGGTCTGAAAGCACGGATCACTGTGCAGTGGATCACTGCACAGTTTGGACCACTGCGCTCAATCACCATGGAAGGGGATTCCCCTGCATGAAGAGCAAGCTGCAGAAAACAATCTGACAGCTTGGTTTCAGTGATCCAGTGGATCACTGCACAGTTTGAATCACTGCACCCGAGTTGTCAAGATTGCTTTCTGCAGCTCAATCCCCATGCAAGGGGATTCCCCTGCATGGAGAGCAAGCTGCAGAAAACAATCTGACAGCTTGGTTTCAGTGATCCACTGGATCACTGCACCCGAGCTGCCAGATTGCTTTCTGCAGCTCAATCCCCATGCAGGGGAATCCCCCTGCATGGGGATCAAGATGTAGAAAGCAATCTGACAACTTGGGCACAGTGATCTACTGGATCACTGCACCTGAGCTGTCAGATCTCTTTCTGCAGTTTGATCCCCATGCAGGGGGATGGGGGATCAGGGATCCCCCCGCATGGGGATGGGAGATCAGGGATCCCCCTGCAGGGGGATGGGGGATCAGGGATCCCCCTGCAGGGGTATCAGGGATCCCCATGCAGGGGGATGGGGATCAGGGATCCCCATGCATGGGGATGGGGATCTGGGATCCCCCTGCAGGGGGATGGGAGATCTGGGATCCCCCTGCAGGAGAATCAGGGATCCCCTTGCAGGGGGATGGGGGATCAGGGATCCCCCTGCAGGCAGCGGCGGCAGGAGGAGGTCGGCGGCGGCAGGAGGAGGCAGTGGCGGCTGGAGGAGGCGGTGGTGGCAGGAGGAGGCGGCGGCGGCTGGAGGAGGCGGCGGCGGCTGGAGGAGGCAGCAGCGGCGGCAGGAGGAGGTGAGCGGAGGAAGCGGCGGGAAGAGGTGTTCACCGGGTTGGTGATCACCTCCTCCCGCCGGTCACCAGCGGTGGCGGGGGGGCCCAGAATCAGCAGGGGACAGGGGGGACAGCGGAGGACCCGGGACAAGGCGGGAGCAAGAGGGATGACCGGGGGGAGGGGAATGGGGGCGGACATAGCAGGGGGGATTAGCGTGGGGGGACACAGTGACAGCAGGGGACAGGGGGATGAGTGGGGGGGCCGGACACAGCGGGGGAGAAGAGGGATGAGTGCGGGGGGGGGCCGGACACAGCAGGGGACAGGGGGGATGAGCGGGGGGGGTGCCAGACACAGTGGGGGGTCATGGGGAATGAGTGGGGGGGGTGATGCAGGAGAGTGGGCACAAGCAGGGGATGATTGTAGGAGTCGGGCACAGCTGACAGCCCGGCTCCTGCAAAGATCATGCATTTCCCTGCGTGATCTTGATGTGATTGGTCGGTCAGATTGACTGACCGATCACATCGCTCTGAGTGTGGGGACCTCTAACAGGGGTCCCCACACCTCTTCCCCTAACCTTTGGCTGTCACTGACAGCTTTTAGAATTGAATATAAGGGAGTTATCTGCTGCGACACTAAACACTATGTGCACTTAAATGAGTGCTTTTCAGCAGTGGCTAAACTGCACAGCTAATACAGACAATGTGAATAGGGGTATAGCAATCACTGCTCTAGATTCAATGCAAAGTGGAAGGCTTAGCTTCAGCAGTAGCTACTGCGGAGTGCCCGGAAACCAGCGACAAGGTGCTTCCGTTTTTCCGGGTCCTAACGCTATGACTAATGGTGGTATGTGAGATACTGGGTTTATATGCCTCTATTCTGATTAAAAACAAGAAAAGTATGTGTTAGACTCAGACAAAATGGAGACCTCAGCTGGTCACAGGGCGGGGAAGGGGGATAAGGAGGGCGCTCAGTCATAAAAAATACAATAGTAACTAAATAATATGAATGACTGGCTTCAACCTCTAAGTGTAGGTGCAAGCAGAAAAAATACATCTATTATATAATCGCGAATCGCAAAAGCGCCCCTCTCGGCGCTACTTCCGGCGTGGTCATGTGGATACGCGTGAAGCATTGGCCGCGAAGCGGCCATTGCGAGCAGTTTTAAGCCGACTCGCAATGGCCGCCAATGCCGCCTCTGCTCCCCGCTACCCACACACCACCTCCGACTATGCAGCTGCCCCCTGTGCTTCCCCCCAGCCCCGATCCACAGCCCAGCAACGCTCCCCACACCCGCACCGACCTCCAGCACCGCATACCCCCCCCTCACTGCCCGCACACCTCCGCCGCCAGCCCCCATCCACAGTCTAGCACAGCCCCCCCGCAATGTCCGCACAGCAACACCCCCAATGTCCGCACAAACCCCCCCCACAATGTCCGCACAGCACCCCCCCACAATGTCCGCACAGCACCCCCCCCCCACAATGTCCGCACAGCACCCCCCCTCCAATGTCCGCACAGCCCCTTCCCCCCAATGTCCGCACAGCCCCTCCCCCCCAATGTCCACACAGCCCCTCCCCCCAATGTCTGCACTGCACCTAAGCCCCGCCGCACCTAAGCCCCTACCCCATAAGCCCCGCCGCACCTAAGCCCCTACCCTCTAAGCCCCGCCGCATCTAAGCCCCTACCCCCTAAGCCCCGCCGCACCTAAGCCCCTACCCCCTAAGCCCCGCTGCACCTAAGCCCCTACCCCCTAAGCCCCGCCGCACCTAAGCCCCACCCTCTAAGCCCCGCCGCACCTAAGCCCCTACCCCCTAAGCCCCGCTGCACCTAAGCCCCTACCCCCTAAGACCCGCCGCACCTAAGCCCCTACCCCCTAAGCCCCGCTGCACCTAAGCCCCTACCCCCTAAGCCCCGCCGCACCTAAGCCCCACCCTCTAAGCCCCACCGCACCTAAGCCCCTACCCCCTAAGCCCCGCTGCACCTAAGCCCCTACCCCCTAAGACCCGCCGCACCTAAGCCCCTACCCTCTAAGCCCCGCCGCACCTAACACCCTACCCCCCCTACCCCTAAGCCCCGCCGCACCTAAGCCCCTACCCTATAAGCCTCGCCGCATCTAAGCTCCTACCCTATAAGCCCCGCCGCATCTAAGCCCCTAACCCCTAAGTCTAAGTCTGTCGCACCTAAGCCCCTACACCCTAAGCACCGCCGCACCTAAGCCTCTACCCCCTAAGCCCCGCCGCACCTAAGCCCCGACCCGCTGCACCTAAGCCCCTACCCCCTAAGCCCCCCCGCACCTAAGCCCCTACCCCCTAAGCCCCGCCGCACCTAAGCCCCGACCCGCCGCACCTAAGCCCCTACCCCCTAAGCCCCACCGCACCTAAGCCCCTACCCCCTAAGCCCCGCCGCACCTAAGCCCCGACCCGCCGCACCTAAGCCCCTACCCCCTAAGCCCCGCCGCACCTAAGCCCCTACCCCCTAAGCCCCGCCACACCTAAGCCCCTACCGTCCGCCGCCGCCCCGCCGCACCTAAGCCCCTACCCCCTAAGCCCCGCTGCACCTAAGCCACTACCCTCTAAGCCCCGCCGCATCTAAGCCCCTACCCCCTAAGTCTAAGTCCGCCGCACCTAAGCCCCATACCCCCTAAGCCCCGCGGCCTCCTAAGCTCCCGCCGCTTTCCCCCCGGCGCTGTCGCTAACACCTAAGGCCCTACACCCGAAGCCCCCGCCGTCCCCTAACCTAACCGCCCCGTCGATCACTTACATGCCTTCTTAGTCATCTGATCGTCCGTCCGATCCACAAGTCCTCCGTCCGGCCAGGCGTCCTCTTCCACCGGCCCCGCCGGTCTTCTCTCTTCTTTCCGCCATCTCCGGCTCTTCGTCCGGCGGGGTCTTCTGTCTTCTTTCCGCCAACTTCCAGCTCCGACGTCCTCTTCACTTCTCATTAAGATAGAATGGACGAAAAATCCGCCATTCTATCTCTATGAGATGTGAGGCGCTCTTCTGATTGGTCGCTGTCTACTGCCCTCAGCCAATCAGAAGAGCACCTCATTTCCCATTGACATACATTAGCGGTGTGTCGGCGATTTTATGGCCGCCCACCTGGTTCTATTTGTCGGCCCTAAAATCGCGGACACACCGCTAATGCATGTCTATGGGCAGTTAGCCCGATTTCTGATTGATCGCTCTCTGCTGACGCCGCACCAATCAGAATTCGACCTCACTGCCCATAGACATACATTAGCGGTGTGTCCGCGATTTTGGGGCCGACAAATAGAACCAGGGGCCCGGCCGTTATGCGCCGACACACCGCTAATGTATGTCAACAAATAAATTTAATAATAAAAAAAATAAAAAAAAATAATTACAAAATAATAAAAAAATAAATAAAAAATAATAAATAATTAAATAAAAATAATAAAACAAAAATTAAATAAATGCTAATAAATATGAGCCCTTTCAGCGGACCTGAAGGAGAACTGTGTCTCACCTCAGGCTCACTTAAAATAAATAATAAATATTTAATAAATAAAAAAAAATAATTAATATAATAATTTTTAAAAGAATATTATTAAAAAAAATAATTAAAAAATAATAAAAAAAAATAAATAAAAAAATTAATACTAAAAAAAAAAAATGTGATAATAATATGAGCCCTTTGAGCGGACCTGAAGGAGAACTGTGTCTCAGGCTCAGGCTCACTTAAAATAACAAATAATAAATTAATTTAATAATAAAAAAAATAATTAAAAAATAATAAAAAAAAAATAAAAAATTATACATAATAACATAAAAAATAAGAATAAAAAAAAAATGCTAATAATAATGATATTACTGCTAATAATAATGCTATTAATGCTAATAATTATGCTATTAATGCTAATAATAATGCTATTAATGCTAATAATTATGCTATTAATGCTAATATTTATGTTATTAATGCTAATAATTATGGTATTAATGGTAATAATAATGCTATTAATGCAAATAATATTGCTATTAATTCTATTATTAATGCTATTAATGCTAATAATTATGCTATTAATGCAAATAATTATGCTATTAATGGTAATAATAATGCTAATAATGCAAATAATATTGCTATTAATTCTATTATTAATGCTATTAATGCTAATAATTATGCTATCAATGCTAATAATTATGCTATTAATGGTAATAATAATGCTAATAATGCAAATAATATTGCTATTAATTCTATTATTAATGCTATTAATGCAAATAATATTGCTATTAATGCTATTATTAATGCTATTAATGCTAATAATGCTATTAATGCTAATATTTATGCTATTAATGCTAATAATTATGCTATTAATGGTAATAATAATGCTATTAATGCAAATAATATTGCTATTAATGCTATTATTAATGCTATTAATGCTAATAATGATGCTATTAATGCTAATAATGTTATTAATGGTAATAATAATACTATTAATGCAAATAATATTGCTATTAATGCTATTATTAATGCTATTAATGCTATTATTAATGCTAATAATTATGCTATTAATGCTAATAATTATGCTATTAATGGTAATATTAATGCTATTAATGCAAATAATATTGCTATTAATGCTATTATTAATGCTATTAATGCTAATAATTATGCTAGTAATGCTTATAATTATGTTTGTAATGGTAATAATAATGGTATTAATGCAAATAATATTGCTATTAATGCTATTATTAATAGCAATGCTAATATTGCTAATGCTAATATTAGCAATGCTAATATTGCTAATATTGCTATTAATGCTAATAATTATGCTATTAATGCTATTAATTATGCTATTAATGGAAATAATAATGATATTAATGCAAATAATATTGCTATTAATGCTATTAATGCTATTAATGCTAATAATTATGCTATTAATGCTAATATTAATGCTAATAATACTAATAATAATCATATTAACGCTATTAATAATGCTATTAAGGCTAATAATCATGCTATTTATGCTATTCAAAATTCCATTAATGCTAATAATATTGCTATTAATGCTCTTTATGCTAATACTCATGCTATTAATGTGATTATTTATGCTATTAATTCTATTATTTAGGCTATTAATGCTATTAATAATGGTATTAATGTTATTAATAATGCTATTAATGCTATTCATGCTAATATTAATGCTATTAATTCTAATAATCATGCTATTAATCCTATTAATAATGCTATTAATGCTATTTTTAATTCTATTAATGCTATTAATAATTTTATTAATGCTAATAATGCTACTACTCCTCATAATAATGCTATTAACGCTATTATTAATGCTATTTATTGTAATAATGCTATTAATACTAATAACAATACTATTAATAGTACTATTATTGCTGTTAATAATGCTATTAATGCTAATAATAATGCTATTAATGCTAATAATAATGCTATTAATGCAAATAATATTGCCACGTTCTAGAATCCCGATGCATTTGCATCAGGCTCACAGCTAGTTCAATATAAGGGAGTTATCTGCTGCGACACTAAACACTATGTGCACTTAAATGAGTGCTTTTCAGCAGTGGCTAAACTGCACAGCTAATACAGACAATGTGAATAGGGGTATAGCAATCACTGCTCTAGATTCAATGCAAAGTGGAAGGCTTAGCTTCAGCAGTAGCTACTGCGGAGTGCCCGGAAACCAGCGACAAGGTGCTTCCGTTTTTCTGGGTCCTAACGCTATGACTAATGGTGGTATGTGAGATACCACCATTAGTCATAGCGTTAGGACCAGTAAAAACGGAAGCACCTTGTCGCTGGTTTCCGGGCACTCCGCAGTAGCTACTGCTGAAGCTAAGCCTTCCACTTTGCATTGAATCTAGAGCAGTGATTGCTATACCCCTATTCACATTGTCTGTATTAGCTGTGCAGTTTAGCCACTGCTGAAAAGCACTCATTTAAGTGCACATAGTGTTTAGTGTCGCAGCAGATAACTCCCTTATATTGAATGTATTTTTTCTGCTTGCACCTACACTTATGGTGGGTTTACACACACCAATCATTGTATCCAATATCTGAACCAATCTCTGGTTGCAGTGAAATCATGGACAGATTGCTCCATGTTGTACACAGCCACAAAATGGAACTATGTGTCCATGATTTCACTGCAACCAGAGATCTGTTCAGATATTGGATACAATGATTGGTGTGTGTAAACCCACCATTAGAGGTTGAAGCCAGCTTTTAGAATTGAACTGTCACTGTTCGTTTAGAAGCAGTGACAGTTCAAAGCCATGACGAGTATACTCGTCATGATGCGGGAACTGACATCTTTTCATGACTAGTATACTCGTCATTAGTCGTAAAGGGATTAATATGTGTTTTCTACCCTGGGCACGGTGTTTAATTTGTAAAAAATATTTGTGGTAGCCAATTGATGTGTTGACAGGACCACATGTACCCCGGTTTGCTCACATGAAACAACATGATACATACATGTGTGTGTATGTGTTCATGTCATACTTTTCATTTTGCAGATGGCAGAGAACCAGGATTTCGTCCGGGTCTTCATAGCCAATTACCAGGAGCTAGAGTGCTTGTGGCGGACCACATCACCTGATTACAAGAACCATCAGGTGAAGAGAGTGGCGTATGACCAGCTCATCACCCTCTCCCAGCAGCAGGGCCGGCGTCAGCACCCGGCGTACCCGGGCAAGTGCCGGGGCCCTGACCTGAAACAGGGGCCCACCGCCGCCCACACACATCGTGCCATCATGCCGCTATAATTATTTTCCCCTCCATTCACTCATTTTCACCTCCATTTGCGCTCTAACGCAGGTTCTGTGACAGTCCCTGTCACGTTGCTAAGGCAGCGGTCGGGTATCCAAGGGACGTGCCCGCACCACTCCCCCAACAGCACCCACATCCAATCCGGAGGCAGCTGAGCAGAGAGGTGGGCGGGACACGCCGAGGAGGAAGCAGGAAGCAACGGCATCTCCCAGCCTGCAGTTCCAGCGAGGGGAAAGAAGAAACGAGAAGAAAGTTGCAGAGGAGGAAAAGAGAAGAAAGTCCAAGGATGAGTATAATCGTTTTTAATGTGTGCTGGAGGCTCCTGGGGTGTATATAGATGCTGCAGTGCTGGGGCATATACAGAGGCTGCTGGGGTATATACAGAGGCTGCTGGGGTATATACAGAGGCTGCTGGGGCATATACAGAGGCTGCTGGGGCATATACAGAGGCTGCTGGGGCATATACAGAGGCTGCTGGGGCATATACAGAGGCTGCTGGGGCATATACAGAGGCTGCTGGGGCATATACAGAAGCTGCTGGGGTATATACAGAGGCTGCTGGGGCATATACAGAGGCTGCTGGGGTATATACAGAGGCTGCTGGGGCATATACAGAGGCTGCTGGGGCATATACAGAGGCTGCTGGGGTATATACAGAGGCTGCTGGGGCATATACAGAGGCTGCTGGGGCATATACAGAGGCTGCTGGGGCATATACAGAGGCTGCTGGGCATATACAGAGGCTGCTGGGGTATATACAGAGGCTGCTGGGGTATATACAGAGGCTGCTGGGGCATATACAGAAGCTGCTGGGGTATATACAGAGGCTGCTGGGGTATATACAGAGGCTGCTGGGGCATATACAGAGGCTGCTGGGGTATATACAGAGGCTGCTGGGGTATATACAGAGGCTGCTGGGGTATATACAGAGGCTGCTGGGGCATATACAGAGGCTGCTGGGGCATATACAGAGGCTGCTGGGGCATATACAGAGGCTGCTGGGGCATATACAGAGGCTGCTGGGGCATATACAGAGGCTGCTGGGGTATATACAGAGGCTGCTGGGGTATATACAGAGGCTGCTGGGGTATATACAGAGGCTGCTGGGGTATATACAGAGGCTGCTGGGGCATATACAGAGGCTGCTGGGGTGTATACGGAGGCTGCTGGGGTGCACATAGAAGCTGCTGGGGTGTATACAGAGGCTGCTGGGGTATATACAGAGGCTGCTGGGGTATATACAGAGGCTGCTGGGGTATATACAGAGGCTGCTGGGGTGCATATAGAAGCTGCTGGGGTGTATACAGAGGCTGCTGGGGTGTATATTGAAGCTGCTGGGGTCTATATAGAGGCTGCTGGGGTCTATATAGAGGCTGCTGGGGTCTATGTAGAGGCTGCTGGGGTATATATAGAAGCTGCTGGGGTCTATATGAAGGCTGCTGGGGCCTATATGGAGGCTGCTGGAGTGTATATAGAGGTTGCTGGGGTGTATATGGAGGCTGCTGGGGTGTATATGGAGGCTGCTGGGGTGTATATGGAGGCTGCTGGGGTGTATATGGAGGCTGCTACTGTGGGTATATGGAGGCTGTGTTAGTTCACATATAATATTTGGAGACTGTGATTGTGTGTATATATATATACTAGATGGTGGCCCGATTCTAAAGAATCGGGTAGTCTAGAATCCATATATAGTTTATTTACTAATAGTTACGGGAGTGCGGTGAAATGAATTGTGTGTATACAGGCGGCTCTGTGGGTAGCAGAGTATATGGTGGCTCAGTGGTTAGCAGTGAGTGCGGTGGCTCAGTGGTTAGCAGTGAGTGCGGTGGCTCAGTGGTTAGCACTGAGTGCGGTGGCTCAGTGGTTAGCAGTGAGTGCGGTGGCTCAGTGGTTAGCAGTGAGTGCGGTGGCTCAGTGGTTAGCAGTGAGTGCGGTGAGATTGGTCAGCGCAGCGGCGTGGGCAGAGTGGTCAGCGCAGCGGCGTGGGCAGAGTGGTCAGCGCAGCGGCGTGGGCAGAGGAGAGGGGGCAGAGGCGGCTGGGCAGAGGCGGCTGTGCAGAGGACAGGGGGCAGAGCGGCTGGGCAGAGGACAGGGGGCAGAGGCGGCTGGGCAGAGGACAGGGGGCAGAGGCGGCTGGGCAGAGGACAGGGGGCAGAGGACAGGGGGCAGAGGCGGCTGGGCAGAGGCGGCTGGGCAGAGGACAGGGGGCAGAGGCGGCTGGGCAGAGGGCAGAGGCGGCTGGGCAGAGGACAGGGGGCAGAGGCGGCTGGGCAGAGGACGGGGCAGAGGCGGCTGGGCAGAGGACAGGGGGCAGAGGACAGGGGGCAGAGGACAGGGGGCAGAGGATGCAGAGGACAGGGGGCAGAGGACAGGGGGCAGAGGACAGGGGGCAGAGGACGCAGAGGACAGGGGGCAGAGGACACAGAGGACAGGGGGCAGAGGACAGGGGGCAGAGGACGCAGAGGACAGGGGGCAGAGGACAGGGGGCAGAGGACAGGGGGCAGAGGACAGGGGGCAGAGGACAGGGGGCAGAGGACAGGGGGCAGAGGCGGCTGGGCAGAGGACAGGGGGCAGAGGCGGCTGGGCAGAGGACAGGGGGCAGAGGCGGCTGGGCAGAGGACAGGGGGCAGAGGCGGCTGGGCAGAGGACAGGGGGCAGAGGCGGCTGGGCAGAGGACAGGGGGCAGAGGACAGGGGGCAGAGGACGCAGAGGACAGGGGGCAGAGGACAGGGGGCAGAGGACAGGGGGCAGAGGACAGGGGGCAGAGGACGCAGAGGACAGGGGGCAGAGGACACAGAGGACAGGGGGCAGAGGACAGGGGGCAGAGGACGCAAAGGACAGGGGGCAGAGGACAGGGGGCAGAGGACGCAGAGGACAGGGGGCAGAGGACAGGGGGCAGAGGACAGGGGGCAGAGGACAGGGGGCAGAGGCGGCTGGGCAGAGGACAGGGGGCAGAGGCGGCTGGGCAGAGGACAGGGGGCAGAGGCGGCTGGGCAGAGGACAGGGGGCAGAGGCGGCTGGGCAGAGGACAGGGGGCAGAGGCGGCTGGGCAGAGGACAGGGGGCAGAGGCGGCTGGGCAGAGGACAGGGGGCAGAGGCGGCTGGGCAGAGGACAGGGGGCAGAGGACAGGGGGCAGGGGACACGGGGCAGGGGACAGGGGGCAGGGGACACGGGGCAGGGGACAGGGGCAGAGGCAGCTGGGCAGAGGACAGGGGACAGGGGGCAGAGGACACAGAGGGGCAGAGGACACAGAGGGGGCAGAGGACACAGAGGGGGCAGAGGACACAGAGGGGGCAGAGGACACAGAGGGGGCAGAGGACACAGAGGGGGCAGAGGACACAGAGGGGGCAGAGGACACAGAGGGAGCAGAGGACACAGAGGGGGCAGAGGACAGGGGGCAGAGGACAGGGGGCAGAGGACACAGAGGGGGCAGAGGACACAGAGGGGGCAGAGGACACAGAGGGGGCAGAGGACAGGGGGCAGAGGACACAGAGGGGGCAGAGGAGAGGGGGCAGAGGACACAGAGGGGGCAGAGGAGAGGGGGCAGAGGACACAGAGGGGGCAGAGGAGAGGGGGCAGAGGACACAGAGGGGGCAGAGGACAGGGGCAGAGGACGCAGAGGACAGGGGGCAGAGGACGCAGAGGACAGGGGCGGAGGACGCAGAGGACAGGGGGCAGAGGACGCAGAGGACAGGGGGCAGAGGACGCAGAGGACAGGGGGCAGAGGACGCAGAGGACAGGGGGCAGAGGACGCAGAGGACAGGGGGCAGAGGACGCAGAGGACAGGGGGCAGAGGACGCAGAGGACAGGGGGCAGAGGACGCAGAGGACAGGGGGCAGAGGACGCAGAGGACAGGGGGCAGAGGACGCAGAGGACAGGGGGCAGAGGACACAGAGGGGCAGAGGAGGCAGAGGACACAGAGGACAGGGGGCAGAGGACACAGAGGACAGGGGGCAGGGGACACAGAGGAGAGGGGGCAGAGGACGCAGAGGACAGGGGGCAGAGGACACAGAGGAGAGGGGGCAGAGGACACAGAGGACAGGGGGCAGAGGACACAGAGGACAGGGGGCAGAGGACACAGAGGACAGGGGGCAGAGGACAGGGGGCAGAGGACAGGGGGCAGAGGACACAGAGGAGAGGGGGCAGAGGACACAGAGGACAGGGGGCAGAGGACACAGAGGACAGGGGGCAGAGGACACAGAGGACAGGGGGCAGAGGACAGGGGGCAGAGGACACAGAGGACAGGGGGCAGAGGACACAGAGGACAGGGGGCAGAGGACACAGAGGACAGGGGGCAGAGGACACAGAGGACAGGGGGCAGAGGACACAGAGGACAGGGGGCAGAGGACACAGAGGACAGGGGGCAGAGGACACAGAGGACAGGGGGCAGAGGACACAGAGGACAGGGGGCAGAGGACACAGAGGACAGGGGCAGAGGACACAGGGCAGAGGACACAGAGGACAGGGGCAGAGGACAGGGGGCAGAGGACACAGAGGACAGGGGGCAGAGGACAGGGGGCAGAGGACACAGAGGACAGGGGGCAGAGGACACAGAGGACAGGGGCAGAGGACACAGAGGACAGGGGGCAGAGGACACAGAGGACAGGGGGCAGAGGACACAGAGGACAGGGGGCAGAGGACACAGAGGACAGGGGCAGAGGACACAGAGGACAGGGGGCAGAGGACACAGAGGACAGGGGGCAGAGGACACAGAGGACAGGGGGCAGAGGACACAGGACAGGGGGCAGAGGACACAGGACAGGGGGCAGAGGAGAGGGGGCAGAGGACACAGAGGGGGCAGAGGACGCAGAGGGCAGAGGGGGCACACAGGTTGGAGGGCAGAGCAGCCTGTATGGCTGCAGACTTAGCGGTGGCCGGACGTCGGGTGTAGGAGAGGACACAGAGGGGGCAGAGGAGGCAGAGGACACAGAGGACAGGGGGCAGAGGACACAGAGGACAGGGGGCAGAGGACAGGGGGCAGAGGACACAGAGGACAGGGGCAGAGGACACAGAGGACAGGGGGCAGAGGACAGGGGGCAGAGGACACAGAGGACAGGGGGCAGAGGACACAGAGGACAGGGGGCAGAGGACACAGAGGACAGGGGCAGAGGACACAGAGGACAGGGGGCAGAGGACACAGGGCAGAGGACACAGAGGACAGGGGGCAGAGGACAGGGGGCAGAGGACAGGGGGCAGAGGACAGGGGGCAGAGGACACAGAGGACAGGGGGCAGAGGACACAGAGGACAGGGGGCAGAGGACACAGAGGACAGGGGGCAGAGGACACAGAGGACAGGGGGCAGAGGACACAGAGGACAGGGGGCAGAGGACACAGAGGACAGGGGGCAGAGGACACAGAGGACAGGGGGCAGAGGACACAGAGGACAGGGGGCAGAGGACACAGAGGACAGGGGGCAGAGGACACAGAGGACAGGGGCAGAGGACACAGAGGACAGGGGGCAGAGGACACAGAGGACAGGGGGCAGAGGACACAGAGGACAGGGGGCAGAGGACAGGGGGCAGAGGACACAGAGGGGGCAGAGGACGCAGAGGGCAGAGGGGCACACAGGTTGGAGGGCAGAGCAGCCTGTATGGCTGCAGACTTACCGGTGGCCGGGGTCGGGTGTAGGAGGAGAGGAGGGGCGGGCAGAGCTGCAGGAGAGGAAGTCCCGCCCTCCCTCCTCTCCAGGCACAGGGCAGGGAGCACGGGTACCCCCAGGGTGTGTGTGGGCCTCCGAGGTGGCGGGCAATGGGCCCCCCTGCCCCCCCCCGGTATGTAGGTACTGGCTGGAGGGCAGAGGGTGGAGGGGAGTGGCAGGAGGGCACACGGAACTTCCGAGATCGGAACGTTCCGTGTGTCGGTGACTGTAGCCGGGGGGCAGGCTGGCTACAGTGCACTGGATGAGCCTGGGCGACGGCCATCACGGAAGTGGGCGTGGCCTCCTCCAGAAGTGGCCTTCGGGTTTTATATAATAGAGATATATATATATATATATATATATATATATATATATATATATATAAAATATTTGGGGCTGCTGCTGGGCTGCCACATCCACCAAATAATATATACAGCCCAGCAGAGCCCCCAAGTAATATATACAGCCCACAGCCTCTATATTATACATACAAAGCCCACAGCTTCCATATTATTTATACAGTCCAGCAGTCTCCATATTCTATCCACAGCCCTGCACAGCCTCTATATTATATATACAGCCCACTCAGGTGCCTCTATATTATATATACACAGCCTTCAGTTTCTATACTGTATTCATGAATCATGGTATGTGTTAAAGGGGCCCACTGACACTGTTTCGCCCGGGGCCCACAAAAACCTGGAGCCGGCCCTGCCCAGCAGCACCACCCTGGGGAGAGGGTGGATAAGGAGTTTGTGCTGAAGATCAGGAACCTGCGCACAGTGTATAAGAGGGAGCTGAATGAAGTTGAGAAATCAACAAGGTTCGGGAGTGGAACGGGGGAGGTGTATGTGCCACGCTTGTGGTACTTTAACCTCCTCCATTTTCTCCGGGACTAGCATCTCCCTCCGACTACACTGTGCAGCAGGGACCTAGCACACTTCTCCTCCACCACTCTTCAAGACCTGACTCCGCCACAAGAGGTACTTCATAATGTCTTTGTGTCATCACACTCTTCAATGGTGGTTGGATACGCTTGTGTTGTGTTTAACTTGACAAACATATCAGTGTGTGGTGTTTGGCACAGTGCACAGTATGTTTAGCTGTTGTAGCACCGATTTGTGACATCGGAAAGATTGTGTGCTTGTGTGAACACATATGCATGTCCATGGTGGTTACTTAGGTGAGTAGAGTAATCACTGTGTCATGTTACACATAGCCACATCTTTAGGACAGTCTAATGGGCACACCTTGAACTCATCATTTCACACACAAACACTACAAATAGCTACTTGGTAGTAATGCATTTATGATATGTCAATGGTTAAATCATGTAGTAAATATTTTTTTTGTTTTCACAGGGCCCTCAAGTCATTGGGTCCAGCCTGGGGGGGGGCACCCGTTGGCGAACGACACCCAACATCTGGGGGGATTGTGGAGCCTGATCCCAGTGCAGCCGTGCAGCACCCATGGCCCAGTGAGGGGGTGAGGCGTCGGAGACCATTGCCACCCCCTACCCAGCTGGGCGATTGGGCTAAGAGGGTAATGCTTAACATAGAGTGGATCCCTTGCACTGGGATTGGGCAGCTAGTTAGTGAACGGGTGTCCCGGCTGGGCAATCAACAACGTATGGATCTCGAGAGGGTAATCTACCTAGCCCTGGAGGTGTCAGAGAATGGGACACTGAACTCGCAGACTATCTTGGCTCAGCCCCCACAGCAGCCGTCAGTGTCCCATCAGGCGCCGCCACTGGCTATGTTTGTGCCAGGACTTAATCCTGAGGTGCCGAGGGATCCCGGAAGACCTTTCCCTCGGCATCGACCAAACCCACTTCCCGCAAGGGATGTAGGTGAAGCAGCCACGTCAGATCCTGCAGCTGCATACCAACAGTATTGGGGATGCTACCAACAATAGTGCTGTGTATGTTTTGTTTTCCCTGTGTTTTATTTGGGGAGAGGGCCTTTTTTTGGCTCTACTTTTGTTTTGGTTTGTAAATAAAATGTTTGCCCCAAATAAGACTCCGTGTTATTGGCCACCTACTAATGGGTAATTCTTCACCACAATTTAACGGTGTGTTGAAGGGAAGAGACAGATGTGTCATACGTTTTCCTGCCACATACACATTACTACATGTTGAAGTATATGAGTGATGTTACATTTGTAATTCATGTGTGGCATTCACAGGTTAAGGGAGATGTTCTGTGCAAATAGCAAGGGTCAAGCAATTTGAAACCCAACCACAGGGCAAAGTCAATTATTCAGGGCTTGTGCATTGCTTAACTGTGGTGTACACATAGGTTTGGTCATTAGGCGGCATGAAGCCAAAATGACCATTGGGTATGTGTGACTGCAGCCAGTCAGTGTGTTGTGTTTGTCCTGTGTGTATTTTGAGGGATGCACAACACACATGTCAGTTTTGGGAAGCCAAGACAGACAGTTTACTCCTTTTTGGGTGCTACATGGTGTTAACATATACTTTGTTACAATGAAGTAGTGTCATTATGGTAATTAACACAACCACAACATGTTGTGTGATTGTTGCAGCTTTTATTTTGCAACATCCCTTGTTTTTTTTTTCAGCGTGCCTAAAAGTGTATAAATTTTTGTTTGTTTTCATTTGCTTTTTTTGGGAAAGGTATAAGGCCTGAGCCTACAACAGGGATTTTATCCTCTTAAACGTGAACACATTGTGTCCCTAACGTAAAACAAGGCTGTGAAACAATACAGCAACAAGTAAATTGTCAACATGACAAAAACAAATTGGTGGTATGCCAACATGACACATTTCAGGTATTTTGGACGAAGTACCTTAATGTCCGCGCTGCTGCCAGAGAGGAAAATACACCAACGACACTGGGACGTCTGAGTACTGGTAGTAGAGGTTTATTTCCAACGCGTTTTGGAGCCACGTACCGAGCTCCTTCCTCAGGTGCCTATAAAGGATAAGACCCTATGTGCGCATTCTCAACCCTCTAGATAACATGACACATTTGGAGTCCCGCCAAATTATTAATGTTTGCCTCCAGGCCCATGGCCTTGCTGGTGCTCAAGGACCCTCTGGATCATGGCACCAAGCACCTGTAGCTGTGCCGTGGCGTGACGCAGCTGTCAGTGGGCTTCTTGGTGGGCCTGCATCAGGTCACTCAATGATGGAACACTTATAGTGATGAAAGAAATGCATCATTCCCAAAATCAACCACGTGTGTTACAGGATTTGTTTGTGCGACACAACATTACTTACCCACTACATCAGGGCCACCATTTCCAGGGCTCGAGCTGTTGTGCCTACACATACAGAATAGGACAACATAGACGTGATGTATGTATTATTTGAAACATTTGTGAGCCAAAAACTAACATCCCAAGTAATTTTGTTTGGCCTTGGACAATTACCGGACAGATCCAAGGCAGTATGCTCAATGTGTGACTCTGTGGATGATGGGGTGTGGTGACCCATCACAGATTCGAAGCCAGAGGGTGAGGCCGGTGTTGAGGCAGGTTGGGATGCAGCTGGGGAGGCCGGTGGGGAGGCTGCTCTGGACCCTGCTTGGGATGGAGCCGGGGAGGCCGGTGGTGAGGAAGCTCTTGACCCTGCTTGGGATGCTGCAGGGGATGCCGGTGGGGAGGCTGGTGCAGCAGGGGAAGCCAGAGGGGAGGCCTCAGCTTGCTCATCAGCATTTGTTGGTTAAAAAGGGAGCATTATTGTGGCATGTATGAAGTGATATGCACCTAAAATGATGTCTGGCTAATGGCCTTTGTGTACCTATCACATCATGTGCCTGACATTTTAAGCTGGGGTACAAGGGGACAGCAAGATCTTCTGCACAATGGTAGCAACATCATATTTGTATATGTAGAAAGAATTAAGGTGTCCTTGCCATGCAGCACACATAGGTTTTGAATGTTGGCAAACTACGTTGTTGTGACACACAATTGGGTCATGAAGCTTTGTCCGCAGCGCTTTTGGACATTCCCTTTACCATACACATGGGCCGACAAGCACAGCCCCACACTGACAGGATGTTTGGGAACATAGGAATTCATCATTTCTTATTGGACTACAGCATATTAACAACATGATGTTACAGTGAGTGTGTGTGTGGTTGGCACAAAGGCACACAACCGGGGAGTTATGGGGCATAGACTTATGTGTCCAATAACCAGAAGGGTATGTGCTGCGAGATGTAGGGGTTGTGGGACAATGTGACATTTTGTGGGCTGTGGTCCATGACATCAGTGACAATGTGCTTATGCTGACTTCAAGGTTTGAGTCACACCTATGTGTGTTGTTAGTGAATTGGCCACAAGAATCTTGAGTGTATGGCATGCTACACACATTACTGTGTTGGCCCTCAAGCATGTATCTGCAGGGCCAACACATGAACACCCATCAGGCATCACCATCAGGAGTTATGCCACACTGACAGGGTGCACTTCCATGTAGCCAAAATCATGTATGTTGTGGTGTGAGTAAACGTGTGTATGTGTTAGGACATCATACTCACCACGTATAGTCTGGATGTGGGCGTGTATGGCGGCCATGCGGTCCTTCGCCTTATACTTCATGTCCGCCACCTTTTTTATGATCTGCTTAGGCGTCCGCACCACTTACATTCTCCTAAGCAGGGCCCACTGTACTTTGCGTACAATGCGCATCTTATGCAGCCGTGGGTGCTGATGCGGTAACTCACACCAGTAGCCGAGCCTATCCAAATAATCAAACAGCAGGAGTAGCTCTGGCTCTCCCCATGCTGCAGAGCGCTGTGTGGCAGTCATCTTTATGCAGGGGGCTGTAAAGCTCCTAGAAGGCAGGGCACGCCGCAAAACGACATAATGACGTTATGATGCTGAGTATTGACGCTGTGTAAACTTCACCATCCGCAAAGGAGTCGCCCACACATAGTGGATGATCACAGTGAACGCCAGGGTGTCATATAATATGTAAACCGCAACGCTCAGGCGTCGCATATGTTCACACATATGTGGCCTATTATTGCAAGAAGTGGCTAGACTTGTGTTGATATTTTAATATATGTGCGACATGTGGGATGCGAGATTATAGCTAGCATCAATGAGACCTTCATATACTGACATGGCACTTTTGGCCAGTACTGTATGTTTTTGGCGACACTATGTTTGTAGAGTCGTCAATAGGTGCCTTAAACGTCATCATGAATAGTAAAGGAGGTGTTTGATAATGATTCGCCTTGTATACATGCATTTTCGCAACATTGCATAAGTCAATGAATGAAGTGGCGTACGCACAGATAATCTAATATGGCTCCTTTGCCAGGGCCATCATATCGGCATACAATACTAGCCACCAATCGACGTAGATGGGCGCGGAAAACACAACCCACAGGCACGCCTACGGGCTTGCTTGTGCAACCAGTGAAATCGCAAACCAGATCGTAGTTGCGCCGTCACACAGCACGATCATGCCAGATCACATATGCAACATTGTAAGGTTGAAGGGCTTGCACAATCTTCTTGCAATATCGTACCTGCGATTTTTTTCTGGTCGCATTGCCCTGTTACACCACACAAATCACCAATGATATCAACTGCAACTACCACACCACGTGACTTTTTGTCGATATTGCATTGTGATATCGCGACGTGTAAAGGTACCCTTAGAGTAAAGCCCCAGTCACACATAAAGAGATCATTAGCGAGATCGTTGTAACTGTGACATTACAACGATCTCCCCAGCGATGTAGCTATGTGTGACATCTAGCAGCGATCAGGCCCCTGCTGTGAGGCCGCTGATCACTGCAAAGGGCTCAGGACCATTTTTAGATCGTTGGTCTCCCGCTGGTCAGCACACATTGCTGCGTGTGACAGCGAGAGACCAGTGATCAGTGACCTCACAGGTTGATAACCATGGTAAACACCGGGTATCTAGACAGTGCGCGCTGCCTAGATTCCTGGTGTTTATCATGGTTACCAGCGCTAAGCAGGGAGGACGCTGGTAACTATGATAAACAACGGGTATCCAGGCAGCGCGAACTGCCTAGATACCCGGTGTTTATCATAGTTACCAGCTTCCTACCTGCTTACAGGCTGAGCTAAGCAGGGAGGATGCTGGTAACATCGCTTCCAGCGATGTGGGGCGTAGCTCCCAGGTCACTGATCGCTGGGGAGATCTGCCTGTTTGACAGCTTCCCAGCGACCAGGTAAAAATGCTCCAGCGATACCGGCAGGTCATTATCACACACCGTCGTTGTGTGTGACAGGACCCTAAAGGGTTAGGGGGAGTGGGGGGCTGCTGTTTACTTTCTCCCAGTCACCTCACTCCCACAGTGATCACCACAGGTCTCCTGATTGATAAGCCACTCAGCTCCATGTCAGAGGAATGCAATGCTGTCAGGGCTGGAGAGGAGGAAGGAATGGGTCGTGCTGCAGCCAGGGGATGTCAGGTGAAATAGATCGATTAATCTCACCGTTCTGCTTTTTCTCGATGTCCCCTGTCCTGCTGATGTGTCTCCTTGCTAGATGGTAGGTTTGGAAGGAGTCTAACAGCTGGATGGCTCTGGATTTTCCATGGGTGCCATGAGATCACTCACATACAGCCTCCTTGCATGGCGGCCATCTTGACTTCAATGTTATAAACAATGTAAACATGAATGGACCAGCATACCTCCCAACTTTTGAAGTAGAGAAAGAGGGACAATGTGTGCGGCGCGCTCTGCGCGCCACGGCAAATTTTAGGCCACACCCCTGACCATGCCCATTTCACAACTAGCCACACCCATATCCACACCCAAACCACACCCATTCAGCACTGCTGGCCACACTGTTTCATAAACAATAATTTAAACAGAAAAAAATAAATGTATTTACAAATGAATTAAAGTATTAATGCAAACTTGGTAAAAATATTTCTTTTAAATTAGAATGTAAAAGCTGCAGATTACATAACAGCTCCACTCTATTAGATAAATTATCTTTAACAATCTTGTGCTTTTGGTTAATGGGAGGAATTAGAGAATAGTTGACTTATTTTTCTGTATATCTGCTGAAATCATGAGGAGCATTAGGGCCGCTTCACACGGCAGTGTGATCCGGGTCTGGTTCTATCCGGGATGCCCCAGACAGCCACGGACCGGATCAGCACATAGGACTGGGGGGCCAATATGCCACCCGGTCCGGTGTGCAGCCGCACGCAGCTGCGGTCCTCACCTATCAGCAGTGGGAACTGCGTGCGGCTGCACACCGGACCGGGGGCATATTGGCCCCCCAGTCCTATGTGCTGATCCGGTCCGCGGCTGTCTGGGGCATCCCGGACAGAACCAGACCGGATCACACCACAGTGTGAAGCGGCCCTTACCCTCACCTCTCTCAACAGTGAGTTCAAATTAAGCAGAATGACCGGTTGGAGTGTCTGAGACTACAAATCGGCAGCGGGCAGAACAGACAGACAGACTTGCCTGTCAATTCTAAAGGTACCGTCACACGTGTCAATATTGCATGCAATTTCACTTGCAACTTACTGGTTGCAGTGAAATCATGGACACATTGTTACATTGTACACAGTCACAAAATGGTGCAATGTGTCCATGATTTCACTGCAGCCAGCAAGTTGGTCAGAAGTTGGACAGATAAATTGGTGTGTGTAAAGTGGCCCTTAGGAGTTCTGGCCCCTACAGAGCAGTTATCGGCTCCTAATCACCTGGTTCCCTGCATTACACACAGCTGTGTTACATTGTCACCTGTATAAAGACTCCTGTCGAGACACTAAATGAATCAGTCCCCTCTAGAGATGAGTGAGTATACTCGTTACTATTCGGTACTTGCCGAATAGTACGGTACTCGGGCTACTCGTTACTCTGCGAGTTTCCTTGCGATTACTTGCTAAGTAACGAGTACAATGTAAGTCAATGGGAAATGCGAGTAATTCCTCAGCTGCCGGACCCTATAAAGAGGTCTGGCAGCAGAGGAAAAGGCTGAAATGGCCACGTTTGTTTAAAATCCGGCAGTAAAAAGCTGCTGGGTTTTAAGCAATCATTAAGCTCCCTACTCGCTTCCCCGCTGCCTCCCATCCCAATCCTCCACTCCCCCCGCTGCCTCCCCACCTGATCCTAAGTTAGGACCGGGCGGGGAGTGCAACACCAGTGAGCGGGGAGCGCATGAGCCGGCCGGGGAAGCTGGCGGTGAGAAGACTTCACCGCCGGCTTTCCCGGTCTGTGCTGCGCTCCCCGCTCACTGATTCCCCCTCCCCGCTGCCTGGTGCTTCACTCCCCACCCGTCCTAACTTAGGATCAGGCGGGGAGGGGGCATCAGTGAGCGGGGAGAGCATTTGACATGGGCTTCGCCGTAATTTTGTGTCCAGCCGGGTAGCTGCTAAGGTCACAGGACTACTTCACCGCATCAATGGGACAATGGATGGAGCCATGTACCGTAAAATCCTGAGTGACAACCTCATTCCCTCCGCCAGGACATTAAAAATCTGTCGTGGCTGGGTCTTCCAGCATGACAATGACCCAAAACAGCCAAGGCAACAAAGGATCGGCTCAAAGACAAGCACATTAAGGTCATGGAGTGGCCTAGCCAGTCTCCAGACCGTAATCCCATAGAAAATCTGTGGAGGAGCTGAAACTCCGAGTTACCAAGCGACAGCCTCAAAATCTTAATGATTTAGAGATGATCTGCACAGAGGAGCGGAGCAAAATTCCTCCTGACATGTGAGCAAACCTCATCATCAACTACAAGAAACATCTGACTGCTGTGCTGCCAACAAGGGTTTTGACACCAATTATTGTATGGTTTTTCAGAGGGATCAAATAATTACTTCTGTCTTCAAAATACAAATACATTTATATAATTTAGACAATGCAATTTTCTGGGTTTTATTTTTGATATTCTATCTCTCACTCTTAAAATTAACCGACCCTTAAACTTATAGACTGTTCATGTCTTTGTCAGTGGGTAAACTTACAAAATTCGCAAGGGGTCAAATAATTATTTCTTTCACTGTATGTTGATGTGATAGCACCCTTAAAGGGGTTGTCCACTTCTCACATAATCCCTTCTCAATTAATATATTGCACCTTGCCGGCATTTTTTCAGCATGATTGATGCCAGGTCTCACGTGATGTTATCTCACATGAGCTGTGCATCCAATCAGTGGGCGCTTCACTCACATTTCCTTTAAACATAACTCCGGAAAGAGTTGGAGAGCAGCAGCAGTAGTTCTTGTTACTTCTGGCTGTCATTTTCCCCTAAAATAAGTAAAAGTGAAGTGATCCGTGAAGCAATCCCCAATGTATCATTAAATGACGGCATCACCTGGACATGAAAAGGTGCTGACAAAAACTATACATGAATTAAGGGGTTAATTGCCGCAACACTTATCATGATGTATAGGAACAAGCATATGGCTATGTTCAAGGCTATGTACAGCTAAGGTGGCATATATGATAATGGAACACAGTAAATGCTGCTATAGAATATAAAGAAAAAATGGCAGTCTTCGCTTCAACAATGGCCATTGGGGAAGAGCCCGGTAACTGCACCAAAGTGCTCTCATCCTACCGGGTCCTAACGCACTGTTGCTTCATGCGGTCTGCAATTGCTAGTCTGGGATTTTTATGCCTGTGGATTGCAATTAAAACCTGCATAAAAATCCCAGACTAGCAATTGCAGACCGCATGAAGCAATAGTGCGTTAGGACCCAGTAGGATGAGAGCACTTTGGTGCAGTTACTGGGCTCTTCCCCAATGGCCATTGTTGAAGCGAAGACTCCCATTTTTTCTTTATATTCTATAGCAGCATTTACTGTGTTCTATTATCATATATAAACCACCTTAGCTGTACATAGCCTTGAACATAGCCATATGCTTGTTCCTAGTACATCATGATAAGTGTCGCAGCAATTAACCCCTTAATTCATGCAATCCCCGATGTGTTACCCCTGTACACTCTGTTTCTAACCCCCATCCTTTGTCTTCTCTGCCTTGTGCGCTGTCCTCTGCCCTATACACTGGCTTCTCCTGCTGTGTGCTGTCTTCTTCTCCTGTGTACTGTCCTCTTCTCCTGTGCACTATCCCCCCTCCCCACACTTTCTACTCTTCCTGTGCACTGTCCCCTCTCTCCGCACTGTCTATTCTTCCTGTGCGCAGTCTCCTTTCCCCACATTGTCTTCTCCTGTGCGCTGCCCCCTTCCCTGTGCTGTCTTCTCGTGTGTGCTGTCTTCTAATCTGACGCTACAGACAGAAACCGGCCTGAGAGACTGACCTGACAATACAGACAGCGACCGGTCTGAGAGACTGACCTGACACTACAGACAGCGACCGATCTAAGAGACTGACCTGACTCTACAGACAGCGACCAGCCTGAGAGACTGACCTTACACTACAGACAGCGACCGGCCTGAGAGACTGACCTTACACTACAGACAGCGACTGGTCTGAGAGACTGACCTGACACTACATACAGTGACCGGCATGAGAGACTGACCTGACACTACAGACAGCGACCGGCATGAGAGACTGACCTGACACTACAGACAGCGACCGGCATGAGAGACTGACCTGACTCTACAGACAGCTACTGGCCTGAGAGACTGACCTGACACTGCAGTGACCGGCCTGAGACACTGATCTGACACTGCAGTGACCGGCCTGAGAGACTGACCTGACACTGCAGTGACCGGCCTGAGACACTGACCTGACACTGCAGTGACCGGCCTGAGACTGACCAGACAGTACATTGACCGGCCTGAGACACTGACCTGACACTGCAGTGACCGGCATGAGACACTGACCTGACACTGCAGTGACCGGCCTGAGACACTGACCTGACACTGCAGTGACCGGCCTGAGACACTGACCTGACACTGCAGTGACCGGCCTGAGACACTGACCAGACACTGCAGTGACCGGCCTGAGACACTGACCAGACAGACCTGCACGACTCCTGGACCTGCCTGAGACACCACTGACCTCAACACTGACCACTGCCTGAGAGACACCCTGACCTGCCCTGGCCTGAGACACTGACCACTGACCTGCTGAGACACTGACCTCGACTGACCTGCCTGAGCACTGACCTGACTGGACCTGCCTGAGACCGACCTCACTGGACCTGCCTGAGACACTGACTACTGGACCTGCCTGAGACACTGCTACTGACCTGCTGGACACTGACCACGGACCTGCCTGAGACACTGACCTCACTGACCTGCCTGAACCTGACCTGACTGGACCTGCCTGAGACACTGACCACTGGACCTGCTGAGACACTGACCTGACTGACCTCCTGAGACACTGACCTACGGACCTCCTGAGACACTGACCACTGGACCTGCCTGAGACACTGACCTACTGACCTGCCTGAGACACTGACCTCACTGGACCGCCTGAGACACTGACCCACTGGACCTGCTAGACACTGACCTCACTGGACCTGCCTGAGACACTGACCTACTGCCTGCCTGAGCACTGACCTACTGACCTGCCTGAGACACTGACCTGACTGGACCGCCTGAGACACTGCCTGACTGACCGTGACCGAGACACTGACCTGACTGACCTGCCTGAGACCGACCTGACCCTCCGAGACACTGACCTGACTGGACCTGGCCTGAGACACTGACCTGACTGGACCTGCTGAGACCTGACCTACTGACCTGCCTGACACTGGACCTGCTGACCTGCCTGAGACACTGACCTGACTGGACCTGCTGAGACACTGACCACTGACCTGCCTGAGACACTGACCTGTGACCCTGAGACACTGACCTACTGGACCTGCCTGAGACACTGACCTGACTGACTGCCTGAGACACTGACCTACTGGACCTCCTGAGACACTGACCTACTGGACCTGCCTGAGACACTGACCTACTGGACCGCCTGAGACACTGACCTACTGGACCTGCTGAGACACTGACCTACTGGACTGCCTGGACACTGACCTACTGGACCTGCCTGAGACACTGACCTACTGGACCTGCCTGAGACACTGACCTCACTGGACCTGCCTGAGACACTGACCCACTGGACCTGCCTGAGACACTGACCGACTGGACCTGCCTGAGACCTGACCTGACTGACCTGCCTGAGACACTGACCTGACTGACCTGCCTGAGACACTGACCTCACTGGACCTGCCTGAGACACGACTCACTGGACCTGCCTGAGACACTGACCCACTGGACCTGCCTGAGACACTGACCTACTGGACCGCCTGAGACATGACCTACTGACCTGCCGAGACACGACCCACTGACCTGCCTGAGACACTGACCTCACTGGACCTCCTGAGACACTGACCTACTGACCTGCCTGAGACACTGACCGACTGACCTGCTGAACACTGACCTACTGACCTCTGAGACACTGACCTCACTGACCTGCCTGAGACACTGACCTACTGGACTGCCTGAGACACTGACCTACTGGACCTGCCTGAACTGAGACGACCTGACCACATGGACTGCCTGAGACACTGACCTACTGGACCTGCCTGGACACTGACCTACTGGACCTGCCTGAGACACTGACCTCACGGACCTGCCTGAGACACTGACCTCACTGGACTGCCGAGACTACTACTGGACCTGCCTGAGACACTGACCTACGACCTGCCTGAGACACTGACCTACTGACCTGCCTGAGACACTGACCTACTGGACCTGCCTGAGACACTGACCTACTGACCTGCCTGAGACATGACTACTGGACCTGCCTGAGACACTGACCTACTGACCTGCCTGAGACACTGCCTACTGACCTGCCTGAGACACTGACCTGACTGGACCTGCCTGAGACACTGACCTACTGGACCTGCCTGAACACTGACCTACTGACCTGCTGAGACACTGACCTCACTGGACTGCTGAGACACTGACCTACTGGACCTGCCTGAACACTGACCTACTGGACTGCCTGAGACACTGACCTCACTGACCTGCCTAGACACTGACCTACTGGACCTCCTAGACACTGACCCACGACCTGCTGAGACACTGACCTACTGGACCTGCCTGGACACTGACCTCACTGGACCTGCCTGAGACACTGACCTCTGACCTCCTGAGACACTGACCTGACTGGACCCTGAGACACTGACCCACTGGACCTGCCTGAGACACCTGACCTCTGACCTGCCTGAGAACACTGACCTACTGACCTGCCTGAGACACTGACCTCACTGGACCTGCTAGACACTGACTACTGACTGCTGAGACACTGACCTACGACTGCCTGAGACACTGACCTCCGACTGCCGACACTGACCGCCTGAGACACTGACCTACTGACCTGCCTGAGACACTGACCTACTGGACCTGCCTGAGACACTGACCTACTGACCTGCCTCATGAGACCTCTGACCTCTACTGACCTGCCTGAGACACTGACCTACTGACCTGCTGAGACACTGACCTACTGACTCCTGAGACACTGCCTACTGGACCTGCCTGAGACACTGACCTACTGGACCTGCTGAGACACTGACTACTGGACCTGCCTGAGACACTGACCTAAGACCTGCCTGAGACACGACCTACTGACCTGCCTGAGACACTGACCTACTGGACCTGCCGAGACACTGACCTACTGGACCTGCCTGAGACACTGACCTACTGGACCTGCCTGAGACACTGACCACTGACCTGCTGAACATGACCTATGGACCTGCCTGAGACACTGACCTGACTGGACCTGCCTGAGCACTGACTACTGGACTCCTAGACACTGACTACTGACCTGCTGAGACACTGACCTCACTGGACCTGCTAGACACGACCTCCTGACTGCCTGAGACACTGACCCCACTGCGACCTGACCTGCCTGAGACACTGACCTACTGACCTGCTGAGACACTGACCTACTGGACCTGCTGAACTGACCATGACTGCCTGAGACACTGACCTACTGGACCTGCCTGAGACACTGACCTGACTGACCTCTAGCACTGACCTGACTGGACCTGCCTGAGACACTGACCTACTGGACCTGCTGAGACACTGACTCTGACTGCTGAACACTGACTACTGGACCTGCCTGAGACACTGACCTACTGGACCTGCTGAGACCTGACTACTGACCTGCCTGAGACACTGACCTACTGACCTGCCTGAGACACTGACCTATGGACTGCCTGAGACACTGACCTCACTGACTGCGAGACACTGACCTACTGACCTGCTAGACAGACCTCATGGACTGCTGAGACACTGACCTACTGACTCTGAGACACGACCTCTACCTGCCTGAGACACTGACCTACTGGACCTGCTGAGACATGACCTCACGACGCCTGAGACCTGACCTCATGACCTGCTGAGACACTGACCCACTGGACGCCTGAGACATGACCTACTGACTCTGAGATCCTGACTGACTGCCTGAGACACTGACCTGACTGGACCTGCCTGAGACACTGACCTACTGGACCTGCTGAGACCGACCTACTGACCTGCCTGAGACACTGACCTACTGACCTGCCTGAGACACTGACCTACGACCTGCTAGACACTGACTACTGGACTGCTGAGACACTGACTACTGGACCTGCCTGAGACATGACCTACTGACCTGCCTGAGACACTGACCTACTGGACCTGCCTGAAACTGACCTACTGACCTGCCTGAGACACTGACCTACTGGACTGCCTGAGACACGACCACTGACCTGCTGAGACTGACCCACTGGACTGCTGAGACACGACCTACTGGACCTCTGAGACACTGACCACTGACTCTGAGACACGACCTACCCCGAGCACGATACTGGACCTCGAAACTGACTACTGACTGCTGAGACCTGACCTACGGATCAACCTACACCTGAACCTGACCTACTGGACTGCTGAGACATGACTACTGGACTCTGAGACCGACCTCTGACTCTAGACAGACTACTGACTAGACTACCTATGCCTGAACACGACCACGACCGCTGAGACACTACCTTACTTGACCTGACCTCACTGGACCTGCCTGAGACACTGACCTCACTGGACCTGCCTGAGACACTGACCTCACTGGACCTGCCTGAGACACTGACCTGACTAGACCTGCCTGAGACACTGACCTACTGGACCTGCCTGAGACACTGACCTCACTGGACCTGCCTGAGACACTGACCTCACTGACCTGCCTGAGACACTGACCTCACTGGACCTGCCTGAGACACTGACCTCACTGGACCTGCCTAGACACTGACCTACTGACCTGCCTGAGACACTGACCTCACTGGACCTGCCTGAGACACTGACCTCACTGGACCTGCCTGAGACACTGACCTACTGGACCTGCCTGAGACACTGACCTACTGGACTCTGCCTGAGACACTGACCTGACTGGACCTGCTGAGACACTGACCTACTGGACCTGCCTGAGACGACACTGACCTGCTACACTGACCTGCCTGAGACACTGACCTACTGGACCTGCCTGAGACACTGACCTGACTGGACCTGCCTGAGACACTGACCTGACTGGACCTGCCTGAGACACTGACCTCACTGGACCTGACCTGAACACTGACCTCCTGGACCTCCTGAGACACTGACACACTGCTGACCTGCCTGAGACACGACCTCACTGGACCTGCCTGAGACACTGACCTCTGACCTGCCTGAACACTGACCTCACTACCTGCCTGAGACACTGACTCACTGACCTGCCTGAGACACTGACCTACTGGACCTGCCTGAGACCTGACCTACTGGACCCGCCTGAGACACTGACCCTCACTGGACCTGCCTGAGACACTGACCTGACTGGACCTGCCTGAGACACTGACCTCACTGGACCTGCCTGAGACACTGACCTCACTGGACCTGCCTGAGACACTGACCTACTGGCCTGCCTGAGACACTGACTCACTGACGCTGAACACGACTAGCCTAGACAGCTACGCTGCCTGACACGACCTCATGACCTGAGACACTGACTACGGACGCCTGAGACCTACACGCTGCCTGAGACACTGACTCACTGATCTAGCCGACACGACTGCGAGCATCTCACTGACCTGAGACACACCTCAACCGCTGAACGACTCCTGACTCTGAGACACTGACCTGACTGCTGGACTGACTCACGACTGCTGACACTGACTCGCGCGAGACACTGACTACTGGACCGCCACACTGCCTACGGACCTGAGACAGACCACTGACTGCGAACTGACCTACGACTGCCTGAGAACGACCTCAGCCTGCTAGCACGACACTACTCCTGAGACACTGTCACTGACTGCTAGAAGCCTGTGAACTACCTACTGACTGCTGAACAGCATGGACTCTGGACTGACACTGACGCTGCCGTGGACCTGCCTGAGACACTGACCTCACTGGACCTGCCTGAGACACTGACCTCACTGGACCTGCCTGAGACACTGACCTGACTGGACCTGCCTGAGACACTGACCTGCCTGAGACACTGACCTGACTGGACCTGCCTGAGACACTGACCTCACTGGACCTGCCTGAGACACTGACCTACTGGACCTGCCTGAGACACTGACCTCACTGGACCTGCCTGAGACACATGACCTGACTGGACCTGCCTGAGACACTGACCTGACTGGACCTGCCTGAGACACTGACCTGACTGGACCTGCCTGAGACACTGACCTGACTGGACCTGCCTGAGACACTGACCTGACTGGACCTGCCTGAGACACTGACCTCACTGTGACTCACCGTAGCCGGGACTTCGGTTTAGACAGGCGATGCTTCCTTCCTCCTTGTCACGGGTGGACCGCGCCTGCCGGTAGTGGGGCCCGGTGTAGTGCAGATCAAAAGTGAAGACGTCTTGGTGGAACAGATTAAAGGGGTTTTAATTTATTCGTGACGCCACCTATGAGTAGATTCGGTAAGGACTACCGACGCTGCGGAGCCCCCGGGGGATGGATAGCCGCTAGATGTTACGCTCCCCACAGGCTGAGCGGTGATCCCCGGAGGCTGGAGCTGCTCAAGATGTTGTGCGGCAGCTGCGGTTACCTTTTAGTGCGACGGACAGTTCATAAGGAAGCACGGACACAGAAAGTCTCTGCAATGGGTCTTTACTGTAACCAGCAGGCAGTACATGGCATACAGTGGTTGAGTAGTAGACCAGGTGGACTCAGCAGTGATGGTGTCCCTTAGAGATCCGCAGTGTTCCTCCATTCTACCTATTTAGTTGCCAGTGTCGCCCAGGAATACCAGGTTGGGTACGGGGAGGCTGCTTCAATGCCCTATCCATGATGTACTTTCTGGATGTTTTGGGGAGCCTTGGATCCCTCGGTGGGTACACCGCTGGTTAGACGACTGGAAGTTGGCTTGTGGTGGGGTGCTCCTTTGAAGCTGCTCCTCCACGCTTCTGGTTCGCGTGGCAGAGGTGAACTGCTGCCAGCTTCGGTACCAGTGAACCGGCTGTGAGTTGTGGGCATGGGAGTCTTTTGGGAACCCGTGTAGATAATGCCCAATCCCGGTGGTTAGGGCCTCAGGTGCTGACACCCGACCGGTGACGGCCCAGGGGCCCGCACGGGGTGCGGAGCCCCGCTCCTCTCCAAGTTCTGTGATCTAGGCTCTGCTCTAGATTCCAGACTCCTACTGTTCTGTCTAGATTATTGTGTGTTCTACTCCACTACCCTAACACTCCACCCCCCAGGACCTATGATTGGTCCCCTGTTCTAGGTGTTGTATGTAGGGTTGGATCTCTATGTTAACCGGATCATTGCTGAGTCAGAGAATATTGCGGCTGCAGTTATGGCTGCAATACCCTCTTGTGACGCACTCGTTGCAGGGCGCCACACTCCCCCTTGGTTGAATACGCTTGTCCCCAAGCGTCACACTACTCACATTACAGAGGTTTTTTTTTTTTTTTATATTTTATAACAGGTAATACACTTTTATTAATGACAGGTCATTGTATGCATAAAAGTGAGGTAAATAAACAGGTTAACACATTGCGCGGACCCGGCGGGCGGTCGGCTGTCCTTAGAATAAAAGTTCAGGCTGTAGCCGCCAAGTCGCGGTGTTACGGTGCAAACAGGAAGAAGTCTCTTATTAGAAAAGTTCAAACAACAACAGTCACTTATGGAGGGCAGTGTTCCGGACTCGTATAGCGAACCACCCGTCACAGCATATATGTCGCTCATAGGTTACTATGTCCCCTCTATACAAGTCTCGGTTTGGATGACCTCGCGGTAGATGCGATTCCACATCACGACGCCCCACAAATACTTCAGTACTCACACCCTCCTCCCTTACGAATCCCCACCCGGTGGACAAGTTAAATGTGCTTACCCGCCCGGTTTTATGGAATTGTTCAGGTAATGGAGATTGGCGGCGGGCCTCGGCGCGAGCCTGCATTTTGGCTTGCAGTCGAGTGTGCCACTCGTCTCTCCGGATACGACGTACCTCTTCGTCGGAGTGGTGCGACGTGTGGATAAAGTCACTACGGCGTGCTGGTTGTTGAACCGCTCGAGCTTGGTGGGCAGTCTGGAGTGGAGCCCGGTTCAACGGAACCGGAGAAGATGCTGTTGCGGCGGCACCCGACCAGTGCACCCGAGCTGATCGCCCGGCAGAAGGGTTCCTTGTGTCTCCCCAGGCGAACCCGGTGTAGAGATCCTCAGCTGGACTGTAGGTCTCCTTGTCATCCTCCTCGACCTCTCCTTCGATGACTACGTCGGGCTGCTCGGCTGACGAAGACGATGGGATGGAATCCTCTGGATCGGTGGGTGGCTGTGCTGCAAAGTTCTCCTCGGGGTCGTTGTGCAGGACTTCCAGGCTGCCTGCCTCTTCTTCTGTAGCAGCGGGAAGTGGTGTTTCAATCCCAGTCACCAGGTAGGCCTCTGTATTTGCAGAGGAGGCCTCCGGTTCATGGGAGAAACAGGCGACCAGTCTCGGTAGTTTGGAAACTAGTCGCGGGTTCCGCAGGTGGAACCAGGTAGATGTCAGCTTCTTCGTGGGAGCATATTGGAAGCTCCGGCTCTGGAACGGGGTCGGCTGCGGTTTCATCCACTGGAACGGGTCGAGCTGTGGTCCTCACGGGAATGATACAGTCTATGGGCTCCGGTGACGAAGCAGGACAGGTTGGTGGGTGACGGTGAGGCTGTTGAAAAACTGGCGATGTCGTCTGGGCTTGGAGAAGCTGTACCCGGTCGGCTCTGCTGCATCGCATGGTGTAGTCTTCTGCCTAGGGTCGCGCTCCAGCTGCGAATCGTCCATTCCACTGTCTCAAGTAGTCGCACCCGGAGGTCTTGTAGAGCCTCTAGCCAGAAGTCGGGGCTGCCGTCTATGGTAAGGGCAGGATCCGGACCCGGTTGGCCTATGGCTGCTCTGGCCTCCGCCTCGACCTCACGCATTAGGTCTTGGAGTCTCGTGCTGGCCATTCTCTTCTTGGAGGGAAACCACACCCGTTCAACTGGTAAACGTTCTGGTAGAGCTGGTGAAGAAGTCTGTCTGACACTCCCATTTCCTGTGGGCTTTTGTAGTCCAATCGTGGGAAAAGTCTTTGGGGTCCGCCCCCATGGTTGATTCGAGCAATCAGGGCGGACAAAGAATATGGCGCCTTTTGTCTTTAGCCCTCCCACGGTGAGGGGGGGGTTGACTCACTCCTGGGCTTGCACGTGGCGGCTTCTTGTGGCGGGAACGCCATCTTGGGCGCCATCTTGACCCAATGGTGAAAAGGCGGGAAAGTTCTTTTAGGGACGAACAAAGTCCAAATTGTAGACAATAAAGTCCATTTTAAGCACAATATACCCGTTGGGTAACGGGCCTGCTCGTATCCTGTTCGTGACCCCATTTTCTGACTCACCGTGGCCGGGACTCCGGTTTAGACAGACGATGCTTCCTTCCTCCTTGTCACGGGTGGACCGCGCCTGCCGGTAGTGGGGCCCGGTGTAGTGCAGATCAAAAGTGAAGGCGTCTTGGTGGAACAGATTAAAGGGGTTTTAATTTATTCGTGACGCCACCTATGAGTAGATTCGGTAAGGACTACCGACGCTGCGGAGCCCCCGGGGGATGGATAGCAGCTAGATGTTACGCTCCCCACAGGCTGAGCGGTGATCCCCGGAGGCTGGAGCTGCTCAAGATGTTGTGCGGCAGCTGCGGTTACCTTTTAGTGCGACGGACAGTTCATAAGGAAGCACGGACACAGAAAGTCTCTGCAACGGGTCTTTACTGTAACCAGCAGGCAGTACATGGCATACAGTGGTTGAGTAGTAGACCAGGTGGACTCAGCAGTGATGGTGTCCCTTAGAGATCCGCAGTGTTCCTCCATTCTACCTATTTAGTTGCCAGTGTCGCCCAGGAATACCAGGTCGGGTACGGGGAGGCTGCTTCAATGCCCTATCTATGATGTACGTTCTGGATGTTTTGGGGAGCCTTGGATCCCTCGGTGGGTACACCGCAGGTTAGACGACTGGAAGTTGGCTTGTGGTGGGGTGCTCCTTTGAAGCTGCTCCTCCACGCTTCTGGTTCGCGTGGCAGAGGTGAACTGCTGCCAGCTTCGGTACCAGTGAACCGGCTGTGAGTTGTGGGCACGGGAGTCTTTTGGGAACCCGTGTAGATAATGCCCAATCCCGGTGGTTAAGGCCTCAGGTGCTGACACCCGACCGGTGACGGCCCAGTGACCGGTGACCGGTGACCGTTCTGTCTAGAGTATTGTGTGTTCTACTCCACTACCCTAACACTCCACCCCCCAGGACCTATGATTGGTCCCCTGTTCTAGGTGTTGTATGTAAGGTTGGATCTCTATGTTAACCGGATCATTGCTGAGTCAGAGAATATTGCGGCTGCAGTTATGGCTGCAATACCCTCTTGTGACGCACTCGTTGCGGGGCGCCACAACTGGACCTGCCTGAGACACTGACCTGACTGGACCTGCCTGAGACACTGACCTCACTGGACCTGCCTGAGACACTGACCTGACTGGACCTGCCTGAGACACTGACCTCACTGGACCTGCCTGAGACACTGACCTGACTGGACCTGCCTGAGACACTGACCTCACTGGACCTGCCTGAGACACTGACCTGACTGGACCTGCCTGAGACACTGACCTTACTGGACCTGCCTGAGACACTGACCTCACTGGACCTGCCTGAGACACTGACCTCACTGGACCTGGCTGCTGCTGCTCAGTCAAATTATTACCTCAGGTTGCTGGAGACTTCTCACTGAGGCGATGTGGAGATGAGCTGGGGTCATCAGAGGGGGGCGTGGCGCTGAGTTTCAGTTCACAGCGCGGGAAATGTAAGATCCCGATCGGGACACCGGGGCAGTGCCCGGCAATTCGGGACTGTCCCGGTGAATCCGGGACACTTGGGAGGTCTGGGACCAGGGAAGATATCATAATATTATGCTTATGATGGAAACTAGTAAATAAAAAAAAGCCAGAACCAAAAGATAAAAGAACCTGACAAAGTGTACTTACTGTCCACAGAAATGCAGAAAACATATAGGGCCTGATTCATGCCAGTCTTAATGAGGACATGCATATGCCTCATTATAAATTGTGACACTTGTCATGAAAAAGTTTAATAAGTCTGAGATGGCAGGAGCCATTAAAGGGAACATGTCTATCTGTCTATATCCCCCAGACTACTGCTATGTGAATATCCTACAAGCACGCACTGCAAAGTTGATGAGATTTAAGTAAAACTCATGTCCACTGTGTTATTTTTTAATACTGTGGAAATTGACCTGAAGTGGCATTTTGAGATCTGTGGTATGTCAATCTATCTTGCAGTAAATATGCATTTTATTTGTAGGTTTTAAAATTGAATAAGATGTGTAAAATCTGCAGACAAAATCCACTCAAATGGCTTTTTGTGTGCCATTGGAGAAGAGACATAGTTAAAAAACCTGTGTGCATGACTTGCTCAATAAAGTTTTATTAAAGCTAAGGAACTCAGCAAGCAGTACATTTTGTATAAATCTGGATACCAAAACAACAAAAAATGCTGCTGAAATGGAAAAAAAAAGCACAAAAAATCTCAATCAAAATGTAGTGCCCCTGCGGTCTAGACACCACAGAGGGGTAATGCACCCATCCCACGGGTGTAGTATTCCTGTTCTCAGTAAGGCTGGCTTCACACCACAGTGCAGTCCGGTCCGGGGCTCTCAGGCATGAACCTGACAGCCCCGGACCGAATCAGCACACAGAACCAGAGGTCCAAATGTGCCCTCCGGTCCTGTGTGCGGCCGGACGCAGCTGCAGCTGCTAATGACTCAGGACCGCGGCTGGCAGGGAGCTAGCCGTGGTCCTGAAAGAACAGCGTCATGTAGCTGCCAGTGTCCAGTTCCCGGATCCTCCTGGACCGGGGCAATCCGGCCCCATAGGCTCCCAAGTTAGAGCGCGCCGGATTGCCCTGGATCCGGGAGGACCCGGGCGAATCCGGGATCCGGCAAATTGGGGAGATTATTCTCCTCGGACGCAAAAATGTTGCAAGCAACATTTTTGTGGCCGGAGAGAATAATCCGAATTCTCCCGGATGCCACCGCAGAGATGAAACCGGATGGCAGAGAGCTGCCATCCGGCTCCATCCGGCCCCATATGGCCACTTTACACGCGGCTACATTTCTAGCTTATCCACAGGTAACTTACTGGCTGCAGTGAAATCATGGAGACATGGTTCTATCTTGTTGCTGTGTACAAATGGAATAATGTCTCCATGATTTCACTGCAGCCAGTAAGTTACCTGTGGATAATCTAGAAATGTAGCCGCATGTAAAGTGGCCAATAGGCTTACACCGGACAGCCCCAGACCGGATCACGCCGTGGTGTGAAGCCAGCCTAAATGGGAAGGTAAGTCCGAGACACCCACAAAAGCACCCATCAACACCCGATCCCAGGGACAATGGGCGGACCCGATAAAGGGAGGGCCCAGTTAGTCAGTTGGACGGTGTCACGGTGTAGTGAGAGTACTAATAAGGAAATGGCAGTTACGGGCAGAGTGACCAGGGAAGACTAGTCTGACCCTAGTCTGGAAACCCTGAATAGCCCTGATCCCAAATGTATCTCTCATGGTGAGAAGGCTTGGGCCTCCAGCCTCTCCCTAAAACTCTTCCACCAGCCCTGCGCTATTCCCCTCTCACCTCCCTCCACAGAAACAGGATACAGCAACTCCAACAGAAAGGACATCAGCCACACAAATACACAGAACTACACAGCACGACATCCAGGTATAGAGTGAAACTCTATCAGCAGCACCACCTGGTGAAGGAGAGGCTACTTAAAGGCTAGGGGGAGGGAACTTCAGATGAGTCACACATTAACCCCTCAACCAGCAGTTGAACCTAATAGTGAAGGCAGTTCTGGAGCCCAACACAGGAGGCCAGGACCTTCACAACTATCAACCATGCAGCTCTTAAAGACAAACACATACACAGCAGCATCCAGCAATGTCAGCGCGTGACAGTACCCCCTCTTTTAAGAGAGGCCTCTGGACTCAACTACGGCACATCCGAAAAAAGTCCACATCCCCTGAGCGACAAGATATGAAAAACATTATGGGTTGTCAAACCTGGGGATAGGTCAAGGCGGTACAGCCGATATCCGAAACGGTCCTATAACCCCAGAACCAGGAGCCCCAGCAGCACACACCCACCTGACGTGTTTGGATAACACCCACACATACTCATGAACTCTCAGGTCTGGGCCTGCACGTTTATTTCCAAATCTGTGGTCACAGTTAGAGGGCACAAATTCAGGATGGTAAACTGCAGCAGTGTCCCCCCCGGGGCCCTGGGCTCTTTCCTCTGTAGTGCACAGCAGGAACCACCATCCCTCCCCGGCCCCTCCTCCTGGAATGAAGTCTAGACACACCATTAATCTGAGGTGTAGTCTGGACTCCACCCCCATTCACTTCTGGAAGTGGGGTAGGAGTCGGCACAACCAGTACGGTAGAAATAGGTGTAGCTAGGCAATTATTCACACAGAAAGCCCCCCAAGTTACAACCTTTCTGGCCCGCCAGTCAATCAATGGGTTGTGTTTCTCCACCCAGGGAAGGCTCAATACAATGGGAGTGGGTAGGTTCTCCAAGAGGTGACAGGACAGAACCTCCTGGTGGAGAGTTCCTATGCTCAGGTTCACATTACGCACCACTTGGGAGAGAATCTTCTGGCTGAGTGGAACTGAGTTGATCGAGGCGATGGGAATGAGTCTCACTAAAGCACTGCTGGTGAGACCATGAGCCTGAGCAAAACGAGAATCCATCAAATTGACCACCGCTCCGCTATCAACTAGAACTGGCACAGTCTCGGTTTTACCATGCACCACCACCTTGGCAGACAGTGTGAACGGAGACTTAGCGAGGAAGGAAAGATAAACTCTCTGGTCGTCTCCTTCTGAATGACCCAAGGTAGTCTGCTTCTGAGACTGTATGGTCTTGGAGCAAAGTGGACAAACCGTAATAAAATGGTCAGATTTTCTACAGAATAAACATTCTCCGCCCACTTGGCGGACAGTAGCCACTGGAGGATTAACACAAGAACCTACTGCCCCCAACTGCATGGGTTCATCGGGTATAGTCTCAGCAGGGATAGGTACAGAAGACATAGTAGGTTTTGGTCTCTCCCTCAGGCATCTGTCAACCCGAATGGCTAGAGACATTGCAGCCTCCAATGACTCAGATGCGGCGTACTGAACCAGGGTGTCTTTCAGTCTAGCTGACAAACCCAAGCAGAACTGACTCCGGAGGGCTGGGTCATTCCACTGGGTGTCAGTCGCCCATCTCCGAAACTCCGAGAAGTACCCCTACACTGCTCGTGTGCCCTGCTTGTGTCGGGCCCCACGGGACGGGGGTACTCGGTACCAGACCGGACGGTGCCGGGGAAGTCACGGGTGGCTTGGTCCGTACCGTGTCCCGGGCTCGGCAAATAAAAGGGGAATTATTTACAGGGGAAATGTCATTCGTGACGCCACCCACTTGATGCGGCCAGTGATGGGGGCCGCCGCTGCTGCAGAACCTCCGGGGGTGATGGAGTGGCAGCGAAGATGTTATAGTTCCAGTGGGAAGAACTGTATCCGGCGGGGCAGTAAGGGTTAAGTCTATGGTAAGGTTGTAGCACACTTACTTGCAGACGCTGCAGGGATCTCTCCTCCTGGCTGGTGCTGACAGGCTGGATCCTGTATGGAGAGAATAGCTTGCACACAGAGACTCCAGGAAAGCAGTTCCAGGGTTTTCCAAAGCTTTACTTCAAGTTCTTTCAGTCATTTTACAAGTCATTTGCAATTCTTACAAGTTACAGTACACGGGCACATTCTCCCTCTCCGGGTTCCCTTTGCTCTGCAGCCAGGCCTCTCTCTGTGACCCCTCACACAGTCTTTAGTGTCCTTTCCTGGCTGTTTACAGTCTTCGTCTGTACGGGTGTTGTGTTTTACGCTGGACAGTATGGTGGTAACTCGGGCTTCTGTGAGTCCTAGTGCGTCACTTAGCTGCCTGTCCTTTAGGGTAGGGATCTCAGTCTGAAACTCAGTTATCTGGGGATGCCAGGTGAACTACGGTCCCCTCTAGAGCCGACACTCTACTCAGCCCAGCCTCCAGCAGTCCTCCGGTCTGAGGCTCTACCAGGCTCTCTCCTTTCTGTTCCTTTCCAGTATTCTAGGAGGGCTACTCCGCCTGCAGTCAGTGGCTTCAGCTGCTGTCTAGGGCACGGTTCCACCGTCCCTCTCTGTTCTGTCACACTCCTGGTGGCATCAGCGTCGGATGGGCTTTCTCTCCCCTCTGGCTCACACTGGCTCAGTACGGATTCTGCGCTCCTAGCCTTGCACTCACAGAATGTGTGATTGTCTTTCTGTCTTTGCAGCTCAGCTCAGCTTCTGGTCTTTGCATCTCGGCACCTTGAGCCTACTAACTTCCTTCACTCCTCCCCTCACTATATACTCTCAAGTCACCTGACTCAGTGTTTGTCCAACCCAATCCTCTGATCCACCACCCCTCAATCTCATAGAGTTCTAATGTCAGGGCTGGATGTTACCTTCTCTGACACGTGGGTTGTGTGGGCTGTGAGGGTGTTGGTGTGCAACAATGTCCTACCTGCCTTGCTGCAGTTCCCTTTGTGGCCTCCTGGACGCAGGGGCGCCACACTCTCCCGGAGTTAACTAGCGCGTCCTCGCGCTGCCCGTCTTGGATTACCCTGAAAACATTTTTATTTTATAACAGTAAACATTAAGTATTCTTGGTTTCTTCCCGTCCTGAAGGCACGATTCTTATAATGTTACTTTAAGTTAACTATTTACAAGTGCACGGGTATATACTCATCATTACCCTTCTGTCTAGACCTCGACGTGTTCTAATGCTACAACGCATTCACTTTTCTATAAAACACAAGTTACAGTACACGGGCACATTCTCCCTCTCCGGGTTCCCTTTGCTCTGCAGCCAGGCCTCTCTCTGTGACCCCTCACACAGTCTTTAGTGTCCTTTCTGGGCTGTTTACGGTCTCCGTCTGTACGGGTGGTGTGTGGTACGCTGGACAGTATGGCGGTGACTCGGGCTTCTGTGAGTCCTAGTGCGTCACTTAGCTGCCTGTCCTTTAGGGTAGGGATCTCAATCTGAAACTCAGACCCCTCGTCGTGTTATCTGGGGATGCCGGGTGAACTACGGTCCCCTCTAGAGCCGACACTCTACTCAGCCTAGCCTCCAGCAGTCCTCCGGTCTGAGGCTCTACCAGGCTCTCTCCTTTCTGTTCCTTTCCAGTATTCTAGGAGGGCTACTCCGCCTGCAGTCAGTGGCTTCAGCTGCTGTCTAGGGCACGGGTTCCACCGTCCCTCTCTGTTCTGTCACACTCCTGGTGGCATCAGCGTTGGATGGGCTTTCTCTCCCCTCTGGCTCACACTGGCTCAGTATGGATTCTGCGCTCCTAGCCTTGCACTCACAGAATGTGTGATTGTCTTTCTGTCTTTGCAGCTCAGCTCAGCTTCTGGTCTTTGCATCTCGGCACCTTGAGCCTACTAACTTCCTTCACTCCTCCCCCTCACTATATACTCTCAAGTCACCTGACTCCATGTTTGCCCAACCCACTCCTCTAATCCACCACCCCTCAATCTCATAGAGTTTCAATCTCAGGGCTGGATGTTACCTTCTCTGACACGTGGGTTGTGTGGGCTGTGAGGGTGTTGGTGTGCAACAATGTCCTACCTGCCTGGCTGCAGTTCCCTTTGTGGCCTCCTGGACGCAGGGGCGCCACACTTGAGTTTACGGAGATTAGACTCAGCAAAGGTTACCCTATCAGGTTAGCCATACACCTGAGCCAGAGCAGCAAAAAACCCGTCCACCGACCGCGACGATGGTGAGTCGGCCGGGAGGGAAAAGGCCCAGGTCTGAAGGTCCCCTTTAAGGAGGGAGACTATAATCTCGCCCGCTGTTCCTCACTTCCCGATGAACGGGGCCGGAGCCTGAAATAAAGCTTACAGACTTCACGAAAAACAAAAATGTGTCTCTTCGCCCAGAAAACCTATCTGGAAGAGAGACCTTGGGTTCTGGCATGGCCTGAGCATGAGCCAAGGCCAATTAATTCCCGACTTGCTGCAGCTGTTGCACTACCTGAATCCGCAGACCAGTTACCTTTTCAGAGATGGTCTGCATCAGGCGAGAAAATGCATCAGCTGAAGCAGTCTGAGACATAGTGTCTCAAGGGAAAAGGTATGGGCTGCTGATAATGTCACGGTGTAGTGGGAATAGTGATAATAGAATTTGCAGTTATGGGCAGGGTGACCAGGGAAGACTAGTCTGGCCTTAGTCTGGAAACCCTGAATGGCTCTGATCCCGAAGGTATCTCTGATGGTGAGAAGGCTCAGGCCTCCAGTCTCTCCCTAAAACTCCTCCACCAGCCCTGCACTATTCCCTCACCTCCCTCCACAGAATTGGGATACAGCAACTCCAACAGAAAGGACATCAGCCACACAAAGACACAGAACTGCACAGCACGGCTTCCAGATATACAGTGAAACAGCAGCACCACCTGGTAGAAGGAGAGGTCACTTAAAGGCTAGGGGCAGGGGAGTTCAGGTGAGTCACACATTAACCCCTCAATTAGCAGTTGAACCTAATAGTGAATGCAGTTCTGGAGCCCAACACAGGAAGCCAGGATCTTCACAACTATCAACCATGCAGCTCTGAAGGTACCGTCACACGCCGCAATCTCGCCTGGAGATCATAAAGGCGATGTGTCGCCCCGGCGAAATCGCCGTGAAATTGCCTCATGGTTGCGGTGTGTGTTTTGGGCGATTTTGCGGCGATAAATTGCCCATCTCCCATCGCCTGATTCCTGAACAGTGCTCAGTAATCAGGCGCAATCGGTAAGGCGATATTTTCGTGTTTTGGCATGTGACAGGGCGATAGAGATGGAAACAGCGCTTTCTATGATTTCCCATAGGCGTGCCTCAAGTGTTCTGTAGTCCGCACCCCGTCTGAGATGATTGGTGTGGGCTACTGTGTTCCCATTGGCTGTCAGTTGACACTGCCCCATATTTGAAGAGCTGTCCATTCAGCACCACACACATCTTCAGCTACACAACCGTCCGCAAACTCAGTGCAATTACGCGCGCCATTGAATAGCGCAAGCTATGTTGTCCGCGTGTATTAAGTTGCGCTGTGTGGAGTATAGTGCCACACATGACAGCTCAGATGTTGGGCTACACATCGTAGATGGGTTCCATGGGCCACGCACTATAATCACCCTACGTGTGTGAATTTGGTGACGCTGCTGGGTACATTATACTGCTCCCACTCCGCGGACGTCCACCTTGTTAGTGCCCTCAACTTTGTTTGGCGGCGCCAGTGTGCGTGGTGATGTCATCATGTTTCTGCTCATTCCTCCCTGCCTGCCAGGTGCCTACCCCTCCCCTGCACATACTAGGAGAGTCATGGCGGCCGCACAGCGCGCTGCCACATGGGGTCTGGCAGAACTTATGATCCTGATAGAGCTGTGTGACCGGCATGACTACTGGTGCCACCAGTGTCACCGCCACCCACACTGCCAAACGAGCATCCCGAGGAGAATCCAGCGGGCCCTGCTCCGGAAAGTGGGTGTGGAGAGGACCCGCAAGCAGATCCAAAAAAAGCTGGCGGACCTGAAACACAAGTCCCCAGGGCGGATTGTGGACATTCATGCCCGGATTGCCAGGCTGCGTGGTGAGTATGTGGCATTGCCAAACACATACATGCCAATCATCCTAGTCCAAACACTACCCAACCATCATGTGCTATTGTGCCATGGCACATAGTGTGACATAAACCACCATGTGGAACTGTCACCAATGTGCATTTGCATGTTGGTCACACTGCAACATGAAGGTGCAGAATGCACTCATATGTTTTTTTAATGCTGCAACATATTAATGCTAATTTGAAGGGCCACATCGCATATGGCAACACATATGTGCACACTCTGACACATAGAATTTCACAAGACATTGATCACAATCCCGAAAAGTCACTACAAGCTGACTGCTATGTGTTTGCCCCCATGGTGGCACCACCACATGCTTACTGTCTGCTCTTGTGTTGGTTTTAAAAATCCATCCTCTGCTAATCCAAGGGTGTTTTACATCCCAAATACAGTGGCGGAACTTGAACCTGGCGGGCCCCGGGCGGCCTTTAGACCTTGGACCCACTTGGGGGTATATTCATCCCACAAGCTGTAGGTGGTGAGGAGCGGGGGGTGCTGCTCTCCTAGGTGAGGAGCAGGGGGGGATGCTGCTGTCCTAGGTGAGGAGCGGGGGGGGGTGCTGCTGTCCTAGGTGAGGAGCGGAGGCAGGGGCGCGGGCTGCTGCTACCTGCGTCTGTCGAGCCGCACATCACAAGCCAGAGAGCCGGGGCGGCAGATGAGAGGGGAGGAGGGGCAGGATCAGCCACGGGAAGCAGGATGCTTCTCTCAATTCACCTCCTCTCCTCTGACACACGGTCACGGGGGGTGGCTGGAGGCCCGGGCCCCCCTGCAGGGAAGTGCGGGGCCCCCCTAAAGGTGCTTGAGGGGCCCCCTAGCCAGTCAGGGCCCTGGTGCAGCTGAACCAGCTGCACCACGGTAGGTCCGCCCCTGCCAAAATATGTGGTAACTGGTGTTGTGGTCATGTCCAACAACAGACTGGCTCCTAACCATAGGGTCCTCAAGACCCAAACCTTTTAGGCTAGGCTTCACACCCTAATGACATTGCTACACACAGTACGTGTTGTGTTCCTTTTGGAAAATCGGTGTCTTGTCAATTTTGATACTACAGATGAGGAGGACGTCGCGTCTGAGGAGGGCAAACGGTCCCTTACACCACCCGGGACCCCAACCCCCTCATCTTCCCTGGAGGGCCCAGGAAGTCTTGTGACTCACCGTGGCCGGGACTCCGGTTTAGACAGGCTGTAGCTCCTTCCTCCTTGTCATGGGTGGGCCGCGCCTGCCGGTAGTGGGGCCCGGTGGAGTGCAGATCAAAAGTTGAAGACGTCTTGTAAGGAACAGATTAAAGGGGTTTCATTTATTTGTGACGCCACCTATGAGTAGTTTCGGTAATCGTTACCGACGCTGCGGAACCTCCGGGAGATGGACAGCAGCAAGATGGAACGCTCCCCACAGGCTGAGCGGTAATCCCCGGAGGCTGGAGCTGCTTAAGATGTTGTGCGGCAGCTGCGGTTACCTTGTAGTGCGGACGGACAGTTCATAAGGAAGCACGAACACAGAAAGTCTCTACAACGGGTCTTTACTGTAACCAGCAGGCAGTACATGGTATACAGTTACGGGTAGTAGACCGGGTGGACTCAGCAGTGATAGTGTCCCTCAGATATCCGCAAGTGTTCCTCCATTCTAGCTAAGTGTTTCGCCATTGTCGCCCAGGAATACCAGATCGGGTACGGGGAGGCTGCTTCAATTCCCTATCCAAGTTGTACGTTGTGGATGTTTTGGGGAGCCTTGGATCCCTCGGTGGGTACACCGCTGGTTAGACGACTGGAAGTTGGCTGGTGGTGGGGTGCTCCTGTGAAGCTGCTCCTCCACGCTTCTGGTTCGCGTAGCAGAGGTGAACTGCTGTCAACTTCGGTACCAGTGAACCGGCTGTGAAGTTTTTGGGCACAGGAGTCTTTTGGAACCCGTGGTAATGATGCCCGATCCCGGTTGTTGAGGCCTCGGGTGCTGACACCCGACCGGTGACGGCCCGGGGGCTGCACGGGGTGCGGAGCCCCGCTCCTACTCCAAGTTCTAGACTGCTCAGGTCAAGTTCTAGACTCTTTCTCCTTCCAGACTAACTAAGTGTCTGTTCTCCCTACACACTTCCCTACACTCCGCCCACCAGGACCTGGATTGGTCCTCTGTTCTAGGTGATGCATGTAGGGTTGGATCTCAAAGTTAACTGGGTCACTGCTGTGTCAGAGAATATTGCGGCTGCATTTATGGCTGCAATACCCTCTTGTGACGCACTCGTTGCGGGGCGCCACACTCGCACCCCCCGATACCCCCCCACCCACCTTCCTTGGAGGGCCCAGGAAGTGCTGCACCCCCCAGAACCCCCCCTCACCTTCCCTGGAGGGACCAGGAAGTCCCACACCCCCCGGGACCCCCCCTCACCTTCCCTGGAGGGACAAGGAAGTCCCGTGCCCCCTGGAACCCTACCCTCACCTGCTTTGGATGGACCAGGAATTCCCGTACCCCCTGGGACCCTACCCTCACCTGCCCTGGAGGCACAAGGAAGCACCGTACCCCCTGGGACCTTACCCTCACCTTCCCTGGAGGCACAAGGAAGCCCGGTACTCTTGGGCACTAATCTAAGCCCAGGCTCAACCCCTAAGCATCTCCAGCTCCCGGGCCGCACACAGTGACATGGTGCCTGCTGGATTAGGGATTGGTGGTAAGTGTTGGCAATGGGCTCCAAGCTTTGCAATATACATGTTGGTGTGTGTCCCTGACATCAGTATGTGAGTCATGATGTTGTTTTATTCTCCTTTCTTTGTCAAGGGGCAAGAGCTAGTGTTGCCGGATGGGCTGTGAGTGCATCACCATCACCTGAAGAAGGAAACCAGGATGGGGAGATGCAACGTAAGTGAAATCCTGACCAATGACGTCACCCACCCACCCACAAATACACATGTCACTGACTAATGTCCTTATTTTCCATACAGGTGTACCAACTATTGAGGAGCTGCTGCAGGCTCACAGGGAGGCAAAGCACCACATGAAGCATGCCCACCAAGAAGGCCAACAACATCTGGCCTGGTTGGGTGCCATGATCCAGTGCCTCCAGGCAGCCCAGTCTGCCATTGCCCCTACTCCACCATATCCCCCCAATAATGTGGCCAATGGCCCTTGTCTGTTGTTGTCCATGTTGGACCAGTTGTTTGTTTTTGTTGCCATGTTGGCACCTTTCTTTTTTAGGCCACGTTGGCCTTTTTTGTTATAGTATCCCACATTGGGAAAGTGGGTAGTATGGTTTGCCTACTGCTAATCTGAAAAAGCATCCTTTTTAAAAAAAAAAAGAGAGAAACAATAAATGTGATTGCAAAACAAAATAATGTCTGATCTCTCTTGTCTCAACACACACAGGGACACCTTTGGGAGGTGAAATTGTAAAACACAACACATAACACATGGCTAAACAATTTGCGTAGGTGTGCAGTGTGACATGATAAAGATCTGACCATACAGTACCATTTCTACACGGATGAAGCCCTATTTTACATTAATGTCTCCAATATCACACCCACATTAAAGGGATCCTGTCACCTCCAAAATGCCTCATTAGCTAGCAAAACATGTCCCTGGACCATCCCATCACTAATCTCACACTTCTTTTGTCTCCTAAAAGCATCCTGTGAAAGTGCATAAAAACTTTTTAATACTTACTCATTAGTGATTATAATTAGCAGGGGTTATATTCTTTAGCCCTTAGGGCATGTTGTTTTGCAGCCTCGAGGATCCACCCTCTCTCTGTCTGTGTTGCTGTGATTGCAGCAGAAGGCAGCACTAATGATTTGCATTCTGTGAGTGATAGAGAGGGGGGAGGGTAATGCCTGCACAAGCAAAGCAAACAGACAGAGAGAGGGTGGATTCTGGAGCCTGCAAAACAGCCCGCCCTGGTGACTAAAGAATATAACCCTGCTAATTATAATCACTAATGAGTGAGTATTAAAACGTTTTTATGCACTTTCACAGGTTGCTTTTAGGAGACAAAAGGAGTGTGAGATTAGTGATGGGATGCTGCAGGGACATGTTTTGCTAGCTTAGGAGGCGTTCTGGAGGTGACAGGATCCCTTTAACAAACACACAGACCCAAACATACTCACCAATGTCGGCCGCAGAAGACTCAAAATCTCTCAATACTCACACATGTCATCTAGGGATAGGCTTCTGTCACCTACAATATCCCAACTATGTTATTGTGGACATGAAGCCTCTCCTTGTGCCACACAAACATCACCATGACACCCACAACACACTACCCACACAACCATACTGCTGAACCTGACACATATGTGGACGTAGGTATTTGAAATCAAAGTATGATTTATTTCACTAAATCAAAAATAAAAAAACAAAACACTTGGTTTGAGTGATAAAAAAGAAAAAAACAGTCCATCACGCAATATAGTGCATTGCCTAGTAGTGTCTTGGTTCTTCGTCCTCTGCTGGATCAGACATTGGCTCCTCCCCCTCATCCCCGAACTCCCACACATTGGGGGCCCTTCTGTGCTGTTGTCTTCGTGGGAGACGTGGGGGATCCTGATTTTGGCGACCTCTAGGCATGGGTTGTTGGGGCGCAGGGGGCATTGGGGGTGTTTTCTTGGGGATGGCAATATAACCACCCCATCTCAGTGCCCCTCAACACCCGCTTCCAGAACCCGAATGATGGCCCTCTCGGCGATGGCACGTTGTTCTGGCTCCATGCGACACACCCACTCACTGGCCATGTGCCCAATTGAAGTGGCGGGGGTCCTCTCTCGGTCCAATAGGACACGTTTTGCCCAGGTACCCAGCTCAGTGTTGGGTGGGGCCGTTGTATGGCGCCTTTGTATTCCTGAGCTGGGCCCTGGGCACGCCCCCCCCCTCTGGGATCAGGCACCAGCTCCACCAAAGATGGTTAGGGTGGAGCCTGGCCAGTGGGTGGGTCCTCTGCACCGGAGCCAGACTCCCGAGGGGCCTGTAAAACAAACATAGAAAAAGCAAAAATTAACAAGAGTAGCAATGTACTGACATCAATTACCACAACCAACCACCCAGCACCAGATGGCGTATATCTGACCATGCAAAACACCAAAATCAACAGTAGCAGGGTTGGAAACAGAGATGAAGAAAGAAGTAGACCAGTGCTCTGTACTCACCTGAGGCTCCAAATTTATATGCCAAGTGCCCCAACATAAGACAGCACAATCTGTGCCAACAGCCACGAGCCAACACACAGCAGAAGACACAGAAGAATGGGGAAAGTACAACACGATTGTGCCTTCGACATGTCCACGAACCCACACATCAGTGCAACCAACAAGGCGTGGACATAGGTAGCAAAACAGCAATTATACACCTTCTGTGACGGGGCAGGCTCTTGGCTTGTGGCCAAAGATGGTTGGGCAAGGCGCCTGCTGCACCGTGTTGGCCGATGAGCCTCCTGGCCCAGGTTGAAGGTGAGGAAGTCATAACACCACAGATGTGGCTTAGGGACCTCCTCAGCTCCAGCCCCGGACCGAGCCTCAAACCACTTTTTATTCTCCTTGGTGAACACGGTGCACAGGCGCTTGATTTTTTCCACAACCATCAGCACCGGCCAGGTCTTACTTTGGTCGAGCCGGTTTGCCAGCTCGACAAGGTGCCTGTAGGCCACAGCCCTCACCGCCTTGTTCTTGTAGTCAGGCGACCCACCCGCCACAGGCATTCATTGTCCTGGTACATGGCTAGGAGGTCACGCACAAAATCAGGACCCTCAGCCATCTGCCAAAAAAAAACAGTGTGTTACCCAAACACATACATATACATATAAGGTCCAAGTATAAGAACTGCTGGGCACAAACTTGCAAAAGGTCACTGTCACAATGTGACTCAAGCCTGCGGGTTAGCCGTGCGGTGCTGGCAAATTAGCAATTATCCAATAACAGCAAACAGAAAAAAATAGCCGCACTCACCGACATTTGATCTCTTACGTTCTTTATTCATGGTCCATCTTCATGAACATCTGACCATGCTGAGCAGGGAGGGGAGTGCAAGGGAGGCGGACGCCCCTCCCTGCTCAGCATGGTCAGATGTTCATGAAGATGGACCATGAATAAAGAACGTAAGAGATCAAATGTCGGTGAGTGCGGCTATTTTTTTCTGTTTGCTGTTATATACATATAAGGTCACACCCTACTCTGTGTGGCCAATCCATGTCCAGCACTAGCAATGACAGGTGGTCTGGTAGTTAGCTTGTATATACAGAAGCATTAAGGGCCTTTATATGTGTACACAGATCTGACATGCTGCATATGACACAGGTCATATGTGGTTTGGGCCTGCCTAGGCAAAGTTACAAAACTGTATCATGTTGAAATGGCACACATGGCGTACCACACAAAATGTACACACAGAAATGACCTTAACACATATTTATGGAACGATGTAGTGCTGTAGGACACATTGTCATGTCATTGGTGGCAAGGATCATTATGTGTGAAACAGGACACGGAGGGGCTTAACAAACCACACATCTACATGACGCTACATGAAGCTCAACATAACCCGCCCATACATCTTGCAAAATATGGGTCGGAAGCCGACAATAATATACCATACATGAGAAGCACAATAGCATATCCACTGACTTACCGTCTGTCCAACAGAGTTCTGGTGATGAGACGCTACTAGAACAATGCACATTGAAGTAGGAGCATGGGCGGCGGACCAGCTGGCCACAATTTTATACACAACATGACCAATCACAAAGCATCTCAGGCGCATAATCAGTAGTCGCAGGTGGCAACGCCCAGGCGGCTACGTCAATTAGATGACACAGATGCTCTGGGATTGGATGGTTACCACATAAAAAACGCTAACGACAGAGCTATGGCACGCTTGCTGGCCAGAGTCATTAAAGGGATCCTGTCACCCCCAAAACACCTTTAAAGCTATTAAAACCTGTCCCTACAGCATATTAACACTTTCCCTACACTATTTTTAGCTCCTAAATGCAGTAAATGATATTGCATAAAAACGTTTTATAAGTACCTGATTAGTGATGATAATGAGTGACTATGCTATTCATAGTCACTCATCAAGACTGCCCCTCTGCTTCATAGCACGCCTGAATAGGCGTGATCTACATCCAGCATTCAAAATCGCGCGTCCCTTCTGTGCCCTGTGTTCGTAGGAGGCTGCAGTGTGGCTTGTGACGCGATCCGCGTCATTCCCGGCGCCCTGTGACGTATTTACAGCGGCGCCGCGCTGTTAGCTTCAAAATGTGCACTGCGCATGCGCATTGGGCATGCGCAGTGCACATTTTGAAGCTAACAGCGCGGCGCCGCTGTAAATACGTCACAGGGCGCCGGGAATGACGCGGATCGCGTCACAAGCCACACTGCAGCCTCCTACGAACACAGGGCACAGAAGGGACGCGCGATTTTGAATCCTGGATGTAGATCACGCCTATTCAGGCGTGCTATGAAGCAGAGGGGCAGTCTTGATGAGTGACTATGAATAGCATAGTCACTCATTATCATCACTAATCAGGTACTTATAAAACGTTTTTATGCAATATCATTTACTGCATTTAGGAGCTAAAAATAGTGTAGGGAAAGTGTTAATATGCTGTAGGGACAGGTTTTAATAGCTTTAAAGGTGTTTTGGGGGTGACAGGATCCCTTTAAGTAAGTACTGATGTACAGACATGATTTGTGATATGGCTGCGTATAACGTTTGATACATCTTTGCATTACGGATCGTTCTTGTGTAGTGTAGCAGACGCCCAAGTCCTGGTGTATGTAGTTTGTAATGATGATGTGTTTGATGGATCTATTGTGTGCCGCAAAATGGATGGATGACTTTCCTTGCCAGAAAACACCCTCCTCATTGACAATCCAATTTTGCCTTCGCCATACAGGATCACGTACCAAGGAGGCCTCTGTGGTTAGCTTAGTGGAATATATGAAATGCGGCCACATAGTACTGGCCTTTACCAGACAGAAGGAATTATGCTCGTGATACTGAGATGTGGAGTGGCCCATGTGGCTTGGGAATGTCTGCCTGTGAAGATGTGGCCTTATCAACACCACAGGGATGTCTGTTGGACATGATGAATATGCGATTGTCAGCTGTGTGGGATGATGATTTGTCAGTAGCACATGGCTCTGGTACAATTAGCATGTTCTTGTATTTAATTGTTAACAAGCATCTGTCTGTGTGGTTGACCATTTTATTTTCCTAGGCCTTGTGGTAGTACATATACATTATGGGCAGCTATATGGGGGTATGGTAATGATGTCTTCATTTTGGATAATGGAGATATAGTTGTGGAGGAGGCCCATGGGTGTAGTGATAACAGGTGTTATGGTGAGGCAGTGTAATGTTGTTTGTGACCATTCAATGTTGCAAAATATCTATGTGGGTGGCCATATGTGCAGAGTCTGCTAGGATGTGGGTAACTGGCTAGGAGATGTGTAGGGAAGGAGGTAGTGGTTACTTTTGATGCCTGATAACGTGTTCTTTTGATGATAGTTTTTTTGGGTCCTTTTGCAGGGGTTGGTAGGTGAGATCATCATGGACCCTGATGGAGATGTTATCATGGATCTTGCCTTGGTGTAAGAGGACTTGTGGCTGGAGGAGAGAGCTGAGAGGTTGTGGGCTCACAGACCACGGCATGTGTGGGTTCGGGATTGGCTTCGGCAATGGCCTGAGTCACATGCGCCTGCTGCATCAGCTGGAGGATACTAGTCCGCATGATTTCAGGAACTATCTCGGTATATCCGAGGACTCTTTCACATTCCTCTTGGAACGCATAAAGCCATTGATAGCCCGACAGCACACTTTGATGCGTCGAACTGTGCCACCTCAGGATCGTTTGGCTGTAACTTTGAGGTACCTGGCAACAGGTCGTTCGAGGACAGACCTGCAATACTCGGCAGCAGTCTCACGGTGACTGCTGAGCCGCCTGATACCCAAGACGCGTGAGGCCATCGAGAGTTGTCTGCTGCCATCCTACATGCAGTTTCCAACAACCCCCGCTGGATGGATGTTGGCAGAGGTTTTGCCGATCGCTGGCAATTTCCAAACTGCGGCGGGGCATTGGATGGTAAGCACGTGAGGATCATGCAACCCCCCACCACGAGGTCCTTGTATTTTAATTACAAAGGATATAGCGTGGTCCTCATGGCCCTGATAGATGCTCACTATGAGTTCCTCTACGTGGACGTTGGAATGGCCGTGTCTCAGATGGGGGTGTGTTTGCACACAGCTCCTTGGCCCAAGGCCTAAGGAGAGGTGCTCTGAACTTGCCATAAAATGATGAGACAACCGGTCATCACAACTTTGTGTTTGTGGGGGACAGGCTCGGTCTGGGCCGCCGGGTAACCGGTTAAAAGTCATGGTGGGCCCCCAGGCATTGTGGCCCCGCCCCCCTAGCCCCGCCCCCCAACGGGCCCGAACGGGTCCCCCTGGAGCAGCGGTGGAGAACGGGCGGACTGGGCAGGGAGGCAGATTTGCCCCCCAGGCTGGTTCCCTGGCTGCTGGAGGATCAGCAGTGATTTACATACAAAGGGCACATTCCGCCCCTGCGTCTTACCGTGGGCCGGCGGCCGACATGCGGCAGTGTGTGATGAGCTCATCACGCTGGGACGTCATCACACGCTGCTGGTGACTCAGACCCGGAGGAGGAGCCAAGGGCACAGCAGTGGCGGGAATGAGGAGCTGCAGAGATCCACAGAGGAGCTGGTGAGTGACTGAGTGTGAGAGTGTGTGAGAGTGTGAGAGTGTGAGACAGAGTGTGTGTATGTGTGTGTATGTGTGTGTGTGTGTATTCAGTGCTGTGTGCAGCTTGTCTCCCACCACACTGCTTCTATTAATGAGCCGGCAGCATGTCAGTAGATAGTGAAAGTGAAACTTGCTGGCTGATAACTAGAAACAGCCTGCAGTCGGGTAGGAGGGAAGCTGCACACAAATCTGAATTCATGGAGGGAGGTAAAAGACAGCAAAACAGCAGACTTGGGGGTTATGGGGGTTGGGGTAAGAAAAACAGCCCTTAGGGCCACCAGTGGGAGAAGAGACCTAGGTCACAGGACCCCTGTGTCAGATGGGGGATAGGAGACCTAGGTCACAGGGCCCCCTGTGTCAGATGGGGGATAGGAGACCTAGGTCACAGGGCCCCCTGTGTCAGATGGGGGATAGGAGACCTAGGTCACAGGGCCCCCTGTGTCAGATGGGGGATAGGAGACCTAGGTCACAGGGCCCCCTGTGTCAGATGGGGGATAGGAGACCTAGGTCACAGGGCCCCCTCTGTCAGATGGGGGATAGGAGACCTAGGTCAAAGGGCCCCCTGTGTCAGATGGGGGATAGGAGACCTAGGTCAAAGGGCCCCCTGTGTCAGATGGGGGATAGGAGACCTAGGTCACAGGGCCCCCTGTGTCAGATGGGGGATAGGAGACCTAGGTCAAAGGGCCCCCTGTGTCAGATGGGGGATAGGAGACCTAGGTCACAGGGCCCCCTCTGTCAGATGGGGGATAGGAGACCTAGGTCAAAGGGCCCCCTGTGTCAGATGGGGGATAGGAGACCTAGGTCAAAGGGCCCCTGTGTCAGATGGGGGATAGGAGACCTAGGTCACAGGGCCCCCTGTGTCAGATGGGGGATAGGAGACCTAGGTCAAAGGGCCCCCTGTGTCAGATGGGGGATAGGAGACCTAGGTCACAGGGCCCCCTCTGTCAGATGGGGGATAGGAGACCTAGGTCAAAGGGCCCCCTGTGTCAGATGGGGGATAGGAGACCTAGGTCAAAGGGCCCCCTGTGTCAGATGGGGGATAGGAGACCTAGGTCACAGGGCCCCCTGTGTCAGATGGGGGATAGGAGACCTAGGTCAAAGGGCCCCCTGTGTCAGATGGGGGATAGGAGACCTAGGTCACAGGGCCCCCTCTGTTAGATGGGGGATAGGAGACCTAGGTCAAAGGGCCCCCTGTGTCAGATGGGGGATAGGAGACCTAGGTCACAGGGCCCCCTGTGTCAGGTGGGGGGAGATGAGACCTAGGTCACAGGGCCCCCTGAGTCAGGTGGGGGGAGATGAGACCTAGGTCACCGGGCCCCCTGGCCAGGTAGGGGGAGATGAGAGCTAAGTCACAGGTCCCCTGTGTCAGGTGAGGTGAGATGAGACCTAGGTCACAGGGTCCCCTGTGTCAGGTGGGGGGAGAGGAGACCTAGGTCACACCTTTCTCTCTCTCTCTCTCTCTCTCTCTCTCTCTCATACAGTAGGTCTGTGTGTAGGGGGATATCTATATTTCTGGGGCAGTATAGTGATACTTTTATTTTTAAGGGCATCGTGTCAGAAAGTGCTGCTGAAGATGGAACATAGGGAAGAGTCTGGAGAGACGAGCTGTGGATGTCAAATCTCATCATGGCGCCTGTGCTACAATGGAAGAAAAGGAATCGGAACAACTCCAATTAGAGAAGAAGTCATCTACACTATAAGGTACCAAGATGTAAATGTTTGTGATCCTACCTGCGTCTCATTTGTACTGTAGTTTCTATATGGTCAGCAGTGTGATAATGACTGGTAAACACAACTCCCAGCATCTCCTTACCATTTTTAAAGACATGCTGGGAGTTATAGGTTCATATGACATAAGTGTATCATGGGGTTGATTTGACACTGAAATTGATTACTGTAATAAGCTTGTCGCTACATTCATCTACTGACAGTGGTTCTGGCTCTGCATTCATCTACTGATAGTTCTGGCCCTGCATTCATCTGCTGATAGTGATTCTGGCCCCGAATTCATCTGTTGATGGTGGTTCTGGCACTGGATTCATCTACTGACAGTAGTTCTGTCACTGCATTCATCTGTTGATAGTGATTCTGGCTCTGCATTCATCTACTGATGGTAGTTCTGGCCCTGCATTCATCTGATGGTGGTTCTGGCCCTGCATTCAGCTACTGAGGTGGTTCTGGTCCTGCATTCCTCTGCTGATCCTGATTCTGCCGCTGCATTCCTCTGCTGATGGTGGTTCTGGTCCTGCATTCATCTACTGAGGTGGTTGTGGTCCTGCATTCCTCTGCTGATTCTGCCGCTGCATTCCTCTGCTGATGGTGGTTCTGATTCTGCATTCATCTACTGAGGTGGTTCTGGTCCTGCATTTCTTTGCTAATGGTTCTGACCCTGCAGTCATCTACTGTCGGTGATTCTGACCCTGCATTCATCTACTGAGGTGGTTCCAATATGGTTCATGACTTTGTTAAAACTGAAATCTGCTCCAAAAACTCACTGTAAGTTATGGTGTGTTTACACTGAGTTTTTGTAGCAAAAATTCTCCAACTGCTCCTCAAATGCTCAAAACCTGGTTGTAATGATGTATTAATTGCGGTGGTGATGGTGATGTAGTCATGTAAGTGGCCCTTGGGAATGATTCAGCATGCATCTGTTTCTCGGCTTGAAAAATGTTGTGTATTTCTGGGCAAGATGCTGGCCCAACTACACCACGCTGATACAGACACGTAACACTGCACAATGGTGGCTGTGTCTGCTGAAGTGACATCACATAGCTGTCCTAGTACTAAGTATATAGGGTCAGGGTACAAGAATACTGATCACCCCCTGTCAAGTCCTCACAGAAGTCTATATTGTTAGGTCATTGGCCGCCCTGTGTGAGTTATCGCCAGAGTCTGAATTTTGCTGCAGATCAGGTCATCTTGTCAGTGCCGGGTCATCTGCTGCAGATCAGGTCGTCCTGTGACTGCTGGGTCATCTGGTGCAGATCAGGTCGTCCTGTCACTGCTGGGTCATCTGGTGCAGATCAGGTCGTCCTGTCAGTGCTGGGTCATCTGGTGCAGATCAGGTCATCCTGTCAGTGCTGGGTCATCTGCTGCAGATCAGGTCGTCCTGTGACTGCTGGGTCATCTGGTGCAGATCAGGTCGTCCTGTCACTGCTGGGTCATCTGGTGCAGATCAGGTCGTCCTGTCAGTGCTGGGTCATCTGGTGCAGATCAGGTCATCCTGTCAGTGCTGGGTCATCTGCTGCAGATCAGGTCATCCTGTCAGTGCTGGGTCATCTGGTGCAGATCAGGTCGTCCTGTCAGTGCCAGGTCATCTGCTGCAGATCAGGTCATCCTGTCAGTGCTGGGTCATCTGCTGCAGATCAGGTCGTCCTGTCACTGCTGGGTCATCTGCTGTAGATCAGGTCGTCCTGTCACTGCCGGGTCATCTGCTGCTCCTGTATACCGTATGTAACACACTATTATATACATGTAATACGTGACTGGTATACTATCTGGTGTCTGTAGTCACAGTGCGTATGTGTATGTAGTGTAGGTATCTACTGTATGTGATCACCTTTTAAGAGTGTAGAAAAGCACAGCTTACTTTGCTTTACTACCCATCTAAAAACCTATATCCAGTTTAAAAATAGTAATATGTGATTTTTCTAACCAATAGAAATGCTCATCTGAGCTGATCCGAGTGCTGTCAGTTATATCTACAAAGTGAGGGAAGGGGTGGGGAGTGGTTCACTCACAAGTTATATCTACAGGCAGCATTCAGAGGACATTACAGCAGTGTGTGAACACAGCATATGAAGCAGCCGCAGGTAATCATGTTAAAGGGTTTGTCCAGTTTTAAGCCACAAGTCTGCAGTCACTCTGTGTCATTCTATGTGACTGCAGACTTGTGAATCCTCACAGTGCCTTGATGACTCAATGGGCATGTGACTGCAGGTATGTGACTTGCATACATGCGGTCACATGCCGACTAGACTTGTTCTGCTTAACGCAACTGTATTGAGCAAGGCCAGAAACAGTCTAGTTGGAATGTGGCTGGGAATATACATATCGCATGTTTATGTTCACAAGACCGCCTGTTCCTGGCACTGGAGAATCCTCACAGCGCACAGTGCACACGATGTGAAGATTTATATAGTGACTGTATACATGTAGCTTAAGACTGGTCATGACCTTTAAGGAATGGCTGCTACTCATGGGCCAGTGCTGTGTGCTTGCCCCCCCAGGCTAAAATTTGCCAGCCAGCGCCTGCCGCTAAGACCTACCTTGCGGCACATTGCCAGAGACCGCAGTGCACGGCCGGCAGCTGCATTGTTTGGCTGCCAGCCCTGACAGCGTGTATGCTGTGAGGAGCAGAGAGCACTGTCTGCAGCCGGGACTTCCTCACACAGCAGGCAGTGCCAGAGCGAGGATGAGGTGTGTGGGCGGGGACAGCACGTGAAGTCCTGCATCCCACATAAGGAGGAGCAGACAGAGCTGCAGCAACAATGTGGAAGTAGATGAGGTATGTGTGCCCCCCAGCAACAGCTGAAGCAATCAGTGTGCCTCCCCAGCAGCAGCCATATGTCTCCCCCTTGGCACCAGCAATATGTGCCCCCCCCCAGCAGCAACATCACTGTGCTCCTTCAGCTGCAGAAATAAACAATATGTGTGCCTCCAAGAAGAAGCTGCAGCAATCAGTGTGCCTCCCCCAGCAGCAGCCATATGTCTCTCCCTTAGCACCATCAATATGTGCCCCCCCGTAGCAGCAACAATCAGTGTGCTGTCCCCTCAGCAGCAACAATATTTGTGTGTACCCGTGCAACATGGAGGGGGTCCCATGCAACACGCAGGGGATCCTGTGCAACATGCAGGGGATCCTGTGGAACATGGAGGGGGTCATGTGGTGGTATATACAATACAGTGGTGGTATTACTATGTGGAGGGCACAGTAGTGGTATTACTATGTGGAGGGCACAGTGGTGGTATTACTATGTGGAGGGCACAGTGGTGGTATTACTATGTGGAGGGCACAGTGGTGGTATTAGTATGTGGAGGGCACAGTGGTGGTATTACTAAGTGGAGGGCACAGTGGTGGTATTACTATGTGGAGGGCACAGTGGTGACATTACTATGTGGAGGGCACTGTGGTGACATTATGTGGGGCAGTAAGAGGAGCACTGTTTTTGTACCACGCAGCATGTGCAGTAATAGGGACAGCAGCAACGGCTCAGTATTGGGGGATCAGTAGGATGAGGAGTTTGTCCAGTTTGGGAATAGATCGGGCTGGAAATGTGAGATGTCAGATGTGTCTTTGTTGTAATCTATGTAGATGGCTGGAGAAGTTGTCATGTCCGTCTGGGGACCTAGAATGGGGGAACATGGGGCCCAAGACGTTATTACTATATGGGGGCCAGAATGAGGAACATACATTATTGGTTTACGGTGGGAAGTGGGGACATATTTACTGTAGGGGCCAATCAGGCGACATTATTACTGCTGTAATATAATTTACTTTTCCATGAGGGGAACCAAAGGGAGGCCTTGTTACTGTGCGAGGCGGCACGATGTCGCTTTTTTGGTCGTTTGATGTAGTGTAGAAATCTTGGGGAAAGTGTGGAATGTGCTATGGAAGTGATCAGTTTTATACAGTAGATAACTGTGTTATTTTCTGCAGAGATGAGTCCTGGCTAGAAGACGTGATATTTGTCTGCGACAGGGGAAGAAGAAACCTGAAGATGAATGACTTCACCAAGATACAGCTCTGGTGAGTAGGTGTATTACCTATCCACGCACACTATACACTATATACAGAGTTCCTGTGTATAATGTCACTGGTGATCTCTGCATCACCTGTACACTGACACTATATACAGAGTTCCTGTGTATAATGTCACTGGTGTTCTCTGCATCACCTGTACACTGACACTATATCCAGAGTTTCTGTGTATAATGTCACTGATAATCACTGTATTTACACTGACCAAATATACAGAGCTTTTTTTAATCTTCATTATTGTAGTATTATTGGTCACTATTCACACTGAAGAAGAAACAGCTGGGCACCACAGAGTACTGACATGTAGTAGTGGGTCTGGCACCAAACTTGTGGTTTATCAGGTAAGAAGAGAGGGGAAGGAGCAGACGATGGCAAACCATTTTGAGCTGGGTGGTGCCTCTATGGGTTGACCGGATTTTATTGGTCACTATGTAGTGGCATTATGTGCTCTGGTCATGCGTTGTGTATTTGTCCCTTGAATGTGGAATTATTCAATTACAATGTGTCGGTTATATGTGGTCTTATCATGGTGTGGCAGTATTTATACCTTGCACGTGGTAGTATTTAATCACAGTTTAGTAGTAACATGTGCTCTGATCACAGTGTGGTGGTATGTCTCCTTTATATGTGGTATTACTGGTCTTGGTATAGTGGATTGCGGTTGATTATTAGTTTTTTTCTGATATCAATAAGGGGAAAATTCTTTATTTCCAGTAGATATTAAAAACTTGGTTGCTTAACCCCTTCCTGTCCTGTGACACAGCAGCAGCAAAATGCACTTAGAGGTTCTCCAGAGAAAGCAAGTAATTATCTCGTCTAAGGCCACGTTCACACAGTGAGTATTTGGTGAGATTTTCACTTCAGTATTTATAAGACAGAAGCAGGAGATGGTGAGAAATGCAGAACATATGACCTCTGATTGCTCCACTCCTGGTTTTGTCTTACAAATACAGAGGTAAAAAACTCACCAAATACTCAGTGTGTGCACATGGCCTAAGGATGTGATAAGGTATTAGTTGGTGGGGGTGCGACTGCTGAATGTGCAGCTTTTATCCCCATTATGTGTCCAAAAAATAGAAAAATATCCAGCATAGAGTCTTGCGATCTAGATCCTTAAAAATTCATTATATTAGAAAAGTATTAAAAAGCACATTTAAAGGGATCCTGTCACCCCGAAATCACCTCTAAACCTATTAAAACCTGTCCCTAGAGCATATTAACACTGTCCCTACACTCCTTTTAGCTCCTAAATGGCATTAGTCAAAGTGAATATAAACGTTTTATAAGTACCTGATTAGTCATGATAATGAGTGACTATGCTATTCATAGTCACTCATCAAGGCAGCCCCTCTTCTTCATATCACGCCTATTCAGGCGTGCTCGTCAGTCTATGTTCAAATTCGCGCCTCCCTGCGCGCCTCCCCTCTCTCTCATAGCGTCCGGGCTTCACTGTAAGCTGTATGACGCGATTCGCGTCATTCCCGGCGCCGGATGACGTATTTGCAGCCGCGCCGCGCTGTCAGCTTCAAGTCCCGCACTGCGCATGCGCATGGGCATGCGCAGTGCGTATTTTGAAGCTGACAGCGCGGCGGGCTGCAAATACGTCATCCGGCGCCGGGAATGACGCGAATCGCGTCATACAGCTTACAGTGAAGCCCGGACGCTATGAGAGAGAGGGGAGGCGCACAGGGAGGCGCGAATTTGAACATAGACTGACGAGCACGCCTGAATAGGCGTGATATGAAGAAGAGGGGCTGCCTTGATGAGTGACTATGAATAGCATAGTCACTCATTATCATGACTAATCAGGTACTTATAAAACGTTTATATTCACTTTGACTAATGCCATTTAGGAGCTAAAAGGAGTGTAGGGACAGTGTTAATATGCTCTAGGGACAGGTTTTAATAGGTTTAGAGGTGATTTCGGGGTGACAGGATCCCTTTAAATCAATGTCCTTAAAGACAGTCCTTACTCATAGGTTTGTTTTGTCCCCATTAGACTGGAGGTGATGTAGAGCTCGCCCATGATCCCTTCACTCCCTCAGTGGCTGTGAGCGCTGGGTTTGCCTTTTTCTGGGAGCTCCAATGATAATGAATGGAGCCGCGGTCACATCATTACCAGCCGCTGCAGTTAATAAAAGGGGTAAAAGTGCCACATTCTTCCGACAATGTGGTTTTGATTGGTCGGATTCCACCAATAACTAAGTGATCACCTGCGGAACCTGACGATTGTTGGTAACTTGTTTTCACCAAAGTATCCCTTTAATGTACACTACAGTAATGGTACATCGCAGTAATGGTGAGCGCTGAGTGATGTGCAGGAGTAACCGCTATAATGGGTATAACGGCTAACAGGTATTTGCATATAGCGGATGAGTGGGCCCCTGGAGTCAATTTCCCTGGTGGGCCCCAGAGACCCCAGTCCGACCCTGGTGGGGGATAGAGCTTTCCCACTTCAGGCTCATCTACTACGGCCATATACCCAGAGGACGGTTACTTCTGAGTAGCGCATTTTCAATTACCAGCTATCCCGGGCTCGCTGTGTGGTTGAAAATACGTTCGGGATCATGGCCAATAGATTCCGCGTGTTTCATAAGCCTTTGCATATGAAACTGGAATCTATCGATGTGGTAGTGCTGGCCTGCTGTGTGCTGCATAACTTCCTGCGTCATAGGGATCGGTCATCATACACGCCGGCAAGTAACGCATACTGCTCCTACTTTAATGGTCCTGGGGCAGTGGCCGGGCAGCACCAGCAGGTGTAGGGTGGCTGGTGTTGTGAGGCAGCAACATGAGGAGGAGGGTGGAGTCACCAGGGTGGCTGCACCAGGACGATTATGGTTGTGTTTTGTTTATTTTAGGTGTTTAAACATTAGTTAGTTAGTTAGTAGAGATGAGCGAGTACTAAAATGCTCGGGTGCTCGAAGCTCGGGCCGAGCATACCAAGATACTCGTGTACTCGGCCCGAGCACTGAGCCCAATGTTATCCTATGGAAGACCGGAAAATTTTTCTGGCATGACCCCCGGCAGCATGGATAAACCCTAAAAATGTCACAAAAGTATCAGAACAGTGCTCAAATGACATGGGAACAGCATGGGGAAGACCCCTGTAAGCATTTCATACTCCAAGGTCACTGCTGTGAACAATGTTGTCAGACTATCACGCCACTTTTACGGACTGTCAAGAAAACGTTACAAAATGTAACCAAAATGGATTTTCCTGAGGAAAATATTAAGGGCTCATACTCACTTGTGAGACAGAGTTGGTGTATGTTAGTTTTTTGGATTACATGAAAGATTTTTATTTTTAAATTGTGTGGCACTCCCATGCCCCTGGGAGGAGACGTACATGAAAGCCTCTTTAAATAATGTGCCCATTTTAAGTAAGTGGGTCTTTTGTAGTATTGCCCTTTGGCAGGGCAGCAAAAAATTGGGAGGCACCGCAATGCGCCTGGAAAGAGACGTGCATGAGGGCCTCTTTAAATATTGTGCCCATTATAAGGAAGTGGGTCTTTTGTAGTATTGCCCTAGGCAGGGCAGCCAAAAATTGTGTGGCACTCTGATGCCCCTGGATAGAGGCGTGCATGAGGGCCTCTTTAAATAATGTGCCCATTATAAGGAAGTGGGTCTTTTGTAGTATTGCCCTAGGCAGGGCAGCCAAAAATTGTGTGGCACTCTGATGCCCCTGGATAGAGGCGTGCATAAGGGCCTCTTTAAATAATGTGCCCATTTTAAGGAAGTGGGTCTTTTGTAGTATTGCCCTAGGCAGGGCTGCCAAAAATTGTGTGGCACTCTGATTCCCCCTGGATAGAGGCGTGCATGAGGGCCTCTTTAAATAATGTGCCCATTTTAAGGAAGTGGGTCTTTTGTAGTATTGCCCTAGGCAGGGCAGCCAAAAATTGTGTGGCACTCTGATGCCCCTGGATAGAGGCGTGCATGAGGGCTTCTTTAAATATTGTGCCCATTATAAGGAAGTGGGTCTTTTGTAGTATTGCCCTAGGCAGGGCTGCCAAAACTTGTGAGGCACTTCAATGCCCTGGAAAGAAACATGGAGGAGAGCCTCTAAATATTGTTCCCATTACAAAGAAACAGGTCTCCTGTATTTGTAATACCCATTCTGTAAGCATGGACTAAAACATTTACCCCTGGGGGGTATACATGAAACTACTGCCTAACTTTTGAACGGTTAGGGTCATCATCATCATAAATATGATGTAAAAAAATTATGTTTTCGTGGCATCATGAACCACGGTCACACCGATCATATCATGGTGGTGGATGATGAGAAGGAGGAGCAGTACAGCAAGTAGCCAAAGTCATGAAGTGTGTACCCACGTGTGGGTGTGCGGAGGTGCATGTCAATTTACCGTTACAAAATATAAATTCCGCTATCATTTGCTGGTGGTGTGATGAAGTCAGGCCCAATCCAACCCTTGTTCATCTTGATCAGAGTAAGCCTGTCAGCATTTTCAGTTGACAAGTGGGTGCGTTTATCAGTAATGATTTCACCTGCGGCACTAAAAACACGCTCTCACAAAACGCTAGCGGCAGGGCAGGCCAGGACTTCCAAGGCGTAGAGAGCCAATTCCCGCCACATGTCCAGCTTGGATACCCAATAATTATAAGGCACAGAGGAGTCTAGGAGCACTTTTGTACGATCGGCAAGGTACTCCCTCAGCATCTTCGCAAACTTTGCAGTCCTTGTGACACTACTCTGTACCTCAGGGCCTGTGCTACGGGAGGTCCTGAGAAAACTGTCCCAGATCTTTAAGAGTATTCCCCTACCTCTGCTGGATTAGATTTGTGCCTCTCTCGGCCGGACGCCTTGGTTGTCCAACAAATCGTGACCTCTGCCCCTAGCGTTTTCAGAAGGGAATTTTTTGACTAATTCCGCGACTATGGCCTTCTGGTATTGAAGCATTTTTGTAGACCTCTCCGCCTCGGGAATTAGAGAAATAAAGTTCTCCTTGTAGCGTGGGTATAAAAGTCTCACCAACCAGTAATGAGTGTCTGCCAAGATGTTGATAACGCGAGGGTCACGACTCACGAGACAGGCTGCGTAACATAAAGTCAGCCATGTGCGCCAGATTGTTAACAGGCAAGACTTCAGGGTCCACACTAACAGCATGACTGTCCATGCTGGCCTCATCATCCTCCTCCTCCTTTCCCCTGTCCTCTGGCCATCCACGCTGAACCGACGGTATGACGGTTGTGCATGTATTACTGTCAATTCCGCATGAAAGTAGCTCTATTTCTTTATCCTCCTCCTCCTAGTCATAGTCGTCCACTGCACGTTGGGATGAGATGAGGCTGGGCTGTGTGTAATCACCCAGTACGGATTCCTGCTCCAACTCATCGTGCTCCGCCTGCAATGCATCGTCTTTGATTTTGAGCAGAGAGCGTTTTACAAGACAGAGAAGCGGTATGGTGACGCTGATGATGGCGTCATCGCCGCTCACCATCTTGGTGGAGTCCTCAAAGTTTTGGAGGACGATACATATGTCGGACATCTATGTCCACTTCTGAGGTCTTATGTGTGGAGGTTGAACCATATACCGACGGCCTGGTTGATGCTGGTACTCAACAACTGCCCTCTTCTGCTCACAAATCCTGACCAACATGTGCAGTGTGGAATTCCAATGCGTGGGGACATCACACACCAGTCTGTGAGCCGGAAGCTGCAAATGCCGGCAAGGGCGGCAGAAGCAGTAGGTGACTTTCTAAAATGGGCACACAGGCGGCGTACTTTGATGAGCAGATCAGACAGCACCGGGTAGGATTTAAGAAACCGCTGAACCACGAGGTTGAGCATATGGGTCACGCATGGAACATATGTCAGCTCGCCTCGCCTCAGAGCCGCCACAAGGTTCCAGCCATTGTCACACGCTACCATGTTTGGCTGTAGGTTCAGCGGTGTGAGCCAGTGATCTGCCTGCTGTTTCAGAGCTGTCCACAACTCTTCAGCATTGTGGGGTTTGTCACCTACGCATATTAGCTTCAGCACAGCCTGTTACCGCTTAGCTGAGGCAGTGCTGCAGTGCTTCCAGCTTGGGACTGGTGTGGAGGGTGAAGTGGAGGAGGAGGAGGCTGAGGAGCATGACGTTCCGGAGCTGTACACTGTGGGTGAAACCATGATTGAGTTAGGGCCTGCAATCCTTGGTGTCGGAAGGACGTGTTCCGTCCCAAGCTCAGACTGGGTCCCGGCTTCCAGAATATTAACCCAGTTTGCTGTCAGCGAGATGTACCGGCCCTGCCCACAAGCACTTGTCCACGTGTCCGTGGTTAGGTGGACTTTGCCTGAAACTGCGTTGTTAAGGGCACGTATGATGTTTTGTGACACGTGCTTATGTAATGTGGGGACGGCACACCGGGAGAAATAGTGTCGGCTGGGTACCGAGTAACGTGGGACAGCCGCCGCCATCAGGTTGCGGAATGCTTCCGTCTCCACTAGCCTAAAAGGCAACATTTCCAGCGCAAGCAGTCACGAAATGTGTGCATTTTGAACTGTGGCATGTGGGGCGTTGGCAGCTCATTTGCACCTGCGTTCCAAAGATTGGTGTATGGATAACTGAACGCTGCGCTGGGACAAGGACGTGGTTGATGTTGGTGCTAATTTCTGCTTGTGCAACTACAGGTGAAGGACAGTAAGCATCTTTCCATGCAGTATGGACAGGGGATTGTCTTGCACGCACAACAGTGGAAGACGCTGCGGTGTCACCCGCAGACACTGCTCCTGGACTCTTGTGTACATCCCACAAAGTTGGGTGCTTTGCTGACATGTGCCTGATCATGCTGGTGGTGGTCAGGCTGCTAGTTTTGCTACCCTGCTGATGCTGGCATGGCAGGTGTTGCAAATGGCCTTTTAGGAATTATCTGCAGACACCTTAAAAAACAGCCAGACTCGGGAAGACCTAACAGTTGTACTGGCAACTTTGGTCGTGTGTTTGTTCCAGGGAACGGTTGCCTGCCTTCTGCCTGCGGCCACCACCCTGCTTCTTCCGGCCTGTTGTGATGCTATGCCTAACTCCCCCTGTGCACTGCTGACCTCGCTCTGCATGTCCTCCTGCCAGGTTGGGTCAGTTACCGGATCATCCACCACGTCGTCTTCCACTTCCGCACCCTGGTCCTCCTCCTGACTTTCTCGCAATTGTGTCTCATCATCATCCACCTCTTGTTGCGACACGTTCCCACCCTTGCCTTCATGAGACCGTGGCTGCTCAAATATTTGTGCATCGGTTTATACGATCTCCTCATGACCCACTTCAAGTGGAGCTGGCGAGAGGCCAGAATCTACGAATGGATAAGTGAACAGCTCTTCAGAGTGTCCAAGTGTGGGATCAGTTATGTCTGGGGCCGGGCACTCGGCATGGTGAGAGGAAGGAGGATCAGGGTGTGGAATGTGCGGTCCAGTCTCACGGCTACTGACACTTGACCGTGTGGAAGACAGGGTATTTGTGGTGGTGCCAAACTGACTGGAAGCATTATCCGCTATCCAACTAACAACCTGTTGACACTGGTCTTGATTTAATAGTGGTGTACTGCTGCGGTCCCCTAGAAATTGGAACAGAAAGGTCGAGCGAGATGATGTGGGCGTTTGTCGTGCCGCAATTCGAAGCTTGTCCCTTGCCACCGGCCTTGGGCATTTTCAATGTTGTGCTGCCTGTATACAGCTAAATTAAGGTGTCCAAAAGATGGTTTTTAGCTGTACACTGAGATTACAGATTACAGCGGTTTAATCCCGGCAGCTGTAACAGTCAGACACAAACGCTGACGCGTATACCGTGTTTTGGCGTATATTTGGAGCTACAAGCCACTCCTGCCGCACTAAGATGATAAATAAAAGCAGGAAAGAGTTGGTTTTTAGCTGGACACTGAGATTAGAGATTAGAGGTTAAATCCCAGCAGGTGCACCGGTCAGACACAAACGCTGACGAGAATACCGAGTGTTTTGGCGTATCCTAATTTCCGCTACAACCCACTCCTGGCGCACACAAATGGTAAATGAATGCAGACAAGAGTTGGTTTTTAGCTGGACACAGAGATTAGAGATTAAATCCAGCAGGTGGACAGGTCAGACACAAACGCTGACGAGAATACCGAGTGTTTTGGCGTATACTAATTTCCGCTACAACCCACTCCTGCCTATAGAGAGCTAAATTAATCCCTAAAAGCACTGTTTTGGGATGGATGAGATTTCTAGCCTGTCCACCAGCCCCAGATGTGATGCAGACTGGTATACTGGCACAAAGAAGTTTGCTATATACCCTGCCTCCCTGCCTGCCTGTATACAGCTCTATTAGTCCTCAGAAGGACTGATGTGGTAATTTGATTGGCAGCCCTGTGCCTACACTAGTTGAAAGTCCACAAATCTGTCCCTCAATCAGCAGCACCTCTCCCTACACTGACTGTCTGTGGAGCAGAGTGACGAGTACAGTGCGGTTAGGTCTTATAAAGACTTGATCACGCTGTGCGGCCAGCCAATCACTGTAAATCCACAACCAGAAGGGCTGTGGCTTTACAGTGGCTGTTAGCCAATCCCTGCATGTGTGCTGGCTCAGTAAAGAGCGCCAACATGCAGGGAGGTGGACCCTGAGCATAGCAAGAGTATCGCAAGATTACTCGGTACTCGCCGAGTACCCGAGTACTGAGATATCCGTGCGTGTACCGAGTAGTGACAAGCATACTCGCTCATCCCTATTAGTTAGTTAGTTAGTTTTTTTTTTGTTCTGTACTCTGAAATGTTTGGGTATGCTCTTTATTTATCATCATTTTGTAATTATTTGTGTGATGTTGACACTTCTGTTTTAAATGCTTTGTTTGTGTTGTTCAACAAGGGAAAAGAGCGGGAAAAGCACATAGAATAGTAACTGGGAGAACACCAAGATATAAAATCAATAAGTCCAGAGGTGTAATGGCGCCCGGGGCAAAGATTTATTTTGGCGCCCCCTCTGAGTTGCGCTTGGGGCAAAGGATTCAGCTGCACCCCCCTAGATACGCCGCTGAATGAGTCCACTCACCTCCTCTGGTTGTGTGACCCACAACCAGTTTGAAAGATATGGTCACTGCAGATCCCGCAGGGAAAGAGATGCAGAAATCAGGAGAAATCGGGAACTAAATCCGCGCTGACCACAAGGCTTGCTAGAAGAGCATTTTATTCAAACCAACACACTGCACACAGTTAAAACACAATTGGCCTACGCGTTTCGTGATTCACCGATCACTTCATCAGGGCATGTGGAACAATCATAATGCAAATGTCCTTTTAAAAACTTATGTTGCAGACGTCACAATTTGGATCCTCAAAAGTCAGTTCCGTGGAAAATGTCCCCTGTTGCACTAGTATAAAGATATAAAATGATTTTATACCATTTCAAAGTCAAAATATCAATTTAAACATATTTCCAAAAACACACTGATAAAAATTAAAACCCAGAGATAAAAATAAAATACCGTATATACTCGTGTATAAGCCGACCCGTGTATAAGCCGACCCCCCTACTTTTGCCCCCAAAACCTGGGAAAACCTATTGACTCGTGTATAAGCCGAGGGTGGGCTCCAGCACAGGTATACAGCCCCCAGCAGTGTGGTATACAGGCCCCCCAATGGTAGTATACAGCAGCCTCCCCAGTGGTAGTATACAGCAGCAGCCCCAGTGGTATATACAGCAGCAGCTCCAGTAGTTAGTATACAGCAGCCCCAGAGGTATATACAGCCCCAGTGGTAGTATACAGCATCCCCAGAGGTATATACAGCCCCAGTGGTAGTATACAGCATCCCCACAGGTAGTATACAGCAGCCCCAGAGGTAGTATACAGCAGCCCCAAGGTAGTATACAGCAGCCCCAAAGGTATATACAGCAGCCCCAGTGGTAGTATACAGCAGCCCCACAGGTATATACAGCCCCAGTGGTAGTATACAGCAGCCCCACAGGTATATACAGCCCCAGTGGTAGTATACAGCAGCCCCACAGGTATATACAGCCCCAGTGGTAGTATACAGCAGCCCCACAGGTATATACAGCCCCAGTGGTAGTATACAGCAGCCCCACAGGTATATACAGCCCCAGTGGTAGTATACAGCAGCCCCAGAGGAATATACAGCCCCAGTGGTAGTATACAGCAGCTCCAGAGGTATATACAGCCCCAGTGGTAGTATACAGCAGCTCCAGAGGTATATACAGCCCCAGTGGTGGTATACAGCCCCAGAGGTATATACAGCCCCAGTGGTAGTATACAGCAGCCCCACAGGTATATACAGCCCCAGTAGTTAGTATACAGCAGCCCCACAGGTATATACAGCCCGAGTGGTAGTATACAGCAGCCCCAGAGGTATATACAGCCCCAGTGTAGTATACAGCAGCCCCACAGGTATATACAGCCCCAGTGGTAGTATATAGCAGCCCCAGTGGTAGTATACAGCAGCCCCAGAGGTATATACAGCCCCAGTGTAGTATCCAGCAGCCCCACAGGTATATACAGCCCCAGTGGTAGTATATAGCAGCCCCAGTGGTAGTATACAGCAGCCCCAGAGGTATATACAGCCCCAGTGTAGTATCCAGCAGGCCCAGTGGTAGTACACAGCCCCCCCTCCTTAATATGCGTCCCCCAGTATTAATAAACAGCCCCCCCCTCCTTATCATGTCCCCCCCCGGCTGCGGCAGCTGTTAAAATAACAAACACTTTATACATCACCTTCCGACGCAGCTCTCCGCTCCTCCGGTCCTCAGCGTCTCCGCTCGCGGCTTCTTCTTCCTTGATGTGCCGGCTTGTGACCGCGCGCAGGAAATGACGTCATCTCCTGCGCCCGGTCACATGACACCGGCACAACAAGGAAGAAGAAGCCGCGAGCGGAGACGCTGAGGACCGGAGGAGCGGAGAGCTGCGTCGGAAGGTGATGTATAAAGTGTTTGTTATTTTAACAGCTGCCGCAGCCAGGGGGGGACATGATAAGGAGGGGGGGCTGTTTATTAATACTGGGGGACGCATATTAAGGAGAGGGGGCTGTGTAGTGCAATATGCACGGCATCCCCCCGCCGCTGATGGACAGGGGGATGCCGTGCATATTCATTGCACTAATGAGGCGGCCCCACGTGACCGCCTGCGGTCACCGCGGCCCCCTCCTGCCTCCTCCAGCCCCCGGTCACAGCTCCCCCCCCACAGCATACCGTATGACCCGTGTATAAGCCGAGGGGGGGACTTTTCAGCCCAAATTTTGGGCTGAAAAACTCGGCTTATACACGAGTATATACGGTAATTCTTTTGGAGGTCAAAAACAGGATTTGAAGTCACTCCTTTAGGGGCTGTACACTGTAATCCATCTCCTTACCACTAGACCATCTGTCTATACTGCACCCAAACTCATAAAACTAAAACTTAAAATAAGGAATGAAAACTTATTTGTTTTTTTAAAAAGGCAGGTGAGCAGTGGAATCTAACTCATTCCTTCCAGGTTTCTACACTCAAACCCTTTTCACTACATCTACACTACTGCACTATCTATCAGATTGGTTGAATTTATAACTTAAAACACCCATGGACATTACCCAAAAACATATTTTATTTATTATGAGACTACTTAGTTTAAACAATTTACCAAAAATTAAGTGTCACCAACCTTTTATTCACTCTACCTTACTTTCTGACACTTTAAAAATTTAATTTAAAATCTCAAACCAGGAGGATTTGATCCCTAAAATTTACTATAAGTGAACCTGCCGGAGACAAGAGACATTCACAGACTCATGTCGGACCAGCGCAGGACAATACAGTTATAACTTCATCATTGTGTGTGTTGTTAGAATTCCTTTTTTTGTGCACAAAAAGTCAAACTAAAAACAAAAACAAAAAAATATCTTTGTCTGTCGTTACTTTTGAATACGGGGCAGTTGCACATAGCTTTATGCTGTGCTCAGAGGTATGTGATCCATTAAATGGTATTGATGGGTCCGTACAGCATTGTGTGCTAATTTCCAGTACACAGGTCCAGCCCTTTGGCCCACACTGTATGCCGTGACTGTGTGTACATGTCCATTATGATGTGTTTGGCCACATGGGACCTTGTCCACACACATGGAGAATGCAATTGGGTTTGTGGGGTATGTAGGTACACTTCAGTACACACACGCAAACATGTGTGCACACACATAGTGTAGCCATGGCAGCTCTGCCATGGCGTGGACCAATGCAGGCACAAATGTCCATAGTGTGGTTTGTATCTTACCGCCATCACCTACAAATGCACACCTACACATTCTTAGTGTAATCCACTGTACTGCACAAGACCGCTCCTGTGTGACACTTTGGCACCTCGAAAGTGTGTTGCAGGAGCCACAATTGACAACACGAGCGTGTATTTGTGACAAACTCTGATAGACAATGGCGTCATGTATTAGCCAGCCTTCCAGAGCAGGCTGTCCAATCATAACGTTATTGCGTTGTCCAATGAGCGTCTATGGGGCGTGGTGTAAACCACTGTGGCACGCCTATCTCCTCGCCGCGCTGAACATGTACGCCCACATTGCCTTTGAGATTGCGGCGTGTGAAGCGGCGATGGAATGAGGCAAGATTGGTTCCGCTGTAGGGGAGGCAATTTCCGGAGCGACTCATCGCCTTAGCTTCAGGGCGATATTGCGGTGTGTGATGCCGCCATCGGCGATCTGAGGCGGGCACGAAAAATGTGAGCGCGCATTTTATATCTCCACGTATCGCCAGGCGAGATTGCGACGAGTGACGGTACCCTTAAAGACAAACACATACACAGCAGCATCCAGCAATGTCAGCGAGTGACAGACGGAGGGAAGAAAGGTGGAGGATGGGAAGTGAGTAAATGTCAGTCGAGAGGAAGCGGTGAAAGGAGAAGGGTCCAGATGACTTGAGCAGCAAGGAGCTCATCTTGATTCCCTGAACAGCCCTAGGGAGCCCTGGGAGCATGGGCAGTGAGTGATCCATTCATGCACCCGAATCTGAAATGAAGTGGAAGGGCAGGTTGAGAACCAGGGGACCGGCCCTGAAGATGGCGAGGAGACTCTACGCTCCAACCACAGAACCAAAGCTGTGGCAAACTCCACGATACATCCGGTGAGAAGGTAGCCGTACTAGAGTCAGGGGGACATGGCCGGTCATCCGAGAAGACCCGTGGCTGCTGGATTGGGGCTCTGTGTGCAGAGGCACGAGCAGGAGAGAGGCGGACAGGCAGCGCTGAGAAAGCAACCCGTGAAGGAAGGAACATAAGAGGGGGTGTCTTGGACAAGCTATCCCGATTGTTGAGGTCTAACTAAATTGAGATTATCCTAAGACTGTACCCTGTAACACCGCTAATTGAGAAGTTAAGTAAACTGGGTGTAGAACTCAGGACTGTGTATGAGACTGTTCAATTCCCGCTTGCAGAGCGGTAGACTGATAAGACACGTAGGCCGCAGACAACCTGCCTGCGAGTTGCCCCAATTCCCCTCTTTTGACAGAAACCACCCTGCTGACCTCTCTATCACTGAACATCACACCAGACGCCCTGGGGAACCACTCCACCCATGGAGAGCAAATCCACCACAGCTGCCATCCCATTGTCCACAGATGTATCGCACCGAAGCGTCAACCACTAATAGCTGAACACCATGGGTGGCATCACGACAACCACCCCCATAATCTTATTCCCCAAAGTTTTATTGACATCGCCAGGGCCACGGAGCCGGGCCTAGACCCCCGTGACTCCCCCAGCAGAACTGTTACAGAACTGTTAGCCCTGTTCTGAGCACCCCATGGCCCTGGGGGCGCGTGCCAAAAACACAATAACAAAAAAAGTTGTCTAATTTGGCTGGTTTTACACTGCAGTTTTTTCCCTGATCAGGTTTGTGTGTGTCAAAACCAGGAGTGTCTCCAAAACTCAGAACAGGTGTCAATCTTTCAATGATAGTTTTTCTCTGCAAGTTCCTCTCCTGGTTTTGGCACACAAACCAGATCCAACCTGATCAGGGAAAAAACTGCAGTGTGAAGCCAGCCTAATCGATGCAGATATGATGCACATAATCTACAGTATCAAAAATGCATCAAACGAATATTGTGGGAACCTCGCCTAAGGCTTTATTTACACCATGTTTAACATGGAGCTACAACATGAGTCTAGAAAAAAATACAACTAGACATATAATAATAATATTTATTCATTTATATAGTGCTATTAATTCCATAGCACTTTACATACATTTGCAACACTGTCCCGCTTAGGGTTCACAATCTAAACATCCTATCAGTATGTCTTTGAAATGTGGGAGAACATATAGTGTAATCTACTATATACAGTTGTGGCCAAAATTATTGACACCCCTGCAATTCTGTCAGATAATACTCAGTTTCTTCCTGAAAATGATTGCAATCACAAATTCTTTGGTATTATTATCGTCATTTAATTTGTCTTCAATGAAAAAACACAAAAGAGAATGAAGCAAAAAGCAAAACATTGATCATTTGACACAAAACTCCAAAAATGGGCCGGACAAAAGTATTGGCACCCTCAGCCTAATACTTGGTTGCACAACCTTTAGCCAAAATAACTGCGATCAACCGCTTACGGTAACCATCAATGAGTTTCTTACAATGCTCTGCTGGAATTTTAGACTATTCTTCTTTGGCAAACTGCTCCAGGTCCCTGATATTTGAAGGATGCCTTCTCCAAACTGCCATTTTTAGATCTCTCCACAGGTGTTCTATGGGATTCAGGTCTGGATTCATTGCTGGCCACCTTAGAAGTCTCCAGTGCTTTCTCTCAAACCATTTTCTAGTGCTTTTTGAAGTGTGTTTTGGGTCATTGTCCTGCTGGAAGACCCATGACCTGTGAGGGAGACCCAGCTTTCTCACACTGGGCCCTACATTATGCTGCAAAATTTGTTGGTAGTCTTCAGACTTCATAATGCCATGCACACGGTCAAGCAGTCCAGTGCCAGAGGCAGCAAAGCAACCCCAAAACATCAGGGAACCTCTGCCATGTTTGACTGTAGGGACCGTGTTTTCTTTGAATGCCTCTTTTTTTCTCCTGTAAACTCTATGTTGATGCCTTTGCCCAAAAGCTCTACTTTTGTCTCATCTGACCAGAGAACATTCTTCCAAAACGTTTTAGGCTTTCTCAGGTAAGTTTTGGCAAACTCCAGCCTGGCTTTTTTATGTCTCGGGGTAAGAAGTGGGGTCTTCCTGGGTCTCCTACCATACAGTCCCTTTTCATTCAGACGTCGACGGATAGTACTGGTTGACACTGTTGTACCCTCGGACTGCAGGGCAGCTTGAACTTGTTTGGATGTTAGTCGAGGTTCTTTATCCACCATCCGCACAATCTTGCGATGAAATCTCTCATCAATTTTTCTTTTCCGTCCACATCTAGGGAGGTTAGACACAGTGCTATGGGCTTTAAACTGCTTGATGACACTGCGCACAGTAGACACAGGATCATTCAGGTCTTTGGAGATGGACTTGTAGCCTTGAGATTGCTCATGCTTCCTCACAATTTGGTTTCTCAAGTCCTCAGACAGTTCTTTGGTCTTCTTTCTTTTCTCCATGGTCAATGTGGTACACACAAGGACACAGGACAGAAGTTGAGTCAACTTTAATCCATGTCCACTGGCTGCAAGTGTGATTTAGTTATTTATTGGCAACACCTGTTACAGGTGCTGTTAATTACACAAATTAGAGAAGCATCACATGATTTTTCTAACAGTGCCAATACTTTTGTTCACCCCCTTTTTTATGTTTGGTGTGGAATTATATCCAATTTGGCTTTAGGACAATTCTTTTTGTATTTTTTCATTGAAGACAAATTAAAAAGAAGAAATTTATTTCCAAAGAAAATTTTTGAAATTTCAATCGTTTTCAGGGAAAAAACTGAGTATTATCTGACATAATTTCAGGGGCCAAAAACTGTAATTGTCTACTTCTGTCTGTTTTTTCTGTAACGCAAATCCTGCGTTGCTGATTTGTTTAGGCCAGCCGCCCACGACCAAAACAGCAACAGGGACAGTCCGCCTTGGGAAATTGGCGGGGGGATTTCAAACCCCGTTTCACTGATTGGTTGCGCCCCGGGTGGTTGCCAAACAATCAGCAATAAATTTGGGTCAAACTTCGCTTTGGGAAATTTTTCTTAAATCTTTATAAATAAACTACATACATACTCTAGAATAAACCCCATGCAAATTTGAATTTGGGCCCCCATCTAGTGTATATAAAAGACTTGTAGGGGGATATGAATCTTTTTCAGGGTTTTTTCCGGGGAAAACTTTTTTTACCTGAAATATGGGGAAAAATTTAAACACTGCAAAAAGCAAAACCTTAACATAACATTTAAAAACTGGTTAAAAAAAACAAAACGCAAGGTTACAC